>JARTUT010000020.1:0-716088 GCA_030674115.1 Micraspis discolor
TTGAATGCTTTTTCTGACTATAATGAGTTTAAAATTCCTAAAAAGATATCTGTAGCTAAGGGAGGTGTTTATTTAGAAGCTAAAGGCATAGGAAATATTGATGCAATTAGTTTTGTTAATAATAGGAGAGTTCCATGTAAAATTAAGAATGTATATTATTGTCCTGATGTTAAAAAGAATCTTATGTCTGTTTCAAAACTAGAAAATAATGGTTTAAAGGTATTATTTGAAAATAATGAAGTACAAGCGTCAATCAAAGATAGAGCAGTTATGATTGGAAAAAAGGAAGGTTCTTTATACTTAGTTAAAATGGAAATAGATAACTCGGCAAATTATACCGTTCACAACTCATTAAATTATAGAGATGATTTAGTCAATTTGTGGCGAGGCGTTTAGGACATTTAGGCCTACAAAATTTGAAAGTCTTAAGTAGAAGTGGTCTGGCGGAAGGTATGGATAAGTTAGATGAATTAAGCAATATGAATTTGAAAGATTAACATGTGAACCATGTATAATGGGAAAAATGACAAGGCAACTATTTAAGGGAAAGGGATATAGAGCAAATAAACCTTTAGAGGTAGTTCACACTGATGTATGTGGACCCATTTCTCCGACAACTTGGGACGGTTTTAGTTATTTAGTGACATTTTTAGATGATTATTCTAATATGGTCATAATATATTTTCTGAAAAATAAATTTGAGGTTTTTGAACGTTTTAGAGAATATGAAGCTTACGCTACAAACCATTTTGGGACAAATATTTTAAATTTAAGATTAGATAATGGAGGAGAGTACACTTCAAATGAGATGAAGGCCTTTTGTAGAAGTAAGGGTATAAGGTTGAAGTATATAGTATCATATAATCCAGAAATGAATGGGAAAGCGGAAAGATTAAATAGAACTCTGGTGGAAAAAGCTAGAACTCTCTTAATAGACTCAAATTTACCAAAAGATATGTGGGGAGAGGCAATCTATGTTTCAGCATATCTAACAAACCAAGTCCAACCAGCAATATGGATAAGACTCTATCGAACTATGGGAAGGAACAAAACCAAACTTAGAGAAGTTGAGAGTGTTTGGAAGCATAGCATACAAACATGTGCCTGATCAATTAAGAACAAAGTTGGACAGTAAGGCAAAGAAGCTAATCATGGTAGGATATGGGCCAAACAGCTCCTATAGATTATGGGATCCTGAAAGAAGGAAAATAGAAATTGGAAGAAATGTTGTATTTGATGAGAACAAGTTGAATACACCAGACTCATTAGAAATAGAGAAACTCAGATATAACAGGGAAAGTAAAACAAAGGAAGGAAATATGAACGAAGACATACAGGATGAGCCAAACATTCAGGAGGAAGAATTTATTCCAGTACATGAAGAAAGTAGTTCACAAACAAAAAGGAATAGAAACAAGCCGGTATGGCACAAAGACTATATTACAAATTTCGAATCCGAGGAAGAAGCAATGTTCGCTTATTTGTTGGAATATGATGATGATATTCCCAAAACCATAGATGAAATAGATCAACGGTCAGACAGAGATAAATGGATGAGAGCAGTGGAGGCGAAGTAAATATATTAGAGGAAAGTAAAACTTGGATACAAGTAAAGAAACCTGAGAATATCAAGACGATTGACACAAAATGGGTATTTTCAAGAAAAGAACTTAAAAATAAAGAACCAATATATAAAGCCCGACTTGTCGTTCGAGGTTTTCAACAAAAGGACCATAGTGAAGATACATATTCTCCTGTCCTTCGACTCCAAACTTTAAGAATTGTTTTAGCAATCGTAATACAGAATAATTATGATATACATCAGATGGATGTCAAGGGAGCATTTTTATATGGGCGTATTGAGGAACAAGTGTATTTAAGCCCTCCTAAAGGCATCAAAGTAAAAGATGGTTTAGTTTTAAAGCTTACAAAATCACTTTATGGGCTCAAAAATCACCAAAATATTGGTATGATCATTTTCATGAATTAATCACAAAATTTGGGTTTTCTAGATCGGACAATGATTATTGCTTTTACATCAAAGATCGTATATATATTTTATTGTATGTGGATGATCTTTTAATTGTAGGAACAGATGAGAAGAAAATTTCTGAGCTAAAAGATTTTTATGCAATGAATTCAGGATGAAAGATTTGGGAAGAAATAATTTGATGTATTTGGGTATTTCAATAGTGAAAACAAATGATAGCATATTAATGGATCAGTCAGATTATTTGAAAAAGTATTAGTTAAATATGGTATGGAAAATTGCAAGCCCATTGCTACACCAATGGATGTTAATTTTAAAATGACTAGCAGTGAATGTTTAATCGACAATACTCTGGAACTCAGATGTCGATCCTTAATTGGATCATTGATGTATGTCACTGTAGGAACTCGACCAGACTTAGCTGCAGCAGTTTATTATTTAAGCCGATTCCAATCCAAACCAAGTAATGATTTGTGGATTGCACTAAAGCGGATTTTACGGTATATCAAAGGTACACTAAATCTAAAATTGAAATATTTCAGTAACAATAGCTGCTCTGTCTTGGTTGGTTACGCTGATTCGGACTGGGCTAGGGATGAAGATAGAAATCCACATCCGGATATCTATTCAAAGTATATGATAATGTAGTAATTTGGCGGAGTAAGAAACAGAATTGTATCGCACTCAGTACGGCAGAAGCTGAATTAGTTTCTTTATGTGAAGCAGTAAAAGAAATGATGTGGTTATTAAAATTGTTGAAAGATTTTAAATTAGACATTAAAGAAGTATGTATATTTGAAGACAATCAAAGTACCATTAAAGCTGTTAAAAATCACGATCAAAAATTAATGAAACATCTAGATATCAAATATAATTTTATTAAACAGTTAGTAGAAAGTGGATTAGTTAAGTTAGAGTATATTAATACACGAGATCAAACAGCGGATGTCTTTACCAAACCTTTAAGTAAAATTAATTTCAGAATGTGTATCGATAGACTTAATTTAGTTTCGATTGAGGAGGAATGTTAAAAGTAATGTTGTGAGCAATCTCACTAAATTGTTATAAGAATAATTTTTCTGTTCTGTGGCCTAACCTAAATATTAATATATGTGTTCTATGATAGAAGATTCTAGAAGAAGAGATGAGTTAAGAATGTACAATGTGTTAAGTTAAATAGTAGTCATTGTGTATTGTATTGTATTGGAATACCAAGGAGATAGTAGAAATAAACCATGAAAAGTTAGTCTGACTTTTATTTTAACACGTTATTCGGTCAAATCGGCCGAATAGGTTCGAGTAACAAAAAAAAATTTTTTCAAATGACACTGTTCAAATAAAATTTTTTTATGGTGCAGTTTTATCAGACGTATACAAAAATACCACTCTCGACTTCGACAAGCTAATAGTTCTGGAGATATGATTTTCAAAATTTAAATAATTGTCAGCGACATTGAAGGATCTCTATATCTCCAAGAAAGTAACTACGTTCGGTTGAGTAACGGTGAGAAACGTCAGAATTATTTTCCAAATAGGAGAGTACAGGTTCAATTCCGTACGGAGTTTAAACTCAAGAAGTTTTTATCAACATTGATTATTATTTGACTTAATCTTAGAGATTTCAACTTTTGAATTTTTATTCAAATAGGTGTTAATGTTACTTTCAAACAATTGAATAATTACTCGTAAGTGGTTTACAAGAGCACCTAAGCCAACTGACCTCACGTCAGTGCTTTCTAAATTTTTTATGTAGGTGGTTTCCCCCACTAATGAAGTACAAAAGATATAATACTTCCCGAAAAAAATCAGGTCATTTCATTCAACAGATTACAAATGACACGCAATCGTAAATATAAACCAGCTTTCGAAATCCGTTGCTGAAAGCGTTGCTGCAATGACACCCGTTGGCCAATTTAAGATCACAATTTTCAACACAAAATTTGAAACACCCTGTGATGATATTTTTGAAATCCAAAAGATGCATGACCTTTTCACATCCTTCCTCTTCGATGTTGTAAAAACGGTTTACGCTCAGGATATTTAAAATAAGAATAATGAACATATTACTGACTGAACATATTTGACTTTTTTTCCAGTTTTTTTTTAGATATTTTGAAAACTATTCGATTTAATACAATGGTTTTAACAGAAATTTATTCACTATTGAATACTCGATCATTCCAGGAATGGAAAACTTGAAAAAAAAAAATTGGTTGCCTGTAAAGTCGGTATACGGGCGAAAGTTTTACGTGACAACGACTTTGAGTGATAAAATAATTTTAATGTGAATATTCATTCGTACGTGTTTACCTTTGCGATCTCTCTCTCTCGCTCTTAGGCGGGCTAACCATGCCCGAGTGGAAGGGACGCGTGCCTCTCACTCGCTCTCATTGTGAGCGCATAACGTGAGCGGAGCGTAACGCAGTTTCTTGAAGTGTCACCCGGCAAACCAATTTATAAGATGTTAACACGTCAAAAATTTGTTCATCGAATTTATTTTCACACCCTGTATAACCGGAAGTTTTTGGGCTTCGAAAATATTTTAGCTCTGTAGAGAACTTCGAACAATATCATAATCCCAATTTTCAGATTTCAAATATGTCTAGTTCTCCAGAAACATCTAATAGGCACTCGAACTTGAGACACCCTGTATAATATCCAAAGAAGAGAAACCTACAAGAAGAAAAAATCAAGGATGGCATTCATTATCACACATAATTTAGCTGAGATTTCATTATATAATTCGACCAACATACGTTAATCACTCATTAACTATCACCTAATTGACACAATCATAAGACCCTGAAACAGAGCAATATCTTCTTAAAATAATTTTTATCTTAAAATAAAGCACAATATAATACATTTGTAACAACCAAACAGAACTTTCAAACTTCACAATTTAAAATGTGTTCTATAATCTCTGCCACTAAGAATCATCCCTTGCAGTCTTAAACGCCTTATTGCTTCTCTTAAATGTTTAGGTTGAACTGGTCCACTTTCATTTTGTTCTTCCATGACATCTAAGGCTGAAATTAAATATGAGTTATTGAAAGAATTGATCCAATACATTCAACTTACATTCTTCTACAACTTCTCCAACAAACACTTTAGCTATTCCAGCCATAGCAATTACAACATTCTGAGATACAGAGCAACCCGTGATGGTTTGCATAAGACGTTTGATTGCAGCTTTAGGAAATGCCGACCTCCTATACATTTCATATCTATCCAACTGTTCCTCGGTAAAATTTGAAACTAAGACTCTAAAACATTTGTTGTTGTTTAGAAAGAGAAAATATTATAATGAAAAATTCACTAGTACATACTGCATCTTTTCCCTTTCTTCTTCTTCAATTTCTCTCTTACTCTTTTTCTCTTTCTTCTTGGTTTGCGTAAACTGAGATACCTCGGGTAAAATAAAATCACTAGAAAGATTCACTTCCTCCCGTTTCATTTTAATGGCGGTATCAAATATTAATTCCGGGTCTTGTGTTTCTTTAGACATAAAATTATCTTCGTATTCAGTAGACATGAGATCTCTAGGTAGTTCATCTTCTGATTCAGAGTTTTCAACTCCTAGATCATATTTCAACTGCTCCAAAGCCCTGATATTGTTGGCATCCGGTTTCTCCAAAATATTATCCATTGTTACTGAGAATGAATTTAAAAAAATGTGTATAAAAGTAGATCCTAGTTACTATCAAAATTTTCTAAATCCATATGTACATTAATAAATAACAATATTCTTCACTTATAACCTGTAATACCGCTAGGTTATACCACAGAACATCAAATATCTTCATTTTCTTCTTTAGAACTGTCAAGCTGGTACTAATTAGAGGTGGGCGATTATGAGATATACTAACGAAATCATTCGATTATAGAAATATCTCGAGATATCTCGATTATAAATAACGTATACTAATACTAATCTATACAGTACAGCTGCGTGGGGGTCTGTGCTGTCAAGCGGGTACTAAGTAACTATATTGTTACAACTGAATTATCATCTATTCATAAGTTGTTGAAACATGAGGATGCATACATAGACAACCCATAGATGGGCCACTCTCTCACTAAATATTTCGATAAATTGAGCCGATTTTAACTGCTCGAACCGCCGCATGAGGCGCTCGCATCTCTGTTTACGTCCTCGCCACGTGTTGTCGCCATTACGATACGAGACGTCATTTGCATTTCAGTAGCAACGTGGTTAAGAAGTAAAGTTAAGAAAGTGACAAGAGCCTAGTTTATTTTAGTTCTATAAAAATTTACCAATACATAATTTTGAGCTTTGTGTATATGTATTTTATTGTTAAATTTGTTACCTTTTTCCTTTCACCTTTTTATTTCACATTTCAGTTTTATATATTTTTTATAACCTCCTTAGGATTCTTAAAACTTTTTTTATGTAAATATTTTTAGTTTTGTATGTATATTGTTTTCTCCTCTCTGTTAGCTTTGTTATACTGTTATAGATGCAAATATAATGCTTTTTATCTTATAATTTTTGTTTTTCTGAATCCTTTAATGATATTAATATGAATCCAGTCTTTTGAATATATTATGGTTTAATCATTCTACGACAACTATACCATTATGATTGCAAATTGTTCGACTTTGAGTCCATTTTTGCGAGAAGTAAATTTAATTTTCTCTCCTATCGTAAATTATTAATGATTCTGAAATTTTTCAAGAATAAAAAAAAATTGTGAAATCAATTTTATTATCACTCAATTTCACTAATAATTCCATGTTATAAAATAAGAACAGCAAAAATCGTTATAAAAGAAGTATCAAAATAAATACAACATATACATAACAGAATTTAAATATTTCCTGAATATTTCAACTATTTATATCTAAATGTAATTGGAATAAAAACAGAATCATAAATACGCATTTAATAAAACAATTTGCAGAGTGAACAAAGTGACAGAACCATTACCAATATTCGAGAATTATGGAAATAAATTTTATATATATATACAGGGTGTAACTAAATAAGTGTAAAATATTTAAGGAGGTGATTCCTCATCGAAAAAGATAGGATCTTTCATATAAAGAAACTTCATTGGAGCATCCCTTGTTACTAGCAAAAAGACACTTATCCAGTTATTTATTTGGTTTACCCCATCTTTTTCGATGAGAATCACCTCCTTAAATATTTTACACTTATTTAGTTACACCCTGTATATATATATATATTTTTTTCCAAAAATTTGAAAGGAAGAATTCTGTGAAATACTGCAATCAATGAGATATTGGGAAATTTACAAAAAAACGGTTCGATAATTATGGAAATAAATTTTATATATATATACAGGGTGTAACTAAATAAGTGTAAAATATTTAAGGAGGTGATTCCTTATCGAAAAAAAAGATAGGATCTTTCATATAAAGAAACTTCATTGGAGCATCCCTTGTTAGTTATCAAAATTAGCAAAAAGTTTCTGTTTCTATTCGAAAATGTAAATATGAATTGGTAAGGCCAAGAAAACCATTTAATGGCGAAATTGAGCAGATCAATTAATGATATATCAATCAAGAATCGATAAGAACAAGAAACATAAAAATTAAAAGAGAAGTGGTCAAAACTGTAAAATTTTTTGTAAAAAACGGAAAGGATTACAAAAAATGTTCAGATGAGGGTGAACTTCATGTTCATGAAATAATAATTCAAATCAGATAACATTCAGTAAACACCTGAGTGACCAGTTATATACATGAAGGGTTTTTACCAGTTTGATTTAAATAGATCAACAAATTGAAATTTTTAGGTCAAACATTGCAAGTGTACCATTCCCACAACATTAGTGCAATGTACAGCACTTCCTGGTCGAATCCTCAAAAATTACAAAAAATTAACATTGAGTAAAATAATAATATATTCATGACATAGTATCATATTTTTGACTCTGGCCAGGAGGCCAATTCGGCACCTCCGACGTGTCTTGAGTTGGTGCTCTCGTGAAAGCATTCATGAGGGATTCTTGAAGCCTCTCGCGAAAGGTTTTGTATTCCAGTTCGGAGTATTCTGCTCCAAAATTGAAGTCGGCTACTTCAACAATAAACCTGGAAAGTAAAATTACCAGATAAAGTGTAGATGAATATTACCAACTAGTTCATTTTTTGTGCGCTATTTCATCTTGAACTTTCTGTTTAAATCCGTGCTCAGTTTTGAGTCTGTCAGGTCGACAACCTGAAGTTCGAACAAAACTGTATTGTAACAATACAGGGTACGGTAGTTGGCGTAGACCTTCTCTTTCACGTGGCCCCAAAGAAACAAGTCGCAAGGTGTTAAATCACAAGATCTCGGTGGCCAATTGTGATCACCTCTTCGAGAGATAACACGGTCCGGAAACTTTTCCCTTAAAAGAACGACGAGGAATGGACAAACCTGGGTTTTCTTCAACACATTCGGCTACAGCAGCAATATTCTCGGCTGTTCTTGAGCGACGTGCACGGGTTTTATTCTTCACATCACTAACTTGTCCCAACAGCTCGAATTTTTCCACCAATTTCTGTATTGCGGTCCGACAAGGTGCTTCACGACGACCCAAAAGTTGTCGAATTTTACGAACCATCTTTACCAAATTTTCACCATTTTTATAGTGAATTTTAATAATTTCAATGCGTTGTTGAAGCGTGTATCGTTCCAATTTTATTAATGGCGTAGTTTCTACTTGTCAAATGTCAAAAAATGACAGCTTCAAAAGCGACATCTACCGAAATAGTCGGCTATTCAAAATAACACCTCTTATTGGAAAACCTTGTATATATATATATCCTTTTGAACTTTTCGTTTACAATATTCAGTTAGCTAACAATAAAGCATATAGGGGGGTTAGTGACGGGGTGTCATACAATTCAGCGTCACATAAAAGCCTAGGGGAAAAACCCCAGTAAAAAAAACCCTGGCTCCCTGTCTAAGTGTGAATAAAATACAAAAATAAGTTGGAATATATTTTAGGGACTTCTTTCTTCAAGAGTGGTCTTGTATTGATGGAGACAGAGACTTCTTCAAGTTGCTCACATCGAATCTGGAAATAAAAAGACAAAAGCAGAAAAAAGAACTGAATAACAAAAATACGTATCATATTCGTTTGAAATTTATAACCCATTCCAAGAAAGAATCGGAAACATCATGAAGAGCCCTAAAACCATCTTGAAATTTATATATGGGACAACTATTGTTGAGATGAGGTATTGTTTCTTCAGCTTCTCCACATTCACAACTTGTGCTAGGAACTGAGTTCCATCTGAATAGCATGCTATTGGTACGACCATGACCTGTTCTCAAACGATTAAGAACTGTACAAAATTTTCTTGGAAGGTCAAAACCAGGAATATTTTGAGAAGGATCAGAAACGGGATACTTAATGAACATTTCGTAAGAGTTCCACTCAGTCTTATATATATTGAAGAACGTATTATGCCATAATTTGAAACATTCAGAATATCTTACATACCTTTCTCTATTCTGTATGTAATACGCCAATCCAAAAACAACTGCGACTACCGAAATCAAGCTAAAAGCCACAGGTACCACTATAACGGATAACTGAGCCTGCTTCTTCACTGAAAAAAAAATCGGAATATTAATCCTGAATATTATTTTATTAAATATTGATAAAGCACTTTCGTTAAACGTTTTAGCAGTTATGAAACTGGTGAAGAAATTTGAGTGTTATTATAAGTAAAGCGTGTCCCATCTAGCGTTTCGAATTTAAACTAACGATAATTTGACATTGGAGACGTCAACTGTCATCGGAGAAATGTCACATATTTAGTAATAAGTCCGACATTTATGAAATGGGTAGCTATTCGCTTGAGGAAAGTTGGGAAATATCGAAAAATTATTTCCAAAGTGGTGAATCGCCAACGCAAACTGTGCGAAATTTGAAAAATATATTTGTCACTGCTTAACAAGCTCAAACATTTGTAGGTTTATTTATTGCGTATTCTGCAAATTGCTTTAAAAAGTGTAACAAAGATAAGCTTATTGTGCTCGAGATGGAACAGAATGAGATACAACACAACTCTCAACATCGGAAAAATCTGCCTGGCCTTGACCGTCTCGATTGTCTCTGATTATACGAGGGCCGTTCAGAAACTAACCTCCGGTTAATTGAAAAAAATACACCAAGTTAAGTAAAAATATTTTAATATATACATCTTACAACTACATCTTTGCACTATTTTTCGACATGGTCTCCATTACGATTGAGGCACTTATCGTATCTCTTCACAAGCTTTGAAATTCCTTCTGCATAAAAATCACCCGCTTGTGCCTTGAGCCAGCCTGTTACCGCATCTTTGAGCTCTTCGTAGACAACTCCGCCATTGTGAAACGTCGATTTTCACGAACTTTTGCATCAACTGTCTGAACGAGTTCGTCAGTCACCAATGATGGTCTACCACTCCTCTCTTCATCATGAACGTTTTCTCGTCCACTTTTAAATAAACGTACCCATTCACGGACAACTCCTTCACTCATAAATTTTGGTCCGTACACGGCACAAAGCTCACGATGAATAGCTGCTGCAGAGTATCCTTTGGCTGTAAAAAACCTTATAACAGCACGCACCTCACATTTGGCGGGATTTTCTATTGCAGCACACATTTCAAACTGCCACAAAAACTAAACTAGCGCAGGTACGATGTTCACTCGACTACGGCTTGATGCCGACTGACCTGCTGAGCGCGTGAATGCACAGATGGCGCGCTACTCCCCCCCACTACCCGCACTGTGACCAATCGGAGGTTAGTTTCTGAATGGCCCTCGTACATCTGACAGTCTTGTCAAACTGACTCAGATATTTCTTTCAAGATTGATGGATAACTATATCAATTATGGTAAAGCATTACCTTCATATATCGTAACTGCCACTGTCTTTACAAATTTAGTAACATCATTTTCCAGAATTAACAGAACGGTATGTTCTTCGGCGTCCCCCAAGTATCTCTGAATCAGGAAATTGCAGTTGCCCAATGTGAGATAGGTATAGCAAGATTCATTGCCTGTTGCGTTGTACGATCCTCTGTAGAACTTCACACAATATCTCAAAGATGGAGAGCCATCGCATGTAACAACCAATGCCAGCATATCTCCATGTTGAAGCCAGTTGTTGCCAGTGATGTTCACAGAAGATATTGGATCTAGATTCAAAAGTAATATAACATGGAAAGCTAAAAAGATTTGCTCTACCAACACTTCATTTGCCAAGTAATTCATTCTACTCCCTATGATTACCATTTTTGTAATTTCATTATCAGAAGATTCTGAGGATATTTCAACGGATATGTGAGATTTACCGTTGGAACGCCAAATTCATGGAATTTCAGAAAATTAGTGATAAGTTTATTGATTTTGCCATGAAATTAATTCTGTACTTTTATGACAGAACTATTTATAGAATTTTATAGGGAAAAAAACAATAAGATCTTATGGCATTCAAAAAGGTATCTAAAAAAATAGACTTTAAGAAATTGTTAATGTCATGAAAGTACAAATCTAATACATTTCATGCTTAAATTGATATATCTGTCACTAATATTCTAATTTATTCTTTTAATGTATTTTTCATAATTTGATGAGTTATTGTTGGTTCGTTTATTCTTTTCCTCGATATCGAAATTTTTGTAAATTGATTACATACTGCATTATATATCTTTCCAAAGTTTATTTTTGTTTATTTCCTTTCATCCTCTATAGATTAGTACGTTCTTTGATTTGAAGAGCAGATAAATTTGAAATGACCATAATTCTTTTAATCGGCTGCAAATTGTCACAATTTTGTGATCAAATGATATTTTTTATTGAAATTGTGACAATCTACAGCAGATTAAAAGAATTATGGTCATTTCAAATGTATTCGTTTTCAAATCCAATAAAAATATGGGATTTAACCTGCGCTTGCGTGAAATCCTATGATAACTCATATAAAATGCCCTAGAGTGCGCCACAAGTCTAAACGTTGTGCGAATGGAATCTGTAATTAAGTAGGGAACAACTAAAGATGGCGCTGTAAGTTGAGCTCTCGAAATCAGGACCAAAATTCATCCCAGAGTTGCCTATCTATAGGTAGTCTATGCTGTGTATAGTGGGATTAAATTTTATAAGAAGTTACCAAATAGACTAAAAAATTTAGATAATTTTATATTCAAGAGGGACATTAAAAAATTCTTGCTGGAAAGATGTTTCTGCAGTAAGAATGAATTTTTGAGTTCAGTTATTGTATGAGGTACTGATTTATTGTTTTTTTTTTCGTGGTTGAAAGTTTCTCTAAAAGAATGTCTAAAAGGATTCAATAAAATTATTATAGTTATTATTATTATGAAGTTATTAATTCAATAGCTTACCAAAGCAGGAAGGAACCTCACTCATATGTTTATCAATAGGTATTATATTTTTTGGCTGACATGGATCTGTCGAGCTTAGTTACTGGCCACGAACGATAGGAAACTTACCCCTGGCAACAATTTTTTTTGAAAAATATCCATAGGCATTCACTTGATCAACTGCAACTGTTCCATTGCAAACATATGGAAAACTTCCATTGTACTGTTGAAGCGTTCCATTTACATTTATCCTTATATTCTGAGTTCTCTTCAATTCTGTATTATCAACAACTTGTTGCAGACTGCTTCTAACCTTGGGAGCACCATTCTCGTTGGATTTAGACATTGACAACGAAGAAATGGAAGTTGTCACAGCTGTGGTTATGTTTGGTTTGATTGTAGTAATACTAGTTGTTGGTTTCACTGTGGTAGTTGTTGTAGGTAGTGGGGGATGGAAATCAGCAACCATCAATGCATCTATCGTGTGCTCCTCATCGGATGTGGGAAAAACATGTGAAAACTGGCCATTATTGGTAGGACCATAATAAATGCAATCAATAAACCAGTAAGTTGTTACAGCAGTTGCATTCAAAATATAAATTCCATCTTCTTTAGACAAACTCACAGTAGTAATAGCAGGTGATGATGTTGAAACAAATTTATCAAGTCTTGTTTTATTTTTCTGTTCTATTTGTAGATTTCCATTCAGGGTTGCTGCGAAAATATTTTGGAATTCAATGGAGTATTCATGTCAGTTTGAAGAGTATATTTTCAATAATTTTCCATAAATTCTCAAAGGATTGCTTGGAATGTTTGCTCACCAGATAACATGAAATTAGAACGGTTAGAAGTAATAGCGTAATAAATGATAATTTTCCTTTTGACAATAACTTGCACTTCATATAATCCAGGAGGATATGTATGATCATATTCAACATACCATGTTACCACTGGATGATCAGATATAACCTGAAAAATTTATTCAAATTCCACACGAATTTGCACTAAATAGAAGGCTCACTTTATAATTGTGGGCAGGAATGGCGTTATCATTCCAGTAATAGGCGAAAGATTCCCCAAAAGCAGGCTTATTTCCACGATATAAAGTTGCAGTGAACCGAATAGTTGCCCCTATCACTGCTGGACTATCATTTTCTATTCGAACACTATATTCCTCACATTTCACGGAATCTAGAAATAATTACAGTAATTATTCTAGGTACCAAATATTTTCGATATCTTACTTAAGACATTAAAAATGATTGTGCATATCACTAAACATTTCCAGGGGAAAACCATGATGACATATCAGAAAACCATCAATGACTCTGACCCTCTGAGATTAAAAGGTTCTTCAAATGGAAACTCAAAATTCAAAGAAGATTAGATAATAACAATTGTTGATTTTCAAATTATTATTATTATTAGCCACATAACATGCAGCCAATATTCCTTGTGTATCTGAAAAATGGAAATAAAAAATAAAAATACCAAATATTTGATATTTTCATTGACGTTAAATAATTTGCATATAACCTCAATGGATAATTGATATAAACATCTGATCCAGCTTGACCATAGATGTTATACTATGGACTAAAATCAATTTCAAGCGGCACTTTGGTCATTATTTTGGTCTTTCTAGCGGCCATTACTAGTCATTGCTGTTCTGCCCTTGATCATATTCAATTCCAAGCGAAAGACCGATCATTGGTGGTCATCGTTTTGGTCCTTCTAGCGGTCATTTCATTACATCTTGTGCCATAAGCAATGACCGCTAGAAAGACCAGAATAATGAGCGGTCTTTCGTTTGAAATAGGCTATGATCAGGGTTGAAGAGCAATGACCAGTAATGACCGCTAGAAAGACCAAAATAATGACCAAAGTGTCGCTTGAAATTGATTATTTACCCGAACCTCGGAGTATTCGGTTCGAAAATAGTCACAGAAAACCGGAACACCGAACACTGAAATGCGCATGCTTCTGATGATTCTGGAACAGTCAGAAATTCAACCCGAATGAAGCTACTGCCGATCGTTCCTATATTCATTTGAAAAATAATTTATTGGAAAGTAACCTCAAAAAAATTCCCAAAATAAAATAGAGGTGTTAAATAAATAATCAAAATATGTTTTCTAGAACTTGTTCCATATCTCATTTAAAACTATTTAGAAGATCAATACAAAATAATGGAGTAAGTACGAAGAAGATATTTAGTACCTACTTGCCCCATTAATTCAAGAATATTAATTTTCAGAAAAGCACTCACAATCTGAAACTCTATAGAACTGCAATATTGAGAAGTTATAGTTCTGATGGAAAACAAATACTTAAGGTATATATTCAAATTTATATTTCTGATTCAATAACTTTATGATTTGCTCGCAGATTGAAGAGAAAGAATCTTTGAAGAAAACTGTGTATTCAAGAATAGTTGAAAAGTTTTTTATGAGAAAAAATATTGGTACTTTAGGTGCAGCTGTTTTGGCCATAAATGATGACCTTCCGGATCAACCAAAAGGAATTACAAATATATCTGATGTTGCAGATAAAACAGCATCAAGAATTTTAGATCCTATCAGTACAAAACATGTGGATGCCACTTTGCAGTCAACATTTGATGATCCTACTATTATCCACCCTTCACAGGTTGCACATGAAAGAGTGACTGAAGTTAATAGTTCCACAGAGAATATTCCTCCCTCTGGAAATATACCAATTGATCAGATTCCAGATCCGCCATCTATACCTGACATAGATTATATACCAGTAGATGAAGTAATCGAGCAACTCAATGCTTTAGGCCAGCCAACTTTTGCCTCTATGGGATTAGGAGGTTGGAGTCCTGTTGGAATGATTCAAAATTGTTTTGAATTTTTAAATGTAACTATGGGAGTGCCATGGTGGGGAGCTATTGCTATAGGTAAATTGAAGGCAAAATAAAGCATTTTTTGTTGATGTTACAACATCACAATCAGCACAGGTGTGAACTTGACAGACCAAATGCCGGAATTACCCGAATTGCATGGTCAGTGGCCTGAGGGTTGATTCAAATTATTCAGTGACTAGAATGAAATTTCTGGAAATATTTACAGGAATTAATTGAAATTTGGCACTAGGAAGGGAAGAGGTAGTAGGAATATCGTGCAAGTGAAATTTTTCTCTTTCCTATTATAATTTAAGGTTTTTCCGACCTATGTAGCAACTTTCAATATTTTGGAAACTACTCTGTAGAACATTTTTAATTTTGGAATGAACTTAGATGACACCATAGGAAATTCAATTACAAAAAAATGTTCAACTGCTCGATGATCTATGTGGTGTTTCCGATATATATGTAGCAATTTTCAATATCTCGTAAACTATTCGGTAGAACATTTTTATTTTTGGGATGAAGTTAGATGACACCATAGGAAATTCAATTATGAAAAAATGTTCAATGTTGTTGAATGAAGTTCTTCGAACTTAGAATCGCTGTGACTATTGTTGACTTACCAAAATGTTAAATCATTTGGATTGTTTAATGAATCAAAACAATTCTTCAGGTACCGTGGTTATCAGGTTAGCGATGTTTCCTTTGGTGATAATGTCACAACGAAATGCAGCCAAAATGAATAACAATTTACCTGGTTTGCAAGCACTTCAATTAAAACTGACAGAGGCGCGACAATGTGGAAATCAGCTTGAAGCGGCAAAGTATTCTCAAGAAATGATGATATTCATGAAGGAAAAGGAACTGAACCCCCTTAAAAATATGTTAGTTCCTTTAGCTCAGGTGAGAAAAGTTGTAACATTTGAACATATCAATCAGTCCAAGATATTGAGTCAAAAGATATCAGAGATTTTGATTCTGCAACATAAAAAAACCAATTTGGTAATGTTGTATTGCAAATACACTATATATACAGGGTCTTTCACGAGGAACCTCACCCATATTTATACAGGAAACTACTGAACGTATTTTCATGAAATTCATCACTTGTAAGTATTTCACGATGCTGATGAAATCTTAAATATTTTCAAGGCATGAGCACCTCCGGTTTTTCCGGAAATGACGTCAACTTCCGTTTTTCAAATTACAACACCATTTTTTTATTGCAGAAATAGATTCCTTAAAAAATTTCAAGTTATTTTGATGTAACATTTTTCAGTTTTGGTTGGAAAATTCTCTCTGAGCGGGAAAATTCGAAAAAAAAATCGAAAATAGAGCTCCGCTGAAATAAGAATAACTTCGACGTTTTTGGATGGAAAATTTTCATTTTTGAGATTTTTCAAGATGTAAGATTGATGTATCCACTTTAAAAATCGAAATCGCGATTCATGATACAGGGGGTGAAAAAATCGCTTTCAAAGTTAGGGATGACAAAATCGTGAAAAATCAATTTTTTCAAATAAGAACCCCATTTTTTCAAGGCAGATATTGAATCTACGTTAAAAATTAATGTGAGTGTATACATCACACCCTTGCCCTAAAGTGGATATTTTCCGAGTTATTCACAAAAAACTGTTTTTCATCTTGAATTTTCAACTATTTCTTTTCCGTTCACGCCAAAATGATGAAATTTTCAGGTACTGTTACTTAAACCATGATTTAGATTTTACTACCCTAATATGCAAGAGAAAAAAGTTACAGGTTGTTCCTAAATAGATGGCGAATTTGGATTCGAATTTGTATCGGAAAGCTCTTTATTTCAACTAATCGGCCATCGGTTTTCTCTCCAGTGATAAATAAATAATTCCTTATGAACCATATGCAAAAAACTTAGCATGTTCTACATTCCTTTTTTTTTAATGATAAATATCATTAATTACATCTGCCAAATTCCTCTTTATTCAGTAGCATTTTGTGTTTACTATTAATTTGGTGATAATTCGTATTGAGTTATAAAATCGATCACTATGCCTAATTTTACCAATAAAGATTATTTAAATAACATTCTACTTCATGGAGAATGTAATAAAATTGTAGATAGAACGATTCGACTGTTGATTGAGAGGTTTCCTGACCGACCCAGACCAACGAGAGATACCATTGACAGAACCATGACAAACTTGACAAATGTCCGATCTTTCGTTAAGAAAACTATACACAGAGAAAAAAGTGTAGTAGAAGATGAGAACAACGAAATTACAGTTCTTGCATATTTTTGTTTGGATCCTCAAAATTCTCTCAAAGATGCCGAGATTGCTCAGGGATTATCTCAATCGAGTGTTTGGAGAATATTAAAAAAACATAATATGCACCCATTCATATAAATTCAATAAGGTACTGCATTTGATGGCGCAAAAAACATTGAAACTCCAGGTCTCTTGAAAGTTCCATTGTCTGAAGTGGTGGTTGTTCTCTTCATCCCAATAATGACTGTTGTGCCTATTGAAAGAACCATTCTTTGTGAATTTAGATTCATCTGTCCAAATTATACAGTCCAAAAAGTTTTCATTCTCTTGAAATCGAATCATCATAGCTTCGCACAAAACTCTGTTCTCCTGACGAAATCAGTTTCCTTCAAATGCCGTACCTTATTGAATTTATATGGGTGCATTTTATGTTTTTTTAATATTCTCCAAACACTCGATTGAGATAATCCCAGAGCAATCTCGGCATCTTTGAGAGAATTTTGAGGATTCACACGAAAATATGCAAGAACTGTAATTTCGTTGTTCTCATCTTCTACTACACTTTTTTCTCTGTGTATATTTTTTTTAACGAAATATCCAACATTTCTCAAGTTTGTCATGGTTCTTTTAATGGAATCTCTCGTTGGTCTGGGTCGGTCAGGAAACCTCTCAATGAACAGTCGAATCGTTCTATCTACAACTTTATTACATTCTCCATGAAGTAGAATGAGATTTAAATAATCTTCATTGCTAAAATTAGGCATAGTGATCGATTTTATAACTTAATACGAATTATCATCAAATTAATAGTAAACACAAAATGCTACTGAATAAAGAGGAATTTGGCAGATGTAATTAATGATATCTATCATTAAAAAAAAAGAATGTAAAACATGGTAAGTTTTTGCATATGGTTCATAAGGAATTATTTATTTATCACTGGAGAGAAAACCGATGGCCGATTAGTTGAAATAAAGAGGTTTCCGATACAAATTCGAATCCAAATTCGCCATCTATTTAGGAACAACCTGTAACTTTTTTCTCTTGTATATTAGGGTAATAAAATCTAAAACATGGTTTAAGTAACAGTTCCTGAAAATTTCATCTTTTTGGCCTGAAAAGAAAAGAAATAGCTAATAGACGAAAAAGAGTTTTTTGTGAATAACTCAGAAAATATCCACTTTAGGGCAAGGGTGTGATGCATACACTCACATTATTTTTTAACGTAGATTCAATATCTGCCATAAAAAAATTTTGTCATCCCTAACTTTGAAAGCGATTTTTTCACCCCCTGTATCATGAATCGCGATTTCGATTTTTAAAGTGGATACATCAATCTTACATCTTGAAAAATCCCAAAAATTAAAATTTTCCATCCAAAAACCTCTAAGTTATTCTTGTTTCAGCGGAGCTCTATTTTCGACTTTTTTTTCGAATTTTCCCGCTCAGAGAGAATTTTCCAACCAAAACTGAAAAATGTTACATCAAAATAACTTGAAATTTTCGAAGGAATCAATTTCTGCAATAAAAAAATGGTGTTTTAATTTGAAAAACGGAAGTTGACGTCATTTCCGGAAAAACTGGAGGTGCTCATGCCTTAAAAATATTTTAGATTTCATCAGCATCGTGAAATACTTATAAGTGCTGGATTTCATGAAAATACGTTCAGAAGTTTCCCGTATAAATATGGGTGAGATTCCTCGTGAAAGACCCTGTATATGTATATATCTTGCATTATAGCAATATAACTTATATTCAAGATGTCTAAAATACTGGTGTATGTACTTTGCAAAATTTTAAATGAAACGTCATTCCAAATCATGGAACAAGGGGATTGTTTCCATGCAAATTATTATTAATTATTATTCATAAATATTTTATATTTCAATGTCTTTACGCTCTAGACAAAAATTGACAGCTTGTTCAGCTCATTTTATATTTTTCAGTTATACAATTTTATTTTTTGCAGATGCCTGTGTTTGTTTCATTTTTTATATCATTAAGACAGATGGCCAACGTACCAGTTGAGAGTTTGAAATCTGGAGGAATGTTATGGTTTACTGATCTAACGTTACCGGATCAATACTTTATATTGCCAATAATCACAAGTGCAACGTTATTGGCCACTATTGAGGTATGTTAATTGAAGATATCCCACTGTTTCATTTTAAATTTTTGAAAATTCAATGATTTTCAAATTCTGCTTTTTCAAAACAAATCAGGATCAACATGATAAAAGTTGGGTGTGGCGGAAATAGCTTGAATGATCATTTTACATGTGTAATAGTCATTTCCCATATCAATCAGCAGTTGGTGGAGTGTAAGGCTAATTAACAACTCCAGATTTATTCCTGATTACGCATCATTGCTTAGATATGATCGTATTAAACGATTGCTATTAATGAAAGGTTTTCTTTTTAGTTAGGAGCTGATACTGCCAAATTGAGCAGTCAAAATGCACAGATGATGAAATATGCTCTAAGAGCATTACCTGTTATTGTATTTCCATTTACCATAAATTTCCCAGGAGCAATATTGGTTTATTGGGCTTCTTCCAATTTTGTTTCATTATTGCAAGTTGGTTTCCTACGTATACCGAGAGTTAGGGACTTTTTCAAAATAGAAAAACAGATAAAGATTGATCCTAGTACTTTGCCCATAAAACCTAAAGGATTCAAAGAAGGAGTAAAAGAATGTGAGTATTTCAAAACTAATTCAATAGGTGAGTTTTCGAACTAAATGTTAAATTTGTAGCTTGGACAAATATGAAAATTGCCAAAGAATTAGAAGACAGACGACGGCTTGATGCACTTCAGTTCCAGAGAGCAGGCAAAGGACCAATTGTGAAAACCTATAAATACGACCCTACCAAGGAAATAAGTCCCAGTAGTTCCGCTGCAGTAATTGCTAAGAAAAGATAAGATTACTGTAGTTATGTAAATACATTTGAAATAAAAGGTTTTCATCAAACAAACATTTCTTTGAGCCGTCAACATTTTTAATGCAGATTTCTCATATTTTTCTCCTTTATTAATAATTCTGATTATAAAGATAAGTGCTTCAAATTGAGAAGAAAATTGTATATCTTAACAAAAACAATGTCTCTTGATAAATTCTTTTAGCCATTTTTCCTTGGTAAACAATCATTTATTACAGTTATAAGGTGTTTATTCTCTAAAGCTGCAGCAACTCTTTCTTTGTCAGCTAGCTGTTTATTAACAGCTTTTTCTGCATTATGCGTACCTGGAGTAACTTCCACGGTAACTTTAAATCTTGAAGGTAAACACCTCAAAAGCTGTACTCTTATTGATAATCCTATTAATGTTGCCATACTACAGTATGGAATGGTTGGTGTAAAATTGACTTTAACGTAATTATCTTCATCACTGACATCTACCAAATTTTCTTGAACTACATTCAGGTCTTCTAAGGTTACTGGATGTTCTGGATCTATAATGTGGCGAATCAGGTCTACAAATATTAAGCTGTATTAATATCATTTCAAAATGACCAAAGCGTATACAATATTTACCGAAGACAATCTTATTGTTGAAGATCTTGATAGTTGAGAGATCTTCCTTAGTTCTCTCCTCTGAGGTGTTGTTTTCTTCATTGTTACAACTGCTCTTACTCTTGAGAATAGGATTCGGGTTTTGCTGACAACAGTGCTCACTACCGCAGCCTTCGTTATTCATATTGTCGAATGTTTATAAAATTAGCACTAAAGTCCTATTATTTATATTTCATCTTCGATTAGCACTAACTTAATGCTCGCAAATGTCCATTCAATAAATATTTTTGATAATTTAAGGTTAAAGGTACGTCCACAGAAACTTTTAGTTGTTACCATAGACGTTATGGACCGATAATCAGAGAGAGAGGTCCTGAATACGAGAGTGATGGAACCTCATAGGCAGCCTGTCAAACACAGAACTGTCAACCCTGATTTACGACAATTCCTTTTGTTTACATCTATCTGAAATCTCATCAATCACAATTGTGACAGGTTAACTTATCATTTCTCTCTGTTCGTACCGATGAAACTCAAGATC
This sequence comes from Micraspis discolor, assembly GCA_030674115.1. NCBI lineage: Eukaryota > Metazoa > Arthropoda > Insecta > Coleoptera > Coccinellidae > Micraspis > Micraspis discolor. The sequence goes on from JARTUT010000020.1 coordinate 21,508, forward strand.
GTCTCCCTCTAGTCTCTACCGGGATGAAATCTTAACAAAAGCGAGAAGACATTTAGTCCATAGTCTATGGTTGTTACCAACTCGGTTCATAAAAATATACAGAAAAAAATCTGCTCGGTCATAGAACCATGAAATGATTGAAGATACCTGTGGATAAAAAAGGATTGCTGGACTTTACCTTTTTCGCCAGAGATATAGAGTGGGGAGAATACGCTTCGACCACTGCGCATTCAAAATTGGTGGCTAAATTCTTATGTCAAATTTCGACCATTTTTATACTTTCGTAGTCAGCTGTTCTAGATTGACATACTTGTCAGATGAGTTAGAAATTGCTCGAATTTTACATTGTGCTGATAGATACGTCGATACTTTGAACATGTCTTGTATTGTAAAAACGTGTAAAAACTATAAAACAAAGAAGTTCGAGGAAATATCATTTTGTACGTAAGCTTTTATTGAAATTATCCGACTGATCATAAAGCATGGCATTGTTTATCTGCTCAGTGGCGTGTTGTTTACTTTCCACAGTAATATGATTCTTTTTAGTTTCCCAAAATCAGTTGATATGAGGACAGTTCGGACTGATATTCTGAGTGTAGATTCTGAAGCTATAGATTTATCTAAGAAATTGATATGCTCTGTACATTTCATTTTATACAAACTTTCCCTCAGATACACTGTTTTCCACGCCAATGAACCGAAAGTATAAAAATGGCATACGAAAAATTAGCCACTTCGCAAGAGATATAGAGTGGGGAGAATACGCTTCGACCACTGCGCATCCAAAATTGGTGGCTAAATTCTTATGTCAAATTTCGACCATTTTTATACTTTGGTAGTCAGCTGTTCTAGGTTGACATACTTGTCAGATGAATTAGAAATTGCTCGAATTTTACATTGTGCTGATGGATACTTCGATACTTTCAACATGTCTTGTATTGTTAAAACGTGTAAACACTATAAAACAAAGAAGGTCGAGGAAATATCATTTTATACGCAAGTTTTTATTGAAATTATCAGACTGATCATACCGCATGGCATTGTTTATCTGCTCAGTGGCGTGTTGTTTACTTTCCTCAGTAATATGATTCTTTTTAGTTTCTCAAAATCAGTTGATATGAGGACAGTTTGGACTGATATTCTTAGTATAGACTCTGAAGCTAAAGATTTATCTAAGAAATTGATATGCTCTATACATTTCATTTTCTTTTTAATTTTGTACCAACTATCTCTCAGGTACACTGCTTTCTACGTCAATGAACCGAAAGTATAAAAATGGCGGACGAAAAATTAGCCACTTCGCGCATCTCGAAGATCATTCTCTCCACTCTATATCTCTGCTCCAGAGCTGTGTAGGGTTAGATGCTTGTAAACATGAAAATAGTAAACAATAGCAAACCTTGAGTTATTTGAAACTTGAAAAACAATTATTGTTAGATCCGAGAGAATGTCCAATTTTCAATCCTTAATTGAAAAAAATAATCAATTATCAAAATTTCATAAAACACAACAAGAAATTAATGATATGAATGAAAATTCAGGTAGGAACGTACTTTGAGATTAATTCCAAAATAATTCAATCATTATTGAGTTCACAGATTCAAAGGAAAACTAAGAATGAGGTTGAGGCCGTTTGTTTTTGTTTACCCTCTCAAAATAGTTGGAAATCTGGCCATCGTGGCGCTGGCATCTTCGCAGAAGTTCCCAATAGATCTAACCTCTTGAAAGAGGAATGAGACAAAATGAATACTATATATTTTATTTCAATAAATACTAAATTACAACGTTCACACATAACACATAGATAAATTATATAAATTCGAAACATCTCATACAATGTATCATAATAATTATTCTTGAATTATTATTTTGTGCCATAACAAGTGAAAAACTTACATAACTTATATTGTTAGGGATTGGGCTCTCAGTGAGCATTCAATATCAAAAAATGTGGGTTGAATATTTTGTGATTACAGTGAAATTGTTCCTTCTCGGGAGCTACATCGCTTCCTTGGCTTTCATGAAATATGTTATCATATCGATCGGCAGAGGAAAAACAATCGTGGAATTCTTCTCTGCAGATATTGTATTTAGAGTCTGTATAATTAAAAAAAAACTTCATTATTCAGTTACTATTAATCAAGCCCATGATTCTGATCAGAAATTGAAAAATTCATTTTCAGTGAAATACTATGATAATATCGATAAATCAGACGATACAAAACGAGATGAAATCCATCGATTTTTGATCAGAAACTTGAAAGTCATAATTAGTGGAAATCGAATACTCTGCCTTAAGTTCCAAAAAAATTCATGGACCGATTCAAACAACGATGATGAAAGCATGTACAAGTTTTTAGTTTTTACCTAGTATGTATAAATTCCATTATTTGGGTATCTGGTTTTTTTCAAGAGAAAAAAAGAGTATACAATTCCGCCTTCTTCAGTGTAAAAGAACAATATACACTGAAGAAGGCTGATCAAGCCGAAACGTATCCGAGAGTAAGAACAATTTACACTTCCAAATAATGGATATATACAAATATATATCAATGTCTTATACATATAATGAGAATGTTCAAGATTGTGAAGATATAGCGAAAAATGTGGGGTGAATTTGTGCTAGTGTTTAAAACTTGAATTCAAACGAGGTGCTCCTTTGAGTACAAGGTGATGGAAAAATAAGTGATGAAGCATCTTCGTTTGATTCGAACAAGTAGTTGAGTTCATAAGTTCAAAAAGCGTGAAAATGATCCAAAACATATGAGCGATAGCTCAATGGAATCATCCCTGAAGAAATATACTTGAAACAATTTAGTGCACACAAAAATTTGTAGTTCAAATCAACATTGACAAGTGACATCAGAAAATTTGATTAATTTTTTTTTTAATCTGGGGAGCCATTCAACCAATTTTTAAAAGAGCTATTTGACTCCGAGAAATCTTCCTCCATCGTTCGTTTTTTTTTATGTTGAGGATAGCTCAAGAGAGTAAATTAATTGAAATAATTTTCAGAATACAAAATGAAATCATGAAAATATAAAAATATCTCATATTTTCTGAAGCTAGGAAAGAATGTATTCGCCTCGTTCTTTACGAAATCATCTAATTGCTGAGTACCAGATCTTTTATCTTATCTGCGTTTTTGTATAGGAGATATGAATAATTGGCCCTTCAGTTTCAAACTTCATGGTGTTCTTTTGATATAAGATCTTGCAATATACAATGTATTATGTTCGTGTATTTGTTCATTTCTGTTGGTATTCTATGGTATACTCTGTGATCCCATAAGTTGACAGAATTTAGTTATGTTATGTGTGTGGTTACACTGATTTTTTATTCCATGATATAAAATGGTGGAGTTAGCCATTGTAGTACGTGCAGTTATAATTCTAAATTAAACTTCAAGTTGTGTTAAAATAAGTGGATATTTTGATTTCTCAAAACCCAAACCATCAAATATAACAATTTCAATGTTACAAACCGAACGCAAAATTGACTATCTAAAGAGGGATATAAATTACTTTAATTTAGTACTTATTGATTATATACAAAAATATATGAAAACAATTTCTACGGGAAGTTTAGTCCAACTCTTTTGTATACAGAATTGCTTAGGCTGCGATATTAATTCAGTTCGTAGGCAATTTTTTCCTGGAAACAAAACTGACAAAACAATTGCAATGAGAATACAAAATTCCAAATGGGTATTATCACTACAATGTTATTCGTTTTTCTTGAAAAACATCATAAAAAATGAATGATGCACAATAAATCTAGTCAAATCTTCATTTCTTACGCAGTCTGCTTTAAGGCATAATATTAGTACAACTGAAATCGGTCATATATTTCAAGGAATGAAATGAAAATTTGAGTTTATATAGTGCTTTTATATTCGATATTCCATGAAAACAATCAGAGAGAAACAGAGGCCAGATTTGCGGAGCATTTTTTCAACCAAACTTCCAAACTAATTTCCGTTTTCAGCATTGTACAGGTCCATCATACGGGAGAGAAAATCGACAGGAAACGGAAATATTATCGTGGAATTTCTTGAAGAAGAAATCTTGGTGACACTCTATCGAAAAAATCAACATGATTTTCAGGAAGAGAACATTTTGTGAAGAAAATATTGAAGAATTATGAGGCGATAAATTTTTTCTGTTTACTTGTAAGTATAGTTTTTATGTATCACACGATATACTTATTATTTCTTATCGGATTGCGAATATTAATCTCAACACAATAAAATCTCTTCAATGTAATGCTTTGGGATACATATCATCCATTTTTATTCGACTTCAATATTGAATATAATTTAAATACAAAAAAATAAAACATTCAGCTGCAGTATCACAAATTCAATGGATAAAAGTTTTGAATCACAGGAGATATATATATCTATACAGGGTGAGTCTTTGACCACTTTAAACCATAGGTTCTTGAGATCAAAAGAAACACTTTTTCCATTACGGTTTCTATATATTCAGCTGAGTTAAAAAGTTATAAGCATTTTAATTTTTCACATTGGGCAAATACCCCTCTGTAGTCCAGTTTAGTTTGAATGGAAAATACCTTCCACAGCATCCACTAATGAATCTGAATTGTTTAAAAACATTATTTTTCCTCTGTGGTTCCTTAAAATGAGCAGCAACGTTGCCAGATCGTACGTTTAGTCGAGGTATTCGAAGAATGAATCGTGTAGCGGTAATATTTGACGTTCTTGAACTGGCTATTTAATATCTGATAGTTCATATTGGTAAAAAGTTACTTTCGAAGTCGTTCTATTATATGACAAAAGCTTAACTTACCTATTCAACCCGGACCAAATATCAAAACTAAAAATCTCGACTAACCTAAAAACCCGCCAAAAAACCATGTGAAATATAAAAATAGGGCGATAAACTGCAAACTAACCTAATTGTCTGATCATTTCTATTAATTGATAAAATCGCCAGTCAAATATTATTGAAAAAAAAACACATTATTTTCTAAGGACCAATATCGATTTCCCAAGATATAATTATTGCACAATTTGGCAACAAAATGCTCGTGGCACATGCGCAATTCGGGCCAATAAATCCCACCGGTATAAAAGTCAAGATTACCAAGACAAGTCTTCAATTTATCAGGTCCTGACAGAAAATACATTACCTAATTCAACGGTCATCTTGAAAATATACCGAAGTACCTATGTGAGTGATGGAAATCTTTTTCTGTATTAATTATAGAATATAACTCTGGATTAAATATTAAACAAGGTGCTAGACATCATTAATAATGAATACAGCAAATGGCAATTTAGATTTTGTAGTGAATGTATGACAAAAATTGTTCAGTGGTTAATTTCATCTATAGTGTTTAGTGGTGGAACCATAGACTGGAGAGATTTCCCCAACCTTGTAGAAATATTCAATAAAGACATAAAATATGGCAACATTGTACAAATCTGAGTAATGAATCATTTCAGCACAGAGTTGGATTTGGAAAAATCAGAATATTTGGACAAAATTATATTGATTTAATTCCTTTCAACTTCAAATATCTCAAGAATGGTGCAATTTAGGAGGAAAGATGAGGAATGATTTTATCTGCAAAAAAGACTAATGATTCCAGGAATTACAAGATACGGACCTTTAGTTCAAGCGATATTTGTTTTTCATGCAATTTAACCAATCTATAGAGTAGTAGTGAGAAACCCACAAGAAATGGAATAAATCTGATGATGCTAAAATACGCATGACTGTTATCAAAAACTTTCTACAGGAGATCATTTAAATTGATATTGTCGTTTGAATATTACACGTGAAAATGCAATTTTTTTATGAAATTTCAACACCCTATATCTTTTGAACGGGGCCAAATTTGGAAAAATGTTATAGGAACCAAGACGCCAAGAATCTATGGTTAAAATTAACGCAGTGGTCAAAGACTCACCCTGTATATTAATTTGATTATTGATAATAATTTTTCTTGACTGTAACATTTTTGATAACAATGAAATTTTGAAATGTATCAGTCAAATTTGAAATATTCAAACATCCCTAACTATAGGACGATCTCAAATTATCAATATATCATTAATGATGTATGAAAAAATGTTTTCTATAATTTCTAACTGTAGTCAACAGAGTAGTGTATGACTCACACAGTAATGTTCATGAGATCCCTGAGTATTTTCAATATTTCACGAGAAAATGCAGCAGAGATCAAGTATGCAGCAAGTTCGTATGTCTTTTAGTCGTAATAGATGAATATTTCAATCAAGTATTTGTTACTTGAATTATAATTGAGGTAAAGAATGATTTGTACAAAAACTGAATGCAACCAGAAAATGCCAACTTTCTAAATTAAACTACTGAGACCAATCTATTTACCTGTTATAATCTTAATACTAAAAAATTATCTCCAATTAGAAAAACGTGTGTGCAAGGAGAAAATATTCTTCGATTGAATCTTTTCATCAAAATGAATTGGCACAGAACTGGGAAACTCTTCAGTTGGTGCAAGAGATATTTTTGAAAGTTACAAATTTTTCTGTGGACCTTTCGAAAATACTACTGAAGAGATTCTGAAAAATTCTGTGCCAATTCAGCAATTTTTTTGCACAAGGGCCGGTCGATTAATATTCGATCACATTGCTTGAACTGACATAAATTCTCTGTTCCCAAAAACATATCAGTTCTTCAATATGGAGGATACTTCTCGTGGAAGAAAGTTGAGTGAATGTATATTCACACGGTCAAGAATCGATTAATTTATACTGGAATTTTTCTCGAGAAATTACTGTATGCAAAAATGCTATACTAAGACCCGTTTGCACCAACGCCCCTTAGCTAAGTGCCGCTTAAAGTTAAGGGTCGCTTAAATTCATCTCCAGTTGTACGACTGTCACTTAACAGAAACTTAACTAAGCGACGCTCAACTTTCTCAATCTAGAGACATTTCAGTATTTCATTTCTCCCTAGATCAATAAAGTGAAGCGATTTCATTGGCTGATCTGTTGTTGAAGAAGTTTAGAATCCTCTATTCCTTAAATAGTTAAACAAGATATGGTTTTAATTAAACGCTTTATATGAATGAGCTCTTAAATTTAAGGCTCGCATTAAAGAAGATTTACAAGTTAATAGCGTTGTTCAAAGCTACAAATAAAGATTTTATTGGTGCAGCAAACAAATCAAATTATTTTAGGTTAGAATCATAGGAATCGTTTTTGATCTAGGGATGCTGAAAGCTAAGGGATTTAAGTGCCGTAAGAGTTGGTTGGTTGAAGCAGGAACGGGTCTGCAAACGGGTCTACGACCAAAAATGAAATTGCTTTCGAAAAATTATAAATGAACACTCAGACAATTTTCATAAAAATGAAATGATTATTTACTAGTTTGAATTCGCTGAAAAATATTCCATACAACGTTAGTCATATTGAACTGATGGTGGAAATTGACCAATCAATGCGAATGATTTTCATCATCGAGTGTTATCAATTTCATCAATGAGAATTCTTGATGAAATTACATCTTTTAAATGCTCTTTTTGTTTCGAAAATTTGATTTTATTTCGATGTTTTCGGAATATTCCTAAGATTTAAAATTCACCGATTTCATCCCTGTCATTTAATGTGAATTTAATTATCCGAGTGATAGTACTACCTACACTTCATAAAACAATTCTTATGTGAACCAAAGGCCACATTTTCAAAATAATTAATGACTTCTTGACTGTGTGAAAATTAATAAACTATAGTACAATCGAAGAATAGCAAGAATTCCTCTTCCAAATATAAGTAGGAGAGCAAAGAACAGAGTACATTGAAGAGTGAATCCATGACCCACGTAAGCAGTCCATGGTATCCAACAGTTGGCAAATTTCGTAATATGACCCCATGTAAACAAGATTCCTTTCAACAAATGTTATTAATGATTTACTGATGATTGAAATTATGACTACCTTCAGATATACTCCTCAAATTGTTTCTTCCTTTGCCAAAATCATGAATTAGAATATTCGTTGTATCGTTACATAATATCTGATTATGTGGTGGTTCATCGTCAATTTCTTCCAGTCTGTTTTTGTCAATGTGTTTATGCTTCTGAATTAGAAATGCATTAATAAATTCTGAGGTATATACATAGTAAATATGTGAGTATTGAAACATGATTAAAGTTTTAATGGTATGGAATCTTCTTCTCCTTCTTGTCACTCTTTTCTGCCTTTCATGAAGTAGGATATGATGTCGATCGGTAGGGGAAACACAATCGTAGAATTTTTTTCCGATGATATTGTGTTCAAGGTCTGTTTAAAAAAAAACTTGGTTAGTTTAATAGGAAACGGAAAGATTCAGGGCGATTTATAGAATACTCTAAAACAATTAGCATGGGTTACTATTCTTTCTGCAAGTAGTTTCAGACGTTATTTTCTCTATTATCTCAAATAACTCAGAAATTATTGAATTTAGGAGCATAATCATGTGAGAAAACTATCATTATTTTTGACCGCAGAATCCAACACAATTATAATAAAATAGGGTTCTAATTTGAAAAACAGAAGTTATAGCCAATTTAGGATAACAATTTTCAACACAAAATTTGAAACACCCTGTGATGATATCCCAAAGATGCATGACTTTTTCACATCCTTTCTCTTCGATGTTGTAAAAACGGTTTACGCTCAGCATATTTAAAATAAGAATAATGAACATATTACTGACTGAACTTATTTGACTTTTTTTTCCAGTTTTTTTTTGGATATTTTGAAAACTATTCGATTTAATACAATGGTTTTAACAGAAATGTATTCACTATTGAATACTCGATCATACCAGGAACGGAAAACTTTGAAAAAAATTTTTCTTCGAATTTATTTTCACTCCTTGTATAACCGGAAGTTTTTGGGCTTCGAAAGTTTTGGCTCTGTAGAGAACTTCGAACAATATCATTATCCCAATTTTCAGATTTCGAATATGTCTAGTTCTCCAGAAAACGCACTCGAACTTGAGACACCCTGTAGTGTGTCTTTTTGAAGCTCGGTTAAAGGAACTCTACATTGGAAGTGAAAAAATTCTTCAAGTTCATACTGACATATTCAATGATTTTCTAATTCGCCGAAGATGTAAACTGAAGAAGATAAAAATTATTGGTGGTGAATGAATAATCCATACGAATCTTATATTAGCACATGACTGCCATATGAATCAAATACTCATGATTAATAGCATCAATGGAGTCATTCAATGATTTAAAATCTAGAATTCACTTTGTGGAGATGGATGAAGTATTAGAAATTTCTGTTTGTATTTCTGCATTCATTTACCTGAAAGAATTCCGACAGCTCATAATTCTCCAATATATTTTCATACAACCCAATTTCATAGCATATTTACATGCACGATATTTTCTAAGATTAAAAGACATCATGCAATATGAAGAACATTCCGGAGAATTCCAATTGCATGCATAAAAGGGAGTAAAAATGTTTTCATCTACATCTACAGAATTTCAATTGAGTATTTTCTGAGTTACGACTTGTGCTTCAACTATTTTATTTGATTAGATAAAAAACACATTTAAAGAAAGGAAGCCTAAGCTATTGAATATTTGGACAAATTATCCAAAGGCCCAAATACAAACAAATCATTTCTTTCACGGAAGGACAAGATTTTTTCCGAAATTCTTCCCTAGGATCGAGTCTCATATGCTCAATTGTATGTTTCCACGCAGCCTCTGCATAAACAGTTTGAATTTATACACATGCAATACAAAGGGTGTTTCAAGTTCTAATACTCATTCGTATATAAAGTTATTATATATTTATTATTGTAACAAAACCAAATATGAACCTTTTAATGACTACTACGACAACAGAGGAGTTCCGCTTCATGCGCCGACAAAGGGATCAAGAAAGCAATAAAGGGACCGCTCGCCATAAAGCTGTCACATAAAAAACGATTAATGGTGGCATATTTATGGGACATAAAAGAGGCCGCTACGATTGTTCTGGAATGTGAAGCATCTTTCTGGTAACTTCTAGAAAACAGCGCCGGATATAAATGACTGAAGCCGATTCATGCATTCCCAAAAATCTAACGCACTCACAATTCAACCAATCTGTAGATTGATAGTGAGAAAACCAGGGGGAATGGAATAATCCTGTTTATGCCAAAATATGCAAGATATGTTATCAAAAACGTTCTACTAGAGATCATTTCAATCGATACTGTCATTTGAACAATACATTTATTTATATCTTATGAACGGGGAAAAATTTGAAGAAATATAAAGAAAACTTTTCTTTTGAACTCAAGAATCTATGGTTGAAATACACGGTAGTCAAGGAATACCCCTTTATATTTTTTTTTTTTTGCATTCTTTTTGTTTATTTGTGTACAGCATTGTTACATAGTTCAGAAAAAATGCATGAAATCTCCTGACCTCAGGTCAATACTTTTCTTCATTTCAATTATATCCTTCAGATATCATTCGTTGATATTATTTTTAATACTACTACTACTATGTTTTCAATCTACGAAATCGCGCAGAGAGTTCAGTAACATCAACGTAATTTGAAATCGATAAAAGTACTCTGTTATAAAAGCGATATAGCAAGTTATTTTTCAGAAATATGATTCTCAATTATTCAGTCGCAATAATATAGTTTCGAACAAACGTTTATATCTGACGTGGCCTCCAACTGTCGTAATAATTAATGAGACCAAGTTCTTATGGGTTCTTCAGAAAATCGAATCGATATAAGCGTATCTGTCTGCTCCAAAGCGCTTCAGCCAAATAGGGATGAGAATATTAGCCCATTCAACAAACGAACTTTAGCTTACTTCAAATTTTGCTCTAGTTGAGGAAACTAGTAGAACAGCGTGTTTGTTCCTACTTGTACAGCACTCTATAGTCCAGAAAGGAAGGGCTGAAATCACTTTTTCTCCGAAAGAGCTGCATTTTTGATATGTTGATTGTTATAATGAGAGAAACATATGGTCAAGAATGCAGGTGTTAAAATTTTCAGGAACATTGAAAATATAGAAAAAAATACGGTTTTTCTGATATTTTCGCGAATTAGAAGGTTTAGTAAGAAAAAGTTTTAAACATAAGTTGTAGAGCGGAAAATTCTAGTCCAAATTATGTACTTTGTCGTTCTCGAAAGTGAATTTGTATCCTGATTAACAACGTATATCTTTAGTAGCGCAATACCAACGAATTTTAAATTTGGCGCTCGATGAAATGACTACCTGAACGCTCAACCGAACATCTGGCAGATATTCGCCAGAGTTGGACTCTCCTCTCGTTTTGTTATTGTATTGCATTTATTACATCGAACCCTAGCATATAACGTTGAGTTGGTTGGAAACGGACAGTTGCGGTAAAACGATGCTCGGTTTTCTAATCTGATGTGCTAGCGAAGGCTATATAGATTCTTCAATGGAGGCTAGAAGTAATATGAAAAATAGAAAAGTCAAATTTTGGATAAATTTCAAATAGGAAATTTTGTAATTGGACGAAATTGAAATTTTATTAATTCAAAAACTAAAATAGTTTTCAGCCGCAATTATGAAGAAATTCCTAGCTGAATTTCCTTAAGATGCATACGATATACGAATAATAATTTAGAAGTAGGTAGGTATGTTTCTGATAGTAAAATAATAGTAAATCTTCGAAAGAAAGAAATTTATTCAGAGTAATGGGACAAAAGAGTTGAATTAAAAAACTGTAGTAATTATTTGAAGAGCAATAGCATTAATGAATAATAATTAAAGTTTCTGCATCTAATAATATCAGGAAAAACTGTTTTTTCAATTTTACTAATAATTCTTCAATTAAATGCATCAATATCATCTCCCTCAGCGTCATCTAGATCCTATTCGTCTTCATCGACATCAGAGTTCATTTATATTCTGTTTATCAGGTCAGAGACATTTTCACAAGTTATGCCGTTACACGTTTTGCAAAACCTTGTACATTTCAGCTATCCGTTCTGCATGAATGTCTCTAATTTAGGAATATCGAACCCAAAATGGTTTCGATCGGTTGGGTTCGACACCCTGCGAAAGAATCCTTGATCACATTTCAGTATATTAAGCCAGCCGTATCCTCTACATTTACCAAAGCAGATGACCGTGAAGTTTTCATATTTTTTGAATAAGTTTATTGCCCAAATATCTCGATAAAACAGTTACTGAAAATAATATTGTAACAAAACCGAATATAAACCTTTTAATGATTACTACGACAACAGAGGAGTTCCGCTTCATGCGCCGACAAAGGGATTAAGAACATGATAAAAGGGACCGCTCGCCATAAAGCTGTCACATAAAAAACGATTAATGGTAATGGTGGTATATTTATGGGACGTAAAAGAGACCGCTACGATCGTTCTGGAATGTGAAGCATCTTTCTGGTAACTTCTAGAAAAACAGCGCCGGATATAAATGACTGAAGCTGATTCATGGATAGAACTTGCCGACGAATAAACAGGTGTTCCTAGTGAAATTTTGTAGATAAATTGTGTATATAAATTATTGATAATTGTAAGTTAAGTGTGAATATAAATCAGTTGAAAGAAGGACTTGGCTTGTTTTTCTATTTCGCTGAGGAAAAACGTAACAATATCATTAAGATTGATTGAATATAAACTTTTACCCTGTATAGTTGCTACTCATTCTGTTGGAATAAGTTGGGAAAAGACATAAAACATGGTATTTTCATAGACTTGAAAAAATGCACTGCCCGAAACTTTGCCAAATCACATTATATTGTTATTAAAATTATGCCCTGCAAATTAAATGAAATGTACCTAATTAAATTTGCGACTCAGATGACATCAGAATGTGAAAAAACTTCCGAGTTACCTATCTCTCTCCGTATGTAGCCGACCTCATATCATTCAGTTTGAGAAGTCAGCAAAAGATACTGGTTGAATAATTTCACTTTTAATCCGAAGTTGTCTAACGTAAAATCATTTTAAGTCATGAATGACTTCCCGAAAATATTTTTTCAGGTTAGCTCAAATGTGGCACACATGAGATATTCACATGAGATATAAGCATTGGTTTTTTTATTATACATGCTGTCATGCAATTCTAATAGATTCATTCTGGTGCAAGGACACATCACCTGGAGGTAGCGGAGCTGAAGAGCCGCCGGTGAATCTCCAATGACCTCAGATGCTTCCCTTAAGGCTCTGGATGCCTTTTGCTCTCCTTCAGCCGCAATGACTTTGGCGCGGGCCTCCCGGGCTGCCTCAGCTTCGGCAGCCATAGCCCTTTGTAGTTGAACTGGTAGACGGACGTCTTTTCTGCAACAAAAATTATACTGAACAAGAGGTATTTGAAACGAACAAAGTTTCAATATCATCGCTTCTAAGCAACTTATAGAAGACTATCAAAACAACACTAAAAAGTTACAAGCCAGTGAGAAGACGAAGAAGAACTACGTATATATGCTGCCACTACTTCGGAGCATAGAGTACGTATCATGCCCCCACCACAAGCAATACATAACCTCTCAGGTAGTCAAGTACCACGATTAGTACCAAGTCGATTACCTCGAAAACAACTGACCAAGTCAGTTAAGCAGCAACAAGCAGCGATCAACCAGGTAAGCATAATTTGATTTAAATATCTTGTCAGCATAGTAGTAAGGTTTGCCTTTAATATTGTATTTTTCATATAAATTATCCCAATATTCTAAAATACTAACATACTAAATTTACACTACTAGTGAATCCGATGACAATTACAATTCCACGTGTTTGATTTTATTTCAGAGAGATTTGGGCGATTCCTTCCTAATTGGGATTAGAAACACCAAAAATAAAATTGACCGAAATTTTAAAATTCAGAAAACATTGCCATCAGTTTTGTGGCGATATTTCGAAAATATGTGGCATTCAAAATTTTTTGTTCAGTACATCAACAAAGAATGTACTACGCGAGTAGTAGGAAAAAACATGTTTGGTACATTTCCACGGCAAATAGCAGCTTTCTTGAAATTAGAAAATGCGACGTCTTATACGGGACATTGTTTTAGACGCACATCTGCGTCTTTGTTAGCTGATTCGGGAGCAACAATAGACGTGCTGAAGAGACATGGAGGATGGAAATCCTCCAACGTGGCCGAGGGATATATTGAATCGTCTATTAAAAATAAACAAAAAATTTCAGATAAAATATTTGGTCAAGACGCCGATTCGTCCACTATAGTTATGCCACAATCCTCATTCTCGCTTCCTGTTTCCGCAGGATCTTCGAAACAAACACCAGTTCAATATGATAAGGACCTATCTGTTACTCGTCAGTTACCTGCTGCATTAACCCAGGAAAGACTGGTCAATATGACGAACTGTCACAATATTAATTTGAATATTAACGTTAATTACCATTCTAATTAATTGTATTTTTCAATGAAATATCCCTTAAATTCGTTTGTTTGTGATTTAATCGTTCCGGGAGTTTCGTCAATATTTAATCCCGAAGGGATTAAATGTGACACTTTAGTACCTGTCACAAGGGAGTGAAGTTGTCACTTTAAGCCCGGAAGTACGAAAAAGCTGTTATTATTATAATCATTTATGTGTCTCTTTGTGGAAATTCAAGAAGGCAGGAAATAAAGTTGCGTAGCCTCGCATGAAGGAACTAAGGAACGCATTTTAAAACATTTTCTCCAACCCCATGATATGTATTGATAAGTCATTGATCAATATATCCATTATACAATCGATTATTGAAGCGGAAATAAAACCGGTTGCAAAATAACATTTCTTCTCTGCCTCAATAATAAATTTCACTCTTCTCGAAGGTATTCTAAGAAAATTTGAAATAGCCTGCTCAAAACCAGTAAGCCAGCTCTCCAAGTCTGAAACAGTTACCCAATTCCCCATTTCATTCCTCTTATATGCAAACTCCCTAATTCACTTACATTTCAACTCTCTCCACGTTGATGCCCCAGGAGTCGGTAGCCTCGTCTAGAAGTGCTTTCATGTGCTGCGAGATGCTTTCCCGTTCGCTTAGGATCTCGTGCAGGGGTCGTTGACCCATTATGTTCCTAAGGGTGGTTTGGGCTAGCAGCCGTGTAGAGTGGTGAGCATTTTCAACGTTTGCAATGGATACTGTAGCGTTAGACACCCTGTAGTATACCACAGCATCTACTGATACGGTTACGCTATCCTTGGTCAAAACCTGAAAGAAATAGGCTTAAATTTCATTAAAAAACACCGACGAGACGTCATGGAGTTTTGCTTGTGTTCAATAAGTATCTCGTTTCTGATCCTTCTGAAAAAATTCCTGGTTTTGATCTTCCAAGAAAAATTTGGACAGTTCTTAATCGTTTGAGAGCAGGTCATGATCGTACAAATAGCATGCTATTTAAATGGAACTCAGTTCCTAGCGCAAGTTGTGAATGTGGAGAAGCAGAAGAAACAATACCTCATCTCATCAATAGTTGTCCCATATGTAAATTTCAAGATGGTTTTAGGGCTATTCCTGATGTTTCCGACTCTTTCTTGGAATGGGTTATGTATTCATTCGATTATTAAGAACACATAACTTGATTTTGAAATGTTTTTTATTAACACTGTTTGACACAACTGATTTACACACTTAGTGGTTGGTTTGAGGACACTCGACGTAGGAATACAATTTTACAAATTTTGCAGAACGAAAGGAAATGTATGTATCAGCACAGTGAAATGAAGTGGACTGTATTGGAATGCGTGATTGAATTTGAAGGCGTAAATGAATGATAATGAGTGACTGAATCTGAATGATTGACTGACTCGGAATGCCTTTTTTTGGATGTGTCCCGACTATTTATGCGACAATGACTTCCTCTTCGAGGGCTTTTAGAATGCCCATATATGGTCACATTGGTGTACGATTTTTCGTGAGTGAAACCAAAGACCATATATGGCCTTGTATTCTTGGGAGCTTAAACAAAGGCAGCGCCAGGATATTTGTCGCCAGCTTGAATTTGTGAATGTTTGGCGCCTTATTTAATGTGGTATTCGAACAGGTTATAAATTTCAAACGTATTTTTGTTATTCAGTTCTTATTTCTGCTTTTGCCTTTTTATTTCCAGATTCGATGTCAACAACTTGAAGAAGTCTTTGTCTCCATCAATAGATGACCACTCTTGAAGAAAGAAGTCCCTAAAATATATTTCAGCTTATTTTTGTATTTTTACACTTAGACGGGGAGCCTGGGTTTTTTTTACTGGGGTTTTTTCCATAGGCTTTTATGCCATACGCCGAATTGTATGACACCCCGTCACTAATAATAATTCTAGATGTTCTCCCAATTAATTGTTCGAGTGCCCCGGTATATACTGGCTGTCCCATATACCGCATTCCTGACTCCCACGACGTTCTCAATTCAACCTATCTACCTGGTCTTCGATACTCGATATTCCCAGTATGGATATGGATAGTATGGCTATTCCGAACACCACACTATCTAATCCAACTATCGTGTGTACGTCAATCCCAACAATATCCAAGAATCAAATATGATCAGTTATCTCACACAATCTCAGGACGATATTCTATTCTAAAAACCCTGTTAAAGAAAACCCCCAATTACCATCACATAATATACAGTTATGTACACAGAAAACATCTATAGGAATAAAGGATTCGATGTCTCTATCTCTACCTACCCAAAATTTCTGGGGTTTTTTTTCCTGGCGTTATCCTCTACTGAAAATCACCCAGGAAAACGATGTAAAAGCTCCCAACAATTGTGACGAAGGGTACGGAAAAAGGACAAATCGATATCAGATTGGTTATTCACAATTAACCCCATTCATATACATCCCTGCCAAAAATAATGTGTTTAATCCTCTTACGAGCTTGATACCGACAAACTATTCTACCAATTATTTTCAGTATAACTTTTCAACGGTTTTCCAATCAAAATCCAATTAAGATGATTTCATATATCATATATAAAAATTGAAAAAACCTGTATCCACAATCATTCAGCCGGCCTTGATAACTCTAACCTTCCTTTTTTTGGTTTTTCACCGAAACTGACAGACATAAGGGACATAGAATCGTGATAATGACATCACATATAACCATCGCCCGAAGTGGCAACCTGGTCCAGTGGCGGCGAGCGCACCCTTGACCGCATTCAATTCACAAATATCACACTACACCAACGAAACGTTACAAACTAGAGGATTGAGGGTTTAGTTCAAATTTCCAAATTCAGTGAGCTTTTCGTAACTTCGACACAAAAAAAGGTATCATAAAATTTTTATGGAACCACTTTCTCCGAAGACTCATTTAGAATAAAACTCACCTCTTGGGGTGGGATGTCGTATGTTCTTGTCCTTAAGTCAACTCTTGCATAGGCATCGATACAGGGTAGAATGAAAAATATTCCTGAAAAAAAAGAGGATTTTCAATAAAAACAGTAATGTTGTTGCATTAGCTACTAGTACTACTTGAACGCTCTGTGGCACGTTGTTTTTACCAACTAACTCGTTTTATGAAAACTTCCTCTCTAGGATTCGATCTATTTGCCTTATACAGGGTGTAACTAAATAAGTGTAAAATATTTAAGGCGGTGATTCCTCATCGAAAAAAAGACCTCCTGACCACACGTCAATGCTTTCTAAGATTTGGCAGGACGAAACAAACAGAAACTCAAATCGTGATTTCATCATTTCGTGTTAATTTATCTGTGAATCTATGGAATGAATGAATGAATTGAAGATTAGAATTCGGATTTCCTTTCAATGAGCATCAGAGCAACGTTCTTTTCGAGTGTGCCAATGAACATTCGAAACACGGGGGAGAGCTAACATAATGGAATCCTCTAATAAATCGCCTAATTAGGTTGAATAATAAAAAAAAAGTTCATAACATACCTGGTCCCTTTGCTCCTCCTGATAACAGTCGTCCTAAACGAAATATAACAGCACGTTCATATTCTTGTACAACCTGGAATGAAACCGACAACCAATTAAAATACAGATCTGAATGAAGTTGGAATTCTTCAAACATATTTTTCATTCGTTATCCCCTGTTATACCATTACTCCTTCTTTATAACCTTCAATTTGCGGTGCGGGCCAGTCGAACCAACTTGAAGGAGACAAAAACTTCTAGGAAGATCTGGAGTAGATTAATGGAGGTTCTATCACATTTGATGTTCGCTAATTGAATTCAAATAGTGTGTGATAATATAACTTTATCTCACACAATCTCAGGACGATATTCTATTCTAAAACCCTGTTAAAGAAAACCCCCAATTACCATCACATAATATACAGTTATGTACACAGAAAACATCTATAGGAATAAAGGATTCGATGTCTCTATCTCTACCTACCCAAAATTTCTGGGGTTTTTTTTCCTGGCGTTATCCTCTACTGAAAATCACCCAGGAAAACGATGTAAAAGCTCCCAACAATTGTGACGAAGGGTACGGAAAAAGGGCAAATCAATATCAGATTGGTTATTCACAATTAACCCCATTCATCGACATCCCTGCCAAAACTAATGTGTTTAATCCTCTTACGAGCTTGATACCGACAAACTATTCTACCAATTATTTTCAGTATAACTTTTCAACGGTTTTCCAATAAAAATCCAATTAAGATGATTTCATATATCATATATAAAAATTGAGAAAACCTGTATCCACAAACATTCAGCCGGCCTTGATAACTCTAACCTCCTTTTTTTTTGTTTTCCGCCGAAACTGACAAAGACATAAGGGACATAGAATCGTGACAATACATCACATATGACCATCGCCCGAAGTGGCAACCTGCTCCAGTGGCGGCGAGCGCGCCCTTGACCGCATTCAATTCACAAATATCACACTACACCAACGAAACGTTACAAATTAGAGGATTGAGATTTTAGTTCAAATTTCCAAATTCAGTGAGCGTTTCGTAACTTCGACACAAAAAAAGTTATCATAAAATTTTTATGGAACCACTTTTTCCGAAAACTCATTTAAAATAAAACTCACCTCTTGGGGTGGGATGTCGTATGTTCTTGTTCTTAAGTCAACTCTTGCATAGGCATCGATACAGGGTAGGATGAAAAATATTCCTGAAAAAAAAAGAAATAATTTAGAGGATTTTCAATAAAAACAGTAATGTTGTTGCATTAGCTACTAGACTGACTGGCTAGTCTGCGAGTTTGAGCCTTATCAACATGGAAGTTTATAACGCATAGAAGTATGTTAACTTTTCACAATTGAAGCCAATGAAATAGGCTTGTAACTCTCGTTATTCAGTCCCTTTTACGCCTAGTCAGTCAAAGCCAAAGTCAATTCTTTTTAACGAATCTGTCCTGCGATAGATAAGAGTTGAATTTGAAAATTTTGGTGGAATCAAACTGTCCCATTAAAGTGTTTCTTCACGAAATATGGAATTATGAGGTTATCGAACAACTTTCAAAGATAATCCATCAGAATCACGAGAGAATGCGCGAGGCCACAGGACGAGGTAGACCAACTAATCACAAGGTTTACCGACGCAATATACAGATCTGCACTTGTTGCAATTTCCACACACCATACTTTTAGGCTGGGGTGGTGGAACAATGAACTTAGCAACATGAAGCTAAGGCGAAATAGAGCTATGAAATCAGTGCGCAATGCTAGGAGGGATGAAAACCACTCACTAGCTGAACATCTAATGAATGGAGCTAAGAACATAAGACAATAAAGGTCAGCAATTAGGCAGGCAAAATTTGATAACTGGGCGAGATTTGTCCAAATCGAAGCAAGCAGAACTCCGTGGTCCCCAGCTTATAAGCTGATCACGGAAAAAATCTCTGCTTCTACGGTCCTCTCAGCAGTGAAAACCGCTGAGGGTACATACACCAAAACATGGAAGGAAACAGTGAAAACGATCCTAGATCGATTAATTTCACACGATGACAACCGGGATGACACTCCGGCTGAGTCAACAGTCCGTGAAGAAAATCAGCTTTTCCATCGGGGGCAGATGGGAGCAACCATCCCCTTTGACATGGGCGAAGTTCAAACAGCAGTGAACTCCATGAAAAATAATTGCTCACCAGGTCCTGATAAGATTCCTGGATTCATAATACATAGAGTCTCTTTCTGAATTCATTCAATTCCTGCCTCCGACTCTCTTATTTTCCGAAGGCATGGAAGAAAGATTTGTCTTCTCCTTAAAAGTAATGATAAGCCGCGTGACAACCCTAAGTCATACCGGTCAATGCTTTCTGAGATTTGGTAGGACGAAACAAACAGAAACTCAAATCGTGATTTCATCATTTTGCGTTAATTTATCTGTTAATCTATGGAATGAATGAATTAATTGAAGATTAGAATTCGGATTTCCTTTCAATGAGCATCAGAGCAACATTCTTTTCGACTGAGAGCTCACATAATGCAATCTTCTAATAAATCTCCTAATTAGGTTGAATAATTTAAAAAAAAAGTTCATAACATACCTGGTCCCTTTGCTCCTCCTGATAACAGTCGTCCTAAACGAAATATAACAGCACGTTCATATTCTTGTACAACCTGGAATGAAACCGACAACCAATTAAAATACAGATCTGAATAATGTTGGAATTCTTCAAACACATTTTTCATTCGTTATCTCCTGTTATACCATTACTCCTTCTTTATAACCTTCAATTTGCGGTGCGGGCCAGTCGAACCAACTTGAAGGAGACAAAAACTTCTAGGAAGATCTGGAGTGGATTAATGGAGGTTCCTATCACATTTGATGTTCGCTAATTGAATTCAAATAGTGTGCGATAATAGAACTTTTATTAACAGACCTAGTTTCCAACGGAACATCGAATTATGATTTTGCCAAAATGAATTTGAAGAATAGATCGAGCAATACAATAATTCAATGAAATTGCTAAAGTTTAAAATAAAAAAAAACACTTCCATTTCAACTTGAAAATAATGCCATAAAAAATTTTCTACCTTGAGTTCTCCATCAGAAAGTAGAACCCAGACGGACATACTCAAGTTTGACCATGTTGTAACATGACAAAGTGCCACTTTAAATGACAAGCATGAGACTCTACTCTTTATTCTCTCAGGGTGGGCTCAATTATCCCAGCAACAAAACTCCCCTCGGTTTTTGACAAATATATTGAAGTGTATAAATACAATTCACAAATAACAATTTTAAGGAATGTCCAATCTCCCAAGTAAAACAGAACACTAGGGACTTAGTGGTTATGCCATAAGCTCATATTATGTACTGCTCGAACTAGGGACTGGATATGATTTAATCTCTCATCGAGTAATGCATCTCAATCATTAACTAGCATATGTCTTTGGCCTCGTAATAGGATATAATTTGGCCACCAGGAAGGAGCTATATCAGGGTGAACGAAAGAACATTAGAAACTGCAAGTAAATGTATAACAAGGCTTCTTATCCATCTCTTTTAGACAAATATTGAACAAATCATAGTAAAATTACATTATCTTAACAAATTAAACCGAGAATAAGTCATTGGAAGCAGTCGATGCAAAAATGTGCTCTCATGTTAAAGTGCCAAAAAGAACTGAAATTTCAGTTCCTGAGAGGAAATAAACACTTACCGAGAATAGTTATGTATTTCTCGCAAATCTCTGACCCACAAGAGTCACTTTTAGATATTGATTTCAATAATTACTACAGAAGATGACTGGCATCTGATCTCGACAGAGAGAAAAAACTACGCTGACCGTTCGAGCTTAGCTTCGCGGAACACAGATAACCGGCGTAGAACACATCTATATTCTATTGCAGGAGAACTACTTCAAATTTCAACCATAATTCGGGTGCGCGTACGGAATAACGTTAGTGGCGTGCAATGTTTTCTTCATCAGAAAGTCAAACCCAATTGTAATACGATATGTCTAGCGATGCTGGATAATGGGTCTTGATAAGCAAAATACCATATCTAATCGAAATTCCCAGACATTCCAGACAGTAATAAACCTCTCAAAAATATCACACCAACAATCATAAAACCTAAGATTTAAAACAAAATTTATTGAGCCCCTACATGAAAATCTTGATGGATGTACGACGTAATGAAATTTGAGAATTAGCTAGGGGAGTTCGACATCTGATATATTTACGTGACCCTCTCGACCTTAAGAGCTTATGGTTCCGAATTTAACGATAGGAAAAAGGTGGATCTTTAGTGAAAATTAAAATTAAATCAGTGGACCAATCAGAGGTTTGTATCGAGAGACTCAATTGACTAAAGCCAATGAAACTTAGATTTCGAAGTAGTTGGGGTAAATTTCGAACTATCGAACAGAAGGGAACCAATTAGAAGAAATTAAAGAATTCCCGATTAGGGTCGATAACGCTCACGGATAAAGGGATATTAGGAACAATTAGGGAATAGAAAGTCAGTTCAACGTGATCCGTAACCAGGAAAACACTTAAAAAACTATAGAAGAAATCAGTCTGTAAAATTCTAGGAAAATAGTTATTGTGTTTTAATTGAGTGAGTTCGAAAATTTCGGTAATGAGTTCCATCCTTTCCGTGTTAGAAGTCCAAACAAAAAAAAAAGGTCAGATATAAACTTTATAAACAGTCAAAAGTCAATAATCCGAAACCTCCAAAAATATTTTGTCAACAATTGTTTTAATTATTTTTTGTGCTTGCTAAAATTGTCTAATTTGATGAGGAATCACCTCCTTAAATATTTTACAGTTATTTAGTTACACCCTGTATATAGATCCATGGTTAAGCTCATTCATTCTTATGGTAATATTGTCTGTGGTGGTACCTATAAAAGTCGAAGAGAAAATGTGATCTTAACCCAGAAGTGGATACTGAAGGAAAACCCAGGATGTTTTCAACGAGAGAATTGATCGCAAATGATTGTATGATAGACCTACAGCTTTTATATATTCAATGTTTTTAAGTTCATGTATCGAAATAGGATGGCAAGGAACACAGGTTATCACAAATATGATACGAGAAGAAGGTAGAATTTGAGGGTACCCCTAACAAAAACTACAATTTTTCAGAGATTTATCTGCAACATTGGACCAAAGATTTTCAATCGTGTTCCACCAGATTTCAAGGACATCAGAAATTATAAGCTTTTATCTGGGAAGTTTAAGGTTTTAATGAAAATGAATAAAAACGGGTTAAAGAACCCACCTACGAGTAATCCACAAACTACAGAAAATATGTCATGTATGGTATTCATTTGTCTGTGCAATAAAGTACTTTCAAATGATGCACAACATATTCCTCTAGGAGTTAGATACATAATTCTTCAATTATGGATTCATGTTGTAGGTCGGGACACGCCGCGTACACTTGTTCATCGTTTGTACTCCTCTCTTGATACGAATTTGAATTTGAAATTTCGATTTTACTTGCATGAATATAGAAATATCATAAAATTCAATTATTTACTCACTTTGAAGCAGACCATTAATGAAAATGGCATAGTCAAAAAAACCACAATCCAGGATAATACCGTTAAGATTTTTCCACATGTTTCAGACTCCTCGACCACTTGTTCCGCTGAAACGAAAAGGTAATATTGAAAGAATTGTTTCTATCAGAATGATGAGATCATATGCTTTATAATTTACAGGGCGTTGTCAGTTTGAGTGTCTAGTAGATGTTTCTGCAGAACTGGTCATTTGAAATCCGAAAATTGGGATTTTGATATTCTTCAAAAATGGAGACCGATTGATCTTAGCTCGTTCAAATTGAATGCAAGAATATCTATAGAAGGAAAACACACAAACGAAAATCACTGATATGTGCACCATCTAGAGTCTCGGGAGGTGTGGAGTGCAATTTTATTCGATTAACCCGAAGAGATTCTGCCAAATCTAAAAAAAAAATCTGACGTTCTACTTTGAATAGATATTATTAGAAATTAAACAAATTCGTAATCGTTATCATTTAATAATTCCAATATAGAATGAAAATAATAATGAATAAAAATCAGCGGCCTTGTATCTCTGAGCGGGGACGTATACTCTCTATTCCGTTTTCCCTCGGAACTGCCTAATCAGTCTCTAGACAATAAACATCTCAAGTGTTTATTTACATTAGCATTCTTTCTAATGGTCCCGGACCAGCGGCGGCTTAGGCAATTTTTCTTCATATTTCTAACAATATTGAATAACTTAATAAAAAAGATTCTGCTTTTTTCCTTTGATGATGATACACCATAATGATGTGCCATCTAGCGGTCAAGCGTCTGCGACTCTCTGTAGGTTCATTTTTGGCCGTCATCATCAATCAAGTTAAGCGACACTGATGAGGAATAATAATTCCGAAACTATACTCTGCCTGCTACTTGTGATCGATGACGACACGTTCTCCAGCCAATTCTCTTGACATTGTTTTAATTAGCCCGCTTTGAAATGTTCAATTATATTGGTCTTAAGACCTTTTCTCATATACTTTGTATTAAAATGCACTTATTCGCTTATTGGGTGAAATTCAACCTTCGGAGTACATTAAAAATGCCTCGATCAAGCGAAGTGTACTTTCAGGAGAAAAGAATAGAACGTTGATTGATGTCTTGAGGAATTGGTTTGGAGAGAGTTGCAGACGCTTGACCGCTAGATGGCACATGATGATGTATATGGTTCCAATGTGCCTTCCGGTTTGAGTTAAGTTCTGTGGGTTCATTTTTGGCCGTCATCATCAATCAAGTTAAGCGACACTGATGAGGAATAATAATTCCGAAACTATGCTACTTGTGATCGATGACGACACGTTCTGCAGCCAATTCTCTTGACTAGAAGAATATTTTTACAAGTGCAAACAACGAAAGCCATGCCCAAATTGCTTAAAACTGAAAACAGACCACATCACATACAATTGTAAATATCTCGCTGAAAAATATGACAGACTAAAAAAAAACTTCATATTTCGCACCATCAACTTGTTGATCACTGATACAACGAAAAACATAAATTCATTGGAAGGTAGCATACGAACAATCCTTGACAATAAAGGAAATGACAAAGGGAAACAATCAAGACAGAATCTGGAGTTCTATATCAACAAAAGATTAAGCCTTAATAAAAAATCAAAAACACAAATTCAGGGAAGAAGCAAAAACATGAACAACGATCAAGCAAGAACAGAAAACTTATCAACAACAACGCTACCTGACTTCGTGGTTAAAACACTAAACTTGGGCCCCAAATATTCCATCGAAACTATAGGAATTTTGTGTAATTTGGATTTGAATATGTAAGGAATTTCAAAGGACAAGTGTCTGACCGTCCGAAATTCTGTTATGATGATGAAAAAAGATCCTTGTTTACCGATAAATTTTCCTGATTATATTGCCACAAGCATCCGAGTGATTCAGGTGATTATATTTCGTAGCGGTATAATTTTAAGTGGAACAGAATTGTAGCTGAAATTGAACTAAAGGAAAACTGTCAGTTCGGTAATTTTTTATTCAAATTGTTTGTACTTTGTACTTGAATATATGACGTATTTAAAAGGCCTAGTGAACAAAAATATTCTAAGTGGTTTTCGATGGATGAGAGTATTTTTCAATGAACGTCCTAATACCTTGACAGTAACCATGACAACTACGTGAAAAATTTTTAAATAGAGATAGATGATAAATGTGTAAAATCTGAAAAAAACTCTTTCTGGTAAATGAAGAAAAGCTGATTTATTTTAGCATAATTTTCATTTCTAAAATAGCCGTGTTCAAAATGTCAGGAATCTATTCTATATACAATCCGAGAAAGGTGTAATTGTCGAAATATGATCATGACCCTGCCTATCAAAGTAATTCTTTGAACCCAATCAATTCCAAACTCATTTTAGGATATTCAAAGAGATTTTTTTTAATATTTGCCGAAATTCATGCACATTCAAATCGATTCCGCAACTTACCTTCCACCATTTTTCAATTTTCCCTCGGAAAATCTCGGTTTGGGAGCTCAACGCATTTCAACTCGATAAAGAGACTCGGAGTACTGGAGCACCAGATTCTGCGAGCGTCGCAGCAGATTCTGGATCCTCCGGATCTCGCAATAACACGCCCACTCTTTCCCGGACTTTTCCGGGGATAACCGACAACTTCGCGCTTCTTTTCATGGTAAAGAAAGAACAAAGACATATTCTCTGAAATGATTGAGCTTCTATTTATTTTTTTTTTCACCGTTTTTCAATGGTTTTACCCTTACAGTCCATCCGTTTAAGTTAGGAGGATGTTTTCTTTATCTCTTTCAAATTTTGTAATAGTTCTATCGTTAATATTTATAAACCTCTAACTACTATTTGGCCAAGGAATTTGGAAATTAATCTTCCTACTCCTTCAATTTATTGCGGAATTGTGGGGTTATAATAACAATGATCGAAGTAGAATGGCTTCAGCCGACTGGATGGAAGATAATAATTTCTATTTAATTTTTAATGGAAAAGATGTACCGTCTTTTTATTCTTTTCGATGGAATAGAGGCTACAATCCTGATCTCTACCTAGTGGCTTGTGACAATACTTGCAAACCGCTTCCTGTAAAGCTTAAAATTCTAGGAGTTTTTCCTCATAGCCAACATAGGCCTATACTGTTGACTTCAAGAAGTTTAATTCAATATTCAGAATGTTTAAGAAGATCTCATTGGAATTTCAAGAAAGCGAATTGGATTGAATTTGCTAAGAAGGTAGATATTAGATGGATTATACCCACTCACGATAACTATCACAGATTCTTAGGTGTTGTGAAAGCCGCAGGAAAAAAGTTCGTTCCAAGAGGTTTCCGGAAGTATTATATTCCAGGTTGATCGAAAGAAACCGATAATTTGTACAAGGACTATCAAAAATCACCATCCATTGATAAATGTGAAAGGCTTATGAATTCTATCAATACAAGCCGAAAAGAGAAATGGGATAGTGTTGTATCAAAAATGAATTTTACACATTCGAGTAGGAGTTCATGGGATATATTGAGAAAATTAGGTGAAGCTACTCCCCTTGCCTCATCATCATCAAAAATTGATCCAAGTTTAATCGCTCGCCGCCTAGTTAATGTCTCTGAATCAGTCGATATATCCTAATCTAAAATGAGGAATATGAAGAAAAACTTACACATATTCAGGTGATCAGCTCCAACCTTAGAACATGCGTCACATCCATTCAATATAGATGAATTGAGGGCTTCAATCAAATCTACCAAATCTCGAAAGGCAGCAGGTTTTGACAGAATTTATCCAGAATTCATCAAACATTTAGGAAAAAAGGCCTTGTCTTGGTTATTGTCTTTCTATAACAATATTCTGAATTCAGGAAACCTTCCTTCCGAATTTCGTAAGGCTAAAGTAATAGGTATTTTGAAACGAGGAAAAAATCCTTGTGATCCTAATAGTTATCGACCCATCAGTTCATTGAGTGTTCCTTTCAAGACATTAGAAAGGCTAATTCTTTTTAGAATTGAATCTTCTATAGAAAACGCTCTACAAAATTTCCAGGGAGGTTTTAGGAAGAATAGAAATAGTTCAGATCAGGTTCTCAGCCTTACAACTTTCATAGAATCAGGCTTCAATGATAGGTTGAAAATAGGAGCTGCTTTCATTGGTTTATCTTCGGCATATGATACTGTGTGGAAAGATGAATTAATTTTCAAATGATATATCCATCTGAAGTGTGGGCAAATGTTACGATTATTAGGAAATATGTTATCTGATAGAAGATTTCGTGTTTTCATTGACAATAAGAGTAGCAATTTCAAAACATTGAAAAACGGTCTTCCTCAAGGATCAGTTTTAGCTCCTTTACTCTTCAATTTATATCTAAGTGATTTACCCACGACATCATCTCAGAAATTTGTTTATGCTGACGACATTGCTATTGCTTACCAACATTCGGATTTCCATACTCTGGAAAACATACTGTCATCTGATTTGGAAATTTTAAAGAATTATTTTATTGAGTGGCGATTATGTCCAAATCCCAACAAAAGAGAGGTATCTTCTTTCCATCTGAATAATCATGAAAAATATAGGAAATTAGCTGTAACTTTCAATGATTCTCCTATCGAACATAATTTCTATCCTAAATACTTAGGAGTTAAATTAGATTCATCTCTCAATTACAAGACTCATTTAAATGATCTGAGCCTAAAACTGAAAACTAGGAATAATATTGTTCAGAAATTAGCTGGATCATCTTGGGGTGCTGATGCTTCCACTCTTCGCACAGCATCTCTAGCCCTAGTTTTTTCTGCAGCTGAGTATTGTTGCTCTGTTTGGTTTAATAGTGCACATACACAAAAAATTGATGCACAATTGAATACATCCATGAGAATAATTGTGGAGAAGCACAAGAAACAAAACCTCATCTCATCAATAGTTGTCCCATATATAAATTTCAAGATGGTTTTTGGGCTATTCATGATGTTTCCGACCCTTTCTTGGAATGGGTTATAAATTTTAAACGAATATGATACGTGTTTTTGTTATTCAGTTCTTTTTTCTGCTTTTGTCGTTTTATTTCCAGATTCAATGTGAGCAATTTGAAGAAGTCTCTGTCTCCATCAATAGAAGATCACTCTTGAAGAAAGAAGTCCCTAAAATATATTTCAGCTTATTTTTGTATTTGCACACTTAGACGAGGAGCCCTAGGCTTTTATGTCATACGCTGAATTGTAACTAACCCCTGATCTATATGCTTTATTGTTTGCTAACTAAGTATTGTTAGCTAAAAGTTCAAAAGAATATATATATAGGAGGATCGACGTGATTGTTTTTTTCAGGGAAAAGAAAAATATTCTAAACTTGTTCAAGGGAAATCTAAGAGTATCCAACATCAATAATAATAACATAAAAGGAGGTCACAGAATTCTACAAAAAATCGTTACGGATGATTCCTACCCTCCAGCTGTTTTAATTCGATTTGATAACATGTTAGTGAGAGACTCCGTGTTGAAAAATAGGAAATATTTGAAATCAACTGGTATTACAGTGCAAGAAGATCTAACCACATTGAGACTCCATCTCATTAAAAATGCAATAAAAGAATTTGATAATAAATCAGTGTGGTCGTTTCGTGGTAATGTTTACATTACATTAGGTACATTTTTTTATTCTCAAGCGTTCTCTGGAGAACATCAGGAAAGTTCAGATTCCTTCAAATTGGATGATTCAGGGCTGCCGTTATGAAAGCATATTAACCCTGAAAAAAAAACATATCCCTCGTTAACATGAAGGTTGGTCGATGGAAACTAAAGCAAAATTTTATGAAGACGATCCTAATCATAAGGTAAGGAAAATATTCAATGAATAATTGATGCAGATAATTCGATAGCTCTGTTTTGTACGGACCTAATGAAAAATTCATTTTATCTGATTATGGCTTAATTCGAACGTCTTCCTTATAACGGGGGAAATTGGAAATGTCACTCATTTTTCAGGAATAACTTTTCCACTAATTTTCCCATCGCGACATCGATAATTCGAAGATATTTTCGTCTTCTACAAGATATTCTCGATTTCAGGGCTAATTGGAATTAATTGTTAATGATTTTTCTCGAACCAATGTTTCGGTTTACGTTTTCTATCCATTTGGGAATCATTCCTTTGAGAAAAATGGATAAACTGTCTGAAAATGATTCGATTTTTTATGAAAAGTCCCAACAAACATTCATCTAAACCAACGTTTCCCAAAGTGGGCGATATATATATACTTTTGAACTTTTGGCTTACAATATACAGTTAGCAAACAATAAAGCATATAGATCAGGGGTTACTGACGGGGTGTCATACAATTCGGCGTATCACATAAAAGCCGAGGGAAAAAACTCCAGTAACAAAAACCCTGGCTCTCCGTCTAAGTGTGAAAATACAAAAATAAGCTGAAATATATTTTAGGGACTTCTTTCTTCAAGAGTGGTCTTCTATTGATGGATACAGAGACTTCTTCAAGTTGCTCACGTCGAATCTGGAAATGAAAAGACAAAAGCAAAAAAAGAACTGAATAAAAAAAATAAGTATCTTATTCGTTTGAAATTTATAACCCATTCCAAGAAACAGTCGGAAACATCATGAATAGCCCTAAAACCATATATGGGACAACTATTGATGAGATGAGGTATTGTTTCTTCTGCTTCTCCACATTCACAACTTGCGCTAGGAACTGAGTTCCATCTAAATAGCAAGCTATTGGTACGACCATGACCTGTTCTCAAACGATTAAGAACTGTCCAAATTTTTCTTGGAAGATCAAAACCAGGAATTTTTTCAGGAGGATCAGAAACGAGATACTTATTGAACATTTCGTAAGAGTTCCACTCAGTCTTCCATAATTCTTTATCACTTATGTTGATATTGAAGAACGTATTATGCCATAATGGTTTACGTGACTTCAATCTGGGAATTCTATTTTGTGGAAAATATGAAATAATTGGGAATAAATTGAGAAAAGAATGATATTTGTTCCAAGAATTCAGAGCTGCACTCTGTCTGCGAATATGGGGAGGGATAATGTTAGACAAAACTGGTAACCAATGAACTGGTGTAGATCTTATGGTGCCCTCGTAATTATTCTCTTAGATGTTTTCAATTGTGCATCAATTTTTTGTGTATGTGCACTATTAAACCAAACAGAGCAACAATACTCAGCTGCAGAAAAAACTAGGGCTTGAGATGCTGTGCGAAGAGTGGAAGTATCAGCACCTCAAGATGATCCAGCTAATTTCTGAACAATATTATTCCTAGTTTTCAGTTTTAGACTCAGATCATTCAAATGAGCCTTGTAATTGAGAGATGAATCTAATTTAACTCCTAAGTATTTTGGATAGAAATTATGTTCGATAGGAAAATCATTGAAAGTTACAGCTAGTTTCCTATACTTTTTCATGATTATTCAAATGGAAACAATAACATTTTTTCGAAACTAAAAGATCGTGATACAATAACCAAAATATCAGATGTAATCTATAAAATAAGTAGCTCAAATTGTAATCTAAATTATATTGGTCAAACTTCAACTGTCTTACAAGAAAGAATTAACCGTCACAAAAGTGACTGTAGACTGAACAAGAACTCTTTCAGAACATTATTTATCATCTTCTCATGATATTAATTTCAATAACGTCAAAATACTTAATATAGAAAAAACAATCAAAACCGAAATTTCTTAGAGATGGTTGAATTTTTTCTTGAAAATAATTCAATGAACAAAAGAAAAGATATTGAAAATCTCAGTGTAATTTATTCCCACATTTTATTAACGATAAAACATCAATCAAATTTACAATAAATTCAACTTATTCCATCATTTCTCCATATTTTCATTGAATTATTTCCAATAAATCATCAATAAAATATTGTATTAGACAATAAACCTCTACGATTTCTATTTTCACAAAATCAAATTATTTTCTATGTCAAATGATTACAGAACAAAACTTTTTGGCGCTCTTGTTCACCCGAACAGAGAGTAATTTTGGAATATCGAGCCGAAAATGGTCTCAATCGATTGGGTTCGAAAGTTGAGTCTGTCCGGCCGGCCGTATCCTCTCTAGCATCTAAGAGGAATCAGCTTGAGTTTTCATATTTTCAGAATAGGTTAATTGTCCAAATATCTCGGTCAAGTTCGTTATTGGGCCAAATCCGTCTGATGGTTCAGTAGTTATGAGCATCTGAAATTTTGTTTCCTCAATAACTACTAGAATATCCATTCGATCAAGTTGATACTTGGAATGTTATTGAGGAAGGCTGAAACGAAACGGCTTGCAAAATTTCGCAGAAATCGTCACGCTAGAAAATTTTCAAAAATTCCCAAAAAAAAAATTTTCAATAGTCAATATCTCCTAAGACTTCATTTAGATTTAAATAAAAATGCGTATATATATTGAGGTTACCGATATCTTACTCATCCTCAAATTTCATTGTCGTAGCTTTGTCCTTCTGAAGATATGATCATTTTTTCATTTACTCAAGAGAAAAATAGAAATGTCATGAAGTCCGAGCTTTGTCATTGAAAGATTTGCCATCGCAGATCGATATTCGTTTGACAACTTGCGGACCTAGATATCAGTGTCAGTTGGCGTCATATCAATCAAAATTTTCATAGAATTCATGGAGGTAGAATTCGATGACGTTGTCAAAATTCAGAAAAGCACAGACGTTATATTAATCAAAAAATTTTTTATCATAGAGAAAGAATTTGATGGCGTCAAAACAGAAAAGCAATGACGTAAGTTTTCAGGAGAAGCATAGAACAAAATTTGGTGAAAATTATGAGTAGTTATTTTCAAATTGAGATAAAGGTTTGTTTATTAATTAGGCTTTCATATTTTCATCACATTGTCCCATAGAACGGAAAAGGACTATTGTTCACCCGATCAGAGAGCTTATAGATTTGTTAAGGTTTGAATATTTACTCGCAAGTAGGTCAACAAGAGCGCCAAAGCAATCTGACCACACGTTAGTGCTTTCTAAATTTCTTAAAATTAAGAAAATTATTTCATTTCTACACTAATTCTTTGAGTAAGTTTCCATTCAATGTATTTTCTATTTATTCAATTTATGTAATTTTTAGCCCTGAAGAAGGAAACAATAAATTTCCGAAAGCTTGGTTTAAGAGACAACAGTGTTTAAATCAAATACAAGTGACCGCTAGTCCTAAGAATATATTCAACTATTTACAAAACGGTCAAGAACTATAAACCAATATATATATTAATATATTGAAGAAGGATAATGGGTTAAACCGCAGGAATGCAGAAAATATGGGAATTGGATGGAAGGTACTTGCCGACACGTGTTTCTGCTTATTGGCTTCTTCAGGGCAAGGCAACCAACAAACCTGGATATGGATGGAAATGAATAATAAAAAAATATGTATAAACGACAACAGGTCACCTGTTGTCGGTTATATTAAGATGTAAGATGTCACTGCAGGACTGCCTCATATACTTCAATATCCTCATAAAACTCGTATTACTATATTGTATATAATATCTCTAAGACTCACCTTCATTTTCTCCACGACCTATAAAAAGTTGCAACAATTAGTATGTTTTCCGGAAAAAGAGTAGGTGCGTTACTATCTAAATACATAGGTGTTCATGACTAGAAAGCCGATCCAACATTCAATGAAATTTTATATGGAACCCTTACAATTTCGATTTGTAAAAATTTTCAAGGTCGTGGCATAGGACAAAGAATCCACAGCTCTCGTTACAATTTTGTTGATCAAAATCACTAACTATCCGTATTACATTAAGGTTTCGCCTGACAAATAGGGAAGTTGATTATAAAACCAATAAGTTCAACCGAATAATGAATGTTTCTTGACATAAATCGATCCAATAGCAATCACACTGGACAGAAATAACTACTGCTTGGAACTGTGGCAGTCGAATTACAATTCGAAATGGAAACTCATAACAAATTACGCTTGTCCTGATACTGATTGTACGTGGAAAACATAAATTTCGATTTGAGAAGAACTCAGAGACTATGAACTTAGGATAAGTCAACTTCCCCATAAAGTTAATTCATCAAGATACATGGATTATGCAAATTGTACCTATTTAAAATCAGGAAATTAGGGTGGATGTTCGACATTAAGTACTGAGGAGAAACATTCCATGAATTGAAAGCAGTTTACATGAAATGAAAATAAATTTTTCTATTTATTTCATTGTCATTCTTTTTGGCGCTCTTGTTCACCCGAACAGAGTGCCTATCATTTTGCCCGAATGTCTGTAATTTTCGAATATCGAGCCGAAAATGGTCTCAATCGATTGGGTTCGACTCCCTGATGAAGAATTCGTGGCGAAAGTTGAGTCTGCCCGGCCGGCCGTATCCTCTCTAGCATCCAAAAGGAATCAGCTAGAGTTTTCATATTTTCAGAATAGGTTAATTGTCCAAATATCTCGGTCAAGTTCGTTATTGGGCCAAATCCGTCGGATGGTTCAGTAGTTATGAGCATCTGAAATTTTGTTTCCTCAATAACTACTAGAATATCCAACCGATCGAGTTGATACTTGGAATGTTATTGAGGAGGCTGAAACGAAACGGCTTGCAAAATTTCGCAGAAATCGTCAATCTAGAAAATTTTTAAAAATTCCAAAAAAAATATTTTCAATACTCAATATCTCCTAAGACTTCATTTAGATTTAAATGAAAATCCGTATATATATTGAGGTTACCGATATCTTACTCATCCTCAAATTTCATTGTCGTAGCTTTCCCCTTCTGAAGATATGATCATTTTTTTCATTTACTCAAGAGAAAAATAGAAATGTCATGAAGTCCGAGCTTTGTCATTGAAAGATTTGCCATCACAGATCGATATTCGTTTGACAACTTGCGGACCTAGATATCAGTGTCAGTTGGCGTAATATCAATCAAAATTTTCATAGAATTCATAGAGGTAGAATTCGATGTCGATGACGTTGTCAAAATTCAGAAAAGCACAGACGTAATATTAATCAAAAAATTCATAGAGAATCATAGAGAAAGAATTTGATGGCGTTGTCAAAACTCAGAAAAGCAATGACGTGAGTTTTTAGGAGAAGCATAGAACAACATTTGGTGAAAATTATGAGTAGTTATTTTCAAATTGAGATAAAGGTTTGTTTATTCATTAGGCTTTCATATTTACATCACATTGTCCCATAGTACGGAAAAAGACTATTGTTCACCCGATCAGAGAGCTTATAGATAGGTTAAGGTTTGAATATTTACTCGCAAGTAGGTCAACAAGAGCGCCAAAGCAATCTGACCTCACGTCACTGCTTTCTAAATTTTTTTTCTATATCATTTCAGTAGAGACGCAGCATCTGTCAAAATATTGAAAAGAAACTTCAAAAATCAAATCGTAGCTACATTTCATTATCATCATAATTTGTTTAAGTTTTGAGTATTCTAATATTTTTCATTTGACATACTTGAGATAAATTTATAACAGATTTCGATGATTATTGGATAACAATGAATTTGTGTTGAGTGAGGTTTGATTCTTTCCCGAATCATATAGATCATGTCCAATGATTGATTAGTGATAAAACTAAGTGGATTACTATGTAATTGCAGAATACCAAGTACTTCATTATTCATGCGAAAAGTGAAAAAATATCAGAAAAAACCTTATAGGTTATAGGTTATTAGGCTTATACGTTTTGGAATTCATATTCAAATCGCACTAGAGTTTACGGTCGATTCATCTGACGTTTCATTATTTACAGAGACGTGACGTCACAAGCAGATGTCTTGACACTAGCCATCGTTCTGGGCGAATTAAGTTAGCAATTTTAATTAAACGATTTTTTTTAAGAAATATTATATTTTTTTGCATTAATAGAAACTTAAGAACATTTTGAAACAGTTTTTCAAAATCAGTCATCATGCCTATTATATACAGGGTCTTTCACGAGGAACCTCACCCATATTTATACGGGAAACTACTGAACGTATTTTCATGAAATTCAGCATTTCACGATGCTGATGAAATCTAAAATATTTTCAAGGCGTGAGCACCTCCGGTTTTTCCGGAAATTACGTCAACTTCCGTTTTTCAAATTAGAACACTATTTTTTTATTGCAGAAATAGATTTTTTAGAGTTATTTTGATGTAACATTTTTCAGTTTTGGTTGGAAAATTCTCTCCGAGCAGGAAAATTCGAAAAAAAAAATCGAAAATAGAGCTCCGCTGAAACAAGAATAACTTCGAGGTTTTTGGATGGAAAATTTTCATTTTTGGGATTTTTCAAGATGTAAGATTGATGTATCCACTTTAAAAATCGAAATCGCGATTCATGATACAGGGGGTGAAAAATCGCTTTCAAAGTTAGGGATGACAAAATCGTGAAAAATCAAATTTTTCAAATTAGAACCCCATTTTTTTATGGCAGATATTGAATCTACGTTAAAAAATAATGTGAGTGTATGCATCACACCCTTGCCCTAAAGTGAATATTTTCTGAGTTATGCACAAAAAACTGTTTTTCGTCTTGAATTTACAGGTATTTCTTTTCCCTTCACGCCAAAAAGATGAAATTAGTTTTCTTAACGAAAGATCCGACATTTCTCAAGTTTGTCATGGTTCTGTTAATGGTATCTCTCGTTGGTCTGGATCGGTCAGGAAACCTCTCAATGAACAGTCGAATCGTTCTATCTACAACTTTATTACATTCTCCATGAAGTAGAATGAGATTTAAATAATCTTCATTGGTAAAATTAGGCATAGTGATCGATTTTATAACTTAATACGAATTATCACCAAATTAATAGTAAACACAAAATGCTACTGAATAAAGTAGAATTTGGCAGATGTAATAAATTATATCTATCATTGAAAAAAAAATGTAAAACATGGTGAGTTTTTGCGTATGGTTCATAGGGAATTATTTATTTATCACTGAAGAGAAACCCGATGGCCGATTAGTTCAAATAAAGAGGTTTCCGATACAAATTCGAATCCAAATTCGCCATCTATTTAGGAACAACCTGCAACTTTTTTCTCTTGCATATTAGGGTATTAAAATCTAAAACATGGTTTAAGTAACAGTTTCTGAAAATATCATCTTTTTGGCGTGAAGGGAAAAGAAATACCTGAAAATTCAAGACGAAAAACAGTTTTCTGTGAAAAACTCAGAAAATATCCACTTTAGGGCAAGGGTGTGATGCATACACTCACATTATTTTTTAACGTAGATTCAATATCTGCCATAAAAAAATTTTTGAAAAAATTGATTTTTCACGATTTGATCATCCCTAACTTTGAAAGCGATTTTTTCACCCCCTGTATCATTAATCGCGATTTCGATTTTTAAAGTGGATACATCAATCTTACATCTTGAAAAATCCCAAAAATGAAATCTTTCCATCCAAAAACTTCGAAGTTATTCTTGTTTCAGCGGAGCTCTATTTTCGAATTTTTTTTCGAATTTTCCCGCTCAGAGAGAATTTTCCAACCGAAGCTGAAAAATGTTTCATCAAAATAACTTGAAATTTTCTAAGGAATTTATTTCTGCAATAAAAAAATGGTGTTCTAATTTGAAAAACGGAAGTTGACGTCATTTCCGGAAAAACCGGAGGTGCTCATGCCTTGAAAATATTTTAGATTTCATCAGCATCGTGAAATACTTATATGTGATGAATTTTATGAAAATACGTTCAGTAGTTTCCCGTATAAATATGGGTGAGGTTCCTCGTGAAAGACCCTGTATTATAACCACATTAAAGTTTTATTATAACGTCCCTGAGGTGGGTAGTTCCCAATAAAATAGTGTTCTGTGGTTCCTTGTTATTTTGATGCTGTTTGAAACTATCAACAGTTATTTATAGCTTTCTTAAAAAAAAAAGTGGAATATATTGCGAGAATAATTTCCATAATTTGAAATTATTCAATTCAGTATGAACTGATTATGGTCAGAAAATGCATTCTAATGATTCTAATGAAATTTTGATTATACATGCATCATAACAAAAATTCAGAAATATTATAACAAAGTCAAAATCCATTATCTCCTAAGTTTGTGGATCAGGTTAAATATGAAATGAAGATGTGAAAAAACTGCTATAAACGTACAAGACAAATCTAGGAGCAGTACCTATGTGAGTGATGGAAATCTTTTTCTCTATTTATTATGGAATATTACCCTGGATTAAATATCAAACAAGGTGCTAGACATCATCAATAATGAATAAAGCAAATGGCTATTCAGATTTTGTAGTGAATGTAAGACAAAAATTGTTCAGTGGTTAATTTCATCTATAGTGTTTAGTGGTGGAACCATAGACTGGAGATATCCCCAACATTTTGTAGAAATATTTTATAAAAAAAGACATAAAATATGTCAACATTAAACAAATCTGATAATTGAATCATTGCAGCAGACATTTGCGAAAATCAGAAGTTTGGACAAAATTATATGGATTCAATTCCTTTCAACTTCAAATTTCTCAAAAATGGTGCAATTTAGGAAAAATGATGATGAATGATTTTATCTGCAGAAAAGACTAATGATTCTAGGAAGTGAAATGCAATCCAACCAATCTGTAGAGTAGTAGTGAGAAACCCACAAGAAATGGAATAAATCTATTGATGCCGACCAGACTCAGAACGTTCAAGGGATGTCTTAACTCCACAGTTGCCGAAGAGGTGTATTGATCAGACTAATGATGATTGATTATACTTATATACTAAATTGAATAATGACGATAAAAATAACATTGCCATATTTGGTATCAAAATATTGTCTAGGTCCCCTGTTACGTCAATTGTTTCTAGCCAGTCAGCAGATTTCGGTCGATCCGCGGCTGGGTCGGCGTGATCTACTTTTGATTGCTTAACAATTTAAATGGAATTTTCCATATTATCGAAGATGAATATTTTTTAGGATAATGGTCGAATTTCGAACATTCATCAAAAACCTTCAACGAGAGTTCATTTCAATTGATATTGTCGTTTGAATATTACAGGTGAAAATGCCATTTTTTAATGAAATTTCAACACCCTATATCTTTTAACGGGGCCAAATTTAGGAGAATGTTATAAGAAGAAAATGTTTGATTCGACGTCAAGAATCTATGGTTAAAATGAACCAAGTGGTCAAAGACTCATCCTTTATATTCGCATCCTCACATATGTAAGTTGGATCATATGTGGGACCCTTATCGGTTTTGTGGTTGTGGCTAAAATCACACCCGTTTCAAGCAAACATTCCATCAGGGGGTGGGAACTCGCCTACTACAAAGCTGGTCACGTTTTTCTTCGACGAGCGGTAGAGACATCTGTTGTTATCTTAGAAGCTCGGATCGGTAAATTAGTACTTCTCAGTAGTGATCGGTAAAAACGGATTTTATCAGACCTCACTCTTGGTGGACTTTATGAAGAGTAAGAAACTATTTTATGATGAGCATGAACTGGTTGACTGAAATGGTTTATTCATTTTCAACTTATTCAATTTAATTTAATTTAAATGGTTTATTCTTACTGTGTTCCCAATTGCTACAGTGATAGTAATGTCAAAAGGTATGTGTTGCATTCATATAAGTAGTAGTTTTGGATTAACTTATAACTCACTAAAAATGTACTGTGAATTAATATTTTCTGTAGCAATTTCATATTCGTGTAGTAATTTCTGATTAGTAAAAATTTGGGACAGTTTCTAACACTGTTTTCTTTCTAGGTTTTTCATTACACAAGTTGAGGGTGTTAGAAATGTTTGGTTGGAAAGAATCAGAAATCCATGTTTTCATTCATCCAAAAGTGTTATTTGCTCTACCAACACTTAATTTGCCAAGTAATTCATTCTACTCCCTATGATTATCATTTTTGTAATTTCAATAATCTTTCAGATTATGTAAGCATATTTTGTCTACCCTCCAGAACTCCTGAAGAAACTTTGAGGCAACAAGGTATTTATATATAAGTGAACTGCTCATGGTCATTGATTATAGTTTTGGGTATTCCACTTATAGTAGGTTTCATAAAAATCGTCTATCAGAAGATTCCTAGAATACTTCAACGGATATGTGAGATTTACCGTTGAAACGCCAAATTCAAGGAATTTCAGTTAATAAGTTTATTGATTTTGCCATGATATTATTTCTGTACTTTTATGACAGAACTATTTATAAAATTTTATCGGGAAAAAAAAACAATAAGATCTTATGATCCAATAATGAAGATGTCATCCGAAAAAGTATCTAAAAGAAAATAGACTTTTAGAAATTGTTTCTGTCATAAAAGTATAAATCTAATGCATTTCATGCTTAAATTGATGTATCTGTCACTAATATTCTAATTTATTCTTTCAATGTATTTTCATAACTTGATGAGTAATTGTTGCATAATTATTCTTGGTTCGTTTATTCTTTCCCTCGATATTGAAATTTTTGTAAATTGATAATTTACTGCATTATATATATATTTCTAAAGTTTTTTTTTTGTTTATTTCCTTTCATCCTCTAAAGATTAGTATGTTCTTTGATTTGAAAGGCAGATATATTTGAAATGACCATAATTCTTTTAATCTGCTGCAAATTGTCACAATTTTCTGATCAAATGATATTTTTTTATTGAAATTGTGACAATATACAGCAGATTAAAAGAATTATGGTCATTTCAAATGTATTTGTTTTCATTTCCAATAAAAATATGGGATTCAACCTGCGCTTGCGTGGAATCCTATGATAACTCTTATAAAATGCACTAGAGGGCGCCACGAGACGGAACGTTGTGCGAATGGAATCTGTAATCAACTCTAAGATGACGAAAGATGGCGCTGTAAGTTGAGCTCTAATCCGGGACCAATATTCATGCCAGAGTTGCCTATCTATAGGTAGTCTATGCATTCCATAATGATCAAAAGTGAAAGGGGACTAAGGATATTTCCGCTCAGTAAATAATGTCGAACAATATGATAATCCCATTTTTCGGATTTCCATCTAGAAGTTGGGCACCATGTATGTAAAAGAATCAACTGACAATTGCTCTGAAATGAATAGTGCCAATAGCAAAACCAAGGAATATGAACTTGTTTCATACATTTAACATCTGGCAATCGAAAAAAGGCAACTCTTAATACAAAGGTCATATATTCCGTCATTGAACGTGGCAACGTTTCTGTTTATGAAACTCCACATTCATTAGAATATTTTTCTGTAAAAAAACGATCCTCCGAAATATAACAATAGAAAAAAAGCTATGAGATTTGTGGAGTCGAATTAGTATGATTAGTTTTGATGAACACACTTACCTCCAAAAACAGTTTTTGCATAGTCCTCTTGATGGTGACCATTGCTCACAATTGTCGTCATAATTCCCTATTCGCGTTGGTAATACTGAAAAGAATAATCAAGTTGATCATGAAGTGTTTTCTTCCACTAACGATCGGAAGAAAAATATTTAGAAAAAATATTTCAATCCTTCATATTAGGTGTACAAATAAGTTTCCGCGGTTTGTCAAAAGATGGCTCCACCAGAAGGTTATGGAGAAATTGTCAGATGTAAAACGTAATATCCCAAGTTTAGTCATCTGGCAACACCATAACCTTAAAGTACTAGTGATTCCGTATCAGCATCACGTAATTTTTTTCGTGCAAAAATGTCAAGTTTTATTCCGAATAAGCATCATTTGCGGGAACTTTTGATTTACTTCTTTAATGTGAAAAAATCTGCAGCTGAGGCGCATCGATTGCTTCTAGAAGCATATGGTGAAGCTGCTTTAAGTGAGAGAAGTTGTCAGGAATGGTTTCAAAAGTTTAAGAACGGTGAGTTTGACGTTAAAGACAAAGAACGCAGTGGAAGGCCGAAAGTGTACGAAGACATGGAATTAGAAGCACTATTGGAGGAAGATTCGTCCCAAACGCAAAAAGAACTTGCACTTACTCTACAAGTGACTCAGCAAGCAATTTCACATCGTTTAAAATCGTTAGGAATGATTCAAAAACAAGGAAATTGGGTTCCATATGAACTAAAGCCGAGAGACGTTGAACGCCGATTATGCATGAGTGAAATGCTGCTTGCCAGGAAAAAAAAAGAGTTTTTTGCATCGTATAGTCACTGGTGACGAAAAATGGATTCACTACGATAATCCAAAGAAGAGAAAGTCATGGGTTAAGCCCGGCGAACCATCAACATCGACAGCTAAGCCGAATATTCATGGAAAAAAACTCATGCTGTGTATTTGGTGGGATCAGCTTGGTGTCGTGTATTATGAATTGCTGAAACCAAACGAAACCATTACTGGAGCTCTCTACCGAACACAATTGATGAGATTGAGTCGGGCACTTAAGGAAAAACGCGCCCATTACTACTCCAGACACGACAAAATTATTCTTTTACACGATAATGCTCGTCCACATGTTGCGGCGCCGGTAAAAACATACTTGGAAACACTCAACTGGGAAGTTTTACCCCACCCGCCGTATTCACCAGACTTAGCCCCTTCTGATTATCATCTGTTCCGGTCGATGGCACATGGTCTGTCTGAGCAGCGCTTCACATCATATGAAGACACCAAAAATTGGGTAGATTTGTGGATAGCGTCAAAAGATGAAGAGTTTTTTCGACGGGGTATCCGAATGTTGCCAGAAAGATGGGGAATAGTAGTGGCAAATGATGAAAAATACTTTGAATAAAATGTAATGTACTTTTCCTTTAAAATAAATTCCTAATTTTTTATAAAAAACCGCGGAAACTTATTTGTACACCTAATAACTCATAAGACATCCTACGTATTTGAACAAAAGTCTGAGAATGTATGAATATCATTGTCCGATCTCTTGTGTAATTCATCGAACAGATATATTTGTTGACCATAAACAATCTTTCCCGAAAAGACAATTGCTTGAGTGGTCGGGTCATTTAAGGAATGCACCCCAATTTCAGGGTTGACATGTATCAAAAGAGTTGTGTTCGATCCCTTTTTTACTCATTGTACAGATACATCTGTTGACCAACAGGATATTTGGCCACTCAGGTCGTTTAAAGCATAAGGCTCAATTACAGGGTTAACAGTTATATTGAAGGAACATTTTTTAACTCTTTTATTTGTAAGGAATGTAACACTTTGAACGGGGAACATGTGGTCCCATTATATACTTGAGAATGCGATTTTCCAATTGGAATTAGAATGTTCTCGAATGTTTGTAGCCCACTTTTGCACCAGAAGAATGAGAATATAAAAACTAAAAACAAATGTATTTTAGAGCTCAGTCGTAGACTGACGAAACAATAAAGCTATAGGCTCATAAACAAGAAAGATTAGAATAGAATGCATTTTCTGACCATAATCATTTCATACTGAATTGAATAATTTCAAACTATCGAAATTATCTCTACAATATCTTCCACTTTTTTTTGAAGATACAAATAACTGTTGACAGTTTCAAACAGAATCAAAACAACAAGGAAACACTATTTTATTGGGAACTACCCTCCACAGAGACGTTATAATAACATTTTAATGTGATAATAATGCACTCTAGTTATTCTCAGAAAAATTATAACTAAACATCAATAATGGTTACGGATATGAATATGAATGGATGCGTCAGTGGAAATAAAGATATGGGTATAACTCTATAAAAAAAAAAAAAAAAAAAAAAGAAAACAATCTATTTCTTTTTCTCTTCTCTCCGTTTACTTTATCTAATTTGATTCTTATTGTGATATGTTGGTTTTTTTGTTGTACAATTTATTTAGGATTAGTTGAACAGACGTTCGGGGTACGAGATACTCAGGACGAACTGAACCTCGCCCTTTATAACTGCTGAAATAGGTGTTTAAATTGTTTTTTTTTGCTGAATAAAAGACCTTTATTATTATTATTATTATCTTTCATTTAAAAAAACTTTGCAATTATCAATTTTTTTCTCTCCTGGGGTTCAGTAATAAATTGATATTTTATGGTAAGGAATTGAAATTACACTTAATCTATGAATAACCATTATTGAATATTTATGTTTTTGTTTACATTATTAAAACAGATACTCTGATTATGAAAACCAAAAATTCACGCTTGTTCAGTAATTAATTATAGTCTAAACTATAGAATAGAGTCATATTGATGATCTGACAAAAAAAATTTTATTAAAGAACACCTAGTTGGTTGTTTAGAAACAAATTTAGGTGATCAAACTCAATTTCTTCAAGCAAGTATAATTGCTCACCTAAATCTGGGAATACTTGTAATCTATCCAAGTAAATTGTTATTGGGATTCAGTACAGAAAATAATCATCAAGCAAAGTAACATCACTTTATAATAATTATTCGTTCTGACATTATTCTTTGTTGTTGAAGATTTCGAAAAAGATTTTCATGTTTTTAACAGTATGATATCAAGAAACCTCATAGACCTGTTCACCTGTCAAGGAGAAGAAACTTCAGAAATATCAGTGTTTGGAAAATCATAGATGATTTTTTCTGGCTTTGAGTGAATAAAAAAGGAATGTGACAACGTATTGCCTTGGAAGTTTTCATAGAAATGATGGTTTTCATGATTTGGAAATTTTAAGAAGAAAATTACAAATGTATGATGATAACATCCAATAATTCTGAGGTTTTTTTGGAATTTCTCACTAGAAAGGGATGGTTATATAGTTATTATTAACGTATATCAAAAACTCTTTATTTTTCTTATCAGCTGTATACTTCCTGAAAATAATTGATATGACAAAACATCGATAACAATAAAAAAGGAAAATGTAGTTGATAACTTTCCATAACCTTAAGAAATTCGCCAAACCAGTTAGTATCATATAGTGTACCATAGAATAGCAACTCATAGAATTCATCAAGCTGAAAACGATCAGCTGATCATTACATTTCGACCCATTTGGTAAAAGCGTTAAAACAAAGCCATTAAAAGTACTTCGGAAGGGAGAAAGTAAGGATCTGATAATATCAGTCTGTTATTTATTAGAAAATCTCTTTTCTCAAAACATTGAAGTAACAACAAAGAGAACAAAAATCGAACCAGTAAATACCAACTGCAAAAATTTTACGATTGAGGTTTAATAATTTTCGCGAACTTGTGAAATGACAATCTCATTGTTGTCAATGTTTATTTCAAGAAATGTTCAGTTCTTGAGGATATTCTTGAAGGATTTCTCAGTGATTGAATGGAAATAGTGATCTGAATAGCACTCAACTTACTGTATTTCGTCGTAAAAACTTTCTGCGCCCCTTCAAACAAAACGTCACCGAACTAATTTCAACTGAATACGGATCTAATTCAAACTAGCGTCCAGAAGAACTAGATTATTTTCCAGTCAACAAATCGAACTATCCTGTCTGTTAAAAAACATAACCAG
The DNA here is from genome assembly GCA_030674115.1 of Micraspis discolor. Lineage (NCBI taxonomy): Eukaryota > Metazoa > Arthropoda > Insecta > Coleoptera > Coccinellidae > Micraspis > Micraspis discolor. The sequence goes on from JARTUT010000020.1 coordinate 66,254, forward strand.
CACAATATCAGGGCGCAACCGCAAGTTAAATTATCGTGGACACGATGTCTACCCTTTTTGTATGGCTATTTCATTACACTATATAACACGCAAGGAAAGACGAAACGGAAAATTAAATAATAACTGTCGGAAAAACGGTCTCGATTCTGTTAATGGTCGACAGAGGCGTAGGCAATAATAGCGAAGAGGATTAACTCCTTATAGAATTAAGCTGACAATGGTGTTGCGTTTCTTTTAGTCAAAGAGCCTAGCAACGTTTTAGGGGCCGGTGTACTATTTCAAAATTCAAACATTTTTTCACCAAGGCTAGGACATAGAAACAGAAAAGGACTCCGCCCGTTCATAGAACTATATATATTCAAAAATTCGTAGATATTTCATATTTTTGAGGGTTAAAAAATTCCGATGGAACATCTCGAAATCCAAGACCTGAACAATTTATTTCCTCAAACAGTGAACATAAGAATATAGACATGATAAATGTGATCGTTCAACAGAATTCCAATTGATGGAATCATTGAAACTCGAAAAAAATCATAATCATTCAACACTATACTACATCGTCCAATGAAATCGCTCAATTTTTAAAAACGGACCAATAGAAACAGAATGTAACTGAAAACACTCAACCTCATAGTGTTTTCACTTTTAGAAATTTGTTTTTATCAAATGCCTAATTTACAAAGGAATATTAATACGTCCGGATAGCTTTGGCCGTTGCTGGAAGTAGCGGTCGTCATGGTTACGATAAACAATCAGTTGTTAGCGATAACAGCACATTTGGCAGTTCTGTCAGTTTATTTTCGTATTTTACCATAAAGTAGATAAAAATGAAACGTTTTAGCAATTGTCATATTACTTCAATTGAGGAAAGTGTGAAGAAAAGTGTGCCGCTTAATACAGTGAAGTCAAGATCCTACATTTGGAAACAATTTGAAGAATTCTGTGCTGCCCGGGAATACCTTGTAAATGAAAAAACAAGTTTGTCAGAGCTCAATAATATTATGCTAGACTGGGCTTTCAATATGAAGAAAAGAGATGGATCAGAATACAAGGAAAGTGTCGTAAAAACCTTGTGGAATAATACTGCCAAACAGCTGCAGGAACATTTCTATTCCGAATGGGACGTTAGGCTCGATCCATTCACAGACGTGGCTTTTAAAACGGCGCGGGATGCACGAAATGCTAAGAGGCGTATTTTGCAAGCGGACTCTGAGAAAAGAAAAGTTAGTGCCAAGGTGCTGTCTTTGGAGCAACACAAAAGATGGTCAACTTATGTAAAGAAAATAATCCAGACGATTTGAACAGAAAATTTTATTTTATTGCTGCATTGGAGCTTGCTTGGCGCGGAGGAGAGGGTTCATCATGCCTAATTTCGCATTTCCAATTCGAAATTGAAAACGATGGTAATCCCATGGGCCGAACTGCCTACAATCCGATATTTTCTGAAACAAGACAAGGTGGTGCCCGAAAATGTGCGGAAATGAAATGGCTAACACCCAATATTGAAGAAGATATTTGCCCGGTGAGGTTATATAAGCTACTTGTATCCAAAAGAACTGCAAACATAACCACTGAAAGACTATTCCTTACTCCACATAAGAATTGGAAATATGGTTCATGGTTCAAAAACTCCCCAGTCGATAGCTTAATGGACAAAAAATTCGGCAGAACTCATTGGCATCAACACGACCAAGTCGAAGATAACCAACCACTCGCATCGAGCTACTGCTGTCAGCCAATTAGCCAAAGCAGGGATTGGCGAGGAACAGCTGATAATTATTATTGATATTATTGAGATAGGTAGAACAAAAAAAAAACCAGAACATCTCATTAGTTTGGTATCCTTCTTAAAACCGAATTTATTGTACATTTCTGAAGATTCAATTATATAACTTTCACCACTCTCACAACAAAGGTACTGTTTCATTTTTATTTAACTTCCAGTGGCATCTACTGGCTTCGTCGTATGTATCATTTAAAACATTTATCAACTTCTTGAATGTAGAGGATGGGAGTGTTTGACTCAAAGAATTAACGAACATCAACGGATCTGAACTCATCACAATGGCGTTGGCAAAATGAAGAACTGCTCTTTCTTGATCATCCGCTGACATACAATCCTCAGCTAGTTTTAGTTCTGTCAGTAATAACTTGTAATCATCTTCGGATCTCTTCTTTCCAGGATGTAACACTTTTAGTTCATTTGCATCGTCTATTAATTTCACTTTGTATGCGTTTTTCTTTTTTCGTTCATTTTGATCGCGATCAGATGTGAAATAAACCGTTGCAATAATTGCTGTCCATATAGTAAACCAAATCTTCAGAGTTGTTAAAGGAGACATTATTTTTACAGAAAGAAATTGTTTGTTGCGACATACTATAATTTGACATGACATCCGGAAATTATGAAAAAGCACAGAAAATCCTGTGCTCTCGCAAAATGTCTTGGGCCCGTTTGTACCAACGCCCCTTAAAATTTCGCTTAGCTAAGTGCCGCTTAAAGTTAAGGGTCGCTTAAATTCATCTCCAGTTGCACGACTGTCACTTAACAGAAACTTAACTAAGCGACGCTTAACTTTCTCAATCTAGTGACATTTCATTTCTAGATCAATAAAGCGATTTCATTGGCTACACGCAATATTTGATGTTCTGTGGTTAAAGTTTTAAATATTTCGTCTATTCTATGGCAGAAATCCCAATATATTAAAAACAATAAGGAATATTTCTGTGGTAATCGATGGTTCGATACAGGTAACCACCGAAGAAGAGAGGAGAGGAGGTCGGCGAGGGGTTTAGAAATGCGATATTTCGAGGTAGAAAGGGGAAGGCGATCTTGCGAGCGAAGTGAGCACAGTAAAGTTCATAAGACGGACTTCGGTTAGGTGCATTTCACATGCCTTTACGACCACGCTAACATTTTCAAAAAAATTTACTAAAACACCGATTTTCCGGTTTTTCGCGAAAGATGGTCCGGTAAAATTGAAAAAGGCTTATTCCACGTACACGATCAAGAAAACCCGTTTTCATATGTGTACTCCCCGAGAATCGGACGTTTGGATAGGGCTATTCTTATTTTCCAATCGCAATTAAAAATATTCTAAATTAATTGCTGAAAATAGCTTACTTCGGCTCAAACACAAATTTCTAGATCATCAGTCACGTCCGACGTTCACAGAACATTGTCACATAATTTCAATTACAATTTTAATCCATACTCCGTATAATATTTTGAAAATTCTTTAATTTATACGATTCATAAGAGCCCTGGTGAGGTATACTCTTATAGTTTAACAGTCTACGATATGTTTTTATGAAATTCAAAAATTTACCCAGCATAGAACCAGTTTTGCAATCCCTAGCCAACTCATTTCACCCCTGTCGATTCCTACTCTGAAATGACAATTGTTGTTGACATTCTAATCTTATGTAGATTCTTATGTCATATTCTAGACGTAAAACTTAGTTTACGCGTGTACGAATGGAACGAAATTCGAAGTAATCGGCGAGGCACTCTGTTCATGGTTACACCTTTAGACCTTTATCGAATAATTTTTATTTTACCTTTGTAAAATTAACCAAGCGCAAATCGATGGAGTTAAAACGATATTCTTTTGGTTTTTTTTTGTGGAAAAAGCACCCTCTGCGAATCAATTATATACAGGGTATCTCATATGCGTTGCCTATTTCTAACAGCTACCTTCCATCGAGTTATTTTGGCTGTTTCTGCTTACGGCTTCTCAATTCGATGAAATATTTTCGATTCATACACAGGGTGTCACATCTGAATTGCGCATTCGTAGCGCTGACTTTCACCAGAGTTTTTCTCAAGTTTTCGTGTTTTTCCGCGTACGGGAGCTAATTTCAATAAAATATCATACAGGGTGTGCAATTTACAAGTTCTTTCGGCATTTTTGGCGCTCTTTTGGTTTCTTTGTGCTCCTTTGGTATTTGCTGCGCGTTTTCGTTTTTTGTTCTTCGGAGTTTTGTGGGTTCCTTTGGATTTTTTGCGTTCTTTCGTGTTACTTCGGGTTCCTTCGTGTTACTTCGGGTTCTTTCGTGTTTTTTCGCGTTCTTTCGTGTTTCATCGGGTTCTTTCGTGTTTCTTAAATGTTTTTTTCGCTTTCAACGGGGTTTTTTTGCATTCCTTCGGGTTCCTTTGGGCTCTTTGCGATCTTTCATGTTTCTTGGCGTTTCTTCGCATTCTTTAGTGTTTCTTTGGGTCCTTTTGTGATTTTTCGCGTTCTTTTGTGTTTTTTCGCGTTCTTTCGTGTTTCTTCGGGTTCTTTCGTGTTTTTTCGCGTATCTTCGTGTTTCTTCCAGTTCTTTCATGTTTTTTCTCTTTCAACGGGGTTTTTCGGGTTCCTTTGGGATTTTTGCGATCTTTCGTATTTCTTCACGTTCCTTAGCGTTCTTTCGTGTTTCTTCGGTTCCTTTTGTGTTTTCTCGCGTTCTTTCGAGTTTTTTCGCGTTCCTTCGCGTTTTTTCACGTTTCTTCGTGTTTCTTCCAGTTCTTTCATGTTTTTTCGCTTCAATGGGTTTTTTGCGTTCCTTCGGGTTTTTTTGCATTCCTTTGGGCTTTTTGCGTTCTTTCGTGGTTCTTCAGGTTTTTTCATTTTATCTCGCGTTCTTTCGTTTTCTTTCGTGTTTCTTCGCGTTCTTTCGAGTTTCTTTGCTTTCAACGGGTTTCTCGGCTCTGTTTCGTGTTTCTGTGAGCTTCATTGATCTATGGTCTATATTGATCTATGAGCTTATTGAACTACTGGCTTATGGATCTACTGACCTGAAGATCTACGGTCCTATAGATCCACTGGCTTGCTAATTTCAATTAAAGACTTTATACGTATAGACGCGTAGGAAATTCTCTTTCCACAATTTCTACCATTTCCAAGTCGTCATGGAATCCATGATGATGAAGTCAATCATACAAGTTAATAGCGTAGTATATACTACAATTACAATTAATATTATTTTAGTCACATTTGTTCGAAAATCACAAAGAAATACTAGGCAAATATTGGGAAAACCTTAGACTATAGAAATAGACTTTAGTTTGAGTGGAAAACCAAACAAATCAAATTATTTTAGGTTAGAATCATAGCTGAATATCAAAATAAATGTACATTTACCTTTGATCTATGGGTAGAATCCGTCCTGAAATAGTTAAGTAGCCATGAATGAGCACTTAAATTTGAGGCTCGCTTAAGGGATTTAAGTGCCGCTTAACAGTTGGTGCAACTCCATTCAAGTTGAGGATTCATTTAAGGGACGCTTAACGCTAAGTGTGGTTAGTGCAAACGGGCCTTAAATATTACTATTTTTGCGAGCTTGTTCTAGTTTAGAAAACTAGTAGAATCCATGTTTAACGAGGAAGTAGAGTTACTACGAAGAGATCGTCCCTCCCTCCCGCAATGACCACACTCTCAGTTGGTACCCAGCAAGCTCAACCGCTCTGATGGCAAATTTAGATAGTCCAGATGGAAGGAATTCTTACACTTAGAGCAGTTAGAGAAACCAGTGCCTGAAGTTTTTTTAAGCATATGTGGCACCGAGCCATCAGAGCCGCGTAAAGAATACTAATTAATTAAATCGAATTGAATTGCAGATGTTCGAATAAGGAAGGAGAAAGGGTATTATTAGTTTTTCACTCTCATGAGCCGATATGAGAGGCTTTAGCACAGATAGGGAAGGCCACGGAAGGAAAAAGGTATACAGCCAATGAATAAGGAATGAGAATGAAAATAGGAAGAAACAACAATCTGCACAAACCACGGAACGAGTTCTATCTCTTCCAGATACTCAAAGAGCCTGCTCCGCAAACCAGCAATGAACCCGGTAGGAGATTTCCCAATATAGGAAAATAACAAATACGCGGGTTCAAATCCCAGGAGACCACTCAGCGCACCGCAACAGCTCCGCTTCACGCGCTAAAAATACTGGTCTCGGTTGAAAATAAGATACTAGTGGTGGGGAGCCGCAATTGCACAGACGTGGAAGATGCGAAAAATGTAAACAAACTCAAACTGATAACAAAATAAAACAATTCACACATTCACTTATCAGGGCTTCGAAAATCTTAGTAACTTAGCCAATACTCTCAGCTATGATTGAGTATCATTGCAGAGTTGTCTAATTATTTTAATTGGTTGCTTTGTAAGTAAGAACAATCAATTTAGATAATAGATTATTATTGAAAAAAATACTACAGGTATAACAATATAATATCGTTTTTTTTAAATATAAATAAACATTCTGTAAAATAATTAATTTATCACAAAAGTACATACTGTTTCAATTTAAAACTTGACCTAAACCTTCCCAGTGATCAGGCACTTCTAGGAAATATTTATGCATAGCTTCAATAAATCTCTTTTGATACTCGATTGGTGAAATAATGGTAGGTTGCTTACCTTGACCACCAAGTATTCCAGATTTCTTGAAGATTGTTTCTAACTTTTTATCCCAAGTAAAAGTACGAATGTAATCTGGAATAAAAACAAATTTGAAGTTTTATGATCGAAATTTGAACGAAGAAAACAATACTGAACACTCCAAACTCTTATATTGACTCGAAAAGATGGAGGCAACTGCTTCGCGATACCCAGAAAACTCCATTTTCGTTTGAATTATTCCACACAAAAGTCGAAGGGAATCAAACTGATTACTTTTACGACAACGGTATAGTTCTTGTAAACGTGGAGAGAGCTATTTTTCAACTGCTTTCAACAATGGTTGTTATTGTAAGTAGGTTATACTTTGGCACTTTTGGACAATTTGCGTGCATCATGAATTTTCGATGCGTTTTTACCGGAAAACGTCCTAGCGACTTCAACATGTAACGTTTCGTTGGTGTAGTGTGATATTTGTGACTTGTGAATTGAATGCGGTCAAGGGCGCGCTCGCCGCCACTGGACCAGGTTGCCACGTCGGGCGATGGTCATATGTGATGTCATTGTCACGATTCTATGTCCCTTATGTCTTTGTCAGTTTCGGCGGAAAACCAAAAAAAGGAGGTTAGAGTTATCAAGGCCGGATGAATGATTGTGGATACAGGTTTTCTCAATTTTTATATATGATATATGAAAGGGGAAAGACAAGTCTAAACGCGTGTCCCAGTGTTGCGCCAGCCGACGTGCGTTTTTTCGATCGATTTCTTTTCGTAATTACGGTTACTTGTACACAGATAGATGAACAAAAGTTCATAGAAAACAACTCACCTATGATCCCCAGTACAAGTTCCTTCTTTTCGGTATCCAATCCAACCAACAAGGAATAATCCATGACCGATTGAGATGCTAAGAAATCCGTATCATTTTCTATAGCTGCCGCCAAAACGGCTTTGGAATGCGGTAAAATATAAAGCGGTGAATCGCAAGTCATCTTTAGGAGATTTTCGTCCAGTAAAACAATTTCGCCCTCTTGATTGTCAGGTATAACTAAGCGATTCCGTATGGACCCTTTAAGATCAAATTTCTGTGTTACGATTCTGTTATAAAATAAATTTTCCATCACAAGTACATTTTTTCTCATCTGGTGACCGTTGGTGTTGTTCTTGAAAATTATCTGATAGACTCCCACGATTTTTCCCAACAGAGTAGGTTGATCGGAGTTGTAACATTTTTGCATGTATGTGAAATAATTGGCTGCTGATTCCAGAAATAAATTTACTTCATTTTTCGACATTTCCTTCAAAATAAAACGGTCGTCTGTTGTTTTCGTAAAATTTGATCCAGATTTACCACCTCTTGCGTCCCAAGGGGAGGATTTTGATAATGATCGTACGTAAATTGATTCTCCATCAGGTAAAACAGCATTTCTCAAGGCAGCGAACTTTTCAGCATAGTAAATTCTACATAAGAAGTTGCAGGTTACATTTTCGAACACAACATCAAGATGAACCTTTTTGTTGTCGACAATTATGTCTTCATAATTTTGTTGACTAATCGCGTTAACCTCTGATGGAGATGATGATGGATTGGTATTCAGTAAATCCGTTTTGCTATCTTTATTTCTGAGAAACCCTAATAACCCACCGTTTCTCTCCTCTCCATTATCACCCTTCTCTTTTTCACATTGCAACTTCCTTTTGTTTCCAGGACTTGAAGAATTCTCCACACTTGCAATTGGATGTTTACAATCTTCCACCAATCTGTTTAGTTCATGAGAGTTCAAGGCGTAAGCAATAATAGAACTGAGGTCGTTTTCTGAAACCATAAGGGTAGCGTGTACACCACTGGGGAGATTGTAATGTTCATAAATCGGAAAAGGGTTTGGGATCATCGTAGATGGCGCTGAAGAAGGTAACAGTTGCGACAACAATGTCTTCACACTGATTTTATCAGATTCCCGTCTACTCTCACTGCAATCGCTATTACCAATAGAATGATCCAATTGCGACTTGGGAACTTGCTTTACATCTTCATATTCATCAGCCATAACGTCTTCACTGGGAACACCTAAAGAGTAACTCAACTCAGATTCGGATTTCTGAGAATTGTTATCATTAATGCTTTCAGATTCTGAGTACGTATTTCTGTCTCTCTTTCTATCCTTATCTTTTTTATTATCCTCAAGCACTAAGCGCATGTTCCAATTGTCGACAATGTCCACAAGACATTTTTTAACAAGTACCATCCGGTCCGAAAGCTTTCGATAGGCGTCAATCACACGATCACATTTAAAATCTTTATCTTCAACAGTTGGGGAAGTTAACTTTAATTGTACTTCTTCCATTTTTTGTTTAAAGAGCGCTCTATCCTTCATACAAATTTCTTTGAAAGAATTTACGGTGTCCGCTGAAGTTGTTAGGATGGAAATCTTTTCAGATATGGCAGAGAAAACATCGTGTCCCTTCTGAGCTAATTCCTTGATTTCGTCAATAAGAATGCGATGCTGGTGCTCTATATCTATATGTAATCGTATCAAAGAAGGCGGCAAAGATATTTCCCAAATTTCAATAGGCGAATATATGAACGAAGCAACATCGTTCTTGTATGCGAAATACTGATAATGGTCATGATGCAAACTATGATTACATGGTGCATTACCTCTTCTACTATACCTCGATCCGTGAAACTTCAATTCCAAATATTTCGCAAAAGAAAACGACCAAGTGTCGGTAGACATGGGAACAAATGGCGACACACTTTGGCATTTTGAACACCAGGACCACATAACGATATTTTCATCAGAAAATCCACTTTCAAAACTGTTCAAACTTATGCTGACGCATCCTAAGTTGTGTACGAATCTACGGACATGTTTCAACATTGGCGTTCCACAAGTATTCGATGGACACGTGTACTCCGCCCGAAAACAGTATTTTTCTAGGAAACAACCCAAAGGTATGTCATTTCTACCATAAAAATCCATATAAACCACACCCGGATTCATACAAAATGCTGGAGCATTTTGAGATTCATTGCTGAAGCTGCAAAAAAGGACCGCCAAACGCTGATGATTAAAAGGGTCCAATACATCGATTTTTTCATCTTCCTTGTGTTTTACCACTACATCTTCAACGGTCTGAACTGATTTCAAGATACTTTTTCGTTTTTCGAACCTTCCCCCACACGCTCTAAAGTTAGCAAGTAAATTCTGGATTTCATTCGAATCCGAACCAGTCGTAAATTTTGTTGTTACAAATGGATGAAGGGGTTTCATTGGTTGATCTTCAACATAACTCATCTCTTCTTTATTAAAATCTTTCTGCCTGCACTTGGAAGTGTTATCAAACTGTTGACTGTAGTAGACTTCATTCGGAAAGAATTTTCTCAAGAGACATTTTTTTCCAGGTTCGGTTTCTAAATATGGAATAGGAAATATAATATAAGGAGAAATGCACAGTACTGTATCATCTAGCGCTTTCCTGAATTTATTGGAGAAAGGCAATTCCGAAACTGATAGATACTGTTGTTGTTCAATATGGTGTGAATTGCTATCAAGAACTGAAGAAGAGTGAAGGGGGTCAGAAAAATCACTTATTGTTTGAACAGTCAAATTTCTATCTTCATTGCTGGAGGAATATTGATTTTTATCTTCCATCTTCAATAGCTTACCTTGATTAATTTTATGAATTTCCTCCTGTTCTCTCAGAAACTTAATATCGTTTAGTATTTTCTTATTTATATCACGACTTGAAGAAATATCTTTACCTTCGTCGAAAAATTCGCATTGACAGTCGGGTGGTTGTGCAAATTCATCCATGAGGAAAGACTTTTCAAGACGCCAATTATATGCGGAGAACAAGATGAAAGAAAATACCTCTTTGATTTTCACCAGTTCGTATTTTGGAGCACCTCTGAGGAGCACCGTAATTCCTAAATGACTCATTGGTAAACCTTCTAGAATCATTAATGTTTTCAAGTTTGCTTCTTTACCGACTGAGTAATTCTTGATGTAAAATCTTTTGCAAGTTCCCAAGCGGGGTTTTCCAATGTGAGCATCTAGGGAACTGACCAAATCTGCTTGCATACACAACGACAATCTATCCAACACAGTCTGCTTCACTTTATGCACTAAAGTTATGCCTTTTTCCCTCAGAAAATCTTGAGCTAACCGAGAGACATTCCTCTGAACCATGACTAAATCAGGCTGCAAAGCTATAATTCGCGCACACACATTTCTTAAATACTCATGCTCTTGCATTAAAACAGGTTCAAGAGACATGAGTCTGCCTTCCGTTCTTTGATATACAATAGCTCCTTGAAGTAACAAAATTTTAGGATTTTGGATATCTTGCAGCATACCCTGATGAACCACATTCTTAGTGAACACAACTCCTTCAAGTATCCTTGTTGATGTCTTAGATCCACCGGGTAGTTTTTTTATTTGGACATAGTGCCTGATATCCAAATCTCTTGCATCGTGATTTTTATCCGGTCTCGTTACATTGACAACATCATTAATTATTGGTAAAAGTATATTTGACCAGGATAACGACAACCCGTTTATAGCTAAAATCTGTTTCATCAATGTGTTCATGTGCTGTTCATACGTGTTATCTAAAATTGAATACGCGGCTTTTTCGCCATTTTCTTCTCTCAGTGAAGACACATTATGCCAACCCGATTCAGGTACAAATTCTCTTTGTTCAGATGTACGAACTTCTGGTTTATCTCCAAAATCTCGGTAATCATTTTCAGTTTCCAACGGATCTATATTTGGGGGTGAAGATGGAGGTTTTGATAAGTAAACAGTGTTAGCTTCCACATTTAGATCTAACATAAATGAGGAGGAAGATTTCATGAATATCCCATTTGAAGGAACTAGCTGATCATTTTCTGAATCATTATTTGATTCCTGTATTATTTCCTGCACCCACATTGGTTCTTCTTGCGTAGGTATGTCATATATATTAGAAGGGGGAAGATTATCAGGTGGCACCACGGTTCCTAATTTATATAAGACATAACTATCTACAAAAGATGTTGTTTCTGATAAACACTCAATATAATTTCCCTCTAGTAGGGCTTGACACATTGTATTTGCTTGAACTCTATTACTAGCTTTTTGTTGATAAATCAACCAATCCACTAATTCTGAACCTAAAAAACAGTCGAAGTAGGTTTTTAAATGATACCTGTGACAACCTAATGTGATTCCACCTAATGGTTTTGAGATTTCTTCAAATAAATTTCTTAACGATGATGAATTTTGATATGCTCTGCATTTTTCTTCATTAGAAAGAACTGATGAACATGAAGATATGCCTGATGCAAACATTTCTTCTTGATATCCTCCAATTAAAGACTTTCTAGGTCCATCCAATGATTCGTATTTCATACTCGTATTGGAGGTGTCTTGCAGTAATTTTGAGGGAGATAGAGGAGAGGAAATTGAAAATTTAGTTCTTAAATTTTCTAGAAGAGCCTTCAAATCTGTAGTTAGATCTGATCTGACTTCTGAAGATAAATAAGATAATAAAATTTTACAACAATATGTACATACACGCAGATCCCCACTGCATCCAAAAATTTTACCCGGAATCTGTTGATTACAGCAACTTGAACAGAAGATCTGGCCACAAACTCTACAGTGGTGTCTCCTCCTAAATGTAGTGAATTTCTCTAAACATTCATAGCACTGTTTACTAACAGAATCAGGCATCCAATACTGTTTCAAATCTGTATCTCCATAATTTTGAAGACTGTTACTCTTCAAAGCTAGAAGATTACTTATTCTCTTGAGTACATTTGGCAAACTTCTACCCTCATTGACATCTACATTATAAGGCATTTCATTGCAGAAAGATTGTGAGGTATCAACCCAAGATGGCAAATCATTTGAACTAGCGTCATTGGGTGTAATCCCTGGATCGGCAGTAAATGAATTTCCTAATTTGAAAAATCTTGATATGAATTCGCTCAAGGTTTGGGTCTTTTCTTCTGCATTAAGAGGAGCGAACTCCGTTAGTCTAGTAGAAGATGTCAAATTTTTACTCATTTTGCTTTATCCCAAGGAAAATTCAATCACCATCATTCTGCAATAAAACAAACTAGTGTTTCAACTGAAATCATCTACTAAAAAATTGAATTCAAACAAGTATACACTTGCCGAAATAATAAAATTACACCTTTTTCTTCCATACTAGGGTATCAACAACTTGTTTACATATTTTCCATTTGACTTCTTGATTGAATGAAGATTCAAAATAAAAATCATAGGATTTGCTCATAGAAATAATAATAAATTACAGCTGCTATAAATTAGAGAGAAGACTAAAAGACGAATTTTGGCGCTGTAACCACAACTTACTATGGTTACCCTAATAGTGACGTCATAGTTAGTTGGTAGTTACCCATGACATTTCTGACAGACCCGACTGTTTAAAAATTTTGAAGGCTGTTATTTTAGATGAGGAATATTTTCACATTTTCAATTGTTAAAAGGTGTTTAATGGACTTTAAAGTGGTGTATTTTGTATTTAAAGAAACTTCTGGTGGGTTCATATATTGGTCTTCATCATGAATGAACGTTTTTATTATTTTTTCAAAATATATTACTTCGATAATTAGTTCAGATTCAATTTTTTGAACCATATCATCTATAATTATTTATGTAATTGATTTTCAAAAGAGAACAAGAATTATCTACAATGTGAAGAAAAATGACCAAAATTTCACCCAAAAATTACAAAACAACCAATTTAGCTTTTTCCTTCCACTTTCTGAAAGATTTTCATTCATCTGTTGATTTCTTGTGCTAATTCGATATTTGAATTCTTTGAGCATTGTTTTCAATACTTATCTCCTGGTTAGAGAAATTTTTTAATTTATTCCCATATTAATTCTTCAACATATATTTCGGCCGAATGTTGGATTTTATTCTTAAGTCAATAAAATGAGTTCTAAAAACTCAACAAATATAAGAATGAATGGTTATCATTTATAACTTTCGTAATTGAATCCCCTGTATCCCATTGTATGTGGCACTTGCTATCATTTGCTTCGACGTTCCTCACGGCTATTTTGGTCCTGTGTTTGACCGTTATTCATTTAAATGTTTAATGCTGTGAGAGCACTTGTCTGTTATAGCATTGTTTATAGAGTTCTCTTTAAACAATGATATTATTTAGCGTCAGAGCGCAGCGTGTCATTCACCACCGACGCCACTGGTCGATATGCTAACCAGCCTGCTGCGTCACACTGGTGATTTCTTCCCCGACTGGTTAAACATCTAAATTATCTGTGGCCACAGCTCAAAAATTCGCCTGTGGCTAATATCCATACAAACAGTGGATATGTTCTGTGCAGTGGATGTTCTGTGTTCAAGTACAAACACTACAATGGAATTTCCGCTTGCTGACAAATTCTTTGTGTCTTAAATTATCTTCAAAAATATTTATTGAAACATTACAAAACAATATTATATCAACTTCATCAATATCAATATTGATCAATGAACGAGATTTAGTTGACACTGCAGGCCAGTAAGATTTTATCATTTAATTAATTCGACCTGGCTAAAATAAGAGTTCTTGTCTCATAATATCGAATAGAAGCTTTTAATTTTTAAGAATAACAATGGATTCTGCAAACGGAGTCGGAGTGGATACTATCGAGGTTAGAGATACTGAAATAAATTTCAAACAGCCAATTGACATTGAAGATGCAGGTGTTATTTATGGGAATGGTGATGAAGACCAAGGGGATGCGTTTGGAAGTACACAGTAAGGATATGGAGCAATTATGTTATCTTTTAACGATATTGATATATCATTTTCCTTGATTTCAGACCAATTTATGGGGAGACATATGCTAAAATGCCTGTTGAAAGAGATGCAATCTTTTACAACATGAATCATAAAAAAAGGGGATTAGCTTATATCTTCAACCATGAAAACTTTGATACTGCAGGCTTGAAGGCCAGGGCAGGAACTGCTGAAGATTGTGCTAATTTGAAGAAATGTCTAAAAAACCTGAATTTTGATGTGCAGGAGTTCAAAGATCTGAAATATAATGCAATTGAAGACCATATTAGCCAAGGTATTCAGGCAAACTTATCTGGTGGATAGCTATTATTTAAATTTTTTTTTGTAGCTTCCAAAATGGATCACTCAGACCATGATTGTATAATTGTTTCTATCTTATCACATGGAGAACAAGGAATTATCTATGCCAAAGATACCTACTACAAACCTGATATTTTGTGGTCTTATTTTACACCAGATAAGTGTCCCTCTCTCGCTGGAAAGCCTAAGCTGTTCTTTATTCAGGCTTGCCAAGGGGATAAATTAGATCCAGGAGTAAAGATGTACACAAGAACGGAAACTGATGGTGATGTAGTTGCCTCTTATAGGATTCCACTACAGGCCGACTTTCTTGTTATGTATTCAACTGTTAAAGGTGAGCATCCCTTTTCAATTTAGGGCTAGTTTATACTGGCCGGTACCGTATTCCGTAATTTATTTATAGGTTTCTACTCATGGCGTAACACAACAAGAGGCTCCTGGTTTATCCAAGCCTTGACCAAAGAACTTGACGCTCGTGCATATGAATGTGATCTTCTGACAATCCTAACTTTTGTGAATCAACGCGTAGCCATTGACTTTGAGAGTAATGTTCCTGACTCCCCTGTGATGCACCGTCAAAAGCAAGTACCCTGCATTATGAGTATGCTTCTGAGATTGGTTCAATTTAAGAAGAAATGATCCAGTAAGTGTTGCAGTCCTTAAGGTTTAGAATAGATTATAAGCTCAATTAAATCGTTATGAATAAGTATACTTAATTAAATTTGAAAAACGGAATACTGCCGATAGAACACTCGCCACTGTATCTTCTATTTTTTTGAGTCTTTAATAATGGATAGTATTTCGATAATTGCTTTTAATCCTCGATTTTCATGTTGGTTATTGGTAGGGACATGTCATCATTCAGGAAAATTTTCTGTTTATTGTCGCCAATAACATAGAAACGATGTGTGTGATTCAATTTAACATTAATTGAAATATATCTAATTAGAGTTTTGAAGTAACTATTGAATTTGGAGGTTGAATTGCTTGGGGTTGATTTTGAACATATTTTATCTATATTTTCTGCTCATTTCATTCAATTCAGCTCCCTTGGGAATAGTGTTTACTTGTTGAATATGGATGCAGTTTTTCCTCTTTTATAAAACTTGTATATTTACTCCATATCAACGTATTTGTATATAATTATGTAATTGTGATTTATTAGTTTTTTTTTACACAATGCTCTCTCATATTTAGCTATGTGTTAAAAATGACAAGACTTTTTTTGTACTTCTGAGTTGTGATCAACTTCTGTTCCATGGGGGTTTTATAATGTGAGTATTTTGAAGTTTCATTATCAGTGAATGAATTTCCATGTAGTCAGATCTCTAAAAGTTGTGAATATGTCTTTTTTATAGGGTCCTAATACTTTACCATACATTATAGTGTACTATATGAAATAGAGAATTCTTGCAATTGGTTATAAGTTACTCATGTAGGCTCATATTTTTTTATATTTTATCTATATAAGAGTTTTGTATTCTTTTACGTTTTTATATCAATATGTTATTTTATCAATTTCCATAATGGTGATGTGATTGTAATACCTATTTGACACTCAATTAGGTATTTAAGTAGCCATAAAATGTCTTTCTCAAAAGTGTCTTATAGTTGATATAAGTATATTTTTATTATATATGGTATTATCATACCTACACTATTTTGCTCATTAATATCAAACACATACCAGAATATATATGCGAATAAATAGCGAATATTATTTATTTCCGCCCCTACCAAATAAAACTAATCTGTGAGACGGATGAGAACAACAAATAATCAAAAATAACAGTTTCGAACTGCGCGGCTAACGAACCTATTATTTCAAATGCATCCTACAGTATTGTTGATTAACTGAAACTTTTGATTTATGAAATGTTATTTCAACATTATTTTCATTACTTGTAGCTGATGAAGGTAAACTAAATAATATATTGCAGGAGTCGCATGCTGCTGGATCCATTGCTCTGTCAGGTAATATAAATATTTCCAATGAAATATTGAAGATTCATGTGATATAAAGCGTGTCCCATCTAGTGTTTCGAATTTGAACTAACGATAATTTGACATTGAAGACGTCAACTGTCATGGGAGAAGTGTTATTAAAAAAATATTTCCAAAGTGGTGAATCGCCAACGCAAATTGTGCGAAATTTGAAAAAAAGATTTGCCATCGGAGGCATATGTGCGCGAAACGGGATCACTGTTGGATAAAACAACACGTAAACGTCCATTTCCAGCAAGTTCAACATCGCTGCGGTGGAACAAAGTGTTCGTAAATGGCCATCCTCATCGAGCGCAAGAGTTAAATCTTTCTCGGTCAACTACGCACCGAATTTTGCGCAAAGACCTTGCTCTGAAGCCATATAAAGTTCAATTGGCCCAACAGCTAAAGCCAATTGATCATCCGAACCGTCTACGGTTCGCAAATTGGGCCAAAGATCGTTTGGCCGAAGATGGTGAATTTGATCGAAAAATCATCTTTTCCGACGAGGCTCATATCCACCTAGACGGTTATAAATAAGGGCTCGTTAATTACCCCCAGTACACAACAATGATACAGTAGGCGTACCTCCTGAAATTCCATTGGTTCCTGATATCTCAATTAATCGTAAGGAAATGACGACAGGGGCGTAAACCTCCTGAAATTCCATTGGTTCCTGATATCTCAATTAATCGTAAGGAAATGACGACAGGGGCGTAAACCTCCTGTAATTCCATTGGTTCCTGATATCTCAATTAATCGTAAGGAAATGACGACAGGGCGTAAACCTATTGAAATTCCATTGGTTCCTGATATCTCAATTAATCGTAAGGAAATTACGACAGTAGGCGTAAACCTCCTGAAATTCCATTGGTTCCTGATATCTCAATTAATCGTAAGGAAATGACGACAGTAGGCGTAAACCTCCTGAAATTCCATTGGTTCCTGATATCTCAATTAATCGTAAGGAAATGACGACAGTAGGCGTAAACCTCCTGAAATTCCATTGGTTCCTGATATCTCAATTAATCGTAAGGAAATGACGACAGTAGGCGTAAACCTCCTGAAATTCCATTGGTTCCTGATATCTCAATTAATCGTAAGGAAATGACGACAGTAGGTGTAAACCTCCTGAAATTCCATTGGTTCCTGATATCTCAATTAATCGTAAGGAAATGACGACAGTAGGCGTAAACCTCCTGAAATTCCATTGGTTCCTGATATCTCAATTAATCGTAAGGAAATGACGACAGTAGGCGTAAACCTCCTGAAATTCCATTGGTTCCTGATATCTCAATTAATCGTAAGGAAATGACGACAGTAGGCGTAAACCTCCTGAAATTCCATTGGTTCCTGATATCTCAATTAATCGTAAGGAAATGACGACAGTAGGCGTAAACCTCCTGAAATTCCATTGGTTCCTGATATCTCAATTAATCGTAAGGAAATGACGACAGTAGGCGTAAACCTCCTGAAATTCCATTGGTTCCTGATATCTCAATTAATCGTAAGGAAATGACGACAGTAGGCGTAAACCTCCTGAAATTCCTTTGGTTCCAGATATCTCAATTAATCGTAAGGAAATGACGACAGTAGGCGTAAACCTCCTGAAATTCCATTGGTTCCTGATATCTCAATTAATCGTAAGGAAATGACGACAGTAGGCGTAAACCTCCTGAAATTCCATTGGTTCCTGATATCTCAATTAATCGTAAGGAAATGACGACAGTAGGCGTAAACCTCCTGAAATTCCATTGGTTCCTGATATCTCAATTAATCGTAAGGAAATGACGACAGTAGGCGTAAACCTCCTGAAATTCCATTGGTTCCTGATATCTCAATTAATCGTAAGGAAATGACGACAGTAGGCGTAAACCTCCTGAAATTCCATTGGTTCCTGATATCTCAATTAATCGTAAGGAAATGACGACAGTAGGCGTAAACCTCCTGAAATTCCATTGGTTCCTGATATCTCAATTAATCGTAAGGAAATGACGACAGTAGGCGTAAACCTCCTGAAATTCCATTGGTTCCTGATATCTCAATTAATCGTAAGGAAATGACGACAGTAGGCGTAAACCTCCTGAAATTCCATTGGTTCCTGATATCTCAATTAATCGTAAGGAAATGACGACAGTAGGCGTAAACCTCCTGAAATTCCATTGGTTCCTGATATCTCAATTAATCGTAAGGAAATGACGACAGTAGGCGTAAACCTCCTGAAATTCCATTGGTTCCTGATATCTCAATTAATCGTAAGGAAATGACGACAGTAGGCGTAAACCTCCTGAAATTCCATTGGTTCCTGATATCTCAATTAATCGTAAGGAAATGACGACAGTAGGCGTAAACCTCCTGAAATTCCATTGGTTCCTGATATCTCAATTAATCGTAAGGAAATGACGACAGTAGGCGTAAACCTCCTGAAATTCCTTTGGTTCCAGATATCTCAATTAATCGTAAGGAAATGACGACAGTAGGCGTAAACCTCCTGAAATTCCATTGGTTCCTGATATCTCAATTAATCGTAAGGAAATGACGACAGTAGGCGTAAACCTCCTGAAATTCCATTGGTTCCTGATATCTCAATTAATCGTAAGGAAATGACGACAGTAGGCGTAAACCTCCTGAAATTCCATTGGTTCCTGATATCTCAATTAATCGTAAGGAAATGACGACAGTAGGCGTAAACCTCCTGAAATTCCATTGGTTCCTGATATCTCAATTAATCGTAAGGAAATGACGACAGTAGGCGTAAACCTCCTGAAATTCCATTGGTTCCTGATATCTCAATTAATCGTAAGGAAATGACGACAGTAGGCGTAAACCTCCTGAAATTCCATTGGTTCCTGATATCTCAATTAATCGTAAGGAAATGACGACAGTCGGCGTAAACCTCCTGAAATTCCATTGGTTCCTGATATCTCAATTAATCGTAAGGAAATGACGACAGTAGGCGTAAACCTCCTGAAATTCCATTGGTTCCTGATATCTCAATTAATCGTAAGGAAATGACGACAGTAGGCGTAAACCTCCTGAAATTCCTTTGGTTCCAGATATCTCAATTAATCGTAAGGAAATGACGACAGTAGGCGTAAACCTCCTGAAATTCCTTTGGTTCCAGATATCTCAATTAATCGTAAGGAAATGACGACAGTAGGCGTAAACCTCCTGAAATTCCATTGGTTCCTGATATCTCAATTAATCGTAAGGAAATGACGACAGTAGGCGTAAACCTCCTGAAATTCCATTGGTTCCTGATATCTCAATTAATCGTAAGGAAATGACGACAGTAGGCGTAAACCTCCTGAAATTCCATTGGTTCCTGATATCTCAATTAATCGTAAGGAAATGACGACAGTAGGCGTAAACCTCCTGAAATTCCATTGGTTCCTGATATCTCAATTAATCGTAAGGAAATGACGACAGTAGGCGTAAACCTCCTGAAATTCCATTGGTTCCTGATATCTCAATTAATCGTAAGGAAATGACGACAGTAGGCGTAAACCTCCTGAAATTCCATTGGTTCCTGATATCTCAATTAATCGTAAGGAAATGACGACAGTAGGCGTAAACCTCCTGAAATTCCATTGGTTCCTGATATCTCAATTAATCGTAAGGAAATGACGACAGTAGGCGTAAACCTCCTGAAATTCCATTGGTTCCTGATATCTCAATTAATCGTAAGGAAATGACGACAGTAGGCGTAAACCTCCTGAAATTCCTTTGGTTCCAGATATCTCAATTAATCGTAAGGAAATGACGACAGTAGGCGTAAACCTCCTGAAATTCCATTGGTTCCTGATATCTCAATTAATCGTAAGGAAATGACGACAGTAGGCGTAAACCTCCTGAAATTCCATTGGTTCCTGATATCTCAATTAATCGTAAGGAAATGACGACAGTAGGCGTAAACCTCCTGAAATTCCATTGGTTCCTGATATCTCAATTAATCGTAAGGAAATGACGACAGTAGGCGTAAACCTCCTGAAATTCCATTGGTTCCTGATATCTCAATTAATCGTAAGGAAATGACGACAGTAGGCGTAAACCTCCTGAAATTCCATTGGTTCCTGATATCTCAATTAATCGTAAGGAAATGACGACAGTAGGCGTAAACCTCCTGAAATTCCATTGGTTCCTGATATCTCAATTAATCGTAAGGAAATGACGACAGTAGGCGTAAACCTCCTGAAATTCCATTGGTTCCTGATATCTCAATTAATCGTAAGGAAATGACGACAGTAGGCGTAAACCTCCTGAAATTCCATTGGTTCCTGATATCTCAATTAATCGTAAGGAAATGACGACAGTAGGCGTAAACCTCCTGAAATTCCATTGGTTCCTGATATCTCAATTAATCGTAAGGAAATGACGACAGTAGGCGTAAACCTCCTGAAATTCCTTTGGTTCCAGATATCTCAATTAATCGTAAGGAAATGACGACAGTAGGCGTAAACCTCCTGAAATTCCATTGGTTCCTGATATCTCAATTAATCGTAAGGAAATGACGACAGTAGGCGTAAACCTCCTGAAATTCCATTGGTTCCTGATATCTCAATTAATCGTAAGGAAATGACGACAGTAGGCGTAAACCTCCTGAAATTCCATTGGTTCCTGATATCTCAATTAATCGTAAGGAAATGACGACAGTAGGCGTAAACCTCCTGAAATTCCATTGGTTCCTGATATCTCAATTAATCGTAAGGAAATGACGACAGTAGGCGTAAACCTCCTGAAATTCCATTGGTTCCTGATATCTCAATTAATCGTAAGGAAATGACGACAGTAGGCGTAAACCTCCTGAAATTCCATTGGTTCCTGATATCTCAATTAATCGTAAGGAAATGACGACAGTAGGCGTAAACCTCCTGAAATTCCATTGGTTCCTGATATCTCAATTAATCGTAAGGAAATGACGACAGTAGGCGTAAACCTCCTGAAATTCCTTTGGTTCCAGATATCTCAATTAATCGTAAGGAAATGACGACAGTAGGCGTAAACCTCCTGAAATTCCATTGGTTCCTGATATCTCAATTAATCGTAAGGAAATGACGACAGTAGGCGTAAACCTCCTGAAATTCCATTGGTTCCTGATATCTCAATTAATCGTAAGGAAATGACGACAGTAGGCGTAAACCTCCTGAAATTCCATTGGTTCCTGATATCTCAATTAATCGTAAGGAAATGACGACAGTAGGCGTAAACCTCCTGAAATTCCATTGGTTCCTGATATCTCAATTAATCGTAAGGAAATGACGACAGTAGGCGTAAACCTCCTGAAATTCCATTGGTTCCTGATATCTCAATTAATCGTAAGGAAATGACGACAGTAGGCGTAAACCTCCTGAAATTCCTTTGGTTCCAGATATCTCAATTAATCGTAAGGAAATGACGACAGTAGGCGTAAACCTCCTGAAATTCCATTGGTTCCTGATATCTCAATTAATCGTAAGGAAATGACGACAGTAGGCGTAAACCTCCTGAAATTCCATTGGTTCCTGATATCTCAATTAATCGTAAGGAAATGACGACAGTAGGCGTAAACCTCCTGAAATTCCATTGGTTCCTGATATCTCAATTAATCGTAAGGAAATGACGACAGTAGGCGTAAACCTCCTGAAATTCCATTGGTTCCTGATATCTCAATTAATCGTAAGGAAATGACGACAGTAGGCGTAAACCTCCTGAAATTCCATTGGTTCCTGATATCTCAATTAATCGTAAGGAAATGACGACAGTAGGCGTAAACCTCCTGAAATTCCATTGGTTCCTGATATCTCAATTAATCGTAAGGAAATGACGACAGTAGGCGTAAACCTCCTGAAATTCCATTGGTTCCTGATATCTCAATTAATCGTAAGGAAATGACGACAGTAGGCGTAAACCTCCTGAAATTCCATTGGTTCCTGATATCTCAATTAATCGTAAGGAAATGACGACAGTAGGCGTAAACCTCCTGAAATTCCTTTGGTTCCAGATATCTCAATTAATCGTAAGGAAATGACGAAAGTAGGCGTAAACCTCCTGAAATTCTGTTGGTTCCTGATATCTCAATTAATCGTAAGGAAATGACGACAGTAGGCGTAAACCTCTTGAAATTCCATTGGTTCCTGATATCTCAATTAATCGTAAGGAAATGACGACACTAGGCGTAAACCTCCTGAAATTCCATTGGTTCCTGATATCTCAATTAATCGTAAGGAAATGACGACAGTAGGCGTAAACCTCCTGAAATTCCATTGGTTCCTGATATCTCAATTAATCGTAAGGAAATGACGACAGTAGGCGTAAACCTCCTGAAATTCCATTGGTTCCTGATATCTCAATTAATCGTAAGGAAATGACGACAGTAGGCGTAAACCTCCTGAAATTCCATTGGTTCCTGATATCTCAATTAATCGTAAGGAAATGACGACAGTAGGCGTAAACCTCCTGAAATTCCATTGGTTCCTGATATCTCAATTAATCGTAAGGAAATGACGACAGTAGGCGTAAACCTCCTGAAATTCCATTGGTTCCATTGGTTCCGATATCTCAATTAATCGTAAGGAAATGACGACAGTAGGCGTAAACCTCCTGAAATTCCATTGGTTCCTGATATCTCAATTAATCGTAAGGAAATGACGACAGTAGGCGTAAACCTCCTGAAATTCCATTGGTTCCTGATATCTCAATTAATCGTAAGGAAATGACGACAGTAGGCGTAAACCTCCTGAAATTCCATTGGTTCCTGATATCTCAATTAATCGTAAGGAAATGACGACAGTAGGCGTAAACCTCCTGAAATTCCTTTGGTTCCAGATATCTCAATTAATCGTAAGGAAATGACGACAGTAGGCGTAAACCTCCTGAAATTCCATTGGTTCCTGATATCTCAATTAATCGTAAGGAAATGACGACAGTAGGCGTAAACCTCCTGAAATTCCATTGGTTCCTGATATCTCAATTAATCGTAAGGAAATGACGACAGTAGGCGTAAACCTCCTGAAATTCCATTGGTTCCTGATATCTCAATTAATCGTAAGGAAATGACGACAGTAGGCGTAAACCTCCTGAAATTCCATTGGTTCCTGATATCTCAATTAATCGTAAGGAAATGACGACAGTAGGCGTAAACCTCCTGAAATTCCATTGGTTCCTGATATCTCAATTAATCGTAAGGAAATGACGACAGTAGGCGTAAACCTCCTGAAATTCCATTGGTTCCTGATATCTCAATTAATCGTAAGGAAATGACGACAGTAGGCGTAAACCTCCTGAAATTCCATTGGTTCCTGATATCTCAATTAATCGTAAGGAAATGACGACAGTAGGCGTAAACCTCCTGAAATTCCATTGGTTCCTGATATCTCAATTAATCGTAAGGAAATGACGACAGTAGGCGTAAACCTCCTGAAATTCCATTGGTTCCTGATATCTCAATTAATCGTAAGGAAATGACGACAGTAGGCGTAAACCTCCTGAAATTCCATTGGTTCCTGATATCTCAATTAATCGTAAGGAAATGACGACAGTAGGCGTAAACCTCCTGAAATTCCATTGGTTCCTGATATCTCAATTAATCGTAAGGAAATGACGACAGTAGGCGTAAACCTCCTGAAATTCCATTGGTTCCTGATATCTCAATTAATCGTAAGGAAATGACGACAGTAGGCGTAAACCTCCTGAAATTCCATTGGTTCCTGATATCTCAATTAATCGTAAGGAAATGACGACAGTAGGCGTAAACCTCCTGAAATTCCATTGGTTCCTGATATCTCAATTAATCGTAAGGAAATGACGACAGTAGGCGTAAACCTCCTGAAATTCCATTGGTTCCTGATATCTCAATTAATCGTAAGGAAATGACGACAGTAGGCGTAAACCTCCTGAAATTCCATTGGTTCCTGATATCTCAATTAATCGTAAGGAAATGACGACAGTAGGCGTAAACCTCCTGAAATTCCATTGGTTCCTGATATCTCAATTAATCGTAAGGAAATGACGACAGTAGGCGTAAACCTCCTGAAATTCCATTGGTTCCTGATATCTCAATTAATCGTAAGGAAATGACGACAGTAGGCGTAAACCTCCTGAAATTCCATTGGTTCCTGATATCTCAATTAATCGTAAGGAAATGACGACAGTAGGCGTAAACCTCCTGAAATTCCATTGGTTCCTGATATCTCAATTAATCGTAAGGAAATGACGACAGTAGGCGTAAACCTCCTGAAATTCCATTGGTTCCTGATATCTCAATTAATCGTAAGGAAATGACGACAGTAGGCGTAAACCTCCTGAAATTCCATTGGTTCCTGATATCTCAATTAATCGTAAGGAAATGACGACAGTAGGCGTAAACCTCCTGAAATTCCATTGGTTCCTGATATCTCAATTAATCGTAAGGAAATGACGACAGTAGGCGTAAACCTCCTGAAATTCCATTGGTTCCTGATATCTCAATTAATCGTAAGGAAATGACGACAGTAGGCGTAAACCTCCTGAAATTCCATTGGTTCCTGATATCTCAATTAATCGTAAGGAAATGACGACAGTAGGCGTAAACCTCCTGAAATTCCATTGGTTCCTGATATCTCAATTAATCGTAAGAAATGACGACAGTAGGCGTAAACCTCCTGAAATTCCATTGGTTCCTGATATCTCAATTAATCGTAAGGAAATGACGACAGTAGGCGTAAACCTCCTGAAATTCCATTGGTTCCTGATATCTCAATTAATCGTAAGGAAATGACGACAGTAGGCGTAAACCTCCTGAAATTCCATTGGTTCCTGATATCTCAATTAATCGTAAGGAAATGACGACAGTAGGCGTAAACCTCCTGAAATTCCATTGGTTCCTGATATCTCAATTAATCGTAAGGAAATGACGACAGTAGGCGTAAACCTCCTGAAATTCCATTGGTTCCTGATATCTCAATTAATCGTAAGGAAATGACGACAGTAGGCGTAAACCTCCTGAAATTCCATTGGTTCCTGATATCTCAATTAATCGTAAGGAAATGACGACAGTAGGCGTAAACCTCCTGAAATTCCATTGGTTCCTGATATCTCAATTAATCGTAAGGAAATGACGACAGTAGGCGTAAACCTCCTGAAATTCCATTGGTTCCTGATATCTCAATTAATCGTAAGGAAATGACGACAGTAGGCGTAAACCTCCTGAAATTCCATTGGTTCCTGATATCTCAATTAATCGTAAGGAAATGACGACAGTAGGCGTAAACCTCCTGAAATTCCATTGGTTCCTGATATCTCAATTAATCGTAAGGAAATGACGACAGTAGGCGTAAACCTCCTGAAATTCCATTGGTTCCTGATATCTCAATTAATCGTAAGGAAATGACGACAGTAGGCGTAAACCTCCTGAAATTCCATTGGTTCCTGATATCTCAATTAATCGTAAGGAAATGACGACAGTAGGCGTAAACCTCCTGAAATTCCATTGGTTCCTGATATCTCAATTAATCGTAAGGAAATGACGACAGTAGGCGTAAACCTCCTGAAATTCCATTGGTTCCTGATATCTCAATTAATCGTAAGGAAATGACGACAGTAGGCGTAAACCTCCTGAAATTCCATTGGTTCCTGATATCTCAATTAATCGTAAGGAAATGACGACAGTAGGCGTAAACCTCCTGAAATTCCATTGGTTCCTGATATCTCAATTAATCGTAAGGAAATGACGACAGTAGGCGTAAACCTCCTGAAATTCCATTGGTTCCTGATATCTCAATTAATCGTAAGGAAATGACGACAGTAGGCGTAAACCTCCTGAAATTCCATTGGTTCCTGATATCTCAATTAATCGTAAGGAAATGACGACAGTAGGCGTAAACCTCCTGAAATTCCATTGGTTCCTGATATCTCAATTAATCGTAAGGAAATGACGACAGTAGGCGTAAACCTCCTGAAATTCCATTGGTTCCTGATATCTCAATTAATCGTAAGGAAATGACGACAGTAGGCGTAAACCTCCTGAAATTCCATTGGTTCCTGATATCTCAATTAATCGTAAGGAAATGACGACAGTAGGCGTAAACCTCCTGAAATTCCATTGGTTCCTGATATCTCAATTAATCGTAAGGAAATGACGACAGTAGGCGTAAACCTCCTGAAATTCCATTGGTTCCTGATATCTCAATTAATCGTAAGGAAATGACGACAGTAGGCGTAAACCTCCTGAAATTCCATTGGTTCCTGATATCTCAATTAATCGTAAGGAAATGACGACAGTAGGCGTAAACCTCCTGAAATTCCATTGGTTCCTGATATCTCAATTAATCGTAAGGAAATGACGACAGTAGGCGTAAACCTCCTGAAATTCCATTGGTTCCTGATATCTCAATTAATCGTAAGGAAATGACGACAGTAGGCGTAAACCTCCTGAAATTCCATTGGTTCCTGATATCTCAATTAATCGTAAGGAAATGACGACAGTAGGCGTAAACCTCCTGAAATTCCATTGGTTCCTGATATCTCAATTAATCGTAAGGAAATGACGACAGTAGGCGTAAACCTCCTGAAATTCCATTGGTTCCTGATATCTCAATTAATCGTAAGGAAATGACGACAGTAGGCGTAAACCTCCTGAAATTCCATTGGTTCCTGATATCTCAATTAATCGTAAGGAAATGACGACAGTAGGCGTAAACCTCCTGAAATTCCATTGGTTCCTGATATCTCAATTAATCGTAAGGAAATGACGACAGTAGGCGTAAACCTCCTGAAATTCCATTGGTTCCTGATATCTCAATTAATCGTAAGGAAATGACGACAGTAGGCGTAAACCTCCTGAAATTCCATTGGTTCCTGATATCTCAATTAATCGTAAGGAAATGACGACAGTAGGCGTAAACCTCCTGAAATTCCATTGGTTCCTGATATCTCAATTAATCGTAAGGAAATGACGACAGTAGGCGTAAACCTCCTGAAATTCCATTGGTTCCTGATATCTCAATTAATCGTAAGGAAATGACGACAGTAGGCGTAAACCTCCTGAAATTCCATTGGTTCCTGATATCTCAATTAATCGTAAGGAAATGACGACAGTAGGCGTAAACCTCCTGAAATTCCATTGGTTCCTGATATCTCAATTAATCGTAAGGAAATGACGACAGTAGGCGTAAACCTCCTGAAATTCCATTGGTTCCTGATATCTCAATTAATCGTAAGGAAATGACGACAGTAGGCGTAAACCTCCTGAAATTCCATTGGTTCCTGATATCTCAATTAATCGTAAGGAAATGACGACAGTAGGCGTAAACCTCCTGAAATTCCATTGGTTCCTGATATCTCAATTAATCGTAAGGAAATGACGACAGTAGGCGTAAACCTCCTGAAATTCCATTGGTTCCTGATATCTCAATTAATCGTAAGGAAATGACGACAGTAGGCGTAAACCTCCTGAAATTCCATTGGTTCCTGATATCTCAATTAATCGTAAGGAAATGACGACAGTAGGCGTAAACCTCCTGAAATTCCATTGGTTCCTGATATCTCAATTAATCGTAAGGAAATGACGACAGTAGGCGTAAACCTCCTGAAATTCCATTGGTTCCTGATATCTCAATTAATCGTAAGGAAATGACGACAGTAGGCGTAAACCTCCTGAAATTCCATTGGTTCCTGATATCTCAATTAATCGTAAGGAAATGACGACAGTAGGCGTAAACCTCCTGAAATTCCATTGGTTCCTGATATCTCAATTAATCGTAAGGAAATGACGACAGTAGGCGTAAACCTCCTGAAATTCCATTGGTTCCTGATATCTCAATTAATCGTAAGGAAATGACGACAGTAGGCGTAAACCTCCTGAAATTCCTTTGGTTCCAGATATCTCAATTAATCGTAAGGAAATGACGACAGTAGGCGTAAACCTCCTGAAATTCCATTGGTTCCTGATATCTCAATTAATCGTAAGGAAATGACGACAGTAGGCGTAAACCTCCTGAAATTCCATTGGTTCCTGATATCTCAATTAATCGTAAGGAAATGACGACAGTAGGCGTAAACCTCCTGAAATTCCATTGGTTCCTGATATCTCAATTAATCGTAAGGAAATGACGACAGTAGGCGTAAACCTCCTGAAATTCCATTGGTTCCTTATATCTCAATTAATCGTTAAGAAATGAAGACAGTAGGCGTAAACCTCCTGAAATTCCATTGGTTCCTGATATCTCAATTAATCGTAAGGAAATGACGACAGTAGGCGTAAACCTCCTGAAATTCCATTGGTTCCTGATATCTCAATTAATCGTAAGGAAATGACGACAGTAGGCGTAAACCTCCTGAAATTCCATTGGTTCCTGATATCTCAATTAATCGTAAGGAAATGACGACAGTAGGCGTAAACCTCCTGAAATTCCATTGGTTCCTGATATCTCAATTAATCGTAAGGAAATGACGACAGTAGGCGTAAACCTCCTGAAATTCCATTGGTTCCTGATATCTCAATTAATCGTAAGGAAATGACGACAGTAGGCGTAAACCTCCTGAAATTCCTTTGGTTCCTGATATCTCAATTAATCGTAAGGAAATGACGACAGTAGGCGTAAACCTCCTGAAATTCCTTTGGTTCCAGATATCTCAATTAATCGTAAGGAAATGACGACAGTAGGCGTAAACCTCCTGAAATTCCATTGGTTCCTGATATCTCAATTAATCGTAAGGAAATGACGACAGTAGGCGTAAACCTCCTGAAATTCCTTTGGTTCCAGATATCTCAATTAATCGTAAGGAAATGACGACAGTAGGCGTAAACCTCCTGAAATTCCATTGGTTCCTGATATCTCAATTAATCGTAAGGAAATGACGACAGTAGGCGTAAACCTCCTGAAATTCCATTGGTTCCTGATATCTCAATTAATCGTAAGGAAATGACGACAGTAGGCGTAAACCTCCTGAAATTCCATTGGTTCCTTATATCTCAATTAATCGTTAAGAAATGAAGACAGTAGGCGTAAACCTCCTGAAATTCCATTGGTTCCTGATATCTCAATTAATCGTAAGGAAATGACGACAGTAGGCGTAAACCTCCTGAAATTCCATTGGTTCCTGATATCTCAATTAATCGTAAGGAAATGACGACAGTAGGCGTAAACCTCCTGAAATTCCATTGGTTCCTGATATCTCAATTAATCGTAAGGAAATGACGACAGTAGGCGTAAACCTCCTGAAATTCCATTGGTTCCTGATATCTCAATTAATCGTAAGGAAATGACGACAGTAGGCGTAAACCTCCTGAAATTCCATTGGTTCCTTATATCTCAATTAATCGTTAAGAAATGAAGATAGTAGGCGTAAACCTCCTGAAATTCCATTGGTTCCTGATATCTCAATTAATCGTAAGGAAATGACGACAGTAGGCGTAAACCTCCTGAAATTCCATTGGTTCCTGATATCTCAATTAATCGTAAGGAAATGACGACAGTAGGCGTAAACCTCCTGAAATTCCATTGGTTCCTGATATCTCAATTAATCGTAAGGAAATGACGACAGTAGGCGTAAACCTCCTGAAATTCCATTGGTTCCTGATATCTCAATTAATCGTAAGGAAATGACGACAGTAGGCGTAAACCTCCTGAAATTCCATTGGTTCCTGATATCTCAATTAATCGTAAGGAAATGACGACAGTAGGCGTAAACCTCCTGAAATTCCATTGGTTCCTGATATCTCAATTAATCGTAAGGAAATGACGACAGTAACAATTAATAATAACCTTGAATACTAATTGAAGAATTTCTGCTTGTTTCAAAACAAATTGACATTGAAAGTAATATAAAATGTGTACTGAAATGTTGGTAAGGAAACGATCATTAATGCATGGTAGAAATATCCCAAATAACAATTCCATACTGGATTATACTTCTCGATCATCCTTTTTAGTCATTTTCCAGACTGATATTGTATTAATTAATTTTTTATTCGAAATTCTGACTCAGAAGTTAATAGTTTTCACCCCTATTCATTCAATGCAATCTCATGAACCCTCGAGCGTGTTCGACAACGGAATCCCAGGTGCCAGTCCACTTCTGCTCCATTGTACCAAGAAACTACGTGGCCCTGGGCCATTGTAGGAAAATGAGTGAGTCATTTCTCCCACCGATGCAGACGTTCGTTCTCGCTCGCCGACACTCAGCCGCCACTGGTCGTAGCGGTGTGTGCGTATTATGTAGCCAACTTTGTCTGTCGTTCTGTCGTGAAACCCGCGAGTCTTCGCCCGGGAGGGAAGTGGCATCAACCCCCAGTAACCCAGTTCTGGATGGTTCCCAGGAAATTATGCAGAAGCTAGATGAAGATGCCGACGATCCAGACGTTTTACGTTCAGGTAGGTGTTGGCTTCCGCCTATTCGGTTGGATGTTCAAGTAAATGTGAAGAGGTTATGTTGTTTATATTTTGGTAACAGTGGCTTGTGTCGAATTTTGATTCATTGGAATTCCCAAAAGGTGAGGTATGTTTCAGTCGTTTAATGAATTCATTTAAGTTATACCTATTCGTTCAACTATACCAAAAACATAAATGGTTAAGTGATAATGCAAGTGCATGATTGCCTAGAATATTCATCAATATTGACATTAGTATAATCAATTAAGTATATATTCTATTGTAAAATGTGGGTAATTAATACTGGCTTATCTTCTTGTGAAATTAACTATAGTGTTACTCGATCATGGGGAATGATTGAATGTTTCTTCATATGGAATATTAATAAATAGTTTGTTCAGGAAAAATTTAGTCCGTGCTAATTTCTGGTTACGAAAGTTCACTGAAAACTTTATAGGGGGATATACAGGGTGAGTCTTTGACCACTGCGTTAATTTTAACCATAGATTCTTGAGATCAAAAGAAACATTTTCAATTTGGCCCCGTTCAAATGGTGTTGAAATTTCATAAAAAAATTGCATTTTCACCTGTAATATTCAAAGGACAATATCAATTGAAATGATCTCTTGTAGAAGGTTTTTGATAACAGTCATGCATATTTTGGCATCATTAGATTTATTCCATTTCTTGTGGGTTTCTCACTACTACTGTACAGATTGGATAAATTGCATGAAAACAAATATCACTTGAACTAAAGGTCCTTATCTTGTAATTCCTGGAATCATTAGTGCTTTCTGCAGATAAAATCATTTGTCATCTTTTTTCCTAAATTGCATATTGTAGTCCAAGGTCCCTGCTCTTAATTGAAATGCCATTCTTTGCTTGTTTTTATCAATATCGACAATTTACACCTTGTTTCGTTTTATTAGTTCACTGCCTATCACAGAACAATCGAATTCCTCCTTCGAGATATTGAGATCCAAGTTCTTGGCGAGATTAAGAACTATCATGTTTAAGTCCTTTTTTTCATTATTTGAAACAAGTGGTTCTCCTGCGATGACTATATTCGGTTTTATTGCATCTTGTTTGTTGTATTCATTTTCAGTGTATCGATCTCTTCTTTCAATTTATTTTGTTCTTTTCTGAGATGTTTCAGTTCGGGGTTTGATTCAGCACTTTCTTTCTACATTTTATTAACTTTCTTCAGAATCAGAGGGTTTCGTCGAAGAATTTGATCCTACCTTGTTTCACAGTCTTATGTTAGTTATATTGGGAGGTGATTCATCTTCTCCATCATCTGAAGAATCTTCAACCCCCGTGGAATCCCCATTATCCTCATCCTCGAATTCCTCGCAGATACCACAAAGCCACGGCCATTACTTTTCAATCATCTTTTTTATTTCTTTATAATCGGTTGAAAAACAGGTTTCGGTACCGTGGTACCACTATTTACATTTACTGGAGCACTGGATTTGCGTAGCCTTCCTCTACAAAGTTTGCTATGAGCAATTACGGGGATATCAGACAACAAAAATTGCAAATTTGAATTTTTTTCAATCTATTGCACCGCATCCGAACTATCTTAGAAAGTTTCCCACAAAACTCCAATTCATAACTTAGTTTTTTATCACTCACTCGTTTTTTTTATTACGAATTAGTCCACTTTTTGAGTGTTTTTTGTCACTTTGTTACTGTGTTCGTTCGGATGACCGTTACGATTCTAGGCTGATGAAAGCACAAGGCAACAGCCCTAAGCCTCTGTGTGACTTCGATGTACTGGTTACTTATTTAAGATTCGAGTAACTTGTGTTACTCCGGCTTAACATTAATTCTTAATGTCATAAGACCAAAATAATTGAACATTTCAAAGCGGGCTAATTGTCTTATGACATTAATCTTTTCTCATATACTTTGTATTAAAATGCGATTATTCGCTTATTGGGTGAAATTCAACCTCCAGAGTACATTAAAAATGCCTCGATCAAGGTAAGTTAGTGTACTTTCAGGAGAAAAGAATAGAACGTTGAATGATGTCTTGAGGAACTACACTGCTCAACAATTGATAGGGATCACTTACTTTTTCTAAATTTATTTCTGAGATATTCGCTCCAAGATTACAAATTTAGTTAGATATCAGAGTATTTTCAGTTGATAATATGGTTCACTTGAGAAAAGAATGAAAAAATGGAAAGTTGGAGAGGAAAAAAAGACTTTATTAGGAACACTCAAAATTCTGTGTTTGTTTAACATAAAACTTTTATGATGAAACCACAAGAAGGCTGAAGTTTCGGTTAAGCTAGTACCTAGTTGGTCCCCCACGAGCTCGTCTCAAGCATTCTACCCTACGAGGCATACTTTCAATCACACGATTAATAAAATGTTGGGGCAAATTCGTTCAAATATCCCGTAAAGCGTTAGAAAGATCCTCCAGGTTATTGATCGGTTGTTCTAAGGTTGACAATTTTCTAGACATCTCAGACCAAACATGTTCGATGCAATTCATGTCTGGAGAGCGAGCTGGCCAGCCCATCCTATCAATAGTATGAGTTTCTAGCGCTTCATTAACCAGACGACTACGGTGTGGACGGGCATTATCGCCAATTAAAATGAAATTCTCGCCCAAAGCAGCCGCAAACGGAACAATTATGGGTTCAATAATCATATCGTGATATCTCTGGCTGGTCATTGTGGTGTTCTGCAGAACAACCAACTCTGTGCGTTGGTTCAAACAAATGCCTCCCCATACACATATAGAACCTCCACCAAAAGCTGTTGTGGGTACCATAAACTGTTCTGCATACCTTCGACCTCTTTCCCTCCAAGCAAGAATACGTCCATCGGAGTTGACCAAACGAAATCTAGACTCATCCATAAATAAACATCGGCTCCAATCTTCAACTGTCCAATTGCGGTGCTCCTCAGCCAATTGCCGTCGATGAACCCGGTGTTCCCAATTCAAACGGGGATGTTGTACCCTCCTACTTGCTCTCAAACCACGAACATTTAGAAATATTTTATCGAATCAAGAAGCCGTAAGCAGAAACAGCCGAAATAACTCGATCGAAGGTAGCTGTTAGAAATAGGCAACACATATGAGACACCCTGTATATAATTGATTAGCAGTGCGTGCTTTTTCCACCAAAAAAAAAACCAAAAGAATATCGTTTCACCTCCATCGATTCGCGCTTGGTGAATTTTACAAAGGTAAAATGAAAATTATTCGATAAAGGTCTAAAGGTGTAACCATGAACAGAGTGCCTGCCGATTACTTCAAATTTCGTTCCGTTCGTTCACGCATAAACTAAGATTTACGTCTAGAATATGACATAAGAATCTTCATAAGATTAGAATGTCAACGACAATTGTCATTTCAGAGTAGGAATCGACAGGGGTGAAATGAATTGGCTAGGGATTGCAAAACTGGTTCTATGCTAGGTAAATTTTTGAATTTCATAAATACACATCGTAGACTGTTGAACTATAAGAGAATACCTCACCAGGGATCTTACGAATCGTATGAATTGAAGAATTTTCAAAATATTATACGGAGTATGGATTAAAATTGTAATTGAAATTATGTGACAATGTTCTGTGAACGTCGGACGTGACTGATGATCTGGAAATTTTTGTTTTGAGCCGAAGTAAGCTATTTTCAATAATTAATTTAAAATATTCTTAATTGCTATTGGAAGATACGAATAGCCCTATCCAAACGTCCGATTCTCGGGGAGTACACGTATGAAAACGGCATTTTCCTGATCGTGTCCGTGGAAAAAGCCTTTTTCGATTTTACCGGACCATCTTTCTATTTTTGTACTTTCACACTTAGGCGGGGAGCCAGGGTTTTTTTTTTACGGGGGTTTTTTCCCTAGGCTTTTATGTGATACGCCGAATTGTATGACACCCCGTCACTAACCCCTGATCTGTATGCTTTATTGTTTGCTAACTAAATATTGTAAGCCAAAAGTTCAAAAGAATATATATATCTTTCTCGTAAAACCGGGAAATCGATATTTTAGATAATTTTTTTGAAAATGTTAACGTGGTCGTAAAGGCGTGTGAAATGCACCTAACGAAAGTCCGTCTTATGAACTTTACGGTGCTCGCTTCGCTCGCGAGATCGCCTTCCCCTTTCTACCTCGAAATATCGCATTTCTAAATCCCTCGCCAACCGAAAGTTTTTTTATCTCCTTCGGTGGTTACCTGTATCGAACCATCGATTACCACAGAAATATTCCTTTTTGTTTTTAATATATTGGGATGAGATTAGAATGAGCACAGAGACGTGTTATTTGCACAATGATTTCCGTGTTTGAGACATAGAGGCAATGACATTTCAACTGGACCTTTGAATTTATTTCATACATGTCATTTCATGCCAACTGCTTGAGATTGTATTTCGAATGACTTTCGATGCGTGTTATTTCAATCTTCAACTCGAAATGATTTTCAACCTTCATAACGATGTATCAAGATCCATAATTCGGAGGATGCATTCTCAGGTTTCTTGATTATAAAGAAATAACGTTTTCACTATGACAGTTGTGTTTCGAAACACCAGCATGTTTTATTAATTATCGAATTTTGCGATTAAAATTCACTTTTATTTTGCAGGATGACACAACGACCTAAGTTCCCACGACAAAATGACGGCAAAACGTAACTGGTCCAACCTTGCTGTTATTCTCCTCGCACTCCTCATTGTGGCCGTAGTATGGCAAGTTTTTTACTCGCCTACTATATCTGCCAACACACCCCAGTATACCAGAACGGCCTACACTCTATATACCAACGGTAGTAACTACGTCTACCCTATAGAAACTCTAGTAGATTCTGACTACAACCGACTGATAGACCTGAATGTTTCCTTTCAACTGAACAATTTGATTTGCAACGAAACTTCACCTTTAGTTCTGGTAATGGTACATACTTCTCCCATGAATTTTGCTAAAAGAAGAACGATAAGAGAGACTTGGGGAAGTTATAGAGAAAAAGTTAAACTTCTATTCGTATTGGGAAATGTGGAGAACCCAACTTTGAACAGACAGCTCATAGAGGAAAATCAGAATTTTTCAGACTTCATTCAAGGATCATTCAAAGATTCTTACAGAAATATGACCTATAAACATGTCATGTTGTTCAAGTACGTTATTTACCATTGCCCAGAAGCCAAATACATCATAAAAACTGACGATGACGTCTTTGTCAACATGCCCTCCGTGATGAATTTCCTTACCCAAGAGTTGTCGGTATTTGGCGCCGGAAATTTATTGTTCTGCAATACCAGATCCAACTCGAGAGTCCTGAGGAGTTATAGATCCAAATGGAGAGTATCTTTTAGAGAATATCCCGATAAAAGTTACCCTACATATTGCCCTGGGTGGTTCTTGTTGTACTCGCAGAATGTGGTTTTTGACCTGTATAAGGAAGCTCAGAAATCGAAGTATTTTTGGATAGATGATATCCATTTGACTGGTACTTTGGTCAAGAAGCTCAAAATAATACACGAGGATGCGAAGCGCTACATGATAACATCGCGAGAAATGAACGATATATTATATGGTGGGAACATAACAAGGCCTTTTTTGATTGGACAGGCAAATCTTAGTGAAGAGCAGATACGATCTTTGTGGTCATACGTAGATACTCATTCCGTACCTAGAAATATATTATAAGAAGTACCAGACGTCACAGATGCTCAGGATACATAATGAGGACATTCCTAAACTATCTAAGATTTATGAGATCTTAACCTTTGTATGTTTGAATATCTTTCAAGTCTGCTTGTAGAAATATGGCTTGCTGACGTTAGCAGAATCTACTGATACTTATCTGATAACAGAGTGGATGTCCTCTAAATATATTTGGAAGCACCGTACTAAATAATACAATATTAATATATTCAATATTTTTGTATAAAGAGAGTTCAAGAAGAAGGATTAGGCATTGGTTCATAATAACGCCAATATAATGGTCCATATTCTGTCTATTTTAAGAAATAGTTTTTTATGATATTGAAAAAATCAATACTAATTAATTGTAGTGGATGAACTGATAATGTGATATTAGAAGCATTCTAGAAATCTTTACAATTTATCTTCAATGTTAAGTTTTATTATTCAAAACTTCACGATATTAATACAACAAATAATTGTTGAATTATCACATCTACTTGTATGTTTACATGAGTAGTATTCAGTAAATCATTATATTAGGTACTGAAATTTCTAAAAATATGATATATGATTGAAATATTTTCAACAATTGGGGGAGCAAACTTAACTTTTTTTGGAGCGTGATATTCTTGTCTATGTCATAATATTATTTAATCTCCTTCTATTGAATAACATGGTGATTGAGTGAACTAAGGCTTTCTGAAAATTAATTCACGGTGAAAGAGCCCAAGTGGTGTTCCGCAGGGTTCGGTGCTTTTCTGGTTTTTGTTGCCGATCTTGGACGGGTGATTTCATATAGGTGCGCTGCATACGCGGATGACTTTAAATTGTTTTCTGATGCGTTAACGTCTACGCTTCAGAGTGATCTGGACAGGATATGCGCATGGTGTGATGAACGGTTGCTTCCTCTAAATATCGGAAAGTGCATCTCGGTAGAAATAACCCTCGGCGATGTTATAATGTCGGCGGTGTAGCTCAACATAGTGACCTGGGCTTTATTATGACGTCTGATTTATCGTGGTCAGCGCATATAGATAGTGTCGTGGGAAAACCTCGACGATTGATCTATTTGATCCGGAGGTCATTTCCACGATGTACAGTTGAGATGGCCAGAATACTTTACACCACTTACGTGCGCCCTCTTATGGAGTTTGCTGGTCCAGTTTGGACGCCTTCGCTCGTGAGAGATTGGGAGCGACTTGAGTTGGTTCAGAGATGTACGGCAGTGTGTGTCCCTGTTAATTGTGATAGTTGTTTTACAATTTTTTTTTCTTTTTATTGTATCATATGTAACACATGATTTTTTTCTTGAGGGATTATAGGCCTAGCCTCCCCTCTTATTTATTGTTTAATAATAATA
Organism: Micraspis discolor; assembly: GCA_030674115.1. Taxonomy (NCBI): domain Eukaryota; kingdom Metazoa; phylum Arthropoda; class Insecta; order Coleoptera; family Coccinellidae; genus Micraspis; species Micraspis discolor. Next base: position 104,111 of record JARTUT010000020.1, read on the forward strand.
ATAAAACTTTTGTTGAATCATGTTATGCTATTTTAATGGTTTTGCCCAATGCATTTATGCCAGCTTGTTCAACTGAAGTTCCAGTTTGAATGAAATGACTGTAGGTCTGTTTCACTCCTATGACAAAAGTTGTCAATTTTCACCGTGGATTAATTTTCACAAAGCGTCGGTTCATTTGATAGTGCTATACAAATGTAGCAGCTCAAGTAATCTTCACATCTTTGTTGAATCAGAACTGAATTTGAACAAAAAGGTTCAAGATATAATGAAACTAACTTCAGTGAGGTTTTCAGTATCAATCGAATGATAATGGGAACTTATTGAAACATTATTTTTGTTGGTGAAAAAAGCTCCATTTCAGTTTTTCCCTTGAAATTTTTATTGCTATCAAAATGAGAAAACTCTGTGCCAAATGTATCAAAATATGAATGAACTCAATCATGTAACAATTACAGTTATTGTAAACAGAACTATTCGTGAGATCGATGTTATTTTTGACACAAGAGGTTAAACAATTTTCATGCTCACAAAATTTCTGTTTATCCTGTTGGTTCTGAAGATGATATTGAAATCTAGTATCCTCATTCACTCCATACCATTTGTTTATATATCACTATTCTAAATATAAAATCATAATTGAGGTGAATACTGCACTATTATATATGCCAATAGAAACTGCTTAGTTTATTTCTTCATTTTCATATCATTCATGTTTTGAGATGTCCATGATATATATGTTTGGAATTATATAAGATCTGTTGAACCCGATTTTTGAAGGAAACGTTAACTAGAAAACCAAATACATTTTGAGTTCCTGGATTTAAAATTTTTTCAATATCCATTAAATATACATTTCTGAATTTCAAGAATTGTTCGACATAAATGATATAATTATTATAAATGATGATATATTTGTAACCCTCTTTTTTATATGCCTATATGGAAAATGTTGCTTTTGAAAATTTTGTGAGTTAGTTTCATTAAAAGCAGTTAAAATGATTTTGTTTTTATATATTATGTAGTTTGAAGGTGGTCTAGGGCTTCAAAATTCCAAGAACGAATAATACATTTGAAAAAAAAATGGAATACTCACTTATAATACCACAAGAGCTTCAAAATTATCGGGTATTTCCCGATAGGTTCGTTGCAGACAAATGAAGGAGTCAAGTTTTTCAGGTTGAAAAATCACGAGCGCGAAGCGCAGTGATTTTTCCTGAAAAACTTGACGATTTTATTTGTTTGCAGGAACCTATCGGGAAATACCAGATAATTTTGAAGCTCGTGTGGTATTCGGGGGATTATTTTTCTGTCCCAAATGTCGGCCAATAGAATTGCACCATGAGACGAAATGTACAGTTAATAAATAAGAATTTCATAATGAATAAAACAACATTTAATTAAGAATCAGGGTAGTGCAATTAAAAATACAATTGTTGTAAACATTGGTGCAGTTTTTCTTCAAGTCAGAGTTATCGGTAATGGTCCCAGAAGAGGTAGATGGCATGAGGTTTATGCTGTTGATGGCATTTTCTGCAGTAGGCTCACTCCTTCGCAGTTTCTTGACAATTAATTCGTGGTGTTCCTGGTCGAGTTGGAGATATGGCTTGATAGAGTTACTGTTGGCATGTCCAGTTATTTTGATTATCGTCTGCTCTCCCAGGCCCGATTTCGCTAGATTGGAGACGGCTGTTGCACGACTGGAGTGATTGGTGATTTTTTTGTTACTAAGGTCAAGCCCAGCTTTTTGTGCTGACTCCTTAACCCATTTTGAAATCGTGTTTTGGCCTACTGGGGAATCCTTGTACCACCTAGGGCCTGGAACTTTATTCCAGAATGGATTTTGGGTCAGGAATAGTCTGTCGCTCTTGATATTGACATCTCTCTTCTCTCTCAATTTCTGGAACAGTCTCACTGGGCACTTGTCAGGGATTTCCCGATTCTCCACCAGCCACTTGCTGTCTGATAATTTTTTATCCCCACCTTGTGTGGTCTTGCTGAAAATTGGATTGTATTCAATTCTCCCAGTTGTTTCCCCGTCATTTCGCTGTTCTGCCTTGAAGTGATGTATTGACGCCATGCTGCCCTCACCACCTCTCCAAGCCAATTCCACTGATATTATCATGAATAATTTTTTCTGGAGGCCATCAGGAGTTTCCTCGTCCCAAACAGTGGTCATTGCATCCCAATATTTTTCCTCCAACGCTGCTGCACTTGCCCTCCGTTTTTCCGGAACAGATTGTAAAGCCTTACGCTTGGCATCACGAGCTCCTCGAGCGGTCTTGAATGCAGCATCCGAAAATGGGTTGATTTTGATGTCGAAATCGTTCAAATACTTTTCTTGAAGTAATTTGGCAGTCTGATTCCACATTGTTTTTATTGTACCTTCCTTATAGTCTTCTCCATCCATTTTCTTCATATTGTAAGCGTAATCTTTCATAATGTTTGCCAATTGAGCTTCACTCGTTTCAGCACTCAATATGTATTCCCTCTCAGTACAAAAAGTAGTAAATTGGTTCCAAACTGTTTTTTGCCTTCTCCGTATTAATGGGAACATTTCCTTTGACTTTTTTATCGATGGTGGACAGAGAACAAACTCCAAATCGACTCATTTTCATGCAAAATCTCCAATTTTCACAATTGAATTCAACCTGTCAGTTTGACGTGTGCTTAATTTGACTGGATCATGTTTTGTTTATATATAGCAACTACCAGAGAAAATTTTCAAAAAATTATCAGTATAATACCATGTAGGTTGTACCACGTGACGTCGAATGGTGCAATTTTATTGGTCGATATTTGGGTCGGAAAAATAATCATTGGAAAATTTTTTCGAGTAGTGTGGTAGACCTACAGAAAACAGTAACTGAACATACGGCAATCACCTACTCCTCAGGGAATTCGAAAAATTACATTTCGTTAATTCTCTAAATCAGTGAATTTCAAAGGCGATCTAGTTCTCGAGTAGTGTGGAAGACCTATAGAAAACTGTAACTGGACATACTACAATCACCTACTCCTCTGGGAATCCGAATGGTAGATCGGAAAATTACAATCTCGTTATATCTCAAAAACAGTGGATTTCAGGGGCGATCTTGTTCCCGAGCAGTGTAGAAGACTATAGAAAACAGTAACTGGACATGGGCAATCACCTACTCATCAGGGAATTCGAAGGAGAACTCTAAAACTTATAATTTCGTTATATCTCAAAAACAGTGGATTTCAGGGGCGATCTTGTTCCCGAGTAGTGTAGAAGACCTATAGAAAACAGTAACTGGACATACGGCAATCACCTACTCATCAGGGAATTCGAAGGAGAACCCTAAAACTTATAATTTCGTTATTTCTCAAAAACAGTGGATTTCAGGGGCGATTTAGATCTCGAGTAGTGTGGAACACCTTATAAATTAGAAACTGGATATACTGCGTTCACCTACTCCTCAAGGAATTCGAAGGAGAACCCTAAAACTTATAATTTCGTTATTTCTCAAAAACAGTGGGTTTCAGGGGCGATCTTGTAATCGAGTAGTGTGGAAGACCTATAGAAAACAGAAAGTGGACATACTACGTTTACCTACTCCTCAGTGAATTTGAATGGAAGATCGAAAAATAACAATCTCGTTATATCTCAAAAACAATAAATATCAGGGGCGATCTATTTCTCGAGTAGTGTGGAAGACCTATAGAAAACAAAGTGGACATACTGCGTTCACCTACATCACACTTACACAAGAGATCGAACACTAATGTAATAGATATTAAATGAACTGATTGTTTGTATTTATTAGATGTGCACAATTGGTAGGTATATCAAGCTGTTAATGGGATTGTGTTTGATCATCTAAAAAATTTTTAGCTTTTCATGTGAGTGGTTGACTTTATCCAGACCTATGGGAGATTGCTGAAATTCATTCGTCAAATTCTTTTTTGTATGTGTGTGTTTATATGAATCTGTTATGGTAACTATAGGTTGGCATCAGTACTTGAAATCAAGCATTGCTCTATAGTTTTTGTATCTTGTATATATGATCTTTCTTGTTGATTATTCTTATGGTTTCTTGGTGCCTTATATAAAAAAAATTGTTTATAAAACTAATATCTGTTCTGTTTTGGCTTGGGTACACTAGTGATCTGTCATCACAGAGTAGGTTTTCTTTGAAACTCAGAAATGTGTTGTTAAAACTTCAATCGAGCTGATACTGAATCTGTATTTCCTAGAATTAATTTTTTATTGTGAATAATGGTCTATACATAATTGTGTTCTGTTTTATTGTTTTCATCATTTTTTGTCATGAATTGCTGAGCCAACCTATAAAATCAATAAATAATTTTGCATTATATTCAGCCTCATGAAATCAATTCATTGGATTTAAAGTATTTCAAGGTGATTCTCGTGGCATAAATTTGTTATATTACCCATAAATAAAAAAGCTTCTTTATCTTTGCAGGAAATCTTATTTCATACCCACTGTATCAAATCAATATATACCTGAAATGTTAATTTATTCAATGATGTGATAATAACTAGTTATACAGAGATTTGAACCTGAAAATATTTCCTAAACATTATTGAACGCAAAGTAAAATTAGTAAATCAGTTAACCATACAATTTATCTATATGGGTAAGGGATTGCTCCCAATTCTGAAGTAGTTTATATTTCAGTTTATACTATCAATAATATTCATGTTCAAGTGTTCATGCAACCACTATCTGAACATGGGTGGTGCAACAAAGCACGTTAACCAGATCTATAAAAATGTTTTGTTCGATATAGATTTCAACTTAATACAAATATTTTCAAAGTTACAACTTGATCCGATGATTCTATGAGGAAACCGAATTTCATATGCTCATCAATATAAATATATCAGTAAGAAACGAACCAGAGAAGATTATTTCGAAACTCGACGGGGGGACCGGGGAGCCCGAAGGGCCGACCCGGGGGCAATCTTAATATAGTACATATATATAATTAGATATTATCCACCCTGTATTCTGATTATTGCAACAGTGTATTAATCCATTAGGAAATGCATATTACCTTGTTGTATTTTGTCAATCACATATTGCTTATCGCATTAATTGTTATCGCGCTAATTTGTTGACGACGCCTCTCTACAATGCTCTCATTGCTCCACAATGTTCTCATTGTTCTTAACTATTATAAATAGGGAGAGACGTCTAATGATGTATGAAAAAATATAGATTTGATCTTCTCACGTAATACATTGCTTGTACCGTTGTTTCCAAATAAAGTAGAAGTTTTTTTTAAACACAAGTTTTTATATATACCAATTTCGATCCTGGAATCTTCGCCATGAAGTCAAACACTATTGACTGAGGACCATTTTCAGCCCAATATTAAAATATTAGACATTTGGGCTAAAGAATAGCACACTTTTATACTAATTTAATAAACTGAAACAGTTACGTGAAAATACTTTTTTAGCTCTTAAGATCATCTTTCAAATAACGTTTATTACCCCTACCCTCTTGGCAGAGAACAGGTGGTTTGAATTGGTCAATGGATTGAAGACTAAATGAGAGCCAGTTAAATTAAATCATATAATTATGATATTGTACAGCTTTCACTCAAATCTTAATTATTAAAATAATTGGATCATATGTGGACAACAGAGATGTTAAAAATACATAAATATGGTACATTACACACAACAGAAAAATTCGACCATTCAACTGTTAGTCAAGATGTGATATGCAAAAGTGACTAAATTATTCCCAACTACTCAGTATATCCTAGCTTCCTAGATTGTGACCTTAGTAGAAGCTCATGAACTATAAAATCCAGTAAAACACTGAATTCACAAATACAACATCGAGTCGAGTCACAGATCAAGTACGTAAACCTAATTATAACCAAAGAACTGATCTCATTAATGGATTTCGCGTATTTGGCCTTTTTTCTCTCTTAGTATGATTTAAATAATTGGATCTGAACAAGATCTGTGTAAAAAATTACAGAAAATACCCAGTGTGTTCTAATCAGTGTTGTTAATGTAATCGACATAACGCGACACTTATATACTATTAATTATTGAATGAAAATGAATACTAATTTAAATTGTGCCAGGTGACATGGATAGTTTTGAAAATTGAAACAGGAATGTCTCAAAAAGGCTCCATTTGGGATTCATAAAGTTTTTTCTAATATTAATATTGAAAGACACTGTTATGCTTCAGAGTTGGCTCACTATTTAATGAGAGTTGGTGACAGTTTTATCAATAATTATTGTATTGATTTTCGTCATTTGTTTTTCAAAAATATCAAATATGTACAATAAGGGGTGTCAGTAAGTCTTTTTGGTCCAAAGCGCACAGACACAGCTCCGATTTCAATCATGAAAAATTATTTTTTATAATATTAAAAATTAGTTATCTCCCAGAAAAGAAAAAATAATTATTTCCTTATTTGAACAATATATATGTTAATTTATTTTGATACTGGCCTTAAGAGTGGAAATATTTGATTTTGAGTTGAAATTATTAAATTAACAAATGTCCTCAACCTCTTAACTTCTGATCTACAGATTCGAGAAAAAAAATTTTACGTTCCTAAACGTTTCGTTATATTCATCTTAAACCATCCATTGATTGATGTAGTTTTAACAATATTTCAAACATTGGCATAAGTAGTGGACATAAATATTTTTTGAGACAAATATAGCAAGCCTCAGCTTCCTGAACTCAAAATAATTTTTTAAATCATCGTTTATATCAGGGCAAATTTGATTCCGACTTTATTTCACTTCGAGCATTTGACTTTACTTAATTTGAAGTGATTTATTCGATTAAATGATAATTGTACTTACCATACTTCAACCGACTCGAATTTAGAAAACATCAAAGTACTTATAATTTGACATCAAACGTTTTATATTTTTTTATAAGCCTGAGTCAGTGGAACAAGGTGAAGAAATCAATTTTCTCTAATATGAACAGTGAATTAAAGAATTACTTTTAATTCATGAAAAAGCATTGACGTTCCAGAAATATATCTAATTTCTTATCGTGTTCGGACGCCACTGGTTGATCAGAATATAAATTATAAAGAAACTTGAACAAATTAAGTACTAACTAAAAAAATGATCAAAATTGGAACTGTTTCTGAGAGCTTCCGAATATTTCACAGTTTAATCAGCTGAAAAGAATAGAATAATGCAGTAAATAACAATTACTATATTGTATACCTATAACAAGATCGTCAACTAAGAGCAACATATCAAAACAAATATTCGATCAGCGGAATATTTATCTGTCTCATTTACAATAATTGGTGGCAGAAAATAAAAAATCCATTCATCATATTTAATTATTCATAAAAAATGATTAAATATTCAACATTTTAGAAAGGAATAATATATCTGTTATACTCCTAAAGCTAACATACTTTGAGATGAATTATGAAACGTTAATCATTATTGTATTATTCAAATTTTTAGAACACATCCATTAAATAAAAACATTGTTTCTGAAAACGTTCAACAAACGGGAATTAAATTACAGATGAAAAATTGATTGAAAATTTGAATAAAGCAAACTGTACAATTACAGTTGATGCATCACTTGAAATATTATCACAGGAAATAAATACAATACCTTTTATGTAACTTAGGCAAGGCAAAAAATTATAAAATACAAGACTAGCATAGTCGATGACGTGAAATGAGAAGCAATTTTGCGTTCATAAAAAAATACAGCAAATAATGTAACAATCGTCATAAAACGCAACCAATCATTGTTTCAACTTCATCGTGCAGCAACTAAAGATAAATTTTGACAAAATAGTACAATACGATTATCAAAATCCAATGATTGGATGAGTACATACCTAATATAAAGTTTTGTTTCGACTCAACACATACATGATATATTCACCCCCCATACTCCGCTTTTTGTAATTAGTTCTCAACTACATATTGAGGTGTGTTGATATCAGATAAAAATATAACACTCACAAATTAAAAAAAAAAATGATTAAAATATAAATATTGTAATGCTATTCGATCAAATATGTACTGGAAATTTCCTTATATATAATTTGAATTGAAATATTTTCAAAGTTAATTCCATTTTTTTCTTGAGATCAAACACAAATAAAATCAACATATTAACAATCTATTGATGTGAAAACTCCAGCTAGTAAAAATTTCAACGATCAAGAATTTGATTGGTAAAGTTAAAGAAAATCTGAAAGGTAAACATACAGGACTTATCAATGAATGAATAAGGCATTGATGAACTTGGAATGTTAAGTGTAAATTATGAAAAAAAAATGCTGACTTAACAATTATATACAAATAACAATTTCTAAATAGAGATATCAAATAAATATTGTCTATTTGATAATTAAATATTTACTTTGACATCATCAGTTGGCATCGGGGCAATTCAAAATACGCGACGAATAAATAATAAAATATAAGTCACAAAATAACAGGATTCGAACCTTCCTATTGAAATGTGAAGCAATTTATCAATGTAAATTTGAAATATTTGGCATAAATCAAGTATTAACAATTCCTAATGAAAACATAGGAAGGTTTGGATTGTATTTTGAGCACCATAACTAATTATCTACTAAGATATTACCCGCTTAAATTACAAAACAAACATGAGCTGCTATTATCGTTTTATAGCTCGGGGTTACGTAACCCTCATTCGTCAAGGCAGCCCAAATAAAGTATAATCTTCAAGATTTCTTATTCATACATCCATACATTAAAGCTTTTTATCGAAGTTCTCAAAAATTATAACTAATATAATATTAATACCTTATAAACTATTTATTGGCTTAAGGTCAAACTCACACTGTACGGTTCAACAATATTCTGCATATGTTGCAAAAATTGGGAATTTAAAATTATTTCACATTAAAATGAGCAAACATTGGAAAGAAACTGCCAATAAATAATTCAGTAAAAAACATAAAATGAACAGCAAGGAATATGGTTGAAACGTGCAAATTGACCAGAAAGTGACAACTGTAATATTCAAGCACATCGTGCTGCCAATATATATATATATAGCAATCAATATTTCAGATATTTTGTAGAAGACGACTTGTCAATCAGAAGGAGACAACTTATTTATATCAAACCTTTCTAACAATATCAACAGAAAGTCTATGTCTTTTTTAAGCGTTTAGAATTTGACTTGTACTCTTCAATAAAAATATCAATTGTCGCTTAATTTCTCCACACGTGTGATAAATAATAATAACTAATTATTTTAAGTTAATAGAAACATATACATGTATATGTTACTTTATAACCTATTTTTTGACTTGCCCATTTAACAAATTCAGCTTGGTGAAATTAAGCAAAATACATCACTTTCTTTGTGTCGGCGTGCACGGTAATAGCTCGTGCCATGGCTCCTGGAGTGCGGTCTTCCGAAGATCCCGATTGGTGAGATCCCTCGCCGCTGAAACGTGAACTTAAAATTATTTGACGATTGGGGTAAGTAATTTTCACCTGGTGACCTTATAGAAATAAGTAATTTTCGGATTATACAGCTCAATATAATTATCGCAGTTTTGAATGTTCGTTTTTATTTTTAGCTTCACAAAAGTGATGATTTCATTGAACTCTCGATTATTCTTGAATACAATTTAGATCAAGGAAAAAGACGTTTTCTTTCTCACAGCTGCTTTACTTTTAGTGAATCATGTTATTGCACATTTGTTCTAGTCATAGACATATAAAGAGATTTACATTAAATCATGTAGCTCCCTTGTTGATGACGAGATATTGTTGATGATGGAGCTCGTGTTGAATGATTGTTTGGGCTATTACCATCATCTATTGTGGATGTAATGATTTCCGACGTTTCGATAGACATCATATCTTTATATCAAGGAGGAAAAGTCAGAAACATGGGTTTTCTAAAAATAATCAATTTTAAAAAAGTCAATATTGACAGAAGTCATGAAAGAAAATGAACGATGTTATATATATGGAAATGAATTTCCAGATCAATTCGTTAGATCATCTTCTCCTTTATACTTTCACTGAGTCAGTAAACCACCACATTTATATGGTCTACCAAAAATACACAAAGCAAATATTCCTCTAAGACCAATTGTGAGTTCAAGAAATTCAGCATGCCACCAATTGGCTAAATTTCTGAATTTTGAAAAAATTTACATCTATGTTTTTGCAGCCAGTATATATCACCATTGAAAAAGTAATTCAACATCGATGATAAGAAACATGTCAATGAGTTGTTTAGAGAAACACTTCATAGAAATAATGACTTTGACATGTTGCCAGAAATCATGGAAGAATGCGTTATGGTCAGCTTGACATCACCAGTTTGTTCACTAATATTCCGACAGATAAAACACTTATCATAGTTAGGAAAAAGCTTGAAGAAGATCAAACCCTTAGTGAAAGAACTACACTAAGCGTAAATGCAATTATAGAAATGCTTTCTCTTTGTATTGAAACAACATATTTCCAATTTGAAGACATCTTTTATCAACAAGAATTCGGAATGGCCATGGGTTCACCACTATCACCAATTTTAGCTGATTTATATATGGAAATTTTCATAAGAATGCATTAGAAAAATATGTACTTAAACCCAAACTGTGGAAAAGATATGTAGATGATACTTTCATTATTTGAGCAACATGGAAGAGACGACATATAGATGGATTCCTTCAATATCTAAACAATCAAGAGGAATCAATTAAATTCACAATTGAAATCGAGAAAGACAGACAACTTCCATTCTTAGATGTACTCAATTGGGTTACATAAACAAAATGGAATCCCAAGAACCACTGTGTATAAAAAGCCAACATTGAACACAGGACAATATCTACATTTTGATTCAAACCAGGCTTCTCAACTAAACACTAAATTGGGAGTAGCAAAATGTTTATTTGATAGAGCAATAAATATTTGTTGCACTGAAGAAGACCAAAATGAAGAAATAAATAAAATCTCAAAAAACTCTTAGAAGCAATGGCTACCTAAAAGATATTAGAAAAAGACGAACGAACAAGAGAAAGTCAACCTGAACCAACAGATATAAATCAGACCATTAAAACCGTAATTCCTTATGTAAAAGGTTTGTCGGAGAAAATGAGAAGAATTGGAAATAGATACAACATAACGACTGCATTCAAAACTCAAGACACTATCAGAGCTAAACTTACAAAAGTTAACCTAATAATGAGACACAAAGGACAAAGAACTGCATATATGAATTACCTTGCGAGTGCGGAAGATCTTACATCGAAGAAACTAAACGCCCTCTGAATGTACGAATAAAAGAACATCAGAAGCTTCTACGAGTACTAGACAGCGACAAATCCAGGTTGGTCCAACATGCTGTAGATGAGAATCATCGTATAAAGCGGGATGAAGCATCAATAATATCCAAAAAAGAAAAACTTGCAAGAAGAAAAATCAAAGAAGCAGCATTTATGAAAATAACACCTGATTCCATAAGTGCTCCATCTATAGATCTGCCAGAAGTTTGGACGCCGATAGTTCGATCCAACTTAAAAAAAGATCATCATATCACAGATGAGTATATAACATTGTTCATTTTCGTTCATGACTTCTGTCAATATTGACTTTTTGAAAATTGATAATTTTCAAAGGTTTTTTACTTTTCCTCCTTGATAAAGATAGAAGATGTCTATCGAAACGTCGGAAATCATTACATCCACAATAGATGATGGTAATAGCCCAAACAATCATTCAACATGTAGCTCCCATTGAGAAAGCAGTTTGGCAACCATACGCCATACGCATCTAACCCGGTTGTGATGTTGTCATATTGTGTTTTATTACTTGAAACTCTGCGCGAACTTATTCATTCATAAAATTCACTCACAGTATTTCCCGCCTTATTATATACGTGACCTTGCCAAAGCGCTAGAAAGTTAACTTGTATTTGTTTACAAGTGAAAATTAAGTAAAATTAAGTGGTTACTGTGATTTTGCAAACTTCGAAAGAGTGTTAGCACTCTTGTGTGAATAAACGTAAGTTTTATAATAACTTTTCAACTAACTAAACAGTCATTTAAACCAAAACTATTTCTTATAGGAATTGTCCAAACTGTGTCCCGTTTACTAACTGACATAGGCCAAGACGATGGTAGACCGCATTTACAGAGTTTTCGATCATCTGCGAAGTTATAAGAGTCATTTCGTGTCTAATTCGTTTCATTCATCTGGCCCGGTTAATGTAGACCCGACTTTACAAATGTCACCACAGAAAAAAATCAAGGGGGGTAAGATCAGGAGACCTAGGTGGCCACTCCATTGGTCCACGTCTTCCAATCCACCGTCCTTCAAACTGATTATCCAGAAACCTTCGAAGAGTAAGACCATAATGTGATGGTGCGCCATCTTGTTGGAACCAAATACTGCGATCCAAGTTTTCCCCATTATTTGGATCCGAAAATGCCGCAAGTAGGTCCTGAAGCACTGCCATACGAAGATGTTCCAAATATCGTTCAGCTGTTAAATTCCCGCGAAAGTAATAAGGACCAATAAATCTTCCCCTGACGACTCCTACCCAAACATTAATTTTTTGGTGGCGCTGGGTGTGCTTGTCTGCATCCAGTAGGGATTTTCCCGAGCCCAGTAGCGACAATTGTGTCGATTTACGGAACCACTTAGACAAAACGTTGCCTCATCGGAAAATACTACACTATTAAGAAAATTTGGATTTTCGTCACAATGCCGCATGAAGATTTCACAAAATTCCAAACGTCTGTCCGGATCATCTTCTGAGATTTCGTGAACAAGTTGAACTTTGTATGGGTGTAGTTTTTCTTTTTTTTTACATCTTTACTACAAACGACTGACTAACATTTTCTTGTAAGGCAATTTCTGTTGTAGTTGCGTGAGGGTTGTCTTCTACTGACAGCAAAATATCTAACTTCACATTGTCGCTTATTCCTGGTCGTCCAGATTTTGGAGCATCCCTCACGTTTCCCGTTGCATTAAATTTTGCAACAATTCTGCTTACTGTGCTTCTAGCAATTGGAGGTCTTTCCAAATGTGTTGCGTTAAATGCTCATGCTTCTTCATGACTTCGAAGGCGATCGCCGTAACCTACCATCATTAGAATTTCTATCCTTTCTCTTTCGTTTAAACGAGCCTTAATAATAAAACTGGTATCACACTAATTGTACGACTGACACTGACACACCGTTGTTTCAGTAAATCAATCGAAAACATTGATAAGAACGGATGTTCTTACTAGATAAGTTTAAGTTTGACTTCTTTTTATAATTGGTTTTGTTATTTCGTTTTTTATTCATTTTTTCGTTTTTTTTCCTCTTAACTGCTGAATTATTCGTTGGATTGGGCCCAATAACACATTTGACCGAGATATTTTGACAATTAACAACCTATTCTGAAATTATGAAAATCAACTTAGACGCAGGATTCTTGAACTCAATCAGCTGAGACTATTTGTCGCTAGATATTCGAAAATTTCAGACATTCGAGTGAAACGATAGCACCTTGTTCCACTAGAAAAATCACTCGAAAAACCAGGATGATTATTTTGAGCAGTAATTCTTGAAGATTGTCACACCCTTGACATTCCTCTGTAAAATCCACAAATTTACTCGGCTTCCAATAAATACCATTGTTTGTGTATAAAATCACCATTTTCAAACCAAACCGATAGCAGTGTGCAATCGTCAAACATTTTTACACATATAAACACCGTAATCGAAGACCTCCTTACCTATCATGTTCCTTCTCTACTAGGTGGTATCGAGCTCTGAAGGCGACCAAATGAGCATAGTAGGCTGGTGCTGGGATAGAAACCGACCTTGTACATCGAACGTAAGTATGACAAAGCTGGTATGTGAGACACTGTAACTCATCCGAATCTAAATGAGAATCATCCCATAGTACATGATAATGCGAAGGCCTAGAGGTACCCTACAAAAAATTAAAACACATATGTAATGTGACTCAAAAGATTATTGAAGTCTGCCTACCTGTATTCCTTGATGACTGCAAAGGTAAAAATCAAATTCTGTAGGATGTGTTATGCCAACATCTACAGTCGTACCAGCTGGAATATTGCCACTTTTACCGCTTTGCTCCTTCTTATCAGCGCAAAAGAGTCTTGTGTGATGTCTTTTTTGTACTACGATGAATGTGATACCTGGTTTATAATCGGATTCCAATTTGATACATGCCTCTCTTATAGCCGTAAGTTCGTGCTGAAGAAGCATCAAGAACTGTCCCTCCGATACGCCATCTCTATATAGAATGATACGATGGGGTTTGTAACCTCCAGTGGATTTGTAAAACATGATGAGCAATTCCCTGAAATAAAATATCGCGGTCAGATTAAAATTTTTTTTCTTTTTACAACATCATATATGTTTGTGTGAAGAGCAAAATTTCTAATTGTCAGCACGGATTCATCAAAGGTCGATCAACAGTAATCAACTTGTTTAACTCAATATATCGGTAGTGCATTGGATGAGTATTCTCAAGTTGATGTCATCTACACGGACTTCACAAAGGCATTTGACAGATTGGATCATGATATACTTTGTCTTCTTTCGGGTTAAATCTTGATTTTCTATATTTTATTGAATTCCTGTAGAAATCTGTATGTTCAGTGTTTTGGTTATAGGTTTTGTGCTTTTAAGGCTACCTCAGGTGTCCCTCAGGGGTCTATATTGGGTCCACTCCTTTTCTCAGCCTTCATCAATGATATCTGTTGTTACCTGACATGTTCCTTCCTTCTTTATGTTGATGACTTCAAACTACGAGGGCCATTCAGAAACTGACCTCCGATTGGTCACAGTGCGGGTAGTGGGGGGGGGGAGTAGCGCGCCATCTGTGCATTCACGCGCTCAGCAGGTCAGTCGGCATCAAGCCGTAGTCGAGTGAACATCGTACCTGCGCTAGTTTAGTTTTTGTGGCAGTTTGAAATGTGTGCTGCAATAGAAAATCCCTCCAAATGTGAGGTGCGTGCTGTTATAAGGTTTTTTACAGCCAAAGGATACTCTGCAGCAGCTATTCATCGTGAGCTTTGTGCCGTGTACGGACCAAAATTTATGAGTGAAGGAGTTGTCCGTGAATGGGTACGTTTATTTAAAAGTGGACGAGAAAACGTTCATGATGAAGAGAGGAGTGGTAGACCATCATTGGTGACTGACGAACTCGTTCAGACAGTTGATGCAAAAGTTAGTGAAAATCGTGAAAATGGCTCGGGTCCCAGCGGTTTGATGACGACGAAGAGTTCAAAGATGCGGTCACAGGCTGGCTCAAGGCACAAGCGGGTGATTTTTATGCAGAAGGAATTTCAAAGCTTGTGAAGAGATACGATAAGTGCCTCAATCGTAATGGAGACTATGTCGAAAAATAGTGCAAAGATGTAGTTGTAAGATTTATATATTAAAATATTTTTACTTAACTTGGTGTATTTTTTTCAATTAACCGGAGGTTAGTTTCTGAACGGCCCTCGTATATCGTTGCATTCTCTCTATTGAGGATTGTTGGGACCTCCAGGGAGACATTGATAGACTAAACCGTTGGTGTAGGGACAACTTACTTCCCCTGAACGTTCAAAAATGTAGAGTAATGTCCTTCAGTCGTAAAAGAACTACAATAGATTTCCTTTATAACATTAGTGGTTGCGTTCTTGGAAAGGTTGTTGAATTTAAAGATCTAGGTATCTTACGCTGCTCGAAAGAGCGAAAAATTAATAAAACATAATATAACATTGCACTAGTTGAATTCAGATCTTAAATCAAAAGATAGAAAGGAATAAGAGGAAAAGATTCATAAATATATTCAAACTGTAGTAAACCGAGTGTCGTTTTTGTTTTCAATTTGACCCGATGTCAGTTTCTCCGATAACCTGTAAAAGTACATGACGTCATTTATTGCACTCAGTGCAGATCGACACTGGTCAAGCAGAAAACGCTATAACATGCGACAATTAGATTTTCGAATAGGAATTTTGATTTCGGATAACTCACCTAACCATTGAGCTGAGTTCTTGGATTATTTCCTGTCTATGCTGTTGCACACGTACTGTAGCAGCGTAACGTGAAGGATGTGCGTCCATTGATCCCACAACTGCAGCTATTGAAGGTTTTTTATTATCACCAGCGGGCGGATGAGTAACATCAGCACCCAAGAAAATAACAGGCTCATTGAATATCTAGAAACATAATATACATCGTTAAAAAACCTATTCACACTTGTTATTGATAAAATATAAATTCTAACTAACATTATAACATTTTTATTATAAGTTATTGTTATGTTTGGGCCTTGTTCCTTGTCCGCGTCTTCATCTGCTGTTTCACGTTGTCTCTCATCTTCAAACAGTTCCTCGATGTACTCTTTCCATCTATCTAATTTCCCCTTACCGTCTGCAACGGTTTGCACGCCACTGACGTTATCCCGTACGCGCACCCGAATTATGTGAATATTGGGTATAGATGTGTTCTATGCCGGTTATCTGTGTACCGCGAAGCTAACCTCGAACGGTCAGCGTAGTTTCTCCTCTCTGTCGAGATCAGATGCCGGTCATCTCTGTGTTCTAATGAAATCCATATCTAAAAGTGACTCTTTTGGGTCAGAGATTTGCGAGAAATACATAACTATACTCGGTAAGTCTTTATTTACTCCCAGGAATCGAAATTTTAGTTCTTTTTGGAACTTTAACATTCGGGCAAAATGATAGGCACTCTGTTCGGGTGAACAAGAGCGCCAAAAAGGACACGTTCAATTTCCTATTCAAAATCAATTGCGCGTAAATATAACTATGATTCAAAGAAGTTGAGGAGAAAACTAAAAAAATACTCAATTGTAATCGCATTGTTCCAACTTACGTAAATTTTAAAAATTTTTCTCACCTTTGGTCTAATTGATGGCACAAGTATACTGTTGATACCCCCTAATTTAACATTTATCTTAAGACATAGATTTGACAGTGTTTGTGGAGACGTCTTATTGACATTTTTGGCTTGAACACATTGGGTCGCCATGCCCAAGACAGTATCACCCACTCTCTTAACTTCAGCTGCAATGAAAATGTGGTTATAAAAAGGAAAACTTGTTATATATTCGGACATTACCATATACCGGTGTTTTGCCCGGTAAAACAACAACTACTAATTGAAGCGCCTGAAATGTAGTTTTAAGATAGCGAAACATCGGTTCCACCTGATCAGGACCTGTCGCATATTTACAAAAACAAGGTTGTCCTATGATTGGCATTCCAGCATCATTTGAAATTTTCTGAAGTTGTTGTGTGAAGTTTCTGGAAAATATGACTTCATATCCTCTACTATACTTCTTTAAAATGAAATTCTTACCTAAGAGCATCTTCCCTCACGGTCCTTTGAGGAGCAAAACAAGCAATTGCCCACACTCTAATTTCTACACCAGTGAAAAATTGTTTTCCCCGCATGTCCCATACGCCTTGATTAGGGAGTGCCTGTTGCTTGCTCTATAAAATTATAAATCAATATTTAAATATTTGACGAATATCATTAAGAAAAAAAAAAAAATCAACTCTCCAACTTCTTGATCTGAAATTCCCATTTGAAACTCTTATGTCCAATAACAACATGGAATAAAAGCACTTAAAATGAAGCTGTGTTGTACTTCGGTCTTTTTATGGGCGAGTCAGCAGTTAGGCATTCAGGATTGTTAAACATTACTCAAAATGTTATTTTCTTGAAGTGCTTTGATGAAGTCATAGCTGACAAAAGTTAGTTTAGAACAAGAGTAAGACAGGAATTACACATTACATTCCCTTTACAGGTGGAGTTGAAGAAGTAAGCGTGTTTGACTCAAATCCCAACATGCTCTATAACTTGAAGATAGAAGAACTGCCGGCAGCTTCAATCCTAGCCAAGAACATCTGAATGAACAGCAGATCTTGATTGAAAAGTTGAGGTTAAAAATCAACTGAACCTTTTCAAAACAACTGAACTTTCTACTACAAAAATTTTAAAAAACCAAACTTTAGGTAGAGCTCTAAATCCCATATGTCGAAGATATAACTATGCTCAAATTATCAAGCATAAGTGAAAAACCACACAAATATTTAACTCCAACCGTCTAATCAGGAACATTAGAGGGACGTAATAAATAGTAAGTGATAAAAATTTCACAATAATATAACCAGTGAGATTGGTAGTCAACAGTTCTTTCAAAAAATAACACTACCAGTTTGTTGGATAAACTCAGAGCCGAAAAGACATCACATTGAATACAATGTATAGAAATAATATATCATATACAACAAGATGGAACTAAAATACAATAAATACAATAATATATAGCTGAATATATTCTTAGGAATAGCGGTCACTTGTATTTGATTCAAACACTGTTGTACCTTGAACCAAGCTTTTGGAAATTTATTGTTTCCTTCTTCAGAGCTAAAATGTTCATAAATTGCTTATTGGAGAAGACATTGAATGGAAACTTACTCAAAGAATTAGTGTAGAAAAGAAATGATTTTCTTAATAATATATGACATTTCAATGAATTGGGCATCTAGGTTTTTGAAAAATGTAAATATTTATTTGTATGAACGTTTCGGCGTCAACTACCTTCTTCAGTATACATTTAAAATTAAATATAAGTAAATACGAAAGTTTAAAAATCATTGTATTAATATCTCATTGTTTCTCTTCTTTCCGTTGTTATGGTTGTTAGCTCGTCGGTATTGTCCTGTCATTTATGTCAAGTCAGTTTTCAGAGGAATTTTAATTGTCCTATCTTCTTCTTCCTTTCCGTGGTTTTCTCAGTATCAGTGAATATATTTAACTGAGATTTTTAATGTCTTGTTTGTCATTAACCATGTTCTTATGATTCACCTGTATGTGGATCATTTGTAATATTTCTCTTCGTCTTTGTTGGGGTTCTACACCTAAAATTTTTGTGTCATCGTAATTAAATTCATGTCCATTGATTTTTTTATGTTTTTTAGAGCCGTGGTTGCATTTTTTGTATATTTATGTGCGTTCAGTCTTTGTGACGTCTGTCCTATGTATTCCTTATCACAGTTTTTGCATGGTATACTATATATAACCTATATAATCTTTTTTGGTTTAGGTGGTTTGTGTACTACTTCTTGGTTGTTTGGTCTTAATATATTTGTTATTCTATGTGACAGTCCCTGTATATACGGCAATTGTACTCGTCTTGTGGTGTCTGTTGGAACTTTCGTTTGTTGTGTGTTATATAGTAGGTGTATCCTTTGTTTTGTCAGTTTTTTAATCATAGTTTCAGGGTAGTGGTTATCCATCAAAAGTTCTTTTACCTCCTGTAGTGTTCTTTCTCGTAATATTGGTGATTTTAATTTCAACGCCCTGTCGATGTATCCAATATGTGTCCAGTGTTCTGGTCCTTTCTGTGCCATCGAGTGAATCAATAGTCATTTTCTTTTATTAGTGTAATGTCCAGGAAATTTAGACAGTTATTCTCTTTTTCTTAGAGTGTAAATTGTAGGAACTCATCTCTATTGTTAAATTGGTCGAGTATCAACTCTATTTCGCCGGTGTTGTTATTGCCAAGCAGTCATCCACATATCGTTTGAAAAATGTTGTTTTGTGATTTTTCATAATTTTTTCCTCAATTAACTCCATTACCAGCTGTGTTATTGTGCTCGATATCGGGCTCCCCATGGCTACACCTTTAACTTGTTTGTAAAAATTTTCTCCATATTGAAAATACCTATTGTTTGTTATATATTGAACCGTTTGAATAAATTCTTCTTTTGGTATTGATGTATTTTGTTTGATTATGTCCCAATTATTTTCGAGCGCCTCTTTGATTACTTCAGTGGGAATGTAATTTGATATTTGTCAATGAATCCTTCAAGTCAAACGAGTTTTTGATATAATATTCGTTATCATTTATTGCGTCAGAAAGTATATTAGCCATATATTTTGATAGTTTGTATACTGGTGATTGAATGCATGAAACTATCGGTCTAAGTGGGATTTTTGTTTTGTAGACTTTTGGTAGTCCATATATTTTTGGGATTTTACTGTAATGGGTCAGTAACGTTCTTTCAGTTTGTTGAGTTATGTAATTTTTTTGTTCCCATTCTTTGATTATTCTATTATTTTCTTGACTGCTTTGCAATAAAAACATTGGCCGAAATAGAGTTGATACTCAACCAATTTAACAATATCCATGAGTTCCTACAATTTACACTCGAAGAAAAAGAGAACAACTGTCTAAATTTCCTGGACATCACACTAATAAAAGAAAATTTATTCACTTGATGGCACAGAAAGGAACAGAACACTGGACACATATTGGATTACAACTCTCAACACCACCATTCTCAAAAAAAGAGCACCGCTATTGGATACATCGACAGGGCGTTGAAATTAACATCACCAATATTACGAGAAAGAACACTACAGTAGGTAAAAGAACTTTTGATGGATAACCACTACACTGAAACTATGATTAAAAAACTGACAAAACAAAGGACACACCTACTATTTAACACACAACAAACGAAAGTTCCAACAGACACCACAAGACGAGTACAATTGACGTATATACAGGGACTGTCACATAGAATAACGAATATATTAAAACCAAACAACCAAGAAGTAGTACACAAACCATACAATCAAGTCGGAAAAATTTTTAGCAAATTAAAAGCACCAACATCTAAAACAAAAAAGTCACAGGCTATATATAGTATAACATACAGAAACTGTGAGAAGGAATACATAGGACAGACGTCACAAAGACTGAAGGACAGACTGAACCCACATAAATATACAAAAAATGCAACCACGGCTCTAAAAAAAAAAAAAAAAATCAATGGACATGAATTTAATTACGATGACACAAAAATTTTAGGTGTAGAACCCCAACAAAGACGAAGAGAAATATTAGAACTGATCCACATACAGGTGAATCATAAGAACATAGTTAATGACAAACAAGACATTAAAAATCTCAGTCAAATATATATACCGATAGTGAGAAAACCACCGAAATGAAGAAGAAGATAGGACAATTAAAATTCCTCTGAAAACTGACTTGACATTGACATAAATGACAGGACAATACCGACGAGCTAACAACCATAACAACGGAAAGAAAAGAAACAATGAGATATTAATACAATGATTGTTACACTTTTGTATTTTCTTATATTTAATTTTAAATGTATACTTAAGAAGGTAGTTGACGCCGAAACGTTCATACAGATAAATATTTACATTTTTCAAACACCTAGATGCCCAATTCATTGAAATGTCATATATTATATACTAGGTAACAAGGCAAAAACTCAAGATATATATTTATATATAATAACTAGGAGTATTGCCGTATGAATATGTGTATATAGATGGGTTCTTGGCAAATTTTTTTGCCCAAAATCAAGGTTTCTTTAAACCAAAATATAGACAAAGTTTGAAAATTGGTTTAAAGGAACCTTGATTTTGGGCAAAAAAATTTGCCAAGAACCCATCTATATACACATATTTATATATATATCTGTGTGAGTGTGTGTATTAAAGATATCTCAAACATATAAAGACAATCATCGGAACACCGCATGCAAATTGACTCGGTATAACAGGCATGCATGGGTAATCAAACACTGACCTCAGGTAATTTTAGACTCAAGTAGGAGTCAATGCAAGTTTGTTTAATTTCTTCGTTTGTGAGAATTAATGGATTCTTTCTAAACATAGGGAACATTTGTTTGAATATCACTCATCTGTTGTGGATATTTGTGATTCAGTTAAAACATACTTTTTTTCTTATTTCCACTTATAATTGATAATTAACATTAATGTAAACAATTCTCTGCAATACAATTGTTCCACAAATTTTTTCATTAAAAATTCAATACTAGGGTTGCCTTTTATGTTTCGGGACTGGACAACCCTAGTGTTGCACTCTGCCAACTGACAGCTTTTTCGTAAAGCTTGATATTTTTGAGGTTATACATAGTCAGAACGTTTTGACATACATCTCACATAAATTTCAAAAACATCCATTCAAAATAATCAAAAGAAAAAATTGAAAACTAAAAAAATAACAAGTAACCTAAAACAGTTCGAACAATTTTTAATTTTAGGATACTTGAAATAAAAAGGTACAGAAACTTCAATCGTCAACGTGATGAACAGCAGTTCGATAAATTGAAGTACCTGCAGCAGTAAAAACTAAAAAAGGAAATAACAGAAACTAACGTGCCAGCCCACCTGTCCGCTGAGAGAAGCTACCCTTCCACCGTACTGAAGTTTTGGTGGGGGCAACACTCTACCTCTTACTTCCATCATGTTATTGCTGATGGTCAAACCAAATTCTTGTACATAGGCGTCATTGTTGAAATCAGCCCGTCTAACTAAATTGTTGATTTCCCTTTCACGATCTGGAGCCGAACTGTAAAAAAAATAACAATAGTGGAAAACGGGACATGAAATTTGGACGAACACTATTAAGGTGTTATTGTTAGCACTTGGTTCCTTTCAAGGGGACTAAGAAAAGAAATAAAATAAATCTTGACAGAATTGTTACAATTCCTTACCGAGCAGTCGCTTTGATCATTGTAGATGTCTGCATATCTGTCAATTTTTTAATGCACCGTTGACCAGCAACAATGTTACATACTTCAAGGGGTAAGTAAGTGTGCTTATGCTCTTGCCCAACCTGAGAACACAAAAAGTAATCAATTAAATCAGTAGACACTCAATTACGATTGATGAGTCTAAAAGAGTTATCTGTTTAGATGAACAAGTGCACCAAAAACAATGACTCACCTGAAGGCACGGTAAATGTGGGAATCGAAGCTTCATCTTATATTTATCCAGAAAATATTTGGCAACTGTGCATTCCACAGTTTGACCATTGTCAAGTTGGAGGGGAAAGCTGCAACACAATCAATTAATACCAACAAATTGAATGTAAATGAAAAATTAACTGAATAGTATCCATAATCAAGAAAAAACTGATATAAAATACCTACATGAAAACAAGCTTTCTTATGTACAGACACGCGAATATCTATGTCTGTGTTGATTACCATCATTGAGTATAAATCTACCTAGAGGGGAAACGCAGTTCAAAGAAATGATGCCATAAATCTACTAGTACGATTTCTGGTTTATAGATAGTCTGTATGTTTCTGGAAATAAATGTATTTGTTCTTTACAGCATCTAACGGAGAGTTACCGAACTATTAGACGATGGCCAGGGCCGGCTTCAGAACATATGTTGTTCTTCACGAAGATTCATAGTTATTTCATATCGATATTTGTTCTTCCGAACTAATAATATATATACTTGTGTTTTTATAGAATTTCAGGAATTACTTCTTTGGACGAACATAAGATTTCGAACTGAAATGGTGCGTTTACATTCGGCTATCATTTTCAACTTAAAAATGAAAATCGTGAGGGTTTATTCACAATGAATGTAACGTAAACGCAACCATAAAATATTTTCGCATTAATGGAGTTTCACACATTTTAGGCAATTATGTAACTTAATAGACAATAGACGGTCCCATAATAATTTAACTCGCGCTGTATTTTGTAATGAATATGAACGTGAATATTGATTAAACTTGAAAATATGTGATAAGATACAATTTGCATTATCCTCACAGATTCTCAGTGCAGGATTCCACTAATAACCATTTTTTATTTCGGAAAGTGTGGTAATAATCGATTCTTCCGTCAAGACGATCACTCTCGAACGGAAGGAAATATAGTGTGAAATTTTCATGGTAGGTTTATAGGTTCAATAGGTAGTTCTAGGGTGATTTTGAAGTATCGATTTTTTTTACACATTATGTAACAATTTGAAATTACAATCCCAAAATTTATTTAGATTCTATAATCTCTTGGTCTATTTGAAAATAATTTATTTCAAATTAATTTGCTATACCATCTATTGTTGAATATTGTAATTTCCTGTACATAAGGTATTATTCTTTATAGAAATCTGTTCATTAAAATTTTCGGTGGGGGTGTCTGGAATTGGATGTTGTTATCGCGAATTAATTCATTCCATCTTTGAAACTGATAGTATGCAGACATTATCTCTCGATTAAGAATTTGTTAATTCACGTTTACATATTATTCAAGGAATTTTATAATATTCTTTTCGTGTATCCCTTTCTAGAAGGTGAGTTCAAAATAATTAAGCGAATTGTTTTGCTGATTTAAGTATATTTTTTAGGGATTCCTGTATTATCGTATTCTTAGATTCTTTTATTCTCGTCTCCTTAAATTCTTCGTTTCATATAATCTCAGATTTCTCGACTCTTTGATTCAACAACCATTCCAGACGCTATCACCGAAGTTTTCTCAACAACTAACATCATTTGAAGAAAAGTGAGTACCTATATGTTGAAGTTTATCGCCTTCCTGAATAAAGAGATTGTTCACCAGAGTGAGATTACTTCTTCAATTTCTGACACCGTCATCCTGAGATCACATTCGTATGTTTATTAGTTTTTATAAGAACTCAAAGAACTAAAAATTGCCCATATTATCACACAAAGAAAAAACCTAACAGCTGCCATAAATGTTCTCCGGCCAACAGCTGCCGTACGCTTTGTGTCCTTCTTTTAACATCAAATTGTCAAGGAGAAAATTACGTGACAATTATACCATTGAAAAAATTATTATGTATAGTCATCCTAAGAATTTATCCTCATCGATTCTTTGAAAGAGATAATAAGTTACCATTATTAATTAAAAATATTTCATTACGGGAGATCTTCGTAAACAGACGGATTTGATGCGAAAAAAACGAGAAAACATCAAATTTCACTATGAATATTTTGTTTCTGTTGCTTTAAACATCCGAATACACCGAGACATTTCACGTTCTTTTCTTTTTCGTTCACCTGAACTGCTCCAGATTCATTTCAGAAATCCAAGTTTTTTTCCGCAATTAACTGTGCGCCAAAACTATCAAATTTTTTTTTGGCTCAATACAGAGGATAAAAAATATTTGGGAAAAAAGCCAGTTGTTCCTCAGAATTTTCTTGTGTACATGCGTAACTGATCTAAATTCACTTCACGTATTTGATATCACCAACAAGTAGGTCAATATATCTAAATAATAAAATATTCTGAGAGGTGATGTCGAATAAATCCGGCCCTGGCTCAGACAGAGAGACCAAGTCGCTGCAACCATAAATACAATGAAATAAAGGTTACCGTGTTTACACGCTTGAGACCGCCACTTTACCGGTGGAATTTCTTTGAACTGCGTTTCCCCTCTAGGTAGATTTATACTCAATGTTACCATTCACCCATCAAGAATTGCAATGAAAAATGCAGAATTTAGAATTTGGGAGCCAAAAAACGAAGGAGAAAGGGAGTCCCAAGGAAAGAGACAATGCATAGACAATAATTCCCATCCTTCAAATACTTACGATTGCATCTGTGCAGGTCGTCTTGTTACATTACAAACTCTATATTTTCGTCTCATTGTTCCACAGTGTGTAATTTCTATTTTCAAGCCTTTTATTTCTTTTGTAAATTTTACCCGTTGGCTGTCAGTAAGAGGTTTTCTTTGTTCGTTTATATCTCTTATATCTAAAACTTCGCACATGAACTCAATTACGGTTGTGCTTTGTAAAAAGCGGTGGCAGATACTACAAATCAATATAAATGTTAAGTCATGAAATTTGTTTTGAGAAACAGCTAATTCACCATCGATATTGAGCATCATTTTCCACTGACTAGGTCTTACAGATTGATGGAACCCAAACCAAACTTCCCGACCTCCCCCTGAAATATAGAGAAATGATTCAGGCACCTCTAAGCATCAACCCAAAACTCACCTAACGGATGATAATATCCATCTGGAGAACTGAAAAAACTTCTTCCGACTGGGGTGTAGCTCATTGATGGCAAATGCCTCATAACAACATCTAAAGCAACTATAGCTTCGTAAGGTATCTGTCTTGTTCTACCTTCTAGTGCCTCTTCCAGACCAAACAAAGAAACCTGAGCTACCCATTTTATTGTCACCCTGAAAAGTCTGTCTTTTCCTTCTCCTGGTAAAGTCACTTCTAATTCCTCCCTTGCGTTTCCTATTGGTAAAGGATCTCTGGTGTATAAATTATTGCGTCCATCAAATACAGGTTTGAGGTTCCCGAATATTTTTCCATATGCATGCACCATGGTCTCGATTATTTCTCTATTTACCTTAAATGATAGAAGGCTAATTTAATTTCTCTATTTCAGTGTCGTAATTAGTTCATTACAGTACTAAAAATAGTGCTGTAGTGAACTCATTATAGCATTGTTTTTAGTTATATTTTTCGTTTTGTGGTTGACAACACTGATATCCTATCCTTTCGAATGTCAACATACATGCGTCCATTGCATGTCAATTGTCAATATTAAACCAGGTAGAGATTTGAACGCACTATTCAAATTCTATAATCTGTCAATTTTCGTATCAGTCACACCAACTGCGAAAATGAAATACAAAAGGCACTAGGAGGTATAATCTGAATTTTTCATTGAATTCCAATAAATTTCTCACAATTCTTGGTTGAAATAGAGAAAATACTTCTAATACACGTTGCAGAAGGCAATTCCAACACTCATGCGTTGCTCGTTTTCGAATTTCGCATTCGTGTTGGAATAAATGCCCATTCTGCAACTTGTATTAGAATATACTATTAAATATCAAAGACTTCACTAAGTTAAAATGGAACTTTCTAGATAAAATCTGAAATTCAAAAATCCCACAAGTACACTTGTTTCTGGCTTATTTTTTATTAATGACTAGCTGACCCGACAGACTTCGTCCTGTCAAAAAGATTTGTAATATGGCAGTTTTTGTGCCTATGTATTTCAAAAAATTCTCCTGAACAGAACCGTCACCCGTTGTGAATGGTGATAGGGCGTTGTGAATAAAAAATAATTAAATAAAACATATATAAGGATTTAAAAGTAAGTAATCGCTTTATTGTTAATCATGTGAATCATAATTATTATTATTATCATTGTAGTGCATTGTGGTATATGATGTTTTTGTTTGATTACCTGGCGCATAGATAAACAAATCTGATGGTTTTCCAACACGGGAACAGGCAACATACAATTGACCATGTGAGAAACATGGGTTTTCTAGATTAATACCACCAACACTTAATGATTGACCCTGGGAGTTGTTTATAGTCATAGCAAAAGCAAGCCGCACTGGAAACTGTAGTCGTTTAAACTCAAATGGCACATCAGTCGGAATCATTGGGATGCGCGGTATGAGGACATCTTCTCCTTTATATTTTCCTTTAAGTATATATGCTTCTATTACATTGTTTAGTAATTTTTTATCGCTAACCGTGTACCGTTGCAAAGACGCGGTTGGTTGATATTTCGCAACATTATAACCACCGATCCAACCTTTAATTGAAGATTGTGAGGTGGCAATCCTGGCAAATCCAGCGAGTTTAAAAATTCCGGTGGATAGTTGATTACATCATCTTGATTAGTAGCCGAATCAACTGATTTATATATCCTCAATTCGCCTGTAATTTGTTCTTGAATTTTGAAATTTAATTCATTTACATCTATGTTTTTGCAGCCAGTATAGCTCGTTCGCTCAACCAATCATGGTTTCTGTAATTTTGAGAAACATCTGGAAACACCTTCTGAATAAGTTCATCTTTTGATCGAGTTAACTGACAAAAACTTTGAGGAAAGTTAATGCAGCCAGTCAACATGTCTATAGGAAATTTGCCATTACCAATGTCAATGAGTTGTTTAGAGAATATGTTTCCAGATTGGTCATTTTGCAACTCGACACGCATATTCTTGCTTAAATGAAGTACTTTGACATGTTTCCACAAATTGGAGGACTTTAGACATGCATTGAGTTCATCAGCTGGCGTTGATCGTGGAATCACTGGCAATGTTTGACGAAAATCTCCTGCTAATAAAATCATTGCACCACCAAATCGGTTATTATTGCTCCGTAGATCTTTTAAGGTTCTGTCTAAAGCCTCCAAAGATTTTTTATGTGCCATCGTGCATTCATCCTAAACAATCAATTTACATTGCTGCAAAACCTTTGCCATTGCAGAGTTCTTCAAACGTTGCAGGTTGGAGTTTCATTGCTTTGCATATTTAATGGCAATTTTAGTGCTGAATGGGCTGTTCGACCACCTTCAAGCAAAGTTGCTGCGATTCCCGACGAAGCGAGTGCAAGTGCAATTTTATTTTGTGAGCAAATTGTTGCTAATATGAATGAAATCAAAAAGTTTTTCCTGTACCACCAGGTGCATCTAAAGAGTAAATCCCTCCAGTTTCATCATTTGTTACTTTCATAAGAGTTTCAAATACATACTTCTGTTGTTCATTTAACAGTGGAAGATTTGTTTGAATTAATTCTTTCAAAGCGTTGAGATCATACAGTTTTTCTCGATGCAACTCTTGGTTAAAAGCGTCATGCATTGGACGATTGGGCGCGGTCAGGCCTAATTGAATTAATAGTTTGTTTGACATTATCAAGCACATGTCCTCAATTGAAATCAATACTTCATTGTAAATTTCTTCACTGATTTGTATATTTGGATTTCCCATTCTATATCTATATCACACATATAATCTTTGTACTTGATCCACAAATCAATTGGGTTTGATGGGAATCATGTAGATATGATTATAGAAAACAATGTTCGTATTTGATGAGCGTGTGACGATATTACAGCATCATTGAGAGTTTGATCCCAATGAGCGTCATTTTCAAGCAATTGTAAACGTTGACAGGCTTCTCTGTAGGATCCACACAATTCACCATCAACAGTTCGTAACTGTTGGAATGATGTTGGGCCACGTACATTGACTAATAGCAGTCGTAAATAAAAACATTCGTAATTTAATATGAACTTTATACCATAGCAATAAAGCTTTTCTCGCCGTAAAAACCATCCTTGAACTTCAACGAATATTTTAAAAAAAGATTTGGCCAAATTGGTCTAGGCGTTGTTGAGTTATACGCTTACCAACACATTTTGCGATCCATTTTTATATTATAGATTACTGTTAATAAGCCAGTACACCCCTTTGACCTAAGAGGACATTTTTCCTACAGTATGCTTTTTATTTATAAAAATCCATTTTTTTTTCCAGTGTTACAATAAATTTATTAGTTATGAATGCACTCAAATACAAATGGTTTTAAATACATCATTATTTCCATAAAATTTTAAGTTCATAACCCCAAGATTTTTAAGACTAACAGAAATTCATCAAGCCTATTTTTGAATCAGGTTCCAAAGAGGACGTTTCCAATTACAGACCAATTACTGTGCTTAGCATAATCCCCAAATTGTTTGAATCTATCATTCATGAGCAAGTGAAATCGAGAATTTATGAAGGGATCATTCCTGAGCAGCATGGATTTTTCCGGGGTAGAGGCGTTGAAACCAATCTTCTGGTTTTCACTCAGTATGTTCTTGAAGCTTTAGAAGATCACAAGCAGGTGGATGTTATTTACAGTGATCTTGCTAAGGCCTTTGACAGTGTGTCCCATAAAATTTTGGGTATACAGCTTGGGATGTTTGGTCTCCATGATAATCTTTGTCGGTGGTTGATGTCTTATATTTCAGGCAGATACCAAACCGTTAAAATTGGTGGAACATTATCTTTTTCGATACCGGTAACTTCGGGAGTTCCTCAGGGTAGTCATCTTGGTCCATTATTATTTTTGATATTTATCAATGACTTAAGTCATGTTATCCGATTTGTTAAGTTCTTGCTGTTTGCGGATGATTTAAAACTTTTCTTCTCATTAGAATAGTTATTCGATGTTGACCGGTTGAGATCGGATTTACAGGCGGTTGAGGAGTGGTGTCTTGCCAATTGCCTGACTATCAACACCAATAAGTGTTCATGACGATTTCCCGTCTGGAGCACCCGATTATTGTATTGTTGGTAAGCCTATAGATAGAGTATTTGTTTACAAAGACCTGGGTGTTTCATATGACAGCATGTTGTCTTTTAGGGTACATATTTGGGACGTTTCTGCGTCATCTCTCAGGACTCTGGGGGTTCATAATAAGGAATACTAGGGACTTCAACATCGAGACTCTTCACCATCTTTACATCTCGTTGGTTAGACCAATGTTGCGAGTTCTCCTCTGTAGTGTGGTCTCTATACTAATCGGTCGACGTTTCCTTCCTTCCAAAACAGATTTCTAAAGTATGGTCTCTTAAAACGCGTACGTTTTCAGTTTAAACAGACCCTTGAGGACAGACTTGCTGTCACAATTCAACATTTATGTTCCATCTTGACCCATCCGAAGATTTGATTTATTTCGACTCGCCCAATCAAGAATCAATTATTTTTTCATTCCCGGTTTTGAGATTAATGCGAAACGCTAATGTCGTCGACTCATTAGGAGTTGATATATTTCGTGCATCTATTTTGAGATTGAGGAGAGAATTGAAGTACCTGATAAGACTGATAAGACTGTGATATTTAAGATCAATATTTTATTTGTGCTTTTTATATTGTGTTTTCTGATTTTTTATTTTGTGTTTTATTTTACATACATATATTTGTACTTATACTTGCATTACGAGTTGCTCTACATAATTCTCTGTATATGTTCTCATTTTCGATAAAATGCATAACATATGTTGGAGCATATACTACTACTAGATTTTATTATTTTGTGTTTTATCTACAAATTAGAACTCTAGTGAAAAGGTGACTATTTCGCTCATACCTGGAAAGGTCATGTGAAACCAGGTAGGCAGAAGTTAATTAATTAATAATTAATAAATGAATGCTAATTAATTAAATTAAATTAAAAATTTCAAGAATTCGCTCTTGAGGTTTGTTCTTTGTAAAAAAAACTTCTTGCAACCTCTCAAACATTCCTACCTTTCTTGGGCACTTATCAGGTTGTATGTTCACATCGTAATGATGTACAAAGCCTCTGGGCATAGAGATTTGGAAATGATTCGCCTTGAGACCAATCGGCCTTCCTTCCCTTCCTAAATTTGGCCTGCGCGGACATTGAAACACTGGAGCTTCAACTGGAGGTGGCACTGTTGTTATTGGACCGGGAGCTGCAGACCCTGGTAAAGCTACTGCTGTAC
The DNA here is from genome assembly GCA_030674115.1 of Micraspis discolor. NCBI lineage: Eukaryota > Metazoa > Arthropoda > Insecta > Coleoptera > Coccinellidae > Micraspis > Micraspis discolor. Next base: position 135,230 of record JARTUT010000020.1, read on the forward strand.
TTGTTGAACCAATTGCCCCTGAGGTACCTGCTAAATAATTGAAATTGTCAATAATGTTCACAAAGTTTACAGTGAGTAAGACAAAGTTGGTATACAAACTAATTACTTAACAATGGCTCAAAAAAAACTCAAAGGAATTGTCATATAACCATATAATATCAACAGAATATTAAGGGTTTATTACAACGAAATACCTTACATGTTTAACTCAAAAAATTCCCGTATAATGTCTAATGCTTAATACATACCAGTTATTTCGGGAAAAGTAGTTTGAGCAGGTGGGCTTCCTGTCTGTCGGGGAGGGTTGGTTTGCCAGGACTCTGAGATAAAAAAAATTCTTAACAGAAAATTCACAGTATGCCCTGAAATTTAATTATCTTGACAGGCTGTTTATAACCTCTATCACCATCGATCAAATTTTGAATAACACAAAAATATAAATATATAAAAAAAATCATTTCTGAAAACTACATACATCCATCCTTGCCCCTTAATTTTTATGTTTTATCCCAATTATCAGACAGAACACAAAACTTTGCTCATAATTTTTTTTTCTCTATTCCAGTGTCGTAATGACACACAGTGCTGTAATAAACTCATTATAGTATTGTTTTTAGTTATATTTTTCGTTTTGTGGTTGACAACACTGACATCCTATCCTTTTGAATGTCATCACGCGTCCATTGCATGTTAATTGTCAATATTAAACCAATTAGATATTTGAACGCACTATTGAAATTCTATGATCTGTCAATTTTCGTATCAGTCACACCAACTGCGAAAATAAAATACAAAAGGCACTAGAAGGTATAATCTGAATTTTTCATCGAATTCCAATAAATTTCTCACAATTCTTGACTGAAATAGAGAAAATATCGTCTAATACTCGTTGCTGAAGAAAAACTACATTCCAACAGAAATGAAATGCAACAAGTAGATAGTTTGACAACAATAGAATTTATTGACTATTAAATGGAACCCAAAACTGAACATTTGTTACCAATCAACATGCATAAACCTTTGATACAAGGCATATTTTGAAGATCAATGGAAAAGTCTGGTTCAGGGGTCAATGACCTGCATTTGACATTTACCAGCATTTTAAGTAATTTAATGCAGTTCTACTAGACGCTTATCATCTTAAAATCACCAACAATGAATCACAAAACTAAAAAAAACATTTTGTTGATAGATGCATAGATTCATTTTATGACAAAAATCTTGTATAAAATATATACCAAGAATAGATTTATTCCCAAATACATACATAACAATTGTGAAATTTTTCTCAAAAATGTACTATAGGTATATGAATTGATTATTGTTGCTGATTAATCAACTCGAAACTACTTATTCATGTACTGTGCCAGTAATCCTATAATAGAAGTATTATATAACTCTCAAATAGTACAGATCTTTGTTAGGAATATTAGCAGGAAACTCTTACTTCCATTTCCTATTCACACCAAGATAATTCATTATGAAGAATGAGTTCACAACCCTTAAAATTTTCAAAGTCCCTTCTACATAATAACCATCATTATCCTTCAACAAGAAATTGAGTTATGATTATATTGACCTCCTAACATTATATACAAAAGGTAAATACATATGAACTAATAAACAATATATAAATCCCGATAAAACATCAGGTTTTCAAACACGTTACTGATATGATAGGTTATCTAACAGAAAACAAGAATAATTGCTCAGTTTGTGTGTTCATTTTAAATCCAATGCACGTAACTAACAAATCATCCATTCTTTAACAATTTGATTCCATTTTTGCATTCTCGTAGGTAATTCTTCTACGATTTAAAGAGTCAAAAACAAATGACAACATAGGTACAAATGCCAATAGTGGAGCACGGCCAAACCAGTCGATAAAAATTGATTCAAAAACTACTTACGGCCTCCGGAACCGGGAAACATTATATATAGTAGAAAAAATACACAAGCACTGAGTTTTTGATCGCACTTTTTTATTGAAAATTGTACTAATTGAAGTGTTTGTGAATGGAAGGCGACGCAGACATTTGCAATCTTTTAGTGACGTCATCGATATCTCCCGAACGAATGCTCAAATTCGGGCAGCGCAAGGAAGTGCGCATGCCCAGCAGCTGTCGGCCCAATTTTAAAAGGCACAGTGAAAGATCTAGTCTAAAATACTAAAAATACGAGTGTTTAGTGGTTACAAAGATTATATTTCGTTATACACATTGTCCATTTAATAAGTCAAGTATCACTTTTACGATTTGAATTCGAATATATTGGGCGAAATACAAAGTAGTGTTGAATTTTTCATTTCAGATTGACAAGTGTTCAGAAAACGAAATCACATGAATCGAATTCCTATATATAGCACTGTTTTATTGTGAATGTCAAACAAGTGAAATAGATTAATGAAATCAAAGATGTATGAATGATTTGACTGGTAGTGCTAAGATGTCTAGAATAATTTTATTTTAGACATCTTAGGTAGTGCCCTCACTTGAACGTCATCTAAATAATATAGCAGTAAGAGAAGTCCAATTTGGGTAAATTTCGGAGGAATGGCGATTATCACTGCTACTGTACTATACAGTGCGAGAAATTTTCTATACCAAAACATAATCTAAGTATTTATGAAAAAAAATCCAGCTTACATGGGAATAATACTGTATAATAAGTTACCAGATTATGTTAGGGAATTGCAGAGTATTTTTTCATTTCGAAAAGTGGTTAAAGATATGTTATTGCGAAAATGCAATTATAGTGTAATTGATTTTCTTAATGATGGTGAGGGGATTTAAAACTATTGCTATTTCGATATGTTATACTTTTATAATTGTTGAATGACTTGTCCTATATTGAATGTATCAATCTAAAGGACCAATAAAGATTATTACTATTATTATAAATTTGTCATATTCCTTTTTGTACTTAAGTTCCAACTTTGTCGGTAGTAGTACGGAACGAGCTTTTTCAGCCTTTTCCAACAAATCTCTTGAAATCTCAATTCTCTCTGAGTTTCCATTCATTTTCACAAATTTGAATATAATGAGAAACACGATATGACAAATAACTATACCTATTTCAACGGTCGTCATGAAAATATACCGAAGTACCTATGTGAGTGATGGAAATCTTTTTCTCTATTTATTATGGAATATTACTCTGGATTAAATATTAAACAAGGTGCTAGACATCATTAATAATGAATACAGCAAATGGCAATTTAGATTTTGTGGTGAAAGAAGACAGATATTGTTCAGTGGTTAATTTCATCTATAGTGTTTAGTGGTGGAACCATAGACTGGAGAGATTTCCCCAACCTTGTAGAAATATTTCAATATAAAATATGGCAACATTGAACAAATCTGGTGATTGAATCATTTCAGCACAGAGTTGGATTTGGGAAAATCAGAAAATTTGCACAAAATTATATCGATGTAATTCCTTTCAACTTCGAATATCTCTAAAATGGTGCAATTTAGGAAAAAAAATTATGAATGATTTTATCTCCAAAAATGAATAATAATTCTAGGAAGTAAAAGATATGGACCTGTAGTTCAAGTGATATTTGTTTTTCATCTAATTTAACCAACCTGTACAGTAGTAGTGAGAAACCCACAAGAAATGGAATAAATCTATTGATGCCAAAATATGCATGACTATTATCAAAAACCTTCTACAAGAGATGATTTCAATTGATATTGTCGTTAGAATATTACAGGTGAAAATGCAATTTTTTTATGAAATTTCAACACCCTATATCTTTTGAACTGGGCCAAATTTGGAAAAATGTTATAGGAAGAAAATGTTTTTTTGACGCCAAGAATCTATGGTTAAAACTACCCGGTGGAACATTTTTATTTTCGGGATGAACTCAGATGACGACAAAGGAACCTAAATAGAGAAAAAAAATCTACTGACCGACGATCCGTCATGTGGTTTTTCTGATATACAGGGTGAGTCTTTGACCACTGCGTTAATATCAACCATTGATTAAAAGTCTTCATACGAAGAGGAAAATTTCTCCTGATAGCAACACTTCAACTAAGAAGAAATAATAGTACAATGTATCATGAAATGGATCAATTTTTTACTTTCATTATTATATTTAATTTATTTTTAGCTTGTCAAGGACGTGATTGCACGAGTTGTGCAATTTGCACTGCTGGCATATCTGCACATTACATACATAGTAGACCTACTTTTAACTATGAAGAGGATTTATCCTCTAAAACAAGTGAAAGTGAACTCTGCCCCAGTGGGGAGCAATAAGTGAAAAAAAATGTTATGATGAACTAACATTTGACTGATTTGGGGTGCTCAAAATTCAATTTAAAAATTACTTTACAAGCTCTTCGGGAAAAATTGATAAGCTCACCGTTCACTGGTTGCTGCATATTAATATGGTTTATTCCACCAACACCGGGTGCACGATGTCCCATCAAACTGAGAGCCAAATCGGGTAGGAGCTGGGAAATTCCCGGCTGCAAATTTTTCCTCTCAGTATCCAGAGACATCACTCTAGAATGTAAATAGAAAAATTTTAATTATCAACCTAAAAACACCTAAATATAAAGTTCATAAGGAGACGGCTGTCATTGCAACAACGCTTTTTTTAAGAACAGAAAACTATTTCAGTCTGCATCCAGTATCTGACGATGGTTTGTTAACCGAAATCGGTCTTATCATAAAATCAATAATGTGAAAATTAGACAAGATACTTGTTTCTTTCGATAAGTACCTTACATACCTCATTAATGGCAGAAACCACCTCTTACGACCCTCCATAAAACCTTCAAAATCTAAAAATATCTTTTTCGCAATATAATAAAGTCGATCTATTCGGTATATAAAGTACTGAATATAACACAGCTGAAAATTCAAGTGAATTTTCAAACCCCAATAAATTTTTTAAAAATGATTGTGGCGATCCTTCATAAGTTGCAACATAGCGTCAACATTGTTCTTGGTAAATGGATGGAAGGTACTTGCCGACACGTGTTTCTGCTTATTGGCTTCTTCAGGGCAAGGCAATCAAGAAACCTGTTCTTGGTATCTTAGTGGTTAGATTCAATCCCGAAACTCGATCGGTGCCGGGTTCGAATCCCAGCTGCTCCCGTTCTCAATTATCGCAAATAATAAATCCCCAGTGTCTATGTCATGGCGCACACAAGCCGTACTGATGAGTCCAATACGTGTGCGCTAGGGACGAAACGCGTAAAGGCTCGTTTATACTGGCTGGTACCTTATGCCGTAACCTTAACCTTAAAAGTTGAACCATAGGAATTCAATGCTTTCGGTCATACTCATTCCCTAACCTTTTTCCTTACCTGTAAAATGTTCAACTTCTAGGGACAATTCATAGAAATATATATTCATAAATAATTTGGACAAATTACATATATATATTAGATAATTAGATTAGATTATCTTATAAGTGTATAAGACTATCTTATAAGTAAGACAAATTAAGGGAATGTAATATTGGGCGAGTTTTTTTAGACACATGCGCATTCTATAGAGGGTCAATTATTTATATCAGAGTATTGAATACTGAAAGGATCTCTGTTTTAATAGCGGTAATTTCAAATAATATCATAAATTATAATTCAAGATGATCAGCACGTATCAAAACGTAGAAACACAAATTCAAAATGACGAATTATTAATAAGCATAGCGCAAAATCCATAAACTCTATGTTCTGCTTAAGGTCAAGTTAACAGCCAGTATAAACACCTACTGAAATTCTTACGGCATACGGAATAAGATAAGGGCTTAGGGCATAAGGTACCAGCCAGTATAAACGAGCCCTAAAGCTAGGGATAGAAAGCCTATCTTCAGATGCAATGAAGCATCAGAAAGATTGCTGTATTATCTGTCAAAAACAGGAGTTCAAATTAATTCGATCGGTCCATTATTTCACCCTGAGTGAACCATTTCGATAAATTTTCCACCAACTGAAACTGAATTAATGAATCCGATAATTGTCAGTCGAATACGAATCTGTGAAAGCATCTAGAATTGAAATTTCTGACGGACTTTTTGACATTTGTCATTATTATTATTAAGATAGCCGAATTTTGTATAGAATTTTTCGTACGCCACTGGAATATTGGCCGGATAGCGATGCAAATAATTTTGATTCGCCGAGATAATTTGAGATTTTTCTATTTTCACGTTGGAATCTGGATACGGTACGTTCTCTATGACGATGGCCCTTGATAAATCTATCACCAGCACTCATTCCATAGCACCCACGGGTCGAATATGCCGAACGACGGACGAGTTTTCAATAAAAAAATTCTTATCTAGCAAACTAGACATAGGATTGATGTCAAATTTGGCAATAACGTCCAGGAAGATGAACTGACAATTAATTCTTATACAACATTTACTTGCACCCCCCAGGGGGGTCAGTAGGTACTCAGCCTGATTATTTAAGATTCATAAAAAATCAATCGAACGTTAGAATACTATCATACTCCTGTAGAATTATCTAAATATTGACAAAAAAATATTTCAGTAGTTATCTCTGACTTGTGACCCCATGGGGGGCTAAAATAACGGCTCAATGATTATTCAAGCAGATACGAATATCTCGAGAACAAGACTCTCTACATACACAAGATAACTATATAAATCGCTACCACTTGCACCCCCTGGGGGGGCTAGCCAAGTTCCAGACGGGTTTTCTGTGAGAAATTCATACCTGGGGAAACTAGACATAGGATTGATATCAAATTTGGCAATTAGGTCCAGAAAAAAGAAATGATATTTACTGCTTATGCCACATTTACTTGCACCCCCCAGGGGGGTTAGTAGGTACTCAGCCTAATTATTAAAAATTCATAAAAAATCAACCAAACGTGAGAATGCTATCATAATCCTGCAGGATGATCTACATATCGACAATAAAATATTTTTGTAGTTATCTCCAACTTGCACCCCATGGGGGGCTAAAATAACGGCCGAATGATAATTCAAGCAGATACAAATATCTCGAGAACTAGACATAGAATCGACACGAAATTTCGTTTTAATTTTTCTGTATATATACACAATATAACTACATGGCTCGCCTCCACGTGCACCCCCTGGGGGGGCTAGCCAGGTTTTCTGTGAGTAATTCACACCTAGGACACTACACATAGGATTGAGTTCACAAACTTAGGAGATAATAGAATTTGACTTAGTTTTAATATTTCTGAATGTTTGTAATGATGCATGGTTAATTAAAATTCTTTCAATATTGAAACTGGAAGCTATAGGCTCATAAACAAGGAAGATTGGAATAGAATGGATTTTCTGACCATAATCATTTCATACTGAATTGAATAATTTCAAACTATCAAAATTATCCCTACAATATTTTCCACTTTTTTTTTGAAGATACAAATAACTGTTGACAGTTTCAAACAAAATCAAAACAACAAAGAACCACTAGTTTTTTGGGAACTACCCACCACAGAGACGTTATAGTATCATTTTAATGTGGTAATAATGCACTCTAATTATTCTGAGGAAAATTATAACTAAAGATCAATAATGGTTACAAATATTATCTTTCATTTAACTTAACTTAAAACTTTGCAATTATTAATTTTTTCTCTCCTGGGGTTCGGTAATAAATTAATATTCTATGGTAAGGTATTAAAATTTGACATAATCTATGAATAACCATTATTCAATATTTATGTTTTTGTTTACATAATTAAAACAGATATTCTGATTATAAAAACCAAAAATTTGTTCAGTAATTAATTATAGTCTAAACAGAATAGATTCATATGCGTGATCTAACAAAATATTTTTTATGATAGAACACCTAATTGGTTTTTTTTAGAAGCAAATTTAGGTGATCAAACTCAATTTCTTCAAGCAAGCACACCTAAATCTGGGAATACTTGTAATCTATCTAAGTAAATTGTTATTGGGATTAAGTACAGAAAACAATCATCAAGCAAAGTAACATCACTTTAAAATAATTATTGTTGTTGAAGATTTCGAAAAAGATTTTCATATTTTTAACAGTATGATATCAAGAGACCTCATAGACCTGTTCACTGGTCTCTGTCAAGGAAACTTCAGAAATATCAGTGTTCGGAAAATCATAGATGAATTTTTCTGGCTTTGAGTGAAAAAAAAAGCAAAGTGACAACCTCTTGCCTTGGAAGTTTTCATAGAAATGATGGATTTCATGACTTGGAAATTTTAAGAAGAAAATTACAAATGTATGATGATAACATCCAATAATTCTGAGGTTTTTTGGAATTTCTTACTAGGAAGGGCTGGTTTATAATCTTGAACAAAAATCTATGTGTATGGTGTTGAATTTTTTTTACCAGAAAATTAGTGTTTTGTATCTTCCTTCTGGATATGGACCTCATCAGATGAAACATGAGTGAGTGAATCAATTTTTAGAGGGGAAATAATGTTTTTGAACAATTCAGATTCAATAATGGATGCTGCGGAAGGTATTTTTCATTCAAACTAAACTGGACTACAGAGGGGTATTTGCCCAATGTGAAAACTTAAAATGCTTATAAATTTTTAACGCAGCTGAATATGGAAAAACCGCAATGGAAAAAGTTTTCTTTTAATTTCAAGAACCTATGGTTGAAATTAACGCAATGATCAAAGACTCACCCTGTATAGGTATAATATTACAAACTATCGAAACTACTGAGAAAAATTTGGAAAAAATTTACTCATCAAATAAGCTTAATAAAAATGAATAAAAATAGAAAGCATTGATTAAAAAAATTTCGCTAATGAGAATACGGCAACATTCAAGAAAACGTAGTCAAAATCATTGCAAAATAATGCGTATGAAGTTGAATTGATACACGTCATTGTTTGTTAAGTAGACAATCTAAATAGCTGCACTTCAGCGATAAGAAAACGAGGCAAAAAAACAGCTTTGCGGGAAAATGTTTACGAACATACGGATATAAAATGAAATACACTCACTTCGAATCAGAGAAACCCGACGTGCTGATGCTTCACCAGACATGTACTGAGAGTACTTTCGGAAATTAATCCACACAAATTACGTCCATCACTTAACCCGAATAGTTACTGAATCTTACAATTTCAAACTTGATTGTGCGATATGAACAATAACACACAAGTCGCACAGTTTGATTTTCGCTTACACATAGCATTCTGAACTCCACCGAACGAAAACACGATTATTAATGGCACACTCGATACGAAAAGAAATTTATCTCAAGTTCATGCCCTATCCCAATACTTGAAATCAAAATACTGATTCAAGGCTAACAAAAGTCGTATGGGTTCGAGAAGACGCTCGCGAAAAACGCGATTTGCGAACGTAAAACGATATGACAACACCTGAACGTTAGAGGGGGTTCGCATTCGTTAAAAACGTAATATCAATTCAGTTTGTTTTCATTCGTATCACCTTTGTTTTTCGCGTATAATATCATTTTCGATGACACTTGTTTTGGATTTTAAGGTGGCTGGATTTGGGATTTCGTTTCGCTCGCACGAGCGTTCTACGCATGCCAAGTTTCCCTTGTCATGACGTTCAGGATGTCTTTGGCGGTGCGTCGTCGAGTTGTCGGATTCACGGTAAGGTAAGCTCGTCAATTTCTATGGTGCATCCAGTTGCGTATGCAAATAAACAGTTCTAGAATATAAGGGGTGTAGCAATTAATTTGATGATTTAAGAAAATGATTATACCGCTAGTGGAACGTGGAACACTTTTTTCCCGGAGAAGAAAGTAATTTCGTGAAAAGTTATATTTCGTTACCTGTCAACAGAGATGAAATGTCAAATTTTTTCCCGTCACAGAAAAAAGAAATTTATCTGATGACCGCCTCGGTGGTCCAGTCGGCTAGAGAGTCGACTGGAGTTCCGTAGGTGGGGGTTCGAGTCCCCTGAAGTCATGGTTCTTGTGTTCGTCCAACGCCCAGTTCACAAAAACAGAATTAATAATACTACGTAGAGACTGTGCACATAACCCAGTTGTTGGCACATTAAAGAGAAGGAAAAAAATTATCTGATGAACTATCCTAACCGGCGGCGTTCTCATGCCGTAACAGTCCCATTGTAACGAACCCTTTGAAGGGCGAAGAACTATTAATCTAAGAGTATCATTATTTTCCTTCCAATCAAGGTATTAATGAACATTCTAAAGTTGGAGGCTGAGAAACCATCAAAATTACGTAGCGGCAAACTTCCAAGACCGCATTCATTTCCTCGAATAATTTCGGCGCCTCTATTCGAAATTACTAAATCTCTTATATAAATAAAGTGAATTTTCACAAGCCACCCTCTAGATCATTCCGAATAATCATGATCGTAAATCGAGATAATTCTGATATATCAAATATTTTCCTATTGATTAAACAGCTGCTGACCCTGAAATATCTGAGAAGGTTATCAAAATTACTGACACCGACCTTGCGCAGTGACACTGAAATTCAGTAATGCCCGCCTTTAGCTCTTGATCTTGAAAATCGATATTTAATGACGCACTTATTGGGGCCTATGCGTAGGTTGGGACTCGTGTGCAGATAGCCGTTAAAGTTAGCATGTAAAATTTCCGAAGACTCCCGAACACTCATAGACGACCGTTACGATCATAGACAAATAAAAAGATAGACCTAGCATTTCATTCATTAAACTGTTGAAATTAACAGCCAACATTGAATTATTTCACCATGTGTCAGAAAAAGACAGGAATATATGCTTTCTAGCACTTTGGCAACGCTGCATCAATATTTCATTGGTAATATTTATATTACCTGACAGAGTAAGGGATCCACCAGCATGCGACTCTTTCAATATACAGGGTGGCCATTTGAAAACGAAACAGACGAGATTACAGACGAAATAAATTTTTTCGATAGAAATGCTCGGAAAGGTCGATTTCTGTTTCGAGGGGGACAACTTAAGATGTAGGTTACGGACGCATAGCGCTTCAACCCTTGCTCCTACAACCCTCACCCCCAAATTTTGAATAGGGTAGATGGGGTGAGTGATACCTCATTTGAAAGGTATTTTTATACTGATTTCAGCATAGTAATTTTTTTTTCGTTTTATGCATTAGTTCTCGAAATATTCTCAACTAAGTATTTGAAAATGAAGTGGTGTTTTCTTGGCACTTGTAGTGTTATTTTGTGAAAAATTGACATTTTGAGCTTCAAAACAACCATGACTGTGGCTTCCTTCCTCCAATCCACTGACATAGAAATCTTTAATCAAGATGATGAAATTATGTGGAAGATCCGATTGTGTTTCAGCAATATGAAGCTTCTTCACACTACGCCTTACCAGTTCGAGAATATCTGGATCAAAGATTTCCAAATCGGTGGATTGGAAGAAGAGGTCTCACTGAATGGCCAGCCAGATCGCGAGATCTGTCACCACTAGATTTCTCTTTTCTCTTTTTTCATGTTGGGCAGTGTAGAATTTTACCCTAACAAAGCATAGTGATTATTTCATGTGGAACGTATAGCTAGAGACTGTCTGAAAGTATTTTTCATTTTTTGCAAAAATTTCGAAAGAAAACCTTGAACTATTTCCATTTTGAGCAAATTGTTTCCCTATGAAAGCTAGATAGTAGTTTCTTTCCATGGATCAAATACGATTAGATATAAATAATCTGAAACCATTTTCAGTAGGCTGCAAAAAGAAGTGAAGATTTTGAAGTCTTCAAAAAGGATTTGAATATTCCTTAAACCCGATTTGTTTACCTGAAGTATTTTAAAATAAAATAAATAAAACTTGATTTCTTCTTATTGAACGTAAACGTAGTCAATTGATATTGAGTGCCAGAGCGCATCGTGTTATTCACCACCTACGCCACTGGTCGGATCTTTGGGATCTCAGCCTGCTGTCTTCACACTAGTGTTCTGTGGTTCATAATTCATCTCTAGTTTAGTGTCAACTATTCTGTGGTCAATGTTTTCAATTCAACAAATATTGAGGTTGAAAAGCTGAGTTTATTCCCAAAAATCATGTTCTTGTCTGTTATCACGATACACTTATAGGTGTATCGTATATTCTTGTTATTCATTATAAAAAAATTTGCTGTTGGAAAGGATGGGAACTGAACTGTAAACATCTCTCATTTAATTCTCAGCTACTGGATTTATTCCAATATCTCTTAAGTGTAGAACTCCCTTCTGAACTTTTACCTGTTTTTCTTCAAACCATGAATTTCATCTGATCCAATGCGTTCCTCTGTTAGCTATATACTCTCTACATCATCTTCTGAGCCGAATATGTCTCATCCCGATTATGAACAGTTCACACATGACCATGCAGCTCTTCTAATCCTTGTGAGACAGATAGGGTCTCAATTGAAACCTAAGATATTCAACAAATTCTTTGAAAGAATATCCAAAATCAGCAGCGTTAAAATAACCGATTCTGCGGGCCAAACACGGAATATATGTATGCGCTATGTTAAAGCGCATCCTGTGGAAAATAATGACTGGGGAGATTTTCAAACTCATAGAAGGCTGCTTGGTTTAGTTACTCTTGGCAAATATGATGGACAACAAGAACTTAATGAGATATGCAGAGTGCATGAAAGTTTAAAAGTGAAATATACAAGTACACTTTATGATTCTAGATGTTTGTTATTTGGGCCACCTAAGCAGGATTCTAGTCCGGTTGATAATTCTAGTTCCAGTGGTGATACAACAAAAAGTAGTCCAGACAGTGATGGTTGGTTGTTTTTAACTAGTTGCTTATGCAAATTTGTGACTCTAGCATGATTGCATTTCAGAAGCAACTGTTGAAGGAATAAAAGATGATTCTGTTGAAAAATATACAACTCCAAGTAATTTCAAAACTCGAGCTCTTTTTTATAATGAATCTGGTGCATGTTCTGATTTCGAAGAACAAATGGTTGAGTTTGTGCATTCATTATTTTGGATTTTAGAATCTAAGAGGTTAGAAAGATCTCGAGAGAAATTAGAACGTGTGTCTTTATTATTAGCTCCGTTTGAAAAAAAAGATTTTGTTGGTTTAGATTTAGAGTCGAGAAACAATAAAAAGAGGTTAGTTAATTTTGTTTTGGCAACTTATTACATTCACTTCACTGAAAAAAATTCTAGATGTTCGGGAAGAATGACCAAACATTTGGGCGATCTTTGCCTTCAGGCAGGTCTGATAAATGAAAGTTTGATCTACTATGCGACAGCAGCTGAAACTCTCAAAACTATAAATGACTGGTTGTGGTTAGGAGCAGCTTATGAAGGTCAGAGCACTGCGTCATCTATTGTTATTTACCCAAATATTCAAAGAGGTTCTGTGTTGCACAGAAACGCTAGTTTGCAAGAAGGTTCACCAAAAAAAATTTGCACAATGCCAGTCAGTCCTGTTATAGATGTAACAGCTCTAAGAAAGACCATGCCCCATTTATTACTTCCTGACGATATTGCAAGAAAATATCGTGAAGCCATCATTCATTACAGCAAATATCAAAATGCAGGTATATAGTTTTTTCATTAATATATCCAATTTCTCAAAAATTCTTTCATTCAAGGTATTGTTGAGACTGAGGCAAGCTTCAAAGCAGCACGAATAGCTATAGAGCAGAATCATGCCTTACAAGCTGCTAGCTTTCTTCAAAATGTTGTGTATATCAATCTAACTCTGTCGGAACAAGAAAAAATTGATAGATTTGAAACTTTGGCGGATTTGTATACCCAAATTGGTTTTTTACGTAAGGCTTCGTTTTGTCAAAGGCTGGCAGCAACAAGGTAAATCTCAATAATGAAGAACTTAGTTTAAATACCATTATCTCAAATAATATCGTTCCAACTGAACCCATAGAAGAAAAGAAATATGTTAGAAATTGCCAAATACAATTCATTAATGGTAGGAAGCATCTATTATAATAATATGATGCATAGTAAGATCTAGCGCCTAAACCAATCAACCGTTTTGCATCAAATTTTTTTTAAATTAACGGTAGGCATCTAAACTGATGCAGAAAAATAATAACAAGTGCCAAACATCTATAATTTCTCTAAAAAACACAAAAAACTTAAAAATTAAGGGTGTTTGGCATGTTTTCGCTGTAGATGGCGCCACCGCTCAACAAATTTTTACTGATATGGACTTTAATTTCTTCTTCTTGCACTCCAAGTCACCATTACCGTCATATAACTCATTAAAAACATTTGTAAATTTGATTAACTTTATTTGTATTTAAATTATAACATGTGACTTATAAATCATATGGTAACATTGCTAGAAGAGGAAAAACACTTTATTTCAGTTGTTTTATGTAGGCTTTCAATTTAAAAGGGTGAAGTGAATTTTTGTGAATAAAATAATTTGTGAATTTGCAATAGTTAAAAATTTTGTTATTTGAATAAAATTACCTTAAGTGAAAGTTTAACTGTTAGGGCGAGTTAAAAAAGGTTCAAGAGTACTACCTGAGTTGGTCAGAAAGTGAGCATTTGAATAATTTTATAACAATTTATATTTTATATAACGTGCTTGAAAATATAAGATGGAAACTGCGATTTTGAAAAAGTTTCATTTTAAAAGTAATTGCCAAACTTAATAACGTTTAATAATTATAATAAACATCTATAATTTCAGCTTTGACTTTCAAAGATGAAAGAAGTGTTTTGACGAGCTGATTTTAAGCTTATTTTAATTTCCAAACCTACCGAGTAAGTTAATTTAGAAAATTATAATTGAAAAAGATATTGGAAACCCAAATTTGGATGGTTATTCTCCATTTTTGGGTAAAAATTGAAAACGGATCACATCCGATTTTTCAATTTTGAGTGTAAAATTTTAATTTACAATGGAGACAGACCAGTGGGTTCTCGAAACGCTACCCGGACAACCCGAACTGAAAGAAACCGACGCCGCGTTCATAACAATAATTACGCAATGCGATCAGTATTTGTAGCGAGACGGGCTCCGGTTGAAGACGAAATTGCCGCGTTTTCTGTCGGCGAAATGAGCGAATCGTGTCAATTTTGCAATGCTCTGCATTTTAAGGGGTGAAAAGGGCGAGATGGATTCAGCCAGTGCTGCCAGAAAGGCAAAGTTGAGCGAGCAGATGCAATTGAAAGAAGTACCTGCTTTGCTCAGAGAACTTTACACAGGAACAGATGAAGAATCGAAGAATTTCCAAAACAATCTACGTCAGTATAACAGTGACTTTGCGTTTGCTTCCCAAAAAGTTAGTAGAATTTGCATCAACTGGCCCTTATTTATTTTGTCTGCATGGAACATCATACAGTAGAATTGGTTCCATTATTCCGCAACCTGGAAACACGCCCAGATTCTGTCAACTTTACACACTGGATACTAATGAAGCTCTACAACATAGACCCATCTAACCAAGGATGCAATCCAGTGACAATGCTTCGACTAGATGAAATGCTCCGTGAAATTAACCCATTTGCAAGCGCTTTTTACCCAATGGGAGAAAGATTACGAGAAGAGCGTCGCAAAGCTATAGCTGAAAATCGTGAATTACCAGATATTCGAATGGTTTTTGCGCGTACAGCAACGATCCTAGAAGATACAATTTGCCGACAGGAGACAGTGTTGCAACAATATTTGTCGGCGAAAATGGAGAACCGCCAGAACATTTTGATTTTGCGGCTCATGCAAAAAATGGATCATTGCAAACAATATCAAATCTTAGCCCACGCATGGATCCAATGGCGTACCCACTACTTTTTCCGAACGGCGAATTTGGTTTCAGCCTCAACATAAGCCACAGAAACGAACGTGCAACAGCCCAGCGTAACCGTTTGGCCATGCTTCAATACTACGCTTATCGAATTGCCGTAAGACCGGGGTTTATTGCATTACGCAGTGCGGGAAAATTGTTTCAGCAGTACGTTTGCTGTTCATACGTCAATCAAGAAAGTAATAACTTTAATTGGATAAGACAGAATCAGCCAAAATTAAGAACAGAAAGATATCAAGGTTTAATGGATTATGTAGAACAAGAAGCGCAGCAGAGAAATGTTCCTCCAGGAAGAGTTATTATCTTGCCATCAAGCTATCAAGGAAGTCCACGGAACATGCAGCAAAACTACCAAACATGGTAAATCAGACCTTTTCATAACCTTAACCTGTAACCCGAAATGACAACAGGAGCTTTCATCTGATTTTCCAGAAACTCCTTTTTCGCGCGTTCCACGTTTTCTTTCTGCAGTTGCTCCAATTGCCTTCTTTTTCAGAAGGCTGTTTTGAAATCGCCGCTGTTGGCGTTTCAGTTGGGCGTCGTAAAGTTTTTTGGACATTTTTTAAACACGTCTTCACTCGATGAAAGCCAGACACAAAATGACATGGACGGTTGCTTATAGGGGGGCATTTGCTAATAACGACCACGCGCTTCCTTACTTGCGCCCGTGGCGACACGGGCCTTTATACTATAAGGTGTACAAATAGGGCTAAAATGTACATAAATTGCTTATTGGAAAAGAAATTGAATGGAAACTTACTCAAAGAATTAGTGTAGAAAAGAAATGATTTTCTTAATAATATATTAATATATATTTCTGTTTGAAATTTCTTGGGTGTATAGCACTTATTTTACTAATAAAGGGCAATTGTTAAATTATTATTCTATTAGGTGTACAAATAAGTTTCCGCGGTTTGTCAAAAGATGGCCCCACCAGAAGGTTATGGATAAATTGTAAGATGTAAAACGTAATATCCCAAGTTTAGTCATCTGGCAACACCATAACCTTAAAGTACTAGTGATTCCGTATCAGCATCACGTAATTTTTTTCGTGCAAAAATGTCAAGTTTCATTCCGAATAAGCATCATTTGCGGGAACTTTTGATTTACTTCTTTAATGTGAAAAAATCTGCAGCTGAGGCGCATCAATTGCTTCTAGAAGCATATGGTGAAGCTGCTTTAAGTGAGAGAAGTTGTTAGGAATGGTTTCAAAAGTTTAAGAACGGTGAGTTTGACGTTAAAGCAAAGAACGCAGTGGAAGGCCGAAAGTGTACGTAGACATGGAATTAGAAGCACTATTGGAGGAAGATTCGTCCCAGACGCAAAAAGAACTTGCACTTACTGTACAAGTGACTCAACAAGCAATTTCACATCGTTTAAAATCGTTAGGAATGATTCAAAAACAAGGAAATTGGGTTCCATATGAACTAAAGCCGAGAGACGTGATTATATATATCTATAATATAAAAATGAATCGCAAAATGTGTTGGTAAGCGCATAAATCAACAACGCCTGGACCAATTTGGCCAAATCTTTTTTAAAATATTCGTTGAAGTTCAAGGATGGTTTTTACGGCGAGAAAAATTAGAATTATTGCTGGTAAAAAACCCTAAAAAAATAGCCGTATTTTCTTTTTACCATACAAATGATTTGTAACTAAAACGTAGTCAATTTGAGTCCAAATATACAAATCCGTGAAGAAATTTACAATGAAGAATTGATTTCAATTGAGGACATGTGCTTGATAATGTCAAACAAACTATTAATTCAATTAGGCCTGACCGCGCCCAATCGTCCAATGCATGACGCTTTTAATCAAGAGTTGCATCGAGAAAAACTGTATGATCTCAACGCTTTGAAAGAATTAATTCAAACAAATCTTCCACTGTTAAATGAACAACAGAAGTATGTATTTGAAACTCTTATGAAAGTAACAAATGAAGAAACTGGAGGATTTACTTCTTAGATGCACCTGGTGGTACAGGAAAAACTTTTTATTTCATTAATATTAGCAACAATTCGCTCACAAAATAAATTTGCACTTGCACTCGCTTCGTCGGGAATCGCAGTAACTTTGCTTGAAGGTGGTCTAACAGCCCATTCAGCACTAAAATTGCCATTAAATATGGAAAGCAATGAAATTCCAACCTGCAACGTTTCGAAGAACTCTGCAATGGCAAAGGTTTTGCAGCAATGTAAATTGATTGTTTGGGATGAATGCACGATGGCACATAAAAAATCTTTGGAGGCTTTAGACAGAACCTTAAAAGTTCTGCGGAGCAATAATAAACGATTTGGTGGTGCAATGATCTTATTAGCACGAGATTTTCGTCAAACATTGCCAGTGATTCCACGATCAACGCCAGCTGAAGAACTCAATGCATGTCTAAAGTCCTCCAATTTGTGGAAACATGTCAAAGTACTTCATTTAAGCAAGAATATGGGTGTCGAGTTGCAAAATGACCAATCTGGAAACATATTCTCTAAACAACTCATTGACATTGGTAATGGCAAATTTCCTATAGACATGTTGACTGGCTGCATTAACTTTTCTCAAAGTTTTTGTCAGTTAACTCGATCAAAAGATGAACTTATTCAGAAGGTGTTTCCAGATGTTTCTCAAAATTACAGAAACCATGATTGGTTGAGCGAACGAGCTATACTGGCTGCAAAAAACATAGATGTAAATGAATTAAATTTCAAAATTCAAGAACAAATTACAGGCGAATTGAGGATATATAAATCAGTTGATTCGGCTACTAATCAAGATGATGTAGTCAACTATCCACCGGAATTTTTAAACTCGCTGGATTTGCCAGGATTGCCACCTCACAATCTTCAATTAAAGGTTGGATCGGTGGTTATAATGTTGCGAAATATCAACCAACCGCGTCTTTGCAACGTTACACGGTTAGCGATAAAAAAATTACTAAACAATGTGATAGAAGCAACTATACTCAAAGGAAAGTATAAAGGAGAAGATGTTCTCATACCGCGCATCCCAATGATTCCGACTGATGTGCCATTTGAGTTTAAACGACTACAGTTTCCAGTGCGGCTTGCTTTTGCTATGACTATAAACAAGTCCCAGGGGCAATCATTGAGTGTTTGTGGTATTAATCTAGAAAACCCATGTTTCTCACATGGTCAATTGTATGTTGCCTGTTCCCGTGTTGGAAAACCATCAGATTTGTTTATCTATGCGCCAGCTAATCAAACAAAAAACATCAAAGCACTACAACGATAATAATAATAATTATGATTCACATGATTAACAATAAAGCGATTACTTACTTTTAAATCCTTATATAAGTTTTATTTAATTATTTTTTATTCACAACGCCCTATCACCAGGGTGACGGTTTTGTTCAGTAGAATTTTTTAAAATACGTAGGCACAAAAACTGCCACATTACAAATCTTTTTGACAGGATGAAGTCTGTCGGGTCAGCTAGTATTCAATAAAGTTAAGAAGTTTAATTGAATGAATGCCTTATATTCCAAAAAATCAAATTGTGTTGGTCATGGTTCTTTTATCTTTGTACAACTCGTTTCCAATATTTACTGGTTGTATATTTAAATTGGACTATTTCCTAGGTATGTTTCTCCGCAAAACCCAACACCCAACTGGTCGCAGTGCTATAATTTGATGATACAAAGTTTACCTGGACATAAACTTACTCTAGATCCAGTCGAAGTCCTCTCAACAGATCAGGGATGGCCAGCGCTACAAGTCCAATTACTTCAGGAACTGGTTGTCGCAGCCAAGCGAATGGGTCACTCTGCTCTAGCTACCAGACATATGACTTTTCTCCTGCAAACTATGTGGAAATATTTATCCAAATTAGAACAAAAGGATCTCTCTATTCAGTTGCAGTCGTTGGCAGCTCAGTGTGAAGGAGCTCCAGTGGCCTTAGTACTTGATAATGGATCCATCATACCACCAGCTAATCTAATAAACATTCCAGTATGCCAAGAATTCAACCCGAGAAGTCTACAACCACATCTTCAACCTCGCAAATTGAAAACAGCCAAACCTGACAGCGGTCCATTTCTTTTTACCCCCATCCATTTTGGAAGCTTGGAAAGAAATTCAACGGGACCTAAAACAAAAATGGAGTTTCTGTGGGTAGAAGGTGATCTTTGCAACGTTTCACTCAAGCTACTGAATCCTCTTCCGTTCGAATTGAAAGTGAGCGATATGAGATTATTGAGCTCCGGAGTGGTTTTCGAATCGATTCCGGAGACTGTTATTCTTCCACCAGATTCTGCTACTTTGGTTACGCTTAGCGGTACTCCTAAAGAAAACGGGGAGTTGGAACTGCAAGGATTCAGTACACACACTTTGGGTGTGAAATCGAACTGTCGTTTGAAGCATATGATGGGATTTTTGCCTTTTTTCACCATTCAAATTGTGCCTTGCCTACCGATGGTAGAAGTAACAACTTCACTGCCTCAAAGTGCATCGTTTTCATCTTTGAGAGACTTTGATAGTGTTATCACCTCAGCTAGTTTGAGTTTATACCATGGTGAAACTTCTGAATGCACTGTAACGTTGACAAATAAAGGGCAGATCCCCATAGAATATCTTGAGGTGTCTGTACAGAGTGCGTTGGATACGGCAACACAAGGAAAGATGTTCGTATGGTCTAACGAAGCTATTCAAAAACAATTACCGCTTCAACCTGGCTCGAGTGCTGTAATAAATTTGACCTTATATGCACAGGCCAGTTTTATAGCACCTTTGCAAGAACTTAACAGTGGGATGTATGGAAGTTCCGTCATAGGCAGTGGTTCAGCCGGACCTAGTTCTCTTCCGTCACATCTCAATTCTCCTATGCATAGCTTGCCAGGAAGAAGAACAGATGCAAGTTCCAGTTTCCGGTCTACCAACTCAGGCCAGTCTAGTTCGGTTGGGTGGAGGTCACCGACGCACCTGATGCTGCCAAGTAATGTTCTATCTAGTGTGGTGGAAGCACAATTGCAACTTCGATATAGGTAAGACGCTCCCTTGTTCTAGTAGAACAGGGTGATATCGTTTTGGCCAAATGTCTTCAATTTTCAGATGAAAATGACCTCAAATGATTGAGTTCAAAAAAATTGGGTTTACCCTTAGACTATATAAGAATAGACACCTTTATTTACTTGATGACGAGATATTGTTGATGATGGAGCTCGTGTTGAATGATTGTTTGGGCTATTACCATCATCTATTGTGGATGTAATGATTTCCGACGTTTCGATAGACATCTTCTATCTTTATCAAGGAGAAAAGTAAGAAACCTTTTGAAAATTATCAATTTTCAAAAAGTCAATATTGACAGAAGTCATGAAAGAAAATGAACGATGTTACATACTCATCTGTGATATGATGATCTTTTTAAGTTGGATCGAACTATCGGCGTTCAAACTTCTGGCAGATCTATAGATGGACCACTTATGGAATCAGGTGTTATTTTCATAAATGCTGCTTCTTTGATTTTTCTTCTTGCAAGTTTTTCTTCTTTTGATATTATTGATGCTTCATTCCATTTTATACGATGATTCTCATCTACAGCATGTTGGACTAACCTGGATTTGTCGCTGTCTAGTACTCATAGAAGCTTCTGATGTTCTTTTATTCGTACATTCAGAGGGCGTTTATTTTCTCCGATGTAAGATCTTCATATATGCAGTTCTTTGTCCTTTGTGCCTCATTATTAGGCTTAACTTTTGTAAGTTTAGCTCTGATAATGTCTTGAGTTTTGAATGCAGTCGTTATGTTGTATCTATTTCCAATTCTTCTAATTTTCTCCGACAAACCTTTTACATATGGAATTACGATTTTAATGGTCTGATTTATATCTGTTGGTTCAGGTTGACTTTCTCTTGTTCGTCTAGCTTTTTCTAATATCTTTTTGGGGTAGCCATTGCTTCTAAAAGTTTTCGAGATGTTATTTATTTCTTCATTTTGGTCTTCTTCAGTGCAACAAATATTTATTACTCTATCAAATAAACATTTTGCTACTCCCAATTTAGTGTTTAGTTGGTGGTTTGAATCAAAATGTAGATACTGTCCTGTGTTCGTTAGCTTTTTATACACAGTGGTTCTTGGGATTCCATTTTGTTTATGTGCTGAGTACATCTAAGAATGGAAGTTGTCTGTCTTTCTCGATTTCAATTGTGAATTTAATTGATTCCTCTTGATTGTTTAGATATTGAAGGAATCCATCTATAGTGTCTCTTCCATGTTGCCAAATAATGAAAGTATCATCTACATATCTTTTCCACAGTTTGGATTTAAGTACATATTTTTCTAATGCCTTCTGTTCGAAAATTTCCATATATAAATCAGCTAAAATTGGTGATAGTGGTGAACCCATGGCCATTCCAAATTCATGTTGATAAAAGATGTCTTCAAATTGGAATTATGTTGTTTCAATACAAAGAGCATTTCCATAATTGTACTAGACAGCGACAAATCCAGGTTGGTCCAACATGCTGTAGATGAGAATCATCGTATAAAGTGGGATGAAGCATCAATAATATCCAAAGAAAAACTTGCAAGAAGAAAAATCAAAGAAGCAGCATTTATGAAAATAACACCTGATTCCATAAGTGCTCCATCTATAGATCTGCCAGAAGTTTGGACGCCGATAGTTCGATCCAACTTAAAAAAGATTATCATATCACAGATGAGTATATAACATCGTTCATTTTTCTTTCATGACTTCTGTCAATATTGATATAGATAGAAGATGTCTATCGAAACGTCGGAAATCATTACATCCACAATAGATGATGGTAATAGCCCAAACAATCATTCAACACCTTTATTTACATTGAAAAGTGTCGCATCTGAAACTTAGAGCTGGTCCATTGTAACGTATTGAGCTGGTCCACTCAGGTCATGTTGCCAAACTGAGCAAATGGTAGGTTTCTCTATTCCCCTATAATTGTGAATAAAAACTTCTTCTCCAATCTGCATTCAAAACATTGTATAAAATTTTATATTTTGAATTGAAACTATCTCGATTCTGCTATTTTATGTCAGAGACCGCAGATGGAAAGAAATGCAGATGAAAGTCAAGACAACGTTGCCGCATTCTCTGTTTGACAGTTTGAAGGTCACATGATGTTTAGAAGATACACGTTGCCACCTCTGGTATCGAAAATAAATATGTAACGCCCTTACGTGCAGTTCCTTTATTAGTAAACTCGGGCGCCAGACTATTTGCTTCTGAGGGCGTCACCCTCACCTATCGAGCTCCTCCGGAATGTCCAGAAGCTCGAGCCTAGGTAGACTCCAGTGGAGAATGAAGTGGATAGCTGTTGGAGGTGGAGGTGTCACCAATAAAACACTCGGTTAACTAAAAATTACCCTCTATTCATACCAAATAAACAATCATTCCAGAATAATAGGTCTCACAGTCCTTAAAACAAATCAACAGTTCATATCAGGTACAACAGTCCTTAATCTAAATCACAAAATCTTCACAGTCCTTATCCTCTAAAAACCCAAGTCCCAAAACTACTAATCAATCACCAAAAGTCCAGTAACATTCCGTGAAGGGGTTAGAGTGCACATAAAGCGATTACAGTGGCGAGTTACTCGATGTATTAGGCATCAGAAAGAATTAGGTAAGTAAAATGACTTAGGCACAAAAATGACTAAGGCCGTGTGATTAGAAATGAGAATGTCTCGGGGTTAAAGCGAGAGGGGGCGAAAACCAAAGCCTCACTCAGGCCAACATGGACCATCCAAGCGGAAGGGGTCCCCCCTAGGGCACGGTCCCGCACGGCGCAACTAGTGTCCGGGCGCAACAGAACCCCTCGATTAGAACTGCCAAGGCCCAGCCCAAATCGGAATGACCGGCGGTATGGTGTGCGCATGCGCAAACCAACGCGCGTTCACCCGCGATGACGCCAGGGCAGAGGTCGAACCAAGTGCCTGCCGCACAGCAGCCCACGTCACGGAAAACTTCGATCTAAGCACGATTGAGTTTCCTCATCTCGTACATCAACGTCAGCTCCGAGAGATGGACAGCAGGAGTCCGCTGAGGTAAAACGGCCCACAACCTTGGGACGATTGAGTTTCCTCATCTCGGCACCCAGATGTCGGATCCGCAATACCGGCTAAAGGACTCGTAAAGGACGTGATGCCCTTAACGCCCTCCTGCAGCCGTCGTTCGGTCTCAACGATCGAACCTCACACTCACCTCCTGGAATCTGGTCCTCCGGTCCCCTCTCTATACCCCTTTCCTACCTTGGTATGTCTGCCTACCACTGAACTCACTACCAGCACTCACAACACTGGCTGGACCCTCCCCACTAAACGGTAGAGGTCCTCCCCTTATTTTGAGTTCCGCGCCGTGCGAGGAACTGCCGTTCCAGTGCTCGACTCGCCTATAAGTACCATCCTCGGTCCCTCCACCAACATACGTCGTGCGCACTGCAGATGGAGGTGGGAATGATCGGTCGGTGTCCCCACCGTTCAGCGCGATCTCGCCGGATTCGATCGAGATCAACGGGTTTCTGCCACGCAAACAAAACTACTTCGTTACAAATGTGCAAATTGAAGAAAATTTGTGAGAGTCAGTATTAGGTTTTTCCTATATTTTATTGTTTATTACTTTTCATCGCATTAAAAATGGTTAAGACACTCTGTATCTGAGTACGCCATCTCTCGTTTTCCAGTGGCGGAACAGGACTTCTAGCTGAACAGTGCCGAACATGCTCGGTTTACTTCACCCTCGAAATTCTCCCATCACTTCAAGTAACAAATTGGGATGTTTTACCGGCCGAAACGCCTTCTAACTTCTATCTGGTTCTTGACGTAGCAAACCTCACGTCACAAGAGATGGAACTTGAATATGCTCCCTCCAAAACTATGCTTATAGAAGGACATGAAAGTTGCAGGGTGCCAGTACCGGTGGAAAGATGCCCTCTTTCCAAATTCAAAAGTTTGTACGTTGAGAACTCAGATGACAGCAAGGTGAATGTCGCTTTGGATCTGGATAAGATATTTTCAGAGCATATAGCTAATTTGGTGGATTTGAATTGGCAACTTCTGTCTAATGAGACCAAAGGACAGGCGTCTTTGCAAGGCATAACGTTGGCTCCTTCTATGTTAGATATTGTTGGGATGTCTCCTATACTTTGGGGTAAGTAGGCTTATTTTTATATCGATTCAAAGGAAAAAACGATTCAATGAAATAATATTTTTTACCTATTGAGGCATTTCCGGTTAACTGAAGTCTTGGATTTGTGTACTTTTGACTCATGAAAATATAGTAATGAAAAGAAAATTTAGTATGAATTAAAATTTTTTAATTGTTCAAAAAATATCCTTAATTGCGATTTCAAGACATTTAATTGTTTATAGCTGGTTTTTCGCCCTTAATTACGCGTATTTAAGTAACTATTTCACATGTTTTTATATTTCTTGCGCTCTTAATGCAGTTTCTAAATACTCGATTCTTTGATTATTATACCTACTAGTAAGCCAGTATATCCATAAGCCCATAGATCAATATAGGCCAGTAGATCCATAAGCCAGTAGTTCAATAAGCCCGTAGTTCAATAAGGCCCATAGATCAAAGGAGCGCACGCAGAAACACAAAAGAACGCGAGAAAACACGGCCTTTGATTGAACTCCCAGATAACAGACGACTGAAGAGAAACTGGCTCGTTTATACTGGCTGGTACCTTATGCCGTAACCTTAACCTTAAAAGTTGAACCATAGGAATTCAATGCTTTCGTTCATACTCATTCCCTAACCTTTTCCCTTACCGGTAAAATGCTCAACTTCTAGGGACAAATTCATAGAAATATATATTCATAAATAATTTGGACAAATTACATATATATATATATATATATTAGATAATTAGATTAGATTATCTTATAAGTGCATAAGACTATCTTATAAGTAAGACAAATTAAGGGAATATAATAGTGGGCGAGTTTTTTTGACACATGCGCATTCTATAGAGGGTCAATTATTTATATCAGAGTAAAGCATAGTAGCTATGTAAGCATAGAGCAAAATCCATAAACTCTATGTTCTGTTTAAGGTTAAGTTAACAGCCAGTATAAACTCCTACTGAAATTCTTACGGCATACGGAATAAGGTAAGGGCTTACGGCATAAGGTACCAGCCAGTATAAACGAGCCCTAACAGATCTGAAAGATGCCTGAGGACTTATAAACAAGATCTCATAACGCCACTTAGGAGCATATAGATCTGAATCCGCAAACAGGCCCATAGAATAAATAAATTCTGATTGCTTGTTTGTGTAGTATAATAAAAAAAAAATTGAATTGATCCTCGCATTAAAATGTACAGGTGGAGTCGTTATGTTTTCAAATATTTCGTTGCCTGAGTGAATGTTATAAGATCGATTCTCCTCAGACATTATTCTTAAAATAAAAATACAGTCATAAAGTACATCTTGGATTAAAAAAGCATTCGGTTTCCAAATGCCAGGTAACATAACCTTTCTGCATAACGCAGGTTGCTTAGGGTTCTAGCTGGTAAAGTCCGAATCATAAAGTAACTACATATAGAGTGGAAACTCAGATAGTTTACAGTAATAGTTCAATTTGCCGCCGCATGGCGTCTCTGGCTTCTGTGATTTTTGGTTTGTTGAAATTTTCATAACCTCGTCATTTCCACAGAACACACCTCTATTCTCTACTCACTCAGAACTCAGAAGCCTTTGTTACATCCACAAAGGATCAAAACAGAAATGACGAGGTTATGAAAATATCAACAAACCAAAAATCAGAGAAGCCAGAGACGCCATGAGGCGGTAAATTGAACTATTATTGTGAACTCTACCAGTTTCCACTCTATATGTAATTACTTTATGGTCCGAATGTTATGAACATAGACTACCTATAGATAGGCAACTCTGGCATGAATTTTGGTCCCGATTTCGAGAGCTCAACTTACAGCGCCATCTTTAGTTGTTCCCTACTTAATTACAGATTCCATTCGCACAAAGTTTAGACTTGTGGCGCTCTCTAGGGCATTTTATATGAGTTATCATAGGATTTCACACAAGCGCAGGTTGAATCCCATATTTTTATTGGATTTGAAAACGAATACATTTGAACTGACCATAATTCTTTTAATCTGCTGTAGATTGTCACAATTTCAATAAAAAAATATCATTTGATCAGAAAATTGTGACTATTTGCAGCAGATTAAAAGAATTATGGTCATTTCAAATATATCTGCTCTTCAAATCAAAGAACATACTAATCTATAGAGGATGAAAGGAAATAAACAAAAAATAAACTTTGGAAATATATATAATACAGTATATAATCAATTTACAAAAATTTGAATATCGAGGGAAAGAATAAATGAACCAACAATAACTCATCAAATTATGAAAAATACATTAAAAGAATAAATTAGAATATTAGTGACAAATATATCAATTTAAGCATGAAATGCATTATATTTATACTTTTATGACAGAAACAATTTCTTAAAGTCTATTTTTTTTTTACTTCTTGAACCTGAAAGCAATACAGGAATTTAAATCAAAGAGAACTAGTGGAGGTATATTAAGATTTAGAGCCAAATTAATTCACAGTACATTTTTAGTGAGTTATAAGTTAATCCGAAACCACTACTTATATGAATGCAACACATACCTTTTGACATTACTATCACTGAAACAATTGGGAACACAGCAAGAATAAACCATTTCAATGAAATTAAATTGAATAAGTTGAAAATAAATACCTCTCTAGCTGAATAACACTAGAACACGACATGGGAGAAAAGAAATGTGCTCGTCATAGAATAGTTTCTTACTCGTCATAAAGTCCATCAAGACCCTGATCCGATAAAATCCGTTTTTACCGATCGCTACTGAGAATTCCTAATTTACCGATCCGAGCTTTGGGAATAACTAAAGATGTCTCTGCCGTTCGTCGAAGAGAAACGTGACCACTTTGTAGTAGGCCAGTTCCCACCCCTGGTTATGAACTGTCGACCTGTAGTCAGGGCTACGTGACTAAGTTAATAAACTGCGACATGGTCAGCTATTTCCTTATTAAATCTGTTTCAAATTACAGATATTCAAATCAATGGCGAATTGGTTAAACCTCAAGAAGGAATCAACTGTGAGGCAGGTGACTGCTTGGAATTGCTTGTCAGAGTGTCTAACTGTCTCGATAACGCACTCCATCAAATAATGCTTTCGGTGCAATTCTATCAAGATTATGAAAATGGAAATTTGAATTTCAGAATGGAGACTAGGTTGGCAATGACCGGCACACCAAGGTACGTAATTAGCATTTTTGTAGGCAGAAAGGGTTATTTTTCAATGATATATTTGTGCTCCACCACGAAACTGTGTTATGGCGATGCTAATCAACTAATGATGATTATGATATGTTATACTACCCAATTTGTATTTCAGGATGTTGATATCAACTTTGAACCCTCAACAAACGATGCAGTATTCATGTAATGTAATATTTTTCAATAGTGGAAATTATAAGTTGAGTGTTAAATGCAGTAGTGCTAGTTTTTCTTCTACCACAAGTTATAGTGAACCAACAACAGGTCACGTTTGGAAGTTCATACCACCTCTAACATTCACGGTGACCTGAGGAAGTATGTGAACGAACGTTCTACTAAAATGTTATATTTGTTGAGGGAATTATAATGTATAACGATATGTACACATTAAAAATATATAATGTTAAATGAAATTTCAATGGAAAATGTATATACTCGTATTTTAAATGGTATAATAATGAACTGTTAATAAAACTTTTCGAAACGTGTGGTAAAACTTTCAACCCTTCTCCATAGACTGAGTGCAATTGTCTGACAATTTTAAAGAATTTTTCACTTCAACAGGCTATTCGACTATTTTGAAAATATCTTACTATCAATGTTATTTAGACTACAGGATTTTGACATTAGTTCTGAGCAGTTCTGTAATCTTTACTGCAGTTTCACCCACAGAACATCAGAATGATCTTTTCTGAGATAATCTCTAATTTCGATGATTCCCGAAACAAAACTCAAATATCTCTTCTTTTAAACGAAATATGAAATATTATTTTCTCTATTTCAGTGTCGTAATGAGTTCATTACAGTACTAAAAACAGTGCTGTAATGAACTCATTACAGCATTGTTTTTAGTTATATTTTTCATTTTGTGGTCGACAACACTGTTAGGGCGTTTTCGGAATTTCCTCAATATTTATTTGTTTATTATTGATTGTATTGATGTTTTAAGTTCGCCTTCTTCGCGTTTCCAGTTAGTTCAGTTTTAGAATTCGACGCCGCCGTGTTGTAGAATTTCGATAGTTTTTTACATTTTCGCTTTTCACCCGCTTTAGAAAAATTTAGCATAGTAAAACCGCAGTATTTAGTGTGCATCTTGGTGTTAATGCATGACAATTATAGTACAGCTCGCATTATAGTTGAACCCTCATTTCTATTCCAACCAAGGAAGGGCGGGATTACCATCTGCATCCCGAGCCGCAGTGGGAGTGCTTTCCAGGTTTAAAATTCATCTTATTTTTTCCTTATTTTTACCTTCACCCTTCCTAATTAACTTCCTTTAATCGAAGGTGAATTTGGAAATAACGCACCTGGAACTAGCTTCACCCCAAACTTAATAGTAAGTTAAACATTTTGGTTTGTTTTCATTTACAGTCCACTAAAATTAGCATAGATAGCATATAGTCCTTTGTAAGTATAAATTGCTTTCAATAATTGACCAAAGGCCGTACCAAACACTGACATCAATTCTTTCGAATATCAACACGCGTCCATTGCATGTCAATTGTCAATATTAAACCAGGTAGAGATTTGACCGCACTATTCAAATTCTATAATCTGTCAAGTTTCGTATCAGTCACGCCAACTGCGAAAATAAAATACAAAAGGCACGAGGAGGTATAATCTGAATTTTCATTGATTTCCAATAAATTTCTCACAATTCTTGACTGAAATAGAGAAAATATCGTCTAATACTCGTTGCAGAAGGCAATTCCAACACTCATGCGTTCAAAAACTCGCTCCTTCGTCGCTCGTTTTCGAATTTCGCATTCGTGTTGGAAAAGGTGACCATTCTACAACTTGTTTTAGAATACGCGCACTAGAGACGCTCCCGGGGTGTCTTAATTGGTGACTGGAAAGCAGCTATTGTATGGTGTCTGTCATGATGCATATTGTATATTGTACAATGCTCATTGCTATACATCACTTAAACAGTAAATAGTAACCTATATACACTATAACACAATAAAATTACTGCACTGTCACATGACCCTATGGTACTCCATGAATTCTCCGATACTATAAAAAGCTTGACCCTTGAGGAATTCCTTTATTTTTATCTTGAATGCTCGAACACCATAAGCCTTCAAGTAATCCGGCAACCTATTATAAAATGTGATACCCATATATAAGCACGACGTCTGTGTTTTCGTGAGTCTATGCCGAGGAGGCACACAACGATTGGCCCATCTAGTTTGGTAACTATGAAGTTCACTATGTCTTTTATGCATCAATATTAGGCATTCCAGGATATAACAGCATGGTAAGGTGAGTATTTCGAATCTCTTGAATAATTCTCTACAACTCTGCGTTGTAGCCAGAGCCAGAGCTTTTAACGCCATCTTCTACATCCGGAAAACTCGAGCCGCACACGAGGCAGCTCCCCATATTGGGATACCATAAGTAGCTGAACTATGGAAATGGGCGTAGTAAGTCATAATTGCCTCCTCCAATCCCACCCGAGAAACAATCTGCCTGACAGCGTAGGTGGCTGTTGCCAGCCTCTTGCACAACTCATCTACATGTTTAACCCAAGAAATACGGTCATCGATCCAAAAACCCAACAGCATAACAGATTGACAGTCTCCCCGAGTTTTCAATTTATTATCCTGTATTATCCTAGTAAGGTCTAGCGTCTAAACCAATCAACCGATTTGCCTCAAATATTTTTAAATTAACGGTAGGCATCTAAACTGATGCAGAAAAATAATAACAAGTGCCAAACATCTATAATTTTTCTAAAAAACACAAAAACGCAAAAATTAAGGGTGTTTGGCAGGTTTTCGCTGTAGATGGCGCCACCGCTCAACAAATTTTTACTGATATGGGCTTTAATTTCTTCTTCTTGCACTCCAAGTCACCATTACCGTCATATAACTCATTAAAAACATTTGTAAATTTGATTAACATTTATTTGTATTTAAATTATAACATGTGACTTATAAATCATATGGTTACATTGCTAGAAGAGGAAAAACACTTTATTTCAGTTGTTTTATTTAGGCTTTGAATTTAAAAGGGTGAAGTGAATTTTTGTGAATAAAATAATTTGTGAATTGCAATAGTAAAAAATCTCAAAATTTGTTATTTGAATAAAATTACCTTAAGTGAAAGTTGAACTGTTAGGGCAAGTTAGAAAAAGGTTCAAGAGTACTACCTGAGTTGGTCAGAAAGTGAGTATTTGAATAATTTTATAACAATTTATATTTTATATAACGTGCTTGAAAATATAAGATGGAAACTGCGATTTTGACAAAGTTTCAATTTAAAAGTAATTGTCAAACTTAATAACGCTTAATAATTATAATAAACATCTATAATTTCTGTAAAAACCACAAAAAACTTAAAAATTAAGGGTGTTTGGCATGTTTTCGGTGTAGATGGCGCCACCGCTCAACAAATCAAAATTGACTTCCACCCATGCTTCTGCAATTTCAGCTTTGACTTTCAAGGAGGAAAGACGTGTTTTGATGAGCTTGATTTTAAGCTCTAGTAAGTTAATTTAGAAAATTAAAATTGAAAAATTTAGAAAGCACTGACGTGAGGTCAGATTGCTTTGGCGCTCTTGTTGAGCTACTTGCTAGTAAATATTCAAACCTTAACAAATCTATAAGCTCTCTGGTCGGGTGAACAATAGTCTTTTTCCGTACTATGGGACAATGTGATGCAAATATGAAAGCCTAATGAATAAACAAACTTTTATCTCAATTTGAAAATAACTACACATGAGTTTCATCAAATTTTGTTCTATTCTTCTCCTAAAAACTTACGTCATTGCTTTTCTGAATTATGACAACGTCATCGACATCGAATTCTACCTCTATGAATTCTATGAAAATTTTGATTGATATTACGCCAACTGACACTGATATCTAGGTCCGCAAGTTGTCAAACGAATATCGATCTGTGATGGCAAATCTTTCAATGACAAAGCTCGGACTTCATGACATTTCTATTTTTCTCCTGAGTAAATGAAAAAAATGATCATATCTTCAGAAGGAGGAAAGCTACGACAATGAAATTTGAGGATGATGAAGATATCGGTAACCTCAATATATATACGGATTTTTATTTAAATCTAAATGAAGTCTTAGGAGATATTGAGTATTGAAAATTTTTTTAAAATTTTCTAGCGTGACGATTTCTACGAAATTTTGCAAGCCGTTTCGTTTCAGCCTCCCTCAACAATATTCCAAGTATCAACTCGATCGGATGGATATTCTAGTAGTTATTGAGGAAACAAAATTTCAGATGCTCATAACTACTGAACCATCCGACGGATTTGGCCCAATAACGAACTTGACCGAGATATTTGGACAATTAACCTATTCTGAAAATATGAAAACTCTGGCTGATTCCTTTTGGATGCTAGAGAGGATACGGCCGGCCGGCCGGACAGACC
The DNA here is from genome assembly GCA_030674115.1 of Micraspis discolor. NCBI lineage: Eukaryota > Metazoa > Arthropoda > Insecta > Coleoptera > Coccinellidae > Micraspis > Micraspis discolor. Next base: position 167,635 of record JARTUT010000020.1, read on the forward strand.
AAACTTTCGCCACGAATTCTTCATCAGGGAGTCGAACCCAATCGATTGAGACCATTTTCGGCTCGATATTCCAAAATTACAGACATTCGGGCAAAATGATAGGCACTCTGTTCGGGTGAACAAGAGCGCCAAAAAGATATTGAAAACCCAAATTTGGATGGTAATTCTCCATTTTTGGGTAAAAATTGAAAACGGATCACGTCCGATTTTTCAATTTTGAGTGTAAAATTTTAATTTACAATGGAGACAGACCAGTGGGTTCTCGAAACGCTACCCGGACAACCCGAACTGAAAGAAACCGACGCCGCGTTCATAAACAATAATTACGCAATGCGATCAGTATTTGTAGAGAGACGGGCTCCGGTTGAAGACGAATTTCCCGCTTTTTCTGTCGGCGAAATGAGCGAATCGTGTCAAATTTGCAATTCTTACTTGCGCCCGTGGCGACACGGGCTTTTCCACTAGTATCGAAGAATACTCTTAGGCCCGACCGCCTCCAGTCACGTAAGTCTCACCCCGAGCTCCGCACACTGGTCGTCTAGAACCGCAAGAATCTTCGTCTTGTGAGGCTTTTATGTGATACGCCGAATTGTATGACACCCCGTCACTAACCCCTGATCTATATGCTTTATTGTTTGCTAACTAAATATTGTAACCCAAAAAATCAAAAGAATATATAATATAATTATTAAAATACTTTGTACAACATTAGATTAAATGATTACATTTGTAATATATTGCATAATATTATTAAACTAAAAAGATTTTAATCAACACGGCAATCAGTGAAAATAACGTTGCATAATAAAAAGATGTCTTAAGCAGAATTGTATGTCTCTTCGTTTAATCAATTGAATTATTTCCATGACGGCTAATCTTCCTCCTCCTCTTCAATGGCTTGAATGTCATTTGATTGCATTTGATATACGCTACCGTCATCACTATCATCCGATCTGTTTGTTCTAGGATTTTTATATTTTTTTATTTTGTTAAGTTTATCCACGAACTTAGTTAACTGTGATATGGTAGAGTAGGAATGTATCACCTGAAAATAATAATACATAAGAAAAAAAGAAAATTCTAATCGAAGTACCCACATCTTGAAGTTCATCACATATAGCTAACAATTCTTCAATAACCAGATTGTCGGTAGTTACATGCAACATGTTTAAAACTTTCGCTAGCGTAGGTACCAATTTTGATTTCGGTTTTTTCCTGATTTCAAGGCAAACCCTCATCGCAAAATTATACAACACCACTTCATCCTAAAACTCGCAGTATGACAAATTAGATTTTCCAAATAGATCAAAATTAACTCACTTCCACATTGATTTCAAATAGAGCTACAAGAAACTTTGCTATATCATCAACGTTAGTATCACAATATGGACTGTCCTCTGGAGCATATATAAGAACTTTTAATGTTAAAAGTATGGTGTCTTCCCATTGTCGATGAAAACCTGATACACTTGGTAACTGTTGAAACGTCAATCCAATAAACTGTTTGAGTTTTTGACATTGATCTGTAAAAGAAATTCTTTTAAAAAAATTAATGAGTTTTCAATTTTTTCTGCATTCCCAAAGCAAAATGAGAAACTAAAATAAAATATAATGAATAATTAAGAAAACCAATTTGAAAATTCAGATGCCACTATCTCTACTCTAATGAAAAACAATAGTACATTGTTTACCGGAAATGGATGAAAGTAATAAACAGGTAAATACATATGTAATATTTCAGTAAATAAAAAGAAACTACCAAAAAATACCTTCTACAGAAATTGCCACAATATTGTAACAAAACCGAATATGAACCTTCTAATGACTACTACGTCAACAGAGCAGTTCCGCTTCATGCGCCGACAAAGGGATTAAGAACATGATGAAAGGGACCGGTCGCCATAAAGCCGTCACATAAAAAACGATTAATGGTGGCATATTTATGTGACATAAAAGAGACCGCTTTGATCGTTCTGGAACGTGAAGCATCTTTCGGGTAACTTCTAGAAAAAAACAGCGCCGGATATAAATGACTGAAGCCGATTCATGGATAGAACTTGCCGACGAATAAACAGGTGTTCCTAGTGAAATTCTGTAGATTAATTGTGTATATAAATTATCGATAATTGTTAGTTAAGTGTGAATATAAATTAGTTTAAAGAAGGACTTGTATTGGATTTCTATTTCGTTGAGGAAAACGTAACATTATAATAAAACAAATTAATAAAAAAAGCTTTATAGATAAATTCTGAATAATATCAAATACATAATGAAGAAATATAAATTGAAATGAAAGATAAGAAAAAATGAAACTGAAAGGAAAAAAAAAAACGAAACCGTCAAGACACAAGGCAACAGTTGATATTTTTTGTGAAATATCTTAATAACAGTGCTTTTCTATTTTCTTGATAGTGCCCTTGACAATAAAACAGCCATGTGAAATTAAAGGCAATAATACCTAGTAGAGGTGTAAAGTAGCGAAATATAATATTAAATTGGTGTTTCATCCTGATGCAGCAACAAATTGAACTTAATTTCTTCCCCGCCAGTGTTGAAAAAATCGAGAACTTTCCCTCCGACAACACCGCATAGTAAATGCCCAGCAGGTGAGTAAAAAGACACGGACTCTTGCTGTGAATGTAATGAATGGTTTATTTGGATAACCCTCCTTTCTTTGTGCATGTGATGCTTTGTTCAAGTTGTATTACACTTCTTGTTACCTAGGACCTGAATTATATTACCTAGCCATGTAGTTTCACCAATTTTTCAGACTACAAATCTTGGAGTTGGCATGTCAACTATAACAAAGGCTCTACCTTCAGCTTACCGCAAAAATTTCGCAATTGTACCCAAAGCAATTATGTTCATCGTAAGCTATTTTGTAGCATGAATTGCCAAGACCTTCATGGACCAGGATCTGTGGTTAAACTACAGGAACGTATGATAACGTCTGAGATCATCGACTAGTAGTGTTACTAGTATGTTTGATATAAAGTAGTGGACGTAGCTCTTTGCGCATAGCACCATAATGTTGTATCGAGTGGTGAGAAATCTTTTGTTCAATTACTTCTGTTTTCTTGCTACCATTATTTATATCTCTTATTGTTGATTATGTGTATTTTTTACAGTCGATTATGCATGGTTCTTAGTATCATGTTGTGCTCATGTTCCTTACAGTTATTCTGATTTTATTAACTTATTGTTACCATTCTATTAAGTGATGAGAGATCCTCTGTTTATTTAATTGTATATTTCTTGTAATTGTCTTATTATTATTAATGATGTTCTCTTGCTGCTATTTATGTCTATGTTTCCTTTCTGTTGATTTATATGTTTTACTGTTTTATCAAGTGGTGAGAGCACTTTCGTTTATTCATTTTTATGATCTCGTACTGCTATCTATTTATCTTTATGCTCGTATTACATGATATTTCATTTAGGGGTCTCGAGATTGTGAGCCATTCCTATATTGTTGTATGAGATTTCTTAGCTACCCGGATCGAAGGCCTACCATCATGTGCTATAATGCATGAGAGAATATACTTTTTATATCAACGGCGAAACTTTCTGTCAATTTTTCAGAGCCGCCGCTGGAACTCATGACCTTCCCTGTGTTCCCAATTCCTTAGCTCATACAATATTATAGTTATGGCTCACATACCCTGGGGCAGGATTACTGTCTGTTCTGCATTCTTATAATTTTTCCAGAGTTGTTATACTCGACTTTGCTAGCTGTTAATATTTCACCATTTACTTTTAAACAAGTGCCCTAACATAAGGGCACTGCCCGAGGCTTTTCCCTACATTTTTTAGACCCTTAATAAAGAGCTGATTGTTTGGGTCTAACCGTTGTATTTTATTTAACATCTTTGTTTCCCAATTATTTTCACTAATCTCAATTATCACGAACTTGAATTATTACGTAAACATAACGTAAAGTTCTACCCTTGCTGGATGATCACCTTAAATGGCCAAGTCTTTGTATCTGGAGGCATTGAGACTCCAGTGTCGTAGTTAGTTTTAAAATTAATATTTGTCATTCTTTTCGAAAGAAAAAGTGGCAAATGTTACAAGCTCTCAAAGAAATTTGCACAACAAAGCCATTATAAAGAACTTATGAATGAGTTTTGTGTGGAAAGATCCCAGAACAGAAAGCGAAGCAGGAGATCACCACTTAATACCAAATGGGAGGAAATACAAAAATTTTGGTTCCAAAAAATATCGAAAAATCATGTCATGTTGACACTAATCAATATGTTTCCAAAGGAGAACACAATTTTCTTCCATACCCAAAATGGCAACCAATACCAACCAAATGCACGACTGCTCTGTTCAAAATTACCGATGATATTTTGTCAGCCACGGATAAGGGTCTCATTACAGCACTTATATTACTTGATTATAGTAAAGCCTTTGACTCCATTTGTCATCAATTACTGATTTCCATTTTATCTTTCGTGGGCTTTTCAAAGGTGGTTGTGCTACTGCTCAAAAACTATCTCTTCCACAGAACACAGCGAGTCAAAGTTGATGGCTCTTTGTCGGACCCTTTGTTCATCTCGTGCGGGGTGCCCCATGGTTCTCTCTTGGGTCCTCTGTTGTTCATAATTTATACCCATGGATTTTGGAAATGCCTTGAGTTTTGTGAGGTTCATTTTTATTGTGACGATACACAACTTTATTACAGTTTGAATGCTAATGCTGTTGATGTACTGGAGGAACTGAATAAGATAATCGCGATTTACAAGCTATCAAAAAGGTGGCAGAACAACATAACCTGCTTGTCAATGGAAGCAAATCTAAGGCGATTTTTTTTGGTAATCAGTCAGCATGTGATATGTTAGAAGAGTGTAGTGAGTTTGTTATTGGTAAGGAGAAGATTCCTGTTGTTAAAACTTTACGTAATTTGGGTTTGTTGATGGATAATTCTTTTCGCTATAAATTACATATCCAGGATGCATGGAAGATCCTGCCTTAAATATACGATCACTGTTTTCAGTTTGACATTCAATGCCTGGATGAACAGAAGGTACAGAACTCCTGTTTGAGATTTATCGAGATCAGTTGTCGGAGGTCAAATGAAATCCACATACGAGGCATGTTTTTAAGTAAAGTTACGTTTTTCCTCAGCGAATTAGAAAAACACTACAAGTCTTCTTTAAAGTAATTTATATTCACACTTAACTAACAATAATCAATAATTTATATACACAATTTATCTACAAAATTTCACTAGGAATACCTGTTTATTCGTCGGCAAGTTCTATCCATGAATAGGCTTCAGTCATTTATATCCGGCGCTGTTTTTCATTAGAAGTTACCAGAAAGATGCATCATATTCTCTTTATATCCCATAAATATGCCATCATTAAACGTTTTTATGTGACAGCTTTATGGCGAGCGGTCCCTTTATCGCGATCTTAATCCCTTTGTCGGCGCATGAAGCGGAACTCCTCTGTTGACGTTATTGTCATTAGACGGTTCATATTCGGTTTTGTTACATTGCTCCCTCCTTAAAAGAACGTTTGGTCCCTAACTTTCCTTCATAACTGAATCTGCAAGCGCTCCCATTTCTGCAGAACCCTTGTTGATCGAAATAGCAGGATACCGTTTTCTTTACAGGACCGCCTTTCATGTTGAAACTACAAACCCGTATTCGGACATTGGTATTCTGGAAAACTACCTCCAGCATGTTACGAACTACTCTCCAGTTCAGACGATCAGTCCACAACCCAGCTTGGGAATTGCAAGCTTGCACCTACTCTAGCCAGCTCGTCTCTAAGGTTCATCAAGGTACTCCACATGGCTTGGTAGGTTGGCTTTCCATAAGATTTTCCTTGGTTACCATATAGAAGAGGTAACGAGGTCCATCGGTCAACTTCAGGATTCGGCTAAGGGAAGATTGTTGTCCCATGAGGTCTGTTACACGACCAAATTTCTTCTTGAAGAATAGAGCTATCCCTTGGACATGTTGAGATCTTCAGCTACACAGTGCGCCAATGAGTAGTCTACCGGTACCGCCAAAAGATCTTGTTGCTCCTCAGTTGTGATCCCGAACCTCGCTTTTCCGGTTTCTCCATAATTTGCCGTGAACTGATTAAAGCTCAATTCCTTTTGATCTGGGGTCTGAGTTGTAGTCCTTCCCACTCCCGTCTCGTCCTGAGCGTTATGATCGGCCTCATACCTTGCCAGGCGATTCACATGAACTACACGTTTATTTCCTCTTGGCAATTTTGGATGCAGTAGACTACGTCATTGATCCTCTTCACAACCTTATATGGGCCTTCCCAATTCTTCTGTAACTTTGGGAATAGCCCTCTTCTCCTATGGGGCTGAACAACCATATCAAATCTCCCACCTCGTATCCACTTTCTGCCGCCTTGATGTCGTAACGAAACTTCATGCGATCACTTGCAATTTGCAGGTTTTTCCGGACCTTCTCATGGATGTAGTGCAATCTCCCTTTCAGACTGCTCACGTAATTCTCACCCGCAACATCCGTTCCAGGCGTACACCCAAACTCCAGGTCACAAGGGAGTCTCATCTCTCGACCGAACATAATGCATGCTGGGGTTTCCCCTGTCGATTCCTGCACGGACGATCTATAGGCCATGGTGAATATATGCAGGTACCTATCCCAATCTCTCTGGTGGTCGGAGACAATCTTGGCCAAGTATTTTCCCACAGTCCTATTCATTCTCTCTACCATTCCGTCTGACTGTGGGTGGAGAACAGTTGTTCTGGTCTTCTTGATCCCTAGCAACTCGCATAGGGTCTGGAACAAGCTGGACTCGAAATTTCGTCCCTGATCTGAATGAAGCTCCATAGGCAGGCAGAATCTGCAGAACATCTCCTTGACCAAGACATCAGCAACTATTGCGGCTTCTTGATTCGGAATGGCGTAAGCCTCCACCCATTTGGAGAAGTAGTTCATAGCAACAAGGATGTACTTGTTTCCATAGTCAGTTTCTGAAACGGACCAGGTATATTGATTATGATTTTTTACCAACCTTGAATTTGGAATCTAAAATAATACAAAAAAATCTCAATTCACAAGTCACAGAGGTTTTAAGCTTCGAGCAAACCGATAACTACTGAAGTGAAATGTTAAGATTTTTACATTCATAATATTATACACATAAGAGTGACGCAGATATAAAACCTGCAAACGTATAAATACAACACATCACTATGCGAGATAAACCATGATATAATGTTTTTTGTGAACAAGATAAAACGGATAAAACTTACCTAAAATTTCACTTGTCAACTCACTAGTTAATCACTATTCGTCACCAAGAAGAGACTGTAATAATAATATATTAATACGCTCTCGAATAGGCTAAGCAACCGACCTAATGACCCAATAGCGAATATGTGCCGAAGAAAGCATACGCCAATTGGAAATGTTGCCAGACTCAACTATTCCAAAGCATAAATGCCGAGCATAAAATAATTCGATAAATAATCATCATTCAAAAACCGATTAATCAGATGAATAATCATAAATTTACATTTAAGCTTGCCTAGTTCGTTATTAATATTTTATAGCTAAGTTTTTTTCAATATGGACCTAAACTGGGAATTTATTATGCACGAATCAAACGGAGATTTTCCTGAAACTTCAGGTGGTTTCAGTAAAACCGGCAATGCCGCGCTTAAATCGTGTTTATTCGCGCAGCACATGGAGCTAATTTGCCCAGATCGCAGGACGATTTGATGGCACGTGGTAGACGAGTGCTCTTGCGCCGAACGTGATGATTTAAATTCTTCGTAAATCCTTTATAAATCACTGTAAATCCCAGGTAAATCCTATAAATCCTCTTGAATTCTCATAAATCCCCGTAAATCACAGTAAATCCCAATAAATCCCCATAATTCCTTGAGGCTGTACACCATAAATCCCCAGATATTTACCCCTCGGTGAGTACCGTTTTGGAATTAAAAAGACGTGTAAAGATACCGCAATAATTTTATTTTTACATGAAAGCCTGTATCTTAATCTACTTATCAACATAAAATCCGTGAATATTGACGAACTTGTCATAACTTGGCACCAGTTTTTGGATACCCTCCTCATAAAATTCGGCCGCCCGACTTGTTAACCACTGTCACAAATGTTTTGATTTCATTATCGTCTCGCAGACGCTGACCGCCCAGGTGTTTCTTCAGGAACAAATGGTAGTCGCTGGAGTGCCAGATCAGGGCTTTTCGTCCACTGCACCAAATCTTCATTAACGACCGAAGGACTCCACTAAGTTCTTCATCATGCATATTTGTGCGGCCATCTTTAAATGCTCTCACCCATTTCCTTACCATTCAATCACTCATAATGTTTTGTCCGTAAACTTCATAGATCTCACGATGAATATCGATCGGTTCAACGCCTTTAGCACTAAGAAATCGTATAACACTCCGTACTTCACAATCAGCGGGATTCACGATTGTCGGAGGCATCTTAAACACTCAGTAAACAACGTATACAATGAAGAAGCAGACTGTAATGGCGTCAGTGCGTAGGTAACCAGCCACATGCGCGGAACGCCGACCGCAGCGCTACGGCGGCGGAATCGCAAAACGGTACATGCCTCGTAAAACGACGGATCGAAAATCAAAAAATTCTCGCTGATAAAATAATAAGTGAACTCACCGTATGGATCGCACCATTTCAAAACAAGTCTTGAGAGTAAGGAAGAAGACTGCACAATATTATCCAAAACAAGACTACATAAGCCACGGCCGGCCGTTTCTGAACTTGTATTTGCTGCAAACAACATTGTCAATAGTAGTAATTACGAATAAAATAATTATTATTATTCACTCACTTCATCATCCATCAGATCGACTAATCCTTTAATTATATTCGTCAGTGAAGTGCCACCAAAGAAATGCCGTTGATGATCTTCGCGTTGACTTTCCGATAAATCAATTCGTTCCTCGGGCGCAGCTACTAGCCGAGTGCCAAATACTCTCAATAGATCCACTATTGATTTCATACAAATCAGAAGTACTTGAATATCGCATTCTTGACCAGCCTGATAAGCGGAGATCTGAAAGAGAATATTCAGTCCAACAATCTCAATATTAAGTTCACCAGTATGATAAATACGAGGGGCGTATTTATTTTCGCGGAATGAGCGGAATTGAGAAGGGTTATGAGGCTCTTGAAGATAGTTAAGTGACTGGTAATCATTAAAAATACGAGGTTTCATTGTACAGTGATCAACAATTGCTAGGCAATAATAATTTATTTTTACATGAAAGCCTGTATCTTAATCTACTTATCAACATAAAATCCGTGAATATTGACGAACTTGTCATAACTTGGCACCAGTTTTTGGATACCCTCCTCATAAAATTCGGCCGCCCGACTTGTTAACCACCTATTGTCACAAATGTTTTGATTTCATTATCGTCTCGCAGACGCTGACCGCCCAGGTGTTTCTTCAGGAACAAATGGTAGTCGCTGGGTGCCAGATCAGGGCTTTTCGTCCACTGCACCAAATCTTCATTATCTGCATTACGACCGAAGGACTCCACTAAGTTCTTCATCATGCACATTTGTGCGGCCATCTTTAAATGCTCTCACCCATTTCCTTACCATTCAATCACTCATAATGTTTTGTCCGTAAACTTCACAGATCTCACGATGAATATCGATCGGTTCAACGCCTTTAGCACTAAGAAATCGTATAACAGCCCGTACTTCACAATCAGCGGAACTCACGATTGTCGGAGGCATCTTAAACACTCAGTAAACAACGTATACAATGAAAAATCAGACTGTAATGGCGTCAGTGCGTAGACAAGAGATGTAGGTAACCAGCGCGCATGCGCGGAACGCCGACCGCAGCGCTACGGCGGCGGAATCGCAAAACGGTACATGCCTCGTAAAACGATGGATCGAAAATCAAAAAAATTCTCGCTGATAAAATAATAAGTGAACTCACCGTATGGATCGCACCATTTCAAAACAAGTCTTGAGAGTAAGGAAGAAGACTGCACAATATTATCCAAAACAAGACTACATAAGCCACGGCCGGCCGTTTCCTGAACTTGTATTTGCTGCAAACAACATTGTCAATAGTAGTAATTACGAATAAAATAATTATTATTATTCACTCACTTCATCATCCATCAGATCGACTAATCCTTTAATTATATTCGTCAGTGAAGTGCCACCAAAGAAATGCCGTTGATGATCTTCGCGTTGACTTTCCGATAAATCAATTCGTTCCTCGGGCGCAGCTACTAGCCGAGTGCCAAATACTCTCAATAGATCCACTATTGATTTCATACAAATCAGAAGTACTTGAATATCGCATTCTTGACCAGCCTGATAAGCGGAGATCTGAAAGAGAATATTCAGTCCAACAATCTCAATATTAAGTTCATCAGTATGATAAATACGAGGGGGCGTATTTATTTTCGCGGAATGAGCGGAATTGAGAAGGGTTATGAGGCTCTTGAAGATAGTTTAGTGACTGGTAATCATTAAAAATACGAGGTTTCATTGTACAGTGATCAACAATTGCTAGGGATCACTTATGAACTTCTCTTCATTTGTATTTATTTCAATTTATCTCGTGAATATCTGTATATTATATTAGGTGTACAAATAAGTTTCCGCGGTTTTTTATAAAAAATTAGGAATTTATTGTAAAGGAAAAGTACATTACGTTTTATTCAAAGTATTTTCCATCATTTGCCACTACTTTTCCCCATCTTTCTGGCAACATTCGGATACCCCGTCGAAAAAACTCTTCATCTTTTGACGCTATCCACAAATCTACCCAATTTTTGGTGGCTTCATATGATGTGAAGCGCTGCTCAGACAGACCATGTGCCATCGACCGGAACAGATGATAATCAGAAGAGGCTAAGTCTGGTGAATACGGCGGGTGGGGTAAAACTTCCCAGTTGAGTGTTTCCAAGTAAGTTTTTACCGGCGCCGCAACATGTGGACGAGCATTATCGTGTAGAAGAATAATTTTGTCGTGTCTGGAGTAGTAATGGGCGCGTTTTTCCTTAAGTGCCCGACTCAATCTCATCAATTGTGTTCGGTAGAGAGCTCCAGTAATGGTTTCGCTTGGTTTCAGCAATTCATAATACACGACACCAAGCTGATCCCACCAAATACACAGCATGAGTTTTTTTTCCATGAATATTCGGCTTAGCTGTCGATGTTGATGGTTCGCCGGGCTTAACCCATAACTTTCTCTTCTTTGGATTATCGTAGTGAATCCATTTTTCGTCACCAGTGACTATACGATGTAAAAAACTCTTTTTTATTCCTGGCAAGCAGCATTTCACTCATGCATAATCGGCGTTCAACGTCTCTCGGCTTTAGTTCATATGGAACCCAATTTCCTTGTTTTTGAATCATTCCTAACGATTTTAAACGATGTGAAATTGCTTGTTGAGTCACTTGTAGAGTAAGTGCAAGTTCTTTTTGCGTTTGGGACGAATCTTCCTCCAATAGTGCTTCTAATTCCATGTCTTCGTACATTTTCGGCCTTCCACTGCGTTCTTTGTCTTTAACGTCAAACTCACCGTTCTTAAACTTTTGAAACCATTCCTGACAACTTCTCTCACTTAAAGCAGCTTCACCATATGCTTCTAGAAACAATCGATGCGCCTCAGCTGCAGATTTTTTCACATTAAAGAAGTAAATCAAAAGTTCCCGCAAATGATGCTTATTCAGAATGAAACTTGACATTTTTGCACGAAAAAAATTACGTGATGCTGATACGGAATCACTAGTACTTTAAGGTTATGGTGTTGCCAGATGACTAAACTTGGGATATTACGTTTTACATCTGACAATTTCTCCATAACCTTCTGGTGGGGCCATCTTTTGACAAACCGCGGAAACTTATTTGTACACCTAATATATCCCTCATTCCACGAATATAAAAACTTTCCCTCATAGATTGAAAAATATTCATCTGTACCTACAGGAGCATAAAACAAGTGGATCCCATGATTGGCAGTCTTCTTGTCAATCATACATAGCAAAGCATAGCAATGCATTGCTTTAGCCTGTACAGTTTCATTTTCGTGAATCATTAATTCGAATATGGTTTCCTTTTTCAATGTTTCCAATGAAGAAGTGATTCTTGTCACTCCTGGCGACAATAGTAATCCTGCTGCTACGTCTAAGCATTTCACCAACGTAGCTTTGTCAGTTTTTTTCACCGGTGCCTGCTGAGTTTGGTGAAATTCCTCATTTAGAATTTCGCTCATCATTGAGTTCAAATGGCAAATTTTTTCCTCTAATTGTTCAGCTAATTGATAATCTTTTTGAGCGATCGCTGAGTTCTGCATCGTTGAAGTCACGGCCAAGTCATTTTTAAGAATCTTCACCTGAAATAATCATATTTTGAAATCAACTTGACAAGTAATTACTTTGAACCAATTTGAAAAACTGATGAGACGTGATATCAAATTTGAAGTTAAGCAAATACTAAACTTTAACTGTATTGAGGGCTATTAATTTTAATTCTACAGGGTGTAAAATATTTAAGAAGAGATTCCTCATCGAAAAAAAGATATTCATTGGAGCATCCCTTGTTAAGTTACAGCCCCTCAAAGGGGTACATAAAATTTGTGTAACAATTTTTTTCACAAGCACCCTCAAAAGTTACAATATTGAAATTAACCTAACGTTTCCTACTAGCAAAAAGACACTTATCCAGTTATTTATTTGGTTTACCCCATGATTGTAAGGGTGTATTTATTTTCTCCTATAAATCAAACTTTAAAAGATCTTCAAATATTAAATATTTTCGTCAGCCATGAATGAAATAATGTTACGATGATGCGGTGTCACGATTTTGTTTTTCCAACTACTTATTCCAATTTAATGCTACGAATTAATCAACAAGTGACAATCCCAAATCTGGGTTAGAATTGGTTCTTTTCAATCTAGATGGAGTTAGTAGTAGATTGAAAATTTGTATTTCCTTATTTATGTTATAAGACTGAAATAAATTTGGGCCAAGTTTTTGATGTCCGTTTTATCGTTCATAGCTTCTTTCCCTTTTTTTATGTGGATCATTTCTAGTATATTTCTAGTTTTGTTGTTTTTTCTTTTTCCAGGATAGAAAAGTTCTCAAAATCCATTTTATGTTTTTTTGTTTGTTCATGTTTTTTTAGTGCGGTCATATTTTTGCAAAATTTGTGCCAACTTATTCGTTCCTTCATATATTGTGTTGTCTGTCCTATATATACGAGGGCAGTTCAGAAACTAACCTCCGGTTAATTGAAAAAAATACACCAAGTTAAGTAAAAATATTTTAATATATACATCTTACAACTACATCTTTGCACTATTTTTCGACATAGTCTCCATTACGATTGAGGCACTTATCGTATCTCTTCACAAGCTTTGAAATTCCTTCTGCATAAAAATCACCCGCTTGTGCCTTGAGCCAGCCTGTGACCGCATCTTTGAGCTCTTCGTCGTCATCAAACCGCTGGGACCCGAGCCATTTCTTCATATGCATGAAGAGGTGATAATCGCTTGGCGCCAGATCTGGGCTGTAAAGTGGATGGTTGAAAGCGTCCCACTTGAAGGACTCAAGAAGGGCTGTTGTTCTGCGAGCAGAGTGAGGACGGGCGTTATCGTGCAAAAAAACGATACCGGAAGTCAGAATACGTGACAGAAAGTCTAATGCAGAGGCCATTCTTTGAGTTTTGTGGTGGTCGGTAAGAATTTTCGGCACCCATCGTGCACAGAACTTACGGTAACCCAATCTTGCTGTCACTATCTCGTACAAAAGAGTCTTAGAAATCTGTGGAAAATTAGTAGACAACTCCGCCATTGTGCAACGTCGATTTTCACGAACTTTTGCATCAACTGTCTGAACGAGTTCGTCAGTCGCCAATGATGGTCTACCACTCCTCTCTTCATCATGAACGTTTTCTCGTCCACTTTTAAATAAACGTACCCATTCACGGACAACTCCTTCACTCATAAATTTTGGTCCGTACACGGCACAAAGCTCACGATGAATAGCTGCTGCAGAGTATCCTTTGGCTGTAAAAAACCTTATAACAGCACGCACCTCACATTTGGCGGGATTTTCTATTGCAGCACACATTTCAAACTGCCACAAAAACTAAACTAGTGCAGGTACGATGTTCACTCGACTACGGCTTGATGCCGACTGACCTGCTGAGCGCGTGAATGCACAGATGGCGCGCTACTCCCCCCCACTACCCGCACTGTGACCAATCGGAGGTTAGTTTCTGAATGGCCCTCGTACTTTAGGGCAATCAATACAATTTATTCGGTAGACACAATTCGAGATTTTATTATTTTTGATTTTAATTTTATGTTTATGAATTTCAAATTATTTGTATTTTTATGTGCTACATTTATTCCATAATGCTTCATTGATGCATTTAGTGTTACTGATAAGCCCTGTATATATGGTAAGTATGCATATTTTTGGGTTTCGATTTCGGTTCTTCTAGTTTTTCGTTGTTCTGTATTATAAAGGCTAAAAATTTTGTTTTTGAAGATCTTGTCTATTAGTTTCAGAGGATACTTATTAATGGCTAGTATATCTTTTGCTTTTTTTATTGTTCGTTTTCTGAACTCTGGACTAGTGAGTTTTAGAGCTCTATCAGCAATTCCTTATACGGCACTTTTTTTATGAACCATTGGAACTGCGGCTTCAAAGTTCAAATATCGTCCACTCCAGGTTGGTTTTGTGTACCAAATTGACTTTACTTCTGTGTTTGTTCGTATGAGTGTCAGATCTAAGAAATTGATTTTGTTTTTCAAACTCACAGGTGAATTTCAAATTAGGATGGTAGCTATTGAATTCATTTATAATATCCTCTATTTCATTTTCAGGTGCTGCTGTAAGACAGTCATCAACAAAACGTTTGAAAAATGGTATTTGGCACTTTAATTTCTTTGTAACCGTTTCTTTTATTAAAATTACAGTAATATATCCACCCATACATGGTATAGAACTACCAGTCATATTGTTTATTGACGGTCATAAGTCCACTTACTAATCAATTGAGTGTCCTATGTGGAGAATTGGGTATTGAGTTAATAGCCTTATATCCAAATGCAACACGAATTCTACAGCCGGCAGATGTTGCAGTTTTCCGCCCCATCAAATTGTGCTGGCAAAAGAGAATGGCATACTGAACACCCAGGTGAAGCCATAACTAAATCGACTTTTACACCACTCTTGAAAAAAGTAGTAATGACGAGTGTGAAACCCTCCAAAACCGTTTTAAAGCCTCTGGGCCACTGATCAGGGGATGGGAACTGGCCTACTACAAAGGTGGGTCACGTTTTGCTTCAACGAACGGCAGAGACATCTTTAGTTATTCCCAAAGCTCGGATCGGTAAATTAGGAATTCTCAGTACCTAGTTATCGGTAAAAACGGATTTTATCGGATCTCAGTCTTGATGGACTTTATGACGAATAAGAAACTATTCTTTGACTAGCATGAACTTTCATGTTATCTATGCCAACGCCATTTTTTTCTCCCATGTCGTGTTCAAGGTTTATTCCATACATAGACTACTTATTTATTATTCAAAAAGTAGTGTTATTCAGCTAGAGAGGTATTTATTTTCAACTTATTCAATTTAATTTCATTCTTGCTGTGTTCCCAATTGCTACAGTGATAGTAATGTCAAATGGTATATGTATTAGTGCATTTATTTAGTAGTAGTTTTGGATTAACTTATAACTCACTAAAAATGTACTGTGAATTAATGTTTTCTGTAGCAATTTCATATTCGTGTAGTAATTTCTGATTAGTAAAAATTTGGGACAGTTTCTAACTCTGTTTTCTTTCTAGGTTTTTCATTACACAAGTTGAGGGTGTTAGAAATGTTTGGTTGGGAAGAATCGGAAATCCATGTCTTCATTCATCCGAAAGCGTTATAGCATAAAGCATTTTCATATGGACTGCATAGACTCACATGGAAAGCTGAAAAGATTTGCTCTAACAACACTTAATTTGCCAAGTAATTCATTCTACTCCCTATGATTATCATTTTTGTAATTTCAATAATCTTTCAGATTATGTAAGCCGCCCTCATAATGATAACATATTTTTTCTACCTTCCAGAACTCCTGAAGAAACTTTGAGGCAACAAGGTATTTATATATAAGTGAACTGATCATGGACACCCACTAACAGTGGGTTTCATAAAAATCGTTTATCAGAAGATTCCTAGAATACTTCAACGGATATGTGAGATTTACCGTTGAAACGCCAAATTCATGGAATTTCAGTTAATAAGTTTATTGATTTTGCCATGAAATTAATTCTGTACTTTTAAGACAGAACTATTAATAAAATTTTATCGAAAAAAAAAAAACAATAAGACCTTATGATCCAATAATGAAGATGGCATGGAAAAAGTATGAAAAAGAAAAAGAAAATTGACTTTAAGAAATTGTTTCTGCCATAAAAGTATAAATCTAATGCATTTCGTGCTTAAATTGATATATTTGTCACTAATATTCTAATTTATTCTTTCAATGTATTTTTCATAATTTGATGAGTAATTGTTGCATAATTATTGTTGGTTTGTTTAATCTTTCCCTCGACATTGAAATTTTTGTAAATTGATTATTTACTGTATTATATATATATTTCCAAAGTTTATTTTTTATTTATTTCCTTTCATCCTCTATAGATTAGTATGTTCTTCGATTTGAAGGGCAGATATATTTGAAATGACCATAATTCTTTTAATCTGCTGCAATTTGTCACAATTTTCTGATCAAATGATATCTTTTCATTGAAATTGTGAAAATCTATAGCAGATTAAAATAATGGTCATTTCAAATGTATTTGTTTTAAAATCCAATAAAAATATGGGATTCAACCTGCGCTTGCGTGGAATCCTATGATAACTCATATAAAATGCCCTAGAGGGCGCCACAAGTCTAAACGTTCTGCGAATGGAATCTGTAATAAAGTAGGGAATAACTAAAGATGGCGCTGTATGTTGAGCCCTCGAAATCGGGACCAAAATTCATGCCAGAGTTGCCTATCTATAGGTAGTCTATGACACTGATGAAGAGAACATGACTGCACCAAATACTCTTCCTCAACTGGATATTGCTTGCAATTTAGAGGTAGAAAGAAACAGCTCTCTTTCCCAATCTAATGGAGATTTGAAACAGCCACAAGTAGAGGGGGAGCTCGTTCAGAACGTCACGGAAAGTGAGGTAGCAACAAAGAATAGAACGGTATCAATCGAGTGTTCAACAACAGTGCAGATTCGCCGAACGTCAAATATGGCTGATTATTTAGTATGGCCCGAAGCACCAAATCGTCAAAGAAAACGCCGAACAGAAAGACTGTATTTGCGATAACCTAGCAGAAATACAGAGAAATGCTTGAGGCAAAAATGAAGCAAAACTCAGTTCCTAAAGAGAGAAGGAACGAAGAAAACATCAACGCGAAGATGCCAGAGCGGCAAAAGCGCAAAAAAAACATTGTCAATTACACCAGAATGTTCCATTTGCCGTCGCCAAAAAAGCAACCTTTCTTGCAAAGGCTGTCAGAGATCATACCACTCCAACTGTATACCAAAGTTTCACCAATTGCACATTCCAGACCTGGCAGATAATGACACAATGTTATGCCATCAATATTATAGCTTAGAGTCGAGTGACGATAGTACTGTAGAGAGTTTAATGAATAAATAATAATAATAACTAATTAATCTGAAATAATACCTTCTCTTGCAATTCTAACTGCTTATCTATATCATCTCCCTCCGTTTCCTGATATATTATATCAGAAATCAGTTGATTCACATATCTGGCTCTGAGTTCAACTTGCGGAAATATAGGCTCAAGATTTTTCATAATTACTTCGGCTGTATCTAAAGTTAAAACAACTTCTGATAACACCTTCTGTATTAGCTTTAAGAGAGCATGCCGACCTATTGGTTCGGAGACATCATATAGCTGGACTATTGTGAAGAGCTGATTCAGGATGAACTGATTCTCCAGGAAATCCGTTGTTGATTTAACTTCTGGCAAATTATTACAGAATCTGTAAAAAGAATGCGACAATAGAGATATAAAACTAGACATTTAGGCAAAACGATAGATTACTGTAACTGATGAGCCAAATAATTATTATTAACATAGACTTGAACTTACTTGTTGATATAATCACAGAAGTTAACCAATTCCGGTAGAATTTCCTCCACTTGATCCTCCATATTCAGAGAACTCTTTATATATTGTAACAAGATTCTCCAATAGTTAGAAGTTTCCCAGTTAAGATTTCGGATCGGAATTAATTTATCATCATCAAGACCAATTTCTTTTACCAGTGTATCTATTGATTTCGATCTGAAAAACATCACTGACTGAATTCCACTTAATTAAAAACATTCAAAACTTACTTGAATAGAATCTTCAAGATGAACTCACATAAAGTGTTAGTAGTTTTAACATCACTTTCGTTTGCGTCAAGTCTAATAGCTTTCATAAAGTCATGATAATTTGCACCAAAATGCAACAACCAAGCTGGTATAAGAGTTTCTTCTACGTATGATCTAATTTTGTCTGATGTGTCTAAACTGGCAGACAATAACACCAATCTTCTTTCCTCTATCTGAAATTTTCTTGATGCTATTTTAATAGTTCACAAAATGAGCGGCAACAGAGATCCTAGTACTTTTAACAGAAATTGTATTAAGGGCCTCTTTTTCTATAAGATGAACATCCATTTCGATTATGGCAACAAGAAAACGCTATTAGTTTAGAATCTTCTGTTTGTAGAAGTAATAAAGATGCATTATTTTCCTACCTTCATCGATCGAGGAATCTTAATTAACCTGGTGAATGCAGCCAGTCTTACTTGTATATCAACATCCCGTAACTTCGATATAATAAGTGGGATAACATCTTTCCTCAATGCAATTTTTGCTACACATAAGCGTCTTACCTGAAAATTTGATTTGAAAAGTTGAAATTGCTGTATACAACTATAGAACCTTTGCAAAACGGTCATTTTCAATTAATATTTTGAAAACATCTATTATTTGATCTAACGGATTTTCTATTTCTTGAAACCGATGCAGTGCCTGGATACCCTCTAACCGTACTTCTAGTATTGGATCCTACAATAAATAAGAATCATTTGGTAATATTTACTGTATCGCTTTCATCACTTTTCAGTTTATCCTCAAGTAGCTTCAATAACTTACATTCAATCTCTCAAGCATAGCTTCTTCAATATTATCACAAAATTGTGTACATAGATCAGTATTAATTAAATGATCTAGTATCTTATTGATAAGTTGGCATGTCCTAATTCTTATACTGACATTGTCAACATTTTGTATCTGAGAAAAAGTTGCGTTTATTATATATGACAATTTCAAAGCCAAACAGAGATTAAAATATAGAAGAATATACTAACATGCAATAAAAATGCGAAATATTTATCAAGAAATGGATTTTCAACTACATCATTCTCACTGGCTTCAGTAGAATTCAAAATTTGTTGTAAAGTTAAACAACAAAACCCTATAAAATCCATTATTCTCTCAACATAAGGACTTTTTATTTGTGAATCAACTACTATTACTGTATTGGCGAATTTGAGGAAGGTTGGAAAAAAATAGTCGAAATCAACCTGAAAAACAATTTTTGAATACATTAGTTTCAAATGCTTCAATGTTGCTCACTAAATTATAAAGCCGTTTTAGTTTCAAAGCTGCTTTTTGATGGCTTCCAGTGGATAACTGAGCAGAGTTGAATATAATTGAGAAATCATCGTCAAGGTTTTTTATATTTCCCATATCAATACAGTTATTATCAACTCATTTATTAAATTCGAAAGCTTCACGATCAAGTTTACTACACTTGAAGGAATTTTTTGAAAGTGACTGTTGGGAGTTAGAACACAGACCAGTTATATATTTACTAGTCTGTGGTTATATACTATGGTCCACAGAACATAAATTAGATTTCTTTTCAATAAAAAACATACATGTTTACAGAAGGCCTGTTGAATTATAAAAATAGAAGGGGGCTTTTGTGCCATTAACTCAATATTGCTGAAATATAAAAAATTATTAAGCGCTCAAATTTTCTGAAACTCAGAAAATTATCAGAATAAAAGAAAATATCAAGCAGCTCAAATTTGGAACTTTATTTTATAATTTTTCAGTATGCCTTAGGAAGAGTAGATAATAGAGTTTGTAGACAAAATGAACCCATCTGTCATCTTTTTACATCGCCAGAGCCTGACATCTGGTGACAAAAACTGGTGTGGCACTGACAGTAGTGTAGCAAATGTGTTGCCTATATAATAAGCAATCATACAAATTTGAATTTAGTAGGTATTCCACTGGCTTCGTATTTGGGTTTCAATTAATACAGTGAAGTGAATTATTGTTCAAATTAATAAACATGTGTGGTGAGTATTTTCAATTGAGATAAATCTTTTGCTTCACTATAAAACGATTGACAACCAATAGAACTATTATATTTACCAAATATGCAATTTTTCACAGCTGCTTTCAATGTACTTTTAAAGAAATGGCTGATAAAACCCTTTGAATATTATAAATTAATTATGACAGAATAATTGTCACAGAACAAGTATTCAAATTTAACTTAATTTTGGAGAATATTATTATTTATTATCTATGCTACATTTGGGGAGAAATTTATTTTAAAATTTGCCCATATTTTTCCTTAAATTGTTAAATGATGACTGACAATTGTTTTATTACAGCAAAATTATATAATAAACATGTTTTCTTTTTATTAACCTACTTATTTGAAAGTGAAAGTAACTGATGAGTTAACATTAGGACTTTGAATGGATTTAACAGTGTTAGTTCGTTTATTGAATTAGATGTGATAAAAAAATGTTATTTCTATAAAATATCATATATTATGTTCCACGGGTTCATTATTAATTCATTGAATTCATTTAACCATGTAATTTCAGGGAAATATTTCTTGATAACGCAAGGGGTGTTATATATTTGCAGTATCATCAGTAGAATTTGTTTTTTCATGTTCACAATTCTGTTTAATGCAAAAAACGATGAACTCATGGGTTCATACGAAAGGTTGATTAATTTTGTAGATTTTTGCTTGACATACCTACCCGAACTTTAAACATATTTAAAACCTTGATTCGTAATGACAGAAGTAGGAGCTTTGAAGAATTTATCATTATGAAGTAGGTTATAATTGCATGTTACTTTGCGCGCTTGTTGCTAATGCAAGATCGGGCTATCGTTTTGATAAAATTTCTTGTTATTTTCTAATATCGAGCCGAATCGATTGCTTTCGATGAAGAATCCTCCTGGTTGGCGCTATACTCGAAATTGTCCAAAGGAGATGAGAAGGATTTCGCATTGTTTTCAAAATAGGTCAATTGTTCAAACATCACTGTCAAGTTCGTTTTTGGGCGAAATACGTCCATCTGAAAATAGGTTTCTTCAATAATTCCGATCGAGTTGAAAATTGGATTTGCCTGAAAGAGGTTGAAACGAATAGACTTGCAGAATTTCGTTGAAATCTTAACAATAGAAAATTAAAAAAAAATCAACATAGCTACGCTTCCAAATCGTAATTTTTACAGGGGTTTTTATCGATATCTTACTTTTCTGTGGATGTATTGAAAACATGTTAGAGATACTGAAGATATCGAAATAAATTAAAATTCGATTTCACTTTCATTTCATGCTTGGATTATCAAAGATAATTAATTATATGAAATTAATGAATGATTATAAAACAATATCGGTTGAAATCTTACCTACATTTCAATTAATTGAATACACCAGTTTGATATTGAGAGATTTTTAAGTGTAATGTGATTCGTTGTCTCTCATGAGTTTCTCAAAGTTATAATATGGGTTTGCTGAATAGTTCGCCTCCTTATTCATTCTTAAATGCCTTATATATGTGAGAGAAAATGAGGATAGTAACGTGAAACTTTCTTGTTTTCATTCACACGATACTAGAAATAAAAAGAATTGTGTTTCCCCACACATAAAACCTCGAAGTTCGAAATGTCACCTCATTATCAATGTATAAGAATACAGGGTGTAACTAAATAAGTGTAAAATATTTAAGGAGGTGATTCCTCATCGAAAAAAAGATAGGAGCTTTCCTATAAAAAAACTTAATTGGAGCATCCCTTGTTAAGATACAGCCCTTCAAAGGGAGTACATAAAATTTGTATAACAATTTTTTTTCACACTCCGAAATCTCTCATGAGTTGCTTCCCGGTTACACAAAGGTTATTGTGCATCAAAAGTACCAGTGCATTCTTGTTTTTTGCTCCATGTAAGGTCAGCAATCACAGAGAATGTCAAGGCCAACCTCTCCTTCACGTTAGTTAGTTCTTTCTTCGTCGAAATGAAAGTGAATTTACTGCTACATTTACTTTTTGCTGGACAGAATCTTGGATCTAATGCAGCGGATCCAAACTTTAATTTGAGATCCCAATAAAATCGAGCGCCTCCATAAGAATTAACAAATGTATTGTTTGATTTTTGTTGTTCTACTATAATTTCTTTATACTTCAAGATTATAAACCATCCCTTTATAGTGAGAAATTCCAAAAAACCTCAGAATTATTGTTATTGGATGTTATCATCATACAGTTGTAATTTTCTTTTTAAAATTTCCAAATCATGATAACCATAATTTCTATGAAACTTCCAAGGCAAGAGGTTGTCACTGTGCTTTTTTTTTCACTCAAAACCAAAAAAAATCATCTATGATTTTCCAAACACTGATATTTCTGAAGTTTCTTCTCCTTGACAGAGACCAGTGAACAGGTCTATGAGATCTCTTGATATCATACTGTTAAAAATATGAAAATCTTTTTCGAAATCTTCAACAACATTGGATGATGTCACTACGAATAATTATTTTACTTAATTAATTATGTTACTTTGCTTGATGATTATTTTCTTATCTCTTAAGTTTGTGAACCAGGTTGAATCGGTGTATGAAATAAAGATGTGAAAAAATTTCTTTAAAGCTATAAAACAAATCTAGGAGACTGGGTTCGAAGTTTTTAAAACTCATATGAGATTAATTTGAAGCATTCCTATGTTGGAATAGATATAATTTGATTAATCCTGAAAGTCTGAAGCTGTAAAGAACTAGCTCTTCATAAAGACAAGTCTTCAATTTAACAGGTCCTGACAGAAAATACATTACCTATTTCAACGCTTCTTACGACAATATACCAAAGTATCTATGTGAGTGATGGAAAACTTTTTCTATATTGATTATGGAATATTACTCTGGATTAAATATTCAACAGGTCCTGACAGAAAATATATTACCTATTTCAACGGTCATCATGAAAATATACCAAAGTACCTATGTGAGTGATGGAAATCTTTTTCTCTATTTGTAATAGAATTTTACTTCGGATTAAATATTAAACAAGGTGCTAGACATCATTAATAATGAATACAGCAAATGGCAATTCAGATTTTGTAGTGAATGTAAGACAAAAATTGTTCAGTGGTTTATTTCATCTACAGTGTTTAGTGGTGGATCTATAGACTGGAGAGATTTTCCCAACCTTTTGTATAAATATTTCATAAAGACATGAAATATAGCAAAATTGAACAAATCTGATTATTGAATCATTTCAGCACAGAGTTGGACTTGGGAAAATCAGAAAATTTGTACAAAATTA
Source organism: Micraspis discolor (assembly GCA_030674115.1). Classification (NCBI taxonomy): domain Eukaryota; kingdom Metazoa; phylum Arthropoda; class Insecta; order Coleoptera; family Coccinellidae; genus Micraspis; species Micraspis discolor. The sequence goes on from JARTUT010000020.1 coordinate 191,341, forward strand.
TATCGGTTCAATTCCTTTCAACTTCAAATATCTCAAGAATGGTGCAATTTAGGAGAAAAGATGAGGAATGATTTTATCTGCAAAAAAGATTAATGATTCCAGGAAGTACAAAAGAAGGACCTTTAGTTCAAGTGATATTTGTTTTTCATGCAATTTGACCAATCTGTAGAGTAGTAGTGAGAAACCCACAAGAAATGGATAAAATTTAATGATGCTAAAATATGCATGACTGTTATCAAAAACCTTCTACAAGAGATCATTTCAATTGATATTGTCGTTTGAATATGTTACAGGTGAAAATGCAACTTTTTTATGAAATTTCAACACCTCATATCTTTGAACGGGGCCAAATTGAAAAAATGTTATGAGATGAAAATGTTTCATTTGACGTCAAGAATCTATGATTAAAATCAACCCTGTACACACTTATCAACACCGAGCAACAAATTTTTCTTCGAAAATGAATCAATCCTATGATTAATGATTAGGAAAAAACGAAGCCGGGCCATTTGTGGTCGAATTTCCACATTCGCCGATACAGGTCAGTTATTGTTGAAGGGGGTACTTTTCGACCAATAATTCATTACTGAAATAGCAACAACCCCCTTATCGTAGCGTTTCCTTACTTCGAATTATCAATGGGAATGATGTATTATGTTTTATTATCGTACTTTTTTCGGCAATCGAATTGAATTCAATTAATTGGAGTTTTTATTATAACATGGGAATTTTTTATTAGACCGGAAATGCAATTTGTTACAATCGCTCGTCAGTGCTTTTTCCCCTTTTTTCGCTATACATCTTGTTCTGCTATTGAATAAATCCTAAAGAACATTGCATTTATTTTAAATGAATAAATACAACATACTCTTGTTGTACAAATTAGTGTAAGGTGGTTTCACAAACGCGTAAGAGATCCTGACCTCTCGTCAGGGTTTATCAAGAATTTCAACTCAGTTAAAGCTATTTGTAATTGTAATGAATTCTTCTTCTGCAGAATTTAAGATAAGGTAGCTGCCGAAACCTGCGAAATTCAATCAGGAAGTACAACCGAGATAACCTGTTCAAGTTTTTTATCCTTGAAAGGTACACCCAGATAAGTCTTTGAGATTCCTTATGGTTTATTTAAATTTTAAATAGATTTCGTTTAGCATTAATCTGTTGATGTTCCGTTCATTGAAAAGGGTAATCAGCGTGTATAACCATCGAGTTATAATAGAGGGAAAATGCAGTTCAAAGAAATGAAGCCAGAAATTTACTAGTACGATTTCTGGTTTATAGATGGACCGTATGTTTCTGGAAATAAATGTATTTGTTCTTTACAGCATCTAACGGAGAGTTACCGAACTATTAGACGATGGCCAGGGCCGGCTTCAGAAAATATGTTGTTCTTCACGAAGATTCATAGTTATTTGATTTCGATATTTGTTCTTCCAAACTAAGATTCTAGGGGAGGCCAAGATAGTAGCATTATAAATTGAATCCCTCATATCATGATTTATCCGAATTTCTCCCATGTATTGTATGTTAAGTCATTGGATCTTCTCAGTTATGATTTTATATATTATACTTGTGTTTTTATAGAATTTCAGGAAACACTTCATTGAACGAACATAAGATTTCGAACAGAAATGGCGCGTTTACATTCATTTTCAACTTAAAAATTAAAATCTTGAGGGTTTATTCACAATGAATGTAACGTAAACGCAACCATAAAATATCTTCACATTAATGGAGTTTCACACATACATAATTGAAACAAATACTCTGATTATAAAAACCAAAAATTTACGCATGTTCAGTAATTAATTATAGTCTAAACAGAATAGATTTATATTAATGATCTAACAAAATCTTTTTTATTAAAGAACACCTAGTTTGTTTTTCAGAAACAAATTTAGATGATCAAACTCAATTTCTTCAAGCAAGTATAATTGCACACCTAAATCTGGGAATACTTGTAATCTATCCAAGTAAATTGTTATTGGGATCCAGTACAGAAAATAATCATCAAGCAAAGTAACATCACTTTAAAATAATTATTCGTAGTGACATCATTCATTGTTGTTGAAGATTTCGAAAAAGATTTTCGTATTTTTCGCAGTATGATATCAAGATACCTCACAGAAGAAAATTACAAATGTATGACGATAACATCCAATCATTCTGAGGTTTTTTTGGAATTTCTCACTAGAAAGGGATGGTTTATATTCTTGCAGTAGAAAGAAATTATGGTAGAACAACAAAAATCTATGTTTATAGGGTTGAATTTTTTTACCAGAAAATTAGTATTTCGTATCTTCCTTCTGGATATGGATCTCATCGAATGAAACATGAATGAGTGAATTATTACTTTAGAGGGAAAATAATGTTTTTAAACAATTCAGATTCATTAGTGGATGCTGTGGAAGGTATTTTTCATTCAACCTAAACGACTGCAGAGGGGTATTTGCCCAATGTGAAATGTGAAAACTTATTTTTAACGCAACTGAATGTGGAAAAACCGTAATGGAAAAAGTGTTTCTTTTGATCTCAAGAACCTATGGTTAAAATTAACGCAGTGGTCAAAGAATCACCCTGTATAAGATGTAGATGGGTCTAAATTCATGTCATATTGATCGTTATATCAAACTGTTCATTTCAGATTCTGGTTAGAGCATAACGTCTTCAATTTTCATACAAATTCGTGTCAAGATCGAATGATTCAGATAAGCCCGCAAAAGCTCGAGGCCTGCTTTTCAACATTGTCACAATTTTATATTCTGTATAATTCTATACATTCAAAGTTTTCGAAAACTTTTTTCCTCAATAAATAAAAAATTCATTTAGTTTGAATATGATTAAATAAAAACTTATTTATTAAAATTTCCACATTTATTGTGTTTTAACAATATGTAACACTACATTTGCAACAATTGTTTCGCCAAATTCTTGGCTTCTTCATAGTAGAAGAGTCGTTAGACCGAAATAAAACGAACCCCGTTTTGAAAGACGAAATTCTACAATGCCTGAGTACGTGCCTTAAGCAAAATTATTTTACATTTAACAACACGTTTTATATGAATACAGAAAATTTAGCAATGGGTAATCCCCTTAGTCCGTTACTAGCCGAATTTTTTATGAACTACCTAGAACAAGCAATAGAAAAAAGCAAATATTTTAAATATTTCATATATTGGTACCGCTATGTAGATGATATTTTATGTTTGTTCATAGGAACAATTAGACAGTTGACCATGTTTTTAGACTTCATCCATAAACTTTCACCTCATATAAATTTCACGTATGTAAGAAGAAAAAAAAACGGTAAAATAAATTTTTAGATTTAACAATATCAAAAATCAATAGTAAACACGATTTTGCAATTTATCGCAAACCAACCTACACCGACATAACAATCCATTCAAAGTCACATCATCCATATTCACAAAAACTAGCAGCATTCAATAGCATGGTATATAGACTAATCAAAACACCTATGAAGAAACAGAATTTTGATTGTGAGCTCAATACTATAAAACAAATCTCTGTTAATAATGGTTTCAAACCAGACCTTGTGGACCAAATATTGAATAAATTCCTATTAAATCAAGCTTTAACATTAATATACCCCAAAAACGACAAAATAGAACAGAATAGATATATAACATTAAATTTCACAGGTAAAAAATCAATAGAAGTAGCAAAATTTTTTAAAAACAAAAGGAATTTCAATATAGCATTCAAAACCAATAATACTTTAAGTAATTTAATCAAAAATAATAAAGATAAATTAGATAAAAACAAAAAATCAGGAGTGTATAAGTTGAATTGTGGTTCATGCCAGAAAGTATATATTGGACAAACAGGAAGGAACTTCGAGAAGAGGATTAAAGAACATTTGAGTAGTTTCCTGAATAAAAAACAGAACTCAACTTATGCGACCCATCTTTTAGACGAGGGACATATGTTTGATCCAAACTATAAAATTCTGCACATAGAAAACAAAAGCAGAAGGCTTAATATCCTAGAAACAATGGAAATTAACAGATATAACAAGCAAAATATCTTACTCAATGACCAAACGGATATCAACAGATCACCATTGATGAACATGCCATAAAAAATCCCAGAAGCATTTAAAATACCGGTCCCCCCTCTTCCATCTTGAGAAATATATAAGGAAGACTCAAAAATTTTTGGAGTAGTTTAACATCGAACTCGCCTGAAGAAGCCAAGAATTTGGCGAAACAATTGTTGCAAATGTAGTGTTACATATTGTTAAAACACAATAAATATGGAAATTTTAATAAATAAGTTTTTATTTAATCATATTCAAACTAAATGAAAATGGATTTCCATCAAGTGAGGACCTCAACCATTCAAGATTTAAAAAAATTCAGTTACTGTCTTTTGTTATTGGGTGGCACGAAGTTGTATTCAACTATTTGTGTTGGGAGATTCTCCTTTTTACGTTATAGCTCGTTTTTAAGATAGATTATTTCGATCAGATCATCTCTAATTGGTTTTTTTCAATGTCAATCACTCTATTCATAAAAGCATTTTTTCGTGTTCTTTATACCTTATCTTGGACATTACATGTGCTATTATTGGAAAGCACTTTGGAAATTTTGTATTCTCTGTTATCTTTTTTGTCATCATTGATGATCAGATATATAAATCGTGAAAACTGAATTTCAAATAGAAATTGTAATCATCTTCTTATCTGATTTCCATTGATTTTGTTTAGGTAATAGAAAATGATGCAGAAAATGAACGCTGATACACATAGCGTTTAAAGACATTAAAGAACTTTACTTAAGGTAATGAGAATCAACATTTTTATTATAAAGATGTTGAACGCTGAAGGTTTAAAGACATCAAAAATATAATGAACTATTGCTCACTTTGAAATATCCGAACGTCTGGCAAGATGATAGAACGTCCAAACTGTCTGGCTATTATGTAAACTTGAAGCAACACTAAAAATAGATTAATAGGATATATTTCCTTTCATTGATATTTACAAAATTATTATATAAAATTAAGATTTTATAATATAACATAAGTATAACTATAAATTATAGAGTTTAAGGGTGTCCGGCAGAGGGTTGAAACCATACTAACTGTCTGGCAATGAGCAACGCTATGGAGTTTTGATATTATTTTGAATCAAATATGCGAGTAAAAAATTCAGCTCTCTTTTGTAATTTATTTTATGATAAATTTGAGATGAAATTTTATACACATATTTCTTTAACACAAATGTTACTTATCTGAATTTACAGATATTCTGATACTTCCTCCAGTTTTCAAATTGACCATATCCTGGAAGTTAAATGGCATGATTTGAACTCATTATATCAAACTCAACAAACCTTCATGGGTGATATCTTCGTTTTATAAAGCCTCTGGATCAACTGTGATTATGATGTTAATGGAATGAATTTGCTCTAAATATCCAAAGCCTGGGAAACACATAGGAAAATTGCTTTGGAATTTCTTGATGAGCTCTCGCCGAAGCAGAAGATAATGAACAAATTTGAGAAAATCCCTGAAAATTAAAGTTTCCAAATAAATTAAGGTCAAAAAAATAGATGGCACTTTTCACATGATGAAAGATAATAAAAATTACTCTTACTGCAATTTTCAAATATCGTTGCTAACGCTAACAAAAATAATTATCTAGCAAAAGTATAAATTGTTTAGTATTGAAAAATATTTGACAGCGCGCGCTTCGTTTTATAAATATGAAAATTCCAACTTATTTAACGTAAGTATAACTCCGGCAGAGAATGAATGGCAATGAGCAACGCGAGTTTTGATTAAACCAGTTTTATTTTATGATAAATTTGAGGCTTTGTTACCTGCAGGACATATTCAACTACTTGACCAGGTCTGGCACTCACGGGTATTTGACATTTTATAAATATGAAAATTGCGAATGGAATCTTTGAACTCGAACTCGTTTGATTTTCGGAAATTACTTTCTCTATTTCAGTGTCGTAATGAGTTCATTACAGTACTAAAAACAGTGCTGTAATGAACTCGTTACAGCATTGTTTTAGTTATATTTTTCGTTTTATGGTTGACAACACTGACATCCTATCCTTTCGAATGTCAACATGCGTCAATTGTCAATATTAAACCATGTAGAGATGTAGAATGCACTATTCAAATTCTATAATCTGTCAAGTTTCGTTTCAGTCAAGCCAACTGCGAAAATAAAATACAAAAGGCACTAGGAGGTGTAATCTGAATTTTTCATTGAATTCCAATAAATTTCTCACAATTCTTGACTGAAATGGAGGAAATATCGTCTGATACTCGTTGCAGAAGGCAATTACAACACTCATGCGTTCAAAAACTCGCTCCTTCGTCGCTCGTGTTGTAATAGGTGCCCATTCTGCAACTTTTATTAGAATATACTATTAGTTACTACACATAAAACAAATGCTTATCAAAAAGAGCCTTGTGCTTTTTCATACAGATCAGCTCAATTGTATTATGTAAATCACGAAACGTCGAACTAGTACAGACGGCAGAGATGAAATTTGTGCGTCATATTAACTTCCTCAATTAATGCTCTAATATTTAATCGATAAAAGCAGGTTTAATTTCCAAACCAATCAAACACATAGAAAGCCGAATATCCGAAATTTCAAATGGTCTGGGTGTTTCATAATATTTTAAGATTATAGGGAACCTACATCAGTGTCGCACCCAGAGAACCCATAACTATTGGAATATGATTATATTGTCTTTCGCAATTTATCAATAGAATATTGACTGTGCAATAAGAATGCAATATACGTTGCGAAAGGGCATTCTCTATAGAGCGTTGGTGTACACGTTACATTTCACCTTCACTTTTCTGGGTGTATCTTTTATATCGTTTGGCTTCCTGGTAACTGTATATCGTGTGTATTTGTCGACGCTCTGGAAACATACACTGAATGTCAATTCAAGAAAAGACCAATCGATGCAAATGTAGATGGGGAACACGCAGTCAGGACTGAAAATGAATAACAAAATATATACAGGGTTAATTTTAACCGTAGATTCTTGAGATCAAAAGAAAGATTTTCTTCCTATAACATTTTTCCAAATTTGGCCCCGTTCAAAAGATATAGGGTGTTGAAACTTCATAAAAAAATTGCATTTTCACCTGTAATATTCAAGCGACAATATCAATTGAAATGATCTCTTGTAGAAGGTTTTTTATAACAGTCATGCATATTTTGGCATCAACAGATTTATTCCATTTCTTGTGGGTGTCTCACTACTACTCTACAGATTGGTTAAATTGCATGAAAAACAAATATCACTTAAAGTAAAGGTCCGTATCTTGTACTTCCTGGAATCATTACTCTTTTTTGCAGATAAAATCATTTCTCATCTTTTCACCTAAATTACACCATTCTTGAATTCTTCTTGATTTGAAGTTGAAAGGAATTAAATCGATACAACTTTGTCCAAATTTTCTGATTTTGATTTTGTTTTTTTTTTTTTGATTTGTTCAATGTTACCATATTTGATGTCTTTATTAAATATTTCTACAAAAGGTTTGGGAAATCTCTCCAGTCTATGGTTTCACCACTAAACACTATAGATGAAATTAACCACTGAACAGTTTTTGTCTTACATTCACTACCAAATCTAACTTGCCATTTGCTGTATTCATTATTAATGATGTCTAGCACCTTGTTTAATATTAACTCCAGAGTAATATTCCATAATAAATAGAGAAAAAGATTTCCATCACTCACATAGGTACTTCGGTATATTGACCGTTGAAATAGGTAATGTATTTTCTGTCAGGACCTGCTAAATTGAAGACTTGTCTTTATGAAGAGCTGGTTCTTTATAGCTTCAGACTTTCAGGGTTTATCAAATTATATCTATTCTAACATAGGAATGCTTCAAATTACTCTCATATGAATTTTAAAAACTTGAACCCAGTTTCCTAGATTTGTTTTGCACCTTTATAGAAGTTTTTTCACATCTTAATTTCATACACCGATTCAACCTGGTTCACAAACTTAGGAGATAATAGAATTTGACTTAGTTTTAATATTTCTGAATGTTTGTTATGATACATGGTTAATTAAAATTCAATCAATAATGAAACTGGAAGCTATAAGCTCATAAACAAGAAAGATTAGGATAGAATGCATTTTCTGACCATAATCATTTCATACTGAATTGAATAATTTCAATCTATCAAAATTATCCTTAGAATATTTTCCACATTTTTTTAAAAGAAAGCTACAAATAACTGTTGATAGTTTCAAACTGAATCAAAACAACAAGGAACTACAGAACGTTATTTTGTTTGGAACTACCCACCACAGAGAAGTTATAATAACATTTTAATGTGATAATAATTCACTCTAGTTATTCTGAAAAAATTATAACTAAATATCAATAATGGTTACATATATTATCTTTGAAATTATTCGCTTATCCCTTGGTGAAACATGAGTAACAAAATTTGCAGAAGAATTAGACATTATAATATGTACCAACAAGAAAAATTTAAAATCATTGTTTTTCAATGGTAAAAATCGACTGGATAATACACAATTAAGTGGTGTATATAAACTATACTGTAATGAATGCCTTGCATTTTACATAGGTTAAACTGGACGTTTCTTAACAAAACGAATCGATGAAAATCAAAAATCAATCCTCCAAAATAAGCCATTTTATCTCCTCTAACCATTTTATTGATTTTGAAAAAACTAGAATAATACACAAATGCAACAAAAGTAAATGTATGGACCTTTTGGAATATTTAGAAATAGCTTCAGTGTTTGATTTTGGTCAATTTTCGTTTATAAATATTGATATTATATTTCATTTAAAAAAATTTCCCAATTATTAATTTTTTTCTATCCTGGGGTTCGGTAATAAATTAATATTCTATGGTAAGGTATTAAAATTTGACAAAATCTATGGATAGCCATTATTCAATATTTATGTTTTTGTTTACATTATTAAAACAGATATTCTGATTAAAAACCCAAAATTTACGCTGTTGAGTAATTTATTATTGTCTAAACAGAATAGATTCATATTAATGATCTAACAAAAATTTTTTGTTAAAGAACACCTACTTGGTTTTTTCGAAACAAATCTAGGTGATTAAACTCAATTTCTTCAAGCAAGTATAATTGCACACCTAAAACTAGGAATACTTGTAATCTATCCAAGTAAATTGTTATTGGGATTGAGTACAGAAAATAATCATCAAGCAAAGTAACATCACTTTAAAATAATTATTCGTAGTGCCATCATTCATTGTTGTTGAAGATGTCGAAAAAGATTTTCATATTTTTAACAGTATGATATGAAGAGACCTCATAGACCAGTTCACTGGTTTTTGACAAGGAGAAGAAACTTCAGAAATATCAGTGTTTGGAAAATCATAGATGATTTTTTTCTGGTTTTGAGTGAAAAAATGCAGTGACAACCTCTTGCCTTGGAAGTTTTCATAGAAATGATGATTTTCATGATTTGGAAATTTTATGAAAAAAATTACAAATGTATGGTGATAACATCCAATAATTCTGAGGTTTTTTCGGAATTTCTCACTAGAAAGGGATGGTTTATAATCTTGAAGTAAAAACAAATTATGGTAGAACAACAAAAATTTATGTTTATGGTGTTGAATTTTTTTACCAGAAAATTAGTATTTTGTATCTTCCTTCTGGATATGGATCTCATCGAATGAAACATGAATGAGTGAATCATTTTTTAGAGGAAAAATAATGTTTTTAAACAATTCAGATTCATTAGTGGATGCTGTGGAAAGTATTTTTCATTCAAACTATACTGGACTACAGAGGGGTATTTGCCCAATGTGAAAACTTAAAATGCTTATAACTTATTAACGCAACTGAATGTGGAAAAACCGTAATGGAAAACGTGTTTCTTTTGATCTCAAGAACGTATGGTTAAAATAATAAAAAAAATTGTAGAATAACTAGCCGTGAGGTCAGGAGATTTTACGCCCTTGATTAATGTCGTTTCCGGATTCAGTAACAGCCTGCAACAGAGAAGGTGAAGGAATCAATAAATATAAGCACTTCATGTATTATTATTACTATTTTCTGCTCGAGCGGATATCTTTATTCGGGAATCCAGTTGAGGACGTATTTCAACTCCCGTTGGTTCAGTTCTGCTGAAACGTGTGTGAAGTTGGCCCAGTGTTTTTGATCTTCGAAAATAAAATTCTTTGTTGTTTTCAAGATCGAATGTCTGTAACTTTCGAATATCTAGCCGAAAATGGCCTCCTTAATCGTTTGGGCCCCTCTTCCTCATTTTCGTTCAGTAGATATTTACTTGGTTTCAGTTTCCTAACATTGCAGGGGGAAGTCGCTGTTGCCTACTTTTTTTAATATACGAAAAACTCGCCCGAAGAAGTCAAAAATAGACGAAAAAGTTGTCGAAGTGATTTTAAAAATAAATGTATTATAACTCAAAGTACGAATTATGAAGTTCATATACGGTACAAGGTTTTTGATCTGTGATAATGAAATTCAAGATTTATATTGAATAAGATTTTAAATCCTCGCTAATCTCTGATAAAGGAAATCCCCATTTTTACCTTATCTCTTAATCCATTTGCCCGAGGCTGTTTGGACTGAAGCCAAATTAAAATACAACTGGCAATTGGATTCGTGCCCCATTAACTACCCCCCACTGTAGTTGAATGTGGACTAGCTTGGGACCGTTTGGCCTGATCATAAAAATGGGGTTCTAATTTGAAAAAATTGATTTTTCACGATTTTGTCATCCCTAACTTTGAAAGCGATTTTTTCACCCCCTGTATCATCAATCGCGATTTCCATTTTTAAACTGGATACATCAATCTTATATTGAAAATTCCCAAATGAAAATTTGCCATTCAAAAACCTCGAAGTTATTCTTGTTTCAGCCGAGCTCTATTTTCGATTTTTTTCGAATTTTCCCGCTCAGAGAGAATTTTCCAACCAAAACTGGAAAATGTTACATCAAAATAAATTGAAATTTTCTAAGGAATCTATTTCTGCAATAAAAAAATGGTGTTGTGATTCGAAAAACGGAAGTTGACGTCATTTCCGGAAAAACGGGAGGTGCTCATGCCTTGAAAATATTTTAGTTTTCATCAGCATCGTGAAATACTTATAAGTGCTGAATTTCATGAAAATACGTTCAGTAGTTTCCCGTATAAGAATGGGTGAGGTTCCTCGTGAAAGACCCTGTATATTAAGAAATAATGGAACAAAAAATGTATACTAAACGTAAACAAGAATATATATGTAGCACACCTCGTATATGTTCTGTGGATCAAAAATTCTATGGTAGTAATTGGACAATTAACAAAAAATACTGATAGTAGATCAAATTTTCCCAATTTCTTTGAATATTTCAAACAATGCTATGACTCATTCAAGGGTCGCATTTTTTTTTTAGATCAGAGAGATTATGCGACGTGATAAGTTATTTCCACACACGCTATCTTATTGTGAGTCTTACGAAAAAGGTTGATAACATTGGAAGTTTGTTTGATGTGTTGAAAAATTTTGAGTAATTCCATTCACGGTTTTCGCTTTATCCAGATCAATTAATTTTGATACGAATTAATAATATCGCAACCTCCGATAGAGACCATCCTATTTTGTGTAGCGATAAGTCCTGCTGATTTTGCATTTTTGCGTGCTTGTTCCTAGCTGAGCAGCGTTCTGCTCAAATCTCTGTAATATCGAGCCCGGGTCACAATTAATTGTGTTCGACTTCCTAGTGAAGAATATAAGGTCAATATGAGTAAATCCAGCTGTTTACTCTCGATATTCCGAGGGAAATAAGCTAGAGTTTTTCCTTTTTTCATAATAGGTTGAAGTATCTCGGTCAAATTTGATATTGGGCAGAATCCGTTGCATTGTTCAGCAGTTATGAGCGAGCATCTGGACTTCAGTTTCATCAAATACCCCGTTGAAAGGAAGAAGGCTGCAAAATTTTATAGAAATCGCCAGGCTAGGTCATTTCAAAGAATTTGTTCATATTTCTGCATATCTTAAAGCATTTTAATATATCATTGATGTAAACAATGAACAATAACGGTCCTAAATGAGATCCCTGCGGCACCCCGGAGGAAGCAAACATATACCGCGACTCAAGTAAGACTTGAACCATCTCAAGAGAGATCCGCACACTCCAACCCTGTATAATTTTGCAATAAGTATCTTAATAGATATTTTATCAAATGCCTTACTAATGTCTGTATAGACAACGTCTACTTGGGCTCCCTCATTGAGGCTACCCAACAAAAACTCATTAAAAGTGGCCGAATTAGTCTCTAGATCTAGAAAATAAAATTGTTATTGAGTGCTTTTCATTCAATTATTCGTCAAATTTTGAACAACCTGATTGCAAAAATAGGTACTTTACGCAAACACAGAAAAATTTCGTTACTTGAATTCATTCATGTAATTCAATTTGTAAAGTTGTCAAGAATAATTTGATATTATTTTTCTGAATTTGATTTTAGAACTTTCTTCAGCAACAATAAATTGAGATATTTGTCAAATATTGTAGATTTTGAAGCTATATGATTGATGAAATGTTTTTTTCGCAGGTATTTTCGCTTACTTGAACTATCTCACACCCAAGAAGAGAAGCGAGATCTTGGAATTGCTGGTCAATGGCCTGAAAAGGTTGGAATATCGTGGATACGACTCCGCAGGTACGTTGCAATTTAAAGTGACAACTTTTGAAATCATGATTCGTAAATCATCCAGAGGAATTCGGGAGATGATAACTTGGACTTAAAACCCGTGCGAAGACCTAAGGTCAGCAGCCGAAATTGAAATTTCGTCTGCCAGGTCGTAGCACCTTCAGGAACTAATGTGATTTCCTACTAATTATTACGCAGAAACAAAATAGTTCGGGTTTAAATATTTTGATTTTTATGCATAACATGAACCTTCGTAATTTGTTTGGCATTTTACCGCATTTCCATAACGAATATCATCGTATTTATTTATTGTATACTGAGCGTCTACAGACCTCCATCCGGTGATTTTAAAGAATTGAAGAAAACCTTTAAGTTTTCTCTCTCGAACAGAAGGAAATATAGTGTGAAATTTTCACGGTAGGTTTGTGGGTTCAATAGGTAGTTATAAGGTGGTTTTGAAGTATCGATTTTTTTACATATTATACCATTGAAAAAATAATTATGTAGAGTCATCCTAAGAATTTATCCTCATCGATTCTTAGAAGGAGGTAATAAGTTACCATTGTTAATTAAAAATATTTCATTACGGGAGATCTTTGTAAAAAGACGGATTTGATGAGAAAACATCAAATTTCACTATTAATATTTTGTTTCTGTTGCTTTAAACATCCGAATACACCGAAACATTTCACGTTCTTTTCTTTTTCGTTCACCTGAACTGAAATCTAAGTTTTTTTCCTCAATTAACTGTGCGCCAAAAACTATCAATTTTTTTGCTCAATACAGAGGATGTCAAATATTTGGGAAAAGAGCGAGTTGTTCCTCAGAATTAAGGTGATAAAATAAGAACTTGGTCCATTTATTGCTCATTCAAATATAGATGTTACATACAATTTTCTTGTGTACATGCGTAACTGATCTAGATTCACTTCACGTATTTGATATCACCAACAAGTAAGTCAATATATCTAAATAATAAAATGTTCTGAGAGGTGATGTCGAATAAATCCGGCCCTGGCTCAGACCAGTATAAACAGAGAGACCAAGTCGCTGCAACCATAAATACAATGAAATAAAAGTTACCGTGTTTACACGCTTGACACCGCCACTTTACCGGTAGAATTTTTGGCTTCATTTCTTTGAACTGCGTTTCCCCTCTAGGTAGATTTATACTCGATGATACTGAATATTGTGAATGAAGGTTCATTTTCTTCAACACTTTCAACTTGTGCAATAGAGGACGGTTACTTGTTGATCTGTTGTTTCTAATTCATGTTTTAATTCATTTCAGGAGTTGCAATCGATGGAAATGACGAAAATATGATAGCAGTAATAAAAAAATCTGGAAAAGTTAGGCAGCTTGAAGAAGAAATAAAAAACCGTAGGTATTTCAGTGTCTATATTGCAGCAGATTAATTTCAACCTACATTTTTTCCGAAATAATTTAACATGCGGATGGCAGGAGCTTAGTTCCTTTCGACTAAATTTTTCGAACCAGTCTTAAAGAGCTCCTAGTACCTCAATAATCAATCTTTTATCCTCGAAAAGTTTACTGTAAAAATGAATATATATTTTGTGCCAATTGCAACTTGCTTTCACGTTGCATTACACACAGGTTGCTGGCCCAGCTCTTTTGCATGGTTGTGTGGAATTTGCTAGGTTGGTGTTACAACAAATTACAACGAAAACAGTTTTTCGAAATTATTCGACTATTTGGTAATCAAGTAGTTACGAGAATGAAAAACTACAGAATGCCTAGGCTTATCATATCTTTTTAGAATCTGCAATAACTGAGCAAGTTTTTAAGATGATGTCTACCAGGGCGTCCTACATTTTTTTATCACTGTAGCTCATCAAATTTCATTCAGTTTTCAATTTTTCTTTGTAATTCACGAGTTTCTAACTATTTACACTAGTTTGATGAATTTAAGTCTTTATTTCCGACAGCTGTACTATCTCATGTGAAGTTAAAAAAAACCATATCGAAATACCTCTCCATTTGCAGAAAAGGCACTAGAAAAACTAATCGCACTTGGAAATTTTCTAAAAATACGAAAACCATGAATATCTCGGAAACCGTGGAATTTTCATTAAGGTCAAAATTTGGAATAAGTTAGACCACGACAGTGTCTATCTATAGTTGCAGGTTTATCCAATGTTTTCGGAAACCTTGTATAATATACATTTTGTTAGATCTTTTGTACTAAGCGATGGAAACCAGAACTTACCTCATCCTTTCTGCAGGTGATTTGAACATGGGAGTCTGAATTTTCGGACTTAATTTGCATACAAACCTTGAATACTGCTATATTTAAATATACTAGTAAGCGGGTAGATCCAGAGGCCCATAGATCCATAGGCCAGTAGATCCAAAAACCAGTAGTTCAATAGGCCCATAGATCAATATAGACCATATAGATCAATATAGGCCAGTAGATCCATACGCCAGTAGTTCAATTAGCCCATAAAATTCAAACGGAAAAACTCTCGAAGAAAGACTCTGGTGAAAGTCAGTGCTTCCAATGTGCACAGCTTGTATATCAATCGATCGCAATCGGTGCATTCCACAAAGGTAGTATAAACATTATTCAATAGAGCACCCTGTATATGAATCGAAAATAATTTTTCCATAAAAATAAACCCAAAGAATATCGTTTCAACTCCATCAATTTTACAAAGGTAAAATAAAAATTATTCGAAAAAGGTCTGAACGTGTATTCATGAACAGAGTGCTTAGCCATTTTCTCCTGAATAAACTAAGTGTGTCCGATTCTAACATAGAGTATCATAAGTTGGATCGGACCTCGGAGAGGGCAATGAATTCGCGCGAAAATCGAGTTGAAAATGCCGATTTTGAAACGAATAGTTGAGTTACTTTTCTTTTTATTCACGAACCGTGAGTGGTCTCTAGAGATTCGGAATCTCCTGTAGATTCTTATTCGACCACTTGGAAGGCGTGAAGAATCTTCCACCGCCGATATCGAGCGAAAAATCGATGCCGGATTTTCAAAATTGGAGCTCGCGTTCGGGTATCATCGGAATCGTATCAGAAACTGTGACATTTCACCGCGTATTATCGTTAAAATTACCGAATTTGGAATGCAGAATTCACGGCCTTATCTCGCTATTTGGATATGAAAATTGGTACCTAGAGATGGGAAATTTCATGTAGATTCGTTTTCTACCGATCGCAGGGCGATTTATATCGTTTTTGACCGGCACGGAGGGAAAACATAGGTGCGGTTTTTGACGTTTCAGAGAAGTTAGGAGTCTAGAAATTGCCGTTTTATATGCATCATTTTCGTAGAGATTTCGGTGGGCTCCGCGGCTGAGCTCGTTGCCAGGCACGGGGACGTTCTTCGTCTAGAAAAAGCGACCTCCTCCGTCCCGCGAGACGGCTTCGGAGGAGTACTTCCGCCCGTTTTTCGCCTTTGGGCGATTTCGCGAAAAACGCCGATTTCGTGATTATCGTTTGAAAATTTCGGGCGCTTTAAGAGCACCCGGGGCGGTTTCGGGGTCGCTTCTCCTAGAAGAGGATACGCCTTTTAGTTTTTTTTTAAGATTGCCTCTCGAGCGGCCCGAAGGGCCGCTCTGAAAGCGACTCTACTGTGCAGCTGAACTCACCTACACCCTAATGTGTTCGTAATTCTTAAGGGATTATGAATTATAATCGTTCACGAAAAATAATGAAAAAATTAGGTTAATTTCCATTTACCTAACTGTTCACGCCAGGTGAACAAAAATTAAAATTGAAAGTATATCAGCCTGCTCGATTGTTTGAACTAAATTTTTTGTCAATGGTAGTTTACTTAAAAAGAAACGAAAAACATTTCAGGTTCCATAGAATTCGACATAGATGGCGTCAGCGACATCCACTGCGGTATCGCCCATACCCGTTGGGCTACCCACGGTGTACCGAACGCCACCAATGCGCATCCTCATAGGTCAGACAAAGAACACGGTTTTGTTGTCGTTCACAACGGCATACTGACCAATTACAAGGAGGTGAAGGTGTTCCTGGAGAAAAAAGGTTATGATTTCGAGAGTGAAACCGATACCGAAGTGATCGCTAAGATGATTCATCACTTCTACGAGAAACATCCGAACTACTCTTTTAGGGAGCTGGTCGAACAGACTGTTCAGCAGTTGGTGAGTAAAAATAATCCTGGTGACTTCTTTGTGGAACTATGAAAGTGTCGTTTTTGTTTAGGAGGGAGCATTTGCTCTTTGTTTCAAGTCCAAGTACTTCCCTGGTGAAACAGTTGCGACTAGAAGAGGGTCACCTCTTTTAGTTGGTATTAGGACTAAATCGAGGTGGGCAACCGACCATGTACCTATTTCTTATGGAAAAGGTGAGAATTTACTATTAACTGATATTCATTTAAGTTGTATCTAAATGAATTAGTAGTTGCATTAAAATGTAGGAGTTGGGTGTCGTTAGATTTATTAGAGATGTAGTTTTTTTCGGTTTATTATTTTATACTAAGGAAGATATTTTTTTGGTTGGTATGTATTTGGGCACTGTGGTAATAATATTATGTATCACAACAAAATTTTATTTTTTCACAAAAAATGTTTTACGTTATTATGGGTTATAAGAAACCCTAGATGTCTGGCTATTAAGTGACTAGAAAGCGAGAATCCTAAAGAGGTAGGGAGCAACCGAACAGAGCTCAAAATAGCAGGAAGCGTCTTTTATTCTAAAACAAAAACTCACTCCTAGTACTGCTTCGAGCAGTGCTGAAACAAAAGGAATAGTGTATGTAGAGGTCAGTGGATTATATTGTAAGAAAATATATAATCGTCGAGTAATGTTAAATATAAAACCATTTTCCATCAGCAGTTTCGTCGTTTAATAGCCACACACCCATAGACAAAGTACCTTTATAGACTGCCAACCAGTGACGGCTCGTGCCCTCTAGGAGTGGGTCGGCCAGACCAAGCATATATATACGTATATATATAATTTAGAAGCACTTTTCTTGGGATTAGAGCACTGGATTAAAATTAGGATTTCATCTTTTTTTATTTATACTTTACTACATATGTTTCGGCGTACATTGAGCCTTTTTCAAGTTTACATGTTACAAATACAGTGACAATCATATCTAAAATGTATAACTGCCCAACAATTCATCTTGAAACTTAGTAAAATTAAAATCATATTCATCATGTTATGAACGCTGTCAATTAAAATTATTCTAATAATGGAAAACCTGTTATCTACTAAAAAACTAATCAAATCACCGCAATTTGATACTACCTCTCTTACATTTGCCAACTGGATCACGCACATTCAACTTGTAACCGAAAACGAACGAAAACTCGTACAACCCTAAGCCCTACACATCTTACTCCAAACTACTGACCTAGTGAACTGAACTGTGATAATCAAAGTGTAAACACACGCAATGCAATTCTCGTATACCCCCTCCCCAAGGGTATCTTGGCCGAGCTTTTTTTTTTTTATCCGCCTTCGTAGGTAGGGGAAACTCCTCATGCCTTCCCCGGCAGCCACTTGGGATTAGTGACTGACAGGTTTGTGTGGGACTTGCACCCACTAAAAACCCCTCCTAAGTCCTACCACAACCCTCTCCAGTAGAGTCCCAAGGACACTGACTCATACTGGCGGGTTGCAATTCGGGGCTCAACACCACTGTGCGAGCAGTATATGTGTACACCATCGCACTTACTCAAACACTCACTGGGGATTTGGGGATGTGAGGAAGTGCTTGTATTGCGTGCTAGAACGGTTCCATTGTCTTCACGAAGAACTCGTGAGGGTCAACTAACTCTGTTCCTAATGTTCCGTGTTCACCCGGCTCTGGTTACGGAATTCGGAGCCCGGGTATAGATCCTCGGAAGGTCTTGACCCCGTCCTGCCTTCGGTCATCCGGCGCCCAGCAGTACGGTTGTGTGGCCCTGTTGATACGCGAAGACTTGGCTCCAAGGTTGTGATAGCGCTACGACTGTACTCCCCAGATCTATGCCAGGCCCGTTAAGAACTAGGGGGGGAGAGACGGGGCTCATCCTCTCGCCTAGTAATCGGATTAAGCCAGCAGCCATATCGTACCACTTCCTCTAGCTAGTCGTTCGACAACTTTGCTTGCTGGCTCTGTCTCCAGCGTCTCTAGGGGGCGAACCAAGGATGATGGCAAAGGTATTCACGACCTAAGCCTCACCTAGACAGAGCCCTGGATGGGAAGGGATTAAGGGGTATGGTTATTCTTGGTTCGTCGCTTATAATAGCTACTTAAACCCGTACACCACGACAAGGTGATGACCACGTACGCGATCTTGGCCGACCTAGTCTTTGAAAAATAAACAAGTCGTGGGTTGCTGTTTTGCTATTTACAGTTACTAAGAATGAATTTTTATGGTTAGAAAATCACAAAATTTATTCCATACAGTACGAATACACTTTTTTCTGAAATTGAAATAATATTCAAGTACTTATGATAATAGTCATTTGAGATTTGAGGGTGAAAATTTCAATTATTAGCAGGATACGTAACAAAATTTTAAATACATAATGATTTCTTTTTCTATCTCAAGTTTAGGATAAACATATGAAGATGTCGGATATTAAATTACAATTTTTTGTTCTTCCAAACTAAGGTTCTAGGGAGGCCAAGATAGTAGCATTATAAATTGAATCCCTCATATCATGATTTATCCGAATTTTCCCATGTATTGTATGTTAAGTCATTGATCTTCTCAGTTATGATTTTATATATTATACTTGTGTTTTTATAGAATTTCAGGAAACACTTCATTGAACGAACATAAGATTTCGAACAGAAAGTAACGCGCGTTTACATTCATTTTCAACTTAAAAAAATTAAAATCTTGAGGGTTTATTCACAATGAATGTAACGTAAACGCAACCATAAAATATCTTCACATTAATGGAGTTTCACACATACATAATTGAAACAAATACTCTGATTATAAAACCAAAATTTACGCATGTTCAGTAATTAATTATAGTCTAAACAGAATAGATTTATATTAATGATCTAACAAAATCTTTTTATTAAAGAACACCTAGTTTGTTTTTTCAGAAACAAATTTAGATGATCAAACTCAATTTCTTCAAGCAAGTATAATTGCACACCTAAATCTGGGAATACTTGTAATCTATCCAAGTAAATTGTTATTGGTATCCAGTACAGAAAATAATCATCGCTAAAAAGTAACATCACTTGTAAAATAATTATTCGTAGTGACATCATTCATTGTTGTTGAAGATTTCGAAAAAGATTTTCGTATTTTTCTACAGTATGATATCAAGATACCTCACAGAAGAAAATTACAAATGTATGACGATAACATCCAATCATTCTGAGGTTTTTGGATTTCTCACTAGAAAGGGATGGTTTATATTCTTGCAGTAGAAAGAAATTGTGGTAGAACAACAAAAATCTATGTTTATAGGGTTGAATTTTTTACCAGAAAATTAGTATTTCATATCTTCCTTCTGGATATGGATCTCATCGAATGAAACATGAATGAGTGAATCATTACTTTAGAGGGAAAATAATGTTTTTAAACAATTCAGATTCATTAGTGGATGCTGTGGAAGGTATTTTTCATTCAACCTAAACGACTGCAGAGGGGTATTTGCCCAATGTGAAAACTTAAAATGCTTATAACCTTTTAACGCAACTGAACGTGGAAAAACCGTAATGGAAAAAGTGTTCTTTGATCTCAAGAACCTGTAAGTTAAAATTAACGCAGTGGTCAAAGAATCACCCTGTATAAGATGTAGATGGGTTCTAAATTCATGTCATATTGATCATTTTTATATCAAACTGTTCATCTTAGATTCTGGTTAGAGCATAACGTCTTCAATTTTCATACAAATTCGTGTGTCAAGATAAAATGATTCAGATAAGCCCGCAAAAGCTCGAGGCCTGCTTTTCAACATTGTTACAATTTTATATTCTGTATAATTCTTTACATTTCATGTGTTCGGAAAACTTTTTTCCTCAATAAATAAAAATTTCAGTTACGGTCTTTAGTTATTGGGTGGTACGAAGTTGTGTTAAGCTATTTTGTGTTGGGAGATTCTCCTTTTACGTTATAGCTCGTTTTTAAGATAGATTATTTCTGATCAGATCATCTCTAATTGGTTTTTTTCAATGTCAATACTCTATTCTACAAAAGCATTTTTTCGTGTTCTTTATACCTTATCTTGGACATAATATGTGCTATTATTGGAAAGCACTTTGGAAATTTTGTATTCTCTGTTATCTTTTTTGTCATCATTGATGATCAGATATATAAATCGTGAAAACTGAATTTCAAATAGAAATTGTAATCATCTTCTTATCTGATTTCCATTGATTTTGTTTAGGTAATAGAAAATGATGCAGAAAATGAACGCTGATACACATAGCGTTTAAAGACATTAAAGAACTTTACTTAAGGTAATGAGAATCAACATTTTTATTATAAAGATGTTAAAGATGTTTGGAAAATATCCGAACTATTGCCCACTTTGAACGCGTCCGGCTATTATGTAAACATAGATTAATAGGCCCCCAAAAAATTATATATACAAAATTAAGATTTTATAATATAACATAAGTATAACTATAAATTATAAGAGTTTAAGGGGTGTCCGGCAGAGGGTTGCAAAATCATACTAACTGTCTGGCAAATGAGCAAACGCGAGTTGTGCGGGTACAAAATTGTGAAATAATAATAATCACCTGCTTAATGAAGGGCAGCGCACTTCCTGAGTGGCTGTTTATACTATAACAGTAGATCTAAAATTATCTTTGGTAGAAAAGATGTTTGTAAGGTGAATAAAAACAAGTTTTTAGTTATAATAGAATTATTCACAGATAAGAATAGTTACACAATGTTCGGCACTTGTGTTTACACTTACAGAAAGAGTTTTTAGGTGTCTATAATAACCAAGGATTTGAACCTCTTGCTCAATCTAGGCACTTTTGGTAATATAAAATGATAAAGAGATCTGACTCCTATTTGTTGTTTGGAGTTCACACAGCTCTGCTTCAATCGTCGAGGGTGAGATTTCTCTGAATAAGGTGCAGGGACTTTGGATAAAGCTTTCAAACTCTCCATTGATGAATTGTGCCTTGGCGATATGTAATTGCTTCACAGATTCACACCACAACCTTTGTCCTTTTACGCGAGAGAATTTCAACTGAGTAATTCATATGACACACATGAACTAGGTAACTAACTGACCCGAAAACAGATTATTTTGAGAGATTTTAAGAGGAACTTGTAGTTCTGAGTGCCGTTATGGACTCTGTGAAAAGTAAATTGATAAAGAGAGAATTTACTTGTAGAAGTACTGTGCACAAGAGCGTCTTGAGAGAGAATGAATTTACTTGTAGGAGCATTTACCACCTTGAGAAGTGCAGACAGAAATTTGAATTACTAAAATAGTTCGGACGTATACAAAGGTTCAGGTAGCTGAGTTTAGGATTTCCAAAATTCCGTCCCACAGAAGGCGTTCTTGGAAGTAACGGCCGCTCCGCCAAATTCCGAGAACGGTCCTTTGTAGCGAGAATATCGCAACACGAGTTTGATATTATTTTGAATCAAATATAAAAAAATTCAGTTTTATTTTATGATAAATTTGAGAGAACACTGACATCTTATCCTTTCGAATGTCAACATGCGTCAATTGTCAATATTAAACCATGTAGAGATTTGAACGCACTATTCAAATTCTATAATCTGTCAAGTTTCGTATCAGTCACGCCAACTGCGAAAATAAAATACAAAAGGCACTAGGAGGTATAATCTGAATTTTTCATTGAATTCTTATAAATGTCTCACAATTCTTGACTGAAATAGAGGAAATATCGTCTGATACTCGTTGCAGAAGGCAATTACAACACTCATGCGTTCAAAAACTCGCTCCTTCGTCGCTCGTGTTGTAATAGGTGCCCATTCTGCAACTTTTATTAGAATATACTATTAGTTACTACACATAAAACAAATGCTTATCAAAAAGAGCCTTGTGCTTTTTCATACAGATCAGCTCAATTGTATTATAAATCACGAAACGTCGAACTAGTACAGACGGCAGAGATGAAATTTGTGCGTCATATTAACTTCCTCAATTAATGCTCTAATATTTAATCGATAAAGCAGGTTTAATTTCCAAACCAATCAAACACATAGAAAGCCGAATATCCAGAAATTTCAAATGGTCTGGGTGTTTCATAATATTTTAAGATTATAGGGAACCTACATCAGCAATCGCACCCAGCGAACCCATAACTATTGGAATATGATTATATTGTCTTTCGCAATTTATCAATAGAATATTGACTGTGCAATAAGAATGCAATATACGTTGCGAAAGGGCATTCTCTATAGAGCGTTGGTGTACACGTTACATTTCACCTTCACTTTTCTGGGTGTATCTTTTATATCGTTTGGCTTCCTGGTAACTGTATATCGTGTGTATTTGTCGACGCTCTGGAAACATACACTGAATGTCAATTCAAGAAAAGACCAATATATGCAAATGTAGATGGGGAACACGCAGTCAGGACTGAAAATGAATAACAAAATATATACAGGGTTAATTTTAACCGTAGATTCTTGAGATCAAAAGAAAGATTTTCTTCCTATAACATTTTTCCAAATTTGACCGCATTCAAAAGATATAGGGTGTTGAAACTTCATAAAAAAATTGCATTTTCACCTGTAATATTCAAGCGACAATATCAATTGAAATGATCTCTTGTAGAAGGTTTTTTATAACAGTCATGCATATTTTGGCATCAATAGATTTATTCCATTTCTTGTGGGTGTCTCACTACTACTCTACCTATTGGTTAAATTGCATGAAAAACAAATATCACTTAAAGTAAAGGTCCGTATCTTGTACTTCCTGGAATCATTACTCTTTTTTGCAGATAAAATCATTTCTCATCTTTTCACCTAAATTACACCATTCTTGAATTCTTCTTGATTTGAAGTTGAAAGGAATTAAATCGATACAACTTTGTCCAAATTTTCTGATTTTGTTTGTTTTTTTTTTTTGATTTGTTCAATGTTACCATATTTTATGTCTTTATTAAATATTTCTACAAAAGGTTTGGGAAATCTCTCCAGTCTATGGTTTCACCACTAAACACTATAGATGAAATTAACCACTGAACAGTTTTTGTCTTACATTCACTACCAAATCTAACTTGCCATTTGCTGTATTCATTATTAATGATGTCTAGCACCTTGTTTAATATTTAATCCAGAGTAATATTCCATAATAAATAGAGAAAAAGATTTCCATCACTCACATAGGTACTTCGGTATATTGACCGTTGAAATAGATAATGTATTTTCTGTCAGGACCTGTTAAATTGAAGACTTGTCTTTATGAAGAGCTGGTTCTTTATAGCTTCAGACTTTCAGGGTTTATCAAATTATATCTATTCTAACATAGGAATGCTTCAAATTAATCTCATATGAGTTTTAAAAACTTCGAACCCAGTCTCCTAGATTTGTTTTGTACCTTTATAGAAGTTTTTTCACATCTTTATTTCATACACCGATTCAACCTGGTTCACAAACTTAGGAGATAATAGAATTTGACTTAGTTTTAATATTTCTGAATGTTTGTTATGATACATGGTTAATTAAAATCTATCAATTTTGAAACTGGAAGCTATAGGTTCATAAACAAGAAAGATTAGAATAGAATGCATTTTCTGACCATAATCATTTCATACTGAATTGAATAATTTAAAACTATCGATATTATCCTTCCAATATTTTCCACATTTTTTTGAAAGGAAGCTACAAATAATTGTTGACAGTTTCAAACAGAATCAAAACAACAAGGAACTACAGAACGTTATTTTGTTGGGAACTACCCACCACAGAGAAGTTATAATAACATTTTAATGTGATAATAATTCACTCTAGTTATTCTGAGAAAATTATAACTAAATATCAATAATGGTTACAGATATTATATTTGAAATTGATTTCTCGCTTACCCCTTGGTGAAACATGAGTAACAAAATTTGCAAAAGAATTAGACATTATAATATTGACGTTATATGTACCAACAAGAAAAATTTAAAATCATTGTTTTTCAATGGTAAAAATCGACTGAATAACACACAATTAAGTGGTGTATATAAACTATACTGTAATGAATGTCCTGCATTTTACATAGGTCAAACTGGACGTTCCTTGGCAAAACGAATCGATGACCATAAAAAATCAATCCTCCAAAATAAATCAACGACTGGTTTCCCAAGACATTGTATCTCCTCTAACCATCTTATTGATTTTGAAAAAACTAGAATAATACACAAATGCAACAAAAGTAAACGTATGGACCTTTTGGAATATTTAGAAATAGCTTCAGTGTTTGATTTTGGTCAATTTTTGTTTATAAATATTGATATTATCTTTCATTTAAAAAAATTTTGCAATTATAAATTTTTTCTCTCCTGGGGTTCGGTAATAAATTAATATTCTACGGTAAGGTATTAAAATTTGACAAAATCTATGAATAGCCACTATTCAATATTTATGTTTTTGTTTATATTATTAAAACAGATATTCTGATTATAAAAACCAAAAATTTACGCATGTTCAGTAATTAATTATAGTCTAAACAGAATAGATTCATATTAATGATCTAACAAAAATTTTTTTATCAAAGAACACCTAATTGGTTTTTTAGAAGCAAATTTAGGTGAGAAACTCAATTTCTGGGAGGTGATAATCAAACTCAAATTCTTCAAGATGAAACAAGTATAATTGTCACAAGTTACCTGAAAAAATTAATCAAAACCTGCCTCGAGATGAAAATACAATCTGTAATCTATCCAAGTAAATTGTTATTCAAGTTGACATCAAATTGAAAAAATAAAGTACTAGCCTGCCTTCAGAAAATAAAAAATACGTCATTAATTATCATATTCAACAAATGACTGTCTAGATGAAAAGTAACATCACTTTGAAAAAATAAAATTATTCGTAGTGACCCCAATCATTCACTTTAAAATAGATATTGTTGAAGTTGAATATTTCGAAAAAGATTTTCATATTTTTAACAGTATGATATCAAAAGACCTCATAGACCAGTTCACTGGTTTTTGTCAAGGAGAAGAAACTTCAGAAATATCAGTGTTTGGAAAATCATAGATGATTTTTTTCTGGCTTTGTGTGAAAAAAAATGCAGTGACAACCTCTTGCCTTGGAAGTTTTCATAGAAATGATGGTTTTCATGATTTGGAAATTTTATGAAAAAAATTACAAATGTATGGTGATAACATCCAATAATTCTGAGGTTTTTTGGAATTTCTCACTAGAAAGGAAGTTTATAAAAGTAAAAACAAATTATGGTAGAACAACAAAATCTATGTTTATGGTGTTGAATTTTTTTACCAGAAAATTAGTATTTTGTATCTTCTTTCTGTATATGAACCTCATCGGATGAAACATGAGTGACTGAATCATTTTTTAGAGGGAAAATAATGTTTTTAAACAATTCAGAATCATTAGTGGATGCTGTAGAAGGTATTTGTCATTCAAACTAAACTGGACTACAGAAGGGTATTTGCCCAATGTGAAAACTTAAAATGGTTATAAGTTTTTAATGCAGCTGAATATGGAAAAACCGTAACGGAAAAAGTTTTTCTTTTGATCTCAAGAACCTATGGTTAAAAAAATTGTATAATAACAAGCCGTGAGGTCAGGAGATTTTACGCCCTTGATTAATGTCGTTTCCGGATTCAGTAACAGCTGCAACAAAGAAGGTGAAGGATTCAATAAAAATAAGCACTCCATGTATTATTATTATTACGATTTTCTGCTCGAGCGGATATCTTTATTCGGGAATCCAGTTGAGGACGTATTTCAACTCCCGTTGATTTAGTTCTGCTGAAATGTGAGTGAAGTTGGCCCAAGTGTTTTTGAGTTTCGAAAAAAAATTTCTCTGTTGTTTTCAAGATCAAATGTCTGTAACTCGAATAACTAGCCGAAAATGGCCTCCTTAATCGTTTGGGCCCTCTTCCTCATTTTCGTTCAGTAGATATTTACTTGGTTTCAGATTCCTAACACTGCAGGGGGAAGTCCCTGTTGCCTACTTTTTTTAATATACGAAAAATCGCCCGAAGAAGTCAAA
Organism: Micraspis discolor; assembly: GCA_030674115.1. Classification (NCBI taxonomy): domain Eukaryota; kingdom Metazoa; phylum Arthropoda; class Insecta; order Coleoptera; family Coccinellidae; genus Micraspis; species Micraspis discolor. The sequence goes on from JARTUT010000020.1 coordinate 218,184, forward strand.
AATAGACGAAAAAGTTGTCGAAGTGATTTTAAAAATAGAGGTATTATTATTACTCAAAGTACAAATTATGAAGTTCATATACGGTACATAGTTTTTGATCTGTGATAATAAAATTTAAAAAGATTTATATTGAATAAGATTTTAAATCCTCGCTAATCTCTGATAAAGGAAATCCCTATTTCCACCTAATCTCTTAATCCATTTGCCCGAGGCTGTTTGGACTGAAGCCAAATTAAAATACAACTGGCAATTGATTCGTGCCCCATTAACTACCCCCACTGTAGTTGAATGTGGACTAGCTTGGGACCGTTTGGCCTGATCATAAAAATGGGGTTCTAATTTGAAAAAAATTGATTTTTCACGATTTTGTCATCCCTAACTTTGAAAGCGATTTTTTCACCCCCTGTATCATGAATCGCGATTTCCATTTTTAAACTGGATACATCAATCTTATCTTGAAAATTCCCAAATGAAAATTTGCCATTCAAAAACCTCGAAGTTATTCTTGTTTCAGTGGAGCTCTATTTTCGATTTTTTTTTCGAATTTTCCTGCTCAGAGAGAATTTTCCAACCAAAACTGAAAAATGTTACATCAAAATAACTTGAAATTTTCTAAGGAATCTATTTCTGCAATAAAAAATGGTGTTGTAATTTGAAAAACGGAAGTTAAAGTCATTTCTGAAAAACCGGAGGTGCTCATGCCTTGAAAATATTTTAGATTTCATCATGGAAATACTTATAAGTGCTGAATTTCATGAAAATACGTTCAGTAGTTTCCTCGTACAATGGGTGAGGTTCCTCGTGAAAGACCCTGTATATTAAGAAATAATGGTACAAAAAATGTATATTGAACGTAAACAAGACTATGTGGCACACCTCGTATATCTTCGGTGGATCAAAAATTCTATGGTAGTAATTGGACAATTAACAAAAAATACTGATAGTAGATCAAATTTTCCAAATTTCTTTGAATATTTCAAACAATGCTATGACTCATTCAAGGGTCGCATTTTTTTTTTAGATCAGAGAGATTATGCGACGTGATAAGTTATTTCCACACACGCTATCTTATTGTGAGTCTTACGAAAAAGGTTGATAACATTGGAAGTTTGTTTGATGTGTTGAAAAATTATGAGTAATTCCATTCACGGTTTTCGCTTTATCCAGATCAATTAATTTTGATACGAATTAATAATATCGCAACCTCCGATAGAGACCATCCTATTTTGTGTAGCGATAAGTCCTGCTGATTTTGCATTTTTGCGTGCTTGTTCCCAGTGGAGCAGCGTTCTGCTCAATTCTCTGTAATATTCGAATATCGAGCCCGGGTCACAATTAATTGGGTTCGACTTCCTAGTGAAGTATATAAGGTCAATATGAGTAAATCCAGCCGTTTACTCTCGATATTCCGAGGGAAATAAGCTAGAGTTTTTCCTTTTTCATAATAGGTTGAATGTACAAGTATCTCGGTCAAATTTGATATTGGGCAGAATCCGTTGCATTGTTCAGCAGTTATGAGCGAGCATCTGGACTTCAGTTTCATCAAATACCCCGTTGAAAGGAAGAAGGCTGCAAAATTTTATAGAAATCGCCAGGCTAGGTCATTTCAAAGAATTTGTTCATATTTCTGCATATCTTAAAGCATTTTACTATATCATTGATGTAAACAATGAACAATAACGGTCCTAAATGAGATCCCTGCGGCACCCCAGTGAAAGCAAACATATACCGCGACTCTAATCTTCAACAGACACATACTGTGACTCAAGTAAGACTTGAACCATCTCAAGAGAGATCCGCACACTCCAACCCTGTATAATTTTGCAATAAGTATCTTAATAGATATTTTATCAAATGCCTTACTAATGTCTGTATAGACAACGTCTACTTGGGCTCCCTCATTGAGGCTACCCAACAAAAACTCATTAAAAGTGGCCGAATTAGTCTCTAGATCTAGAAAATAAAATTGTTATTGAGTGCTTTTCATTCAATTATTCGTAAAATTTTGAACAACCTGATTGCAAAAATAGGTACTTTACGCAAACACAGAAAAATTTCGTTACTTGAATTCATTCATGTAATTCAATTTGTAAAGTTGTCAAGAATGATTTGATATTATTTTTCTGAATATGATTTTAGAACTTTCTTCAGCAACAGTAAATAGAGATATTTGTCAAATATTGTAGATTTTGAAGCTATATGATTGATGAAATGTTTTTTTCGCAGGTATTTTCGCTTACTTGAACTATCTCACACCCAAGAAGAGAAGCGAGATCTTGGAATTGCTGGTCAATGGCCTGAAAAGGTTGGAATATCGTGGATACGACTCCGCAGGTACGTTGCAATTTAAAGTGACAACTTTTGAAATCATGATTCGTAAATCATCCAGAGGCATTCGGGAGATGATAACTTGGACTTAAAAGCCGTGCGAAGACCTAAGGTCAGCAGCCGAAATTGAAATTTCGTCTGCCAGGTCGTAGCACCTTCAGGAACTAATGTGATTTCCTACTAATTATTACGCAGAAACAAAATAGTTCGGGTTTAAATATTTTGATTTTTATGCATAACATGAACCTTCGTAATTTGTTTGGCATTTTACCGCATTTCCATAACGAATATCATCGTATTTATTTATTGTATACTGAGCGTCTACAGACCTCCATCCGGTGATTTTAAAGAATTGAAGAAAACCTTTAAGTTTTCTCTCTCGAACAGAAGGAAATATAGTGTGAAATTTTCACGGTTCGATAGGTAGTTATAAGGTGGTTTTGAAGTATCGATTTTTTTACATATTATACCATTGAAAAAATAATTATGTAGAGTCATCCTAAGAATTTATCCTCATCGATTCTTAGAAGGAGGTAATAAATTACCATTGTTAATTAAAAATATTTCATTACGGGAGATCTTTGTAAACAGACGGATTTGATGAGAAAAAATGAGAAAACATCAAATTTCACTATTAATAATTTGTTTCTGTTGCTTTAAACATCCGAATACACCGAAACATTTCACGTTCTTTTCTTTTTCGTTCAACTGAACTGCTCTAGATTCATTTCAGAAATCTAAGTTTTTTTTCCTCAATTAACTGTGCGCCAAAAACTATCAATTTTTTTTGCTCAATACAGAGGATGTCAAATATTTGGGAAAAGAGCCAGTTGTTCCTCAGAATTAGGGTGATAAAATAAGAACTTGGTCCATTTATTGCTCATTCAAATATAGATGTTTCATACAATTTTCTTGTGTACATGCGTAACTGATCTAGATTCACTTCACGTATTTGATATCACCAACAAGTAAGTCGATATATCTAAATAATAAAATGTTCTGAGAGGTGATGTCGAATAAATCCGGCCCTGGCTCAGACCAGTATAAACAGAGAGACCAAGTCGCTGCAACCATAAATACAATGAAATAAAAGTTACCGTGTTTACACGCTTGACACCGCCACTTTAGCGGTAGAATTTTTGGCTTCATTTCTTTGAACTGCGTTTCCCCTCTAGGTAGATTTATACTCGATGATACTGAATATTGTGAATGAAGGTTCATTTTCTTCAACACTTTCAACTTGTGCAATAGAGGACGGTTACTTGTTGTTTCTAATTCATGTTTTAATTCATTTCAGGAGTTGCAATCGATGGAAATGACGAAAATATGATAGCAGTAATAAAAAAATCTGGAAAAGTTAAGCAGCTTGAAGAAGAAATAAAAAACCGTGAGTATTTAAGTGTCTATATTGCAGCAGATTAATTTCAAACTACATTTTGTCCGAAATAATTTAATATGCTGGTGGCAGGAGCTTAGTTCCTTTTGACTAAATTTTTCGAACCAGTCTTGAAGAGTTATCGCTTCTAGTACCTCAATAATCTTTATCTCTTCATTTATTCTCGAAAAGTTTATTGAAAAAATGAATATATATTTTGTGTCAATTACAACTTGCTTTCACGTTGCATTACACAAGTCATCTCTAGCTGGCCCAGCTCTTTTGCATGGTTGTGTGGAATTTGCTAGGTTGGTGCTACAAAAAAGTACAACAAAAACAGTTTTTCGAAATTTTTCGACTATTTGGTAATCAAGTAGTTACGAGAATGAAAAACTACAGAATGCCTAGGCTTATGATACTTTTTTGGAATCTGCAATAACTGAGCAAGTTTTTAAAATGATGTCTACCAGGGGCGTCCTACATTTTTTTACACTGTAGCTCATCAAACTTGAAGGAAATTTCATTTAGTTTTCAATTTTTCTTTGTAATTCACGAGTTTCTAACTTTTCACACTAGTTTGATGAATTTAAGTCTTCATTTCCTATAGCTGAACTATCTCATGTGAAATTAAAAAACACCATATCGAAATACCTCTCCATTTGCAGAAATGGCACTAGAAAAACTAATCGCACTTGGAAATTTTGTAAAAATACGAAAACCATGAATATCTCGGAAACCGTGGAATTTTCATTAAGGTCAAAATTTGGAATAAGTCAGACCACGACAGTGTCTATCTACAGTTGCAAGTTTGTCCAATGTTTTCGGACACCCTGTAGAATATACATTTTGTTAGATCTTTTGTACTAAACGATGGAAACCAGAACTTACCTCATCCTTTCTGCAGGTGATATGGACGTGAAAGTCTGAATTTCTGACTTAATTTGCATACAAACCTTGAATACTGCTATATTTAAATATACTAGTGAGCGGGTAGATCCATAGGCCAGTAGATCCATAAGCCAGTAGTTCAATAGGCCCATAGATCAATATAGACCATATAGATCAATATCGGCCAGTAGATCCATACGCCAGTAGTTCAATTAGCCCATAGAATTCAGACGGAAAAACTCTCGAAGAAAGATTCTGGTGAAAGTCAGTGCTTCCAATGTGCACAGCCCGTATATCAATCGATCGCAATCGGTGCATTCCACAAAGGTAGTATAAACATTATTCAATAAATCTCCTATGTAACACCCTGTATATGAATCGAAAATGATTTTTCCATAAAAAATAAACCCAAAGAATATCGTTTCAACTCCATCAATTTTACAAAGGTAAAATAAAAATTATTCGAAAAAGGTCTGAACGTGTATTCATGAACAGAGTGCTTAGCCATTTTCTCCTGAATAAACTAAGTGTGTCCGATTCTAACATAGAGTATCATAAGTTAGATCGGACCTCGGAGAGGGCAATGAATTCGGGCGAAAATCGAGTTGTAAATGCCGATTTTGAAACGAATAGTTGAGGTACTTTTCTTTCGATTCACGAACCGTGAGTGGTCTCTTGAGATTCGGAATCTCCTGTAGATTCTTATTCGAGCACTTGGAAGGCGTAAGAATCTTCCACCGCCGATATCGAGCGAAAAATCGATACCGGATTTTCAAAATTGGAGCTCGCGTTCAGGTATCATCGGAATCGTATCAAAAACTGTGACATTTCACCGCGTATTATCGTTAAAATTACCGAATTTGGAATGAAGAATTCACGGCGTTATCTCGCTACTTGGATATGAAAATTGGTACACAGAGATGGGAAATTTCATGTAGATTCGTTTTCTACCGATCGCAGGGCGATTTATATCGTATTTGACCGGCACGGAGGGAAAACATTGGTGCGGTTTTTGACGTTTCAGAGAAGTTGGGAGTCTAGAAATTGCCGTTTTATATGCATCATTTTCGTAGAGATTTCGGTTGGCTCCGCGGCTGAGCTCGTTGCCAGGCACGGGGACGTTCATCGTCTAGAAAAAGCGACCTCCTCCGTCCCGCGAGACGGCTTCGGAGGAGTACTTCCGCCCGTTTTTCGCCTTTGGGCGATTTCGCGAAAAACGCCGATTTCGCGATTATCGTTTGAAAATTTCGGGCGCTTTAAGAGCATCCGGGGGGTTCAGGTCGCTTCTCCAAGAAGAGGATATGCCTTTCCGTTTTTTTTTTTTAAGATTGCCTCTCGAGCGGCCCCAAGGGCCCTCGGAAAGCGACTCTACTGTGCAGCTGAACTCACCTACACCCTAATGTGTTCGTAATTCTTAAGGAATTATGAATTATAATCGTTCACGAAAAATAATGAAAAAATTAGGTTACTTTCCACTTACCTAACTGTTCACGCCAGGTGAACAAAAAATTAAAATAAAAAGTATATCAGCCTGCTCGATTGTTTGAACTAATATTTTTTTGTCAATGGTAGTTTACTTAAAAAGAAACGAAAAACATTTCAGGTTCCATAGAATTCGACATAGATGGCGTCAGCGACATCCACTGCGGTATCGCCCATACCCGTTGGGCTACCCACGGTGTACCGAACGCCACCAATGCGCATCCTCATAGGTCAGACAAAGAACACGGTTTCGTTGTCGTTCACAACGGCATACTGACCAATTACAAGGAGGTGAAGGTGTTCCTGGAGAAAAAAGGTTATGATTTCGAGAGTGAAACCGATACCGAAGTGATCGCTAAGATGATTCATCACTTCTACGAGAAACATCCGAACTACTCTTTTAGGGAGCTGGTCGAACAGACTGTTCAGCAGTTGGTGAGTTAAAAAAATCCTGGTGACTTCTTTGTGGAACTATGAAAGTGTCGTTTTTGTTTAGGAGGGAGCATTTGCTCTTTGTTTCAAGTCCAAGTACTTCCCTGGTGAAACAGTTGCGACTAGAAGAGGGTCACCTCTTTTAGTTGGTATTAGGACTAAATCGAGGTGGGCAACCGACCATGTACCTATTTCTTATGGAAAAGGTGAGAATTTACTATTAACTGATATTCATTTAAGTTGTATCTAAATGAATTAGTAGTTGCATTAAAATGTAGGAGTTGGGTGTCGTTAGATTTATTAGAGATGTAGTTTTTTTCGGTTTATTATTTTATACTGAGGAAGATATTTTTTTTGGTTGGTATGTATTTGGGCACTGTGGTAATAATATTATGTATCACAACAAAATTTTATTTTTTCACAAACAATGTTTTACGTTATTATGGGTTATAAGAAACCCTAGATGTCTGGCTATTAAGTGACTAGAAAGTGAGAATCCTAAAGAGGTAGGGGGCAACCGAACAGAGCTCAAAATAGCAGGAAGCGTCTTTTATTATAAAACAAAAACTCACTCCTAGTACTGCTTCGAGCAGTGCTGAAACAAAAGGAATAGTGTATGTAGAGGTCAGTAGATTATATTGTAAGAAAATATATAATCGTCGAGTAATGTTAAATATAAAACCATTTTCCATCAGCAGTTTCGTCGTTTAATAGCCACACACCCATAGACAAAGTACCTTTATAGACTGCCAACCAGTGACGGCTCGTGCCCTCTAGGAGTGGGTCGGCCAGACCAAGCATATATATACGTATATATATAATTTAGAAGCACTTGGGATTAGAGCACTGGATTAAAATTAGGATTTCATCTTTTTTTTATTGATACTTTACTACATATGTTTCGGCGTACATTGAGCCTTTTTCAAGTTTACATGTTACAAATACAGTGATGTATAACTGTCCAACAATTCATCTTGAAACTTAGTAAAATTAAAATCATATTCATCATGTTGTGAACGCTGTCAATTAAAATTATTCTAATAATGGAAAACCTGTTATCTACTAAAAAACCAATCAAATAACCGCAATTTGATACTACCTCTCTTACATTTGCCATCTGGATCACGCACATTCAACTTGTAACCGAAAACGAACGAAAACTCGTACAACCCTAAGCCCTACACATCTTACTCCAAACTACTGACCTAGTGAACTGAACTGTGATAATCAAAGTGTAAACACACGCAATGCAATTCTCGTATACCCCCTCCCCAAGGGTATCTTGGCCGAGTTTTTTTTTTTATCCGCCTTCGTAGGTAGGGGAAACTCCTCATGCCTTCCCCGGCAGCCACTTGGGATTAGTGACTGACAGGTTTGTGTGGGACTTGCACCCACTAAAAACCCCTCCTAAGTCCTACCACAACCCTCTCCAGTAGAGTCCCAAGGACACCGACTCATACTGGCGGGTTGTAATTCGGGGCTCAACACCACTGCGCGAGCAGTATATGTGTACACCATCGCACTTACTGAAACACTCACTGGGGATTTGGGGATGTGAGGAAGTGCTTGTATTGCGTGCTAGAACGATACGTCCGACCACTCTCAATTATTCAAGAACATTCTCTCTGTACACTTCTCGTTTAACTACCAAGTAAGTTCTCCTTTACCAATTTACTTTCACCAGTCTATAACGGCACTCAGAACTACAAGTTCCTCTTAAAATCTCTCAAAATAATCTGTTTTCGGGTCAGTTAGCTACCCTAGTTCATTGTGTATGTGAATTACTCAGTTGAAATTCTCTACGTAAAAGAAAAAGGTTGTGAATTGTGAACCTGTGACGCAATTACATATCGCCAAGGCACAATTCATCAGTGGAAGTTTGAGAAGCTTTATCCAAAGTGCCTGCATCTTACTTTACGAAGTCTACCTCGACGATTAGAGCAGAGCTGTGGTGATTTCCAAAACAACAAATAAGGTCAGATCCCTTTATTGTTTAGCATCACCAGAAGTGCCTAAGATTGAGCAAAGAAGTTCAAATCCTTGGTTATTATAGACACCTAAAAACTCTTTCTGTGCCGAACATTGTGTAACTATTCTTATCTGTGAATACATAATTCTATTATAACTACAAACTTCTTATTCATTCACCTTGCAAACATCCTTTCTACCAAAGATAATTTTTGGATCTACTGTTATAGTATAACCAGCGACTCAGGAAGTGCGCTTCTCTCTCATTAAGAGGGTGATTATTATTAATCCTAATTTTGTACCCGTACAATTGACTTTTGTAAGCTTACATTAGTTTGCTTTATCTTGTCGCTTATATCGCCTTTTTGGCATTTTTTTGCTTAGTTTTTTCTTTACTTTGTGCTTGTCTTTCACTGTAAAGAATTTTTGCGTTTTCTCCTTGAATTTTTGTTGTTTTTCAACTTCACTTGTGTGATTTTTATACTCCTGAAGATGAGCTGAATTAGCTAGAAACATGTAAAGTTACAAATTAAAATCAAAAAAGTATTTATATCTGAATAGTGTTTCGATTTCATATCATAGATCTCCCAGATATTAGGACATTCAATTCTAAACTATAAAATGAGATATTCTGGCTTGAAATAACGGACTGTGATTTACACGAAGCTGACTTCATATCAAACTCTATGCGAGCTTGCTAGTGGCAGCAACCTTTAAAAAATACTGTTCTAATAAAGTACCTTTACCAGTGAGCCGAACCTGCATAGGTATCCCTGGACCATAAGACCAGCTGTTTATGATTAACCGCATATATTTCATGTGTTTTTTTTGCAGAAGGTCACCTAGATCAGAGATATTTCAATCTTATGCACCACTGACGAAATATGACCAGTGAAACAGTGAAAACGCCAACCATTCAGTGGACTTTTATTTTCTTTATGCAGTTGCATATTGTCAAATGCACAGAGTATGGACTAACAGGAGGGAGCATAAGGTCTATAAGCTACAATTGGAAAGGCTCATACGAATAGACTAAGGTCCGTTTGCACCAACACCCCTTAAAATGTCTCCAGCTAAGTGCCGCTTAAAGTTAAGGGTCCCTTAAGTTCATCTCCAGTTGCACGACTGTCACTAAACAGAAACTTAACTAAGCGTGACATTTCAGTATTTCATTTCTCCCTAGATCAATAAAGCGATTTCATTGGCTACACGCAATATTTGATGTTCTGTGGTTAAAGAAGTTTCAAATATTTCGTCTATTCTATGGCAGAAATATTTGTTTATAAATTAATATATAAATGAACAAGCCCGATATGGTTTTAATTAAAGACTTTATACGTATATACGCCTAGGAAATGCTTTTTCCACAATTTCTACTATTTCAAAGTCGTCATGAAATGCATCAAATTCATTAAAGAAGTCCATTATACAAGTTAATAACGTTGTTCGAAATATATATTACAATTATGATTAATATTATTTTAGTCACATCACATTTCTTCGAAAATCACAAAGAAATACTAGACATTGGAAAACTAAACAAATCAAATTATTTCAGGTTAGAATCATAGATAAATACCAAAATAAATGTACATTTACCTTTGATCTATGGGTAGAATCCGCCCTTAAATAGTTAAGTGGCCATGAATGAGCACTTAAATTTAAGGCTCGCTTAAGGGATTTAAGTGCCGCTTGACAGTTGGTGCAAAGCAATTGAAGTTAAGGATTCATTTTAAGGGATGCTTCACGCTAAGTGTGGTTGGTGCAAACGGGCCTATCAAATTGCATAATCTGTTATAAACATAGACTGATCACACAGTGTTGCCGATGTTACAGGTTTATCGGTATTTCTACCGATTTGAAGACGATATATTTGGTGCTTTGTTGAAGAATGCTTGATAGAGCAATGGCTTGAAGAAGCGAAAACGAGTTCGTTCAAAATTGAAAATTTTTATGTAGCTTTTGCATATTCTACAAAAAATGCTGATCCATGATTCTTGTCAGTGAAAGGCTAAAATTTAGATGCCTTCCAGATGCAGTGAATCATTCAGTAGAAAACATATTGAAATTTCTGAATTGGTGAAGCTTGAATCGGTCATTATATCGGTGTACAGACCTCCAAAGGAAACTTGGATCTGTTTATGGATGTAATAAATGAATTGTTGTCGGACCTGACGCAAAAATTTGGGGCCTACGAATTTAATCTCGCTGGGTATTTCAATATAGATTCTATCGAGAAAACCAAAGAAATCAGTAATCTATTAGAGCTATTGAAATTATGCTTAACAATAACACACTGGTGTCATCAAGAGTCACCAAAACAAGCTCCAATATTTGTGGGAGAGCATTTATAACCTCTCTATACTACATAAAAGAGAAGGACGAGAGTCAATATCCATCGATCGTACAGATTCTTGAATATACGAGGCCATTCCGAAACTAACCTCCGATTGGTCACAGTGCGGGTAGTGGGGGGGAGTAGCGCGCCATCTGTGCATTCACGCGCTCAGCAGGTCAGTCGGCATCAAGCCGTAGTCGAGTGAACATCGTACCTGCGCTAGTTTAGTTTTTGTGGCAGTTTGAAATGTGTGCTGCAATAGAAAATCCCGCCAAATGTGAGGTGCGTGCTGTTATAAGGTTTTTACAGCCAAAGGATACTCTGCAGCAGCTATTCATCGTGAGCTTTGTGCCGTGTACGGACCAAAATTTATGAGTGGAGGAGTTGTCCGTGAATGGGTACGTTTATTTAAAAGTGGAGGAGAAAACGTTCATGATGAAGAGAGGAGTGGTAGACCATCATTGGTGACTGACGAACTCGTTCAGACAGTTGATGCAAAAGTTCGTGAAAATCGACGTTTCACAATGGCGGAGTTGTCTACTAATTTTCCACAGATTTCTAAGACTCTTGTACGAGATAGTGACAGCAAGATTGGGAAGTTCTGTGCACGATGGGTGCCTCAAGGCACAAGCGGGTGATTTTTATGCAGAAGGAATTTCAAAGCTTGTGAAGAGATACGATAAGTGCCTCAATCGTAATGGAGACTATGTCGAAAAATAGTGCAAAGATGTAGTTGTAAGATGTATATATTAAAATATTTTTACTTAACTTGGTGTATTTTTTTCAATTAACCGGAGGTTAGTTTTTGAACGGCCCTCGTATTTATCGATGATACAGGTACATCGTTTGCTGGCAGCCGGTTTGAGCTTTCAAACATTTTATTTGACAGAAAACTCTATTGGACCGATGACTTGAAAGTCTCTTTGCCCAGTGAGTGAGCCTGACTTCTAAAATGGTTACGGTTTCTATTCGCAAGCCAATATCAATGAAACCATGGACTCGTTTGCTATAATCTAAGATGTCCACCAAGCAAGTCGTGCAAATTTTCATATTCGCTGAACGTATGGTAAATATAAAACTTCACAGCACATTTGTTTGGCTTTATTACATGTGATATATGACAACTACGAAAGATTAGAAGTTACAGCTAATCCCAAATCACATTAGTCAATTTTCTACCGCCGATGGAATATTCTGACTTGTTTTCATGAACTCGTTCTATCGAATGGCGGTCGCTCCAAGCAAGTATATATTTGACAGACTACTGAAATTCAGCGAAATAAGAGAGAAATCTGGTGACCAGCAGTTATTCGACTCATATCCAATATTTAGTGCTGCTTGGTGACAAGAGAGATGAGTCGTATGGCCTACGGATACCCTTGCTAATATGGATGATGTGATCAATGTAAAACGAGGTGTGCAATGCGATACGTACGTACGTTCAGCTAAATGTAATATTCAGAGAGGGGCATTTCCTAACCGAGCTACTAGAGAACGTTCTGCCGTTGGTCGGTTGGTACGAAGAGGTGAGTCTTACCATGCCCGAGCCTAATTGCTGCAGGAGGCCCTGCGAGCCTTGCGAGCCGCCGAGCACCGCCGACGGACGTCGCGAGCGAATGCTCTGCATGCTGCTGCTCAGCAGGAACGGTACGCTGCTGCTAGTGTTGGGCATCGAGCCGCCCTGTGAAAACAAAGTCTGTAAAATGTTGTAGAATGCAATATTTACATAAACATATAATATTCGAAAAGAATATCAGTTTCGAGATCAGAAAGAAATGCAAGCATCAATGGCTGATTGTGGTTAAGAGTTAAAACGAGTCACAACATTTTGAGATGACCAGTTCGGAACTTCGAAGATTTTTGACTCGAATCATAAATATAAAAATATGAGTACATTATTTTTTCTGCAGTTCGCTAAAGCTGCTATTTGTGAATCAATCTATGATTCGATATGTTAATAAAATTGAAATTGCTCTTTCAACGAGTAAATACATATACACTGATCAACAATTGCTAGGGATCACTTATGAACTTCTCTTCATTTGTATTTTTTTCAAGTTATCTCGTGAATATCTGTACATTATATGTTCTCTAAGGAAAAATGAAGATGTTTTGAGTTGATTATATCAAATTGTTCCTCACTTCATCGGTTCTTGTTCACAAAATCGATAATTATCTGTAGGCTGTTACAGGTGGAGTGAAAAGCAATGTGGTATTTGTTATTAAATATGTTTTTTTTCTCGTTCAAACACATAAGGTGACAATAATTGAAGAAATGAGAACAATATCAGCTTATCAGTCATGCCCAGACCACGTTTGGCTCCTGTGCAACTGGACCAAATCATACAGTGGATACAGGAAGGTTTGTCCCAGCGGTTGAATGTTTCGCAAAGTGTTTTGAGTCGTTCTTGGAATAGGTTCATCCAAAACGACTCAGTAGCTTATGTTCATGGGGAGGTCGGCAGCTGCCCAAGATCGTCTTTTGATCCTCCTTACTAGGAGAAATCCCACTTACCCGGAGTCGCGGCCCAATAGTTCACTGGGAATTGTAACAGGAGTTCTAATTTCGAATAAGACTGTAAAACGACGACTACATGTTCGTGGTTTGAAAGCACGTAGGAGGGTACAACATCCCCGTTTGAATAGGGAATACCGGGTTCATCGACGGCAATGGGCTGAGGAGCACCGCAATATATGTGTCTCTTGAAGAAGAATAATCTCAGCACCATAGTCCTTTGCTAATTTAGAAATATAATCACTCTTGTCCTTAGAAATACCCTCTATATTCAGATCCAATACACAAAATTTGTCGCCAATCTGCAAGGAGGATTCTTCGAATCGGGTCTTGCGTTCCAAGTGACGATTTTTCAGATCTTCTGATGTTTGAAGTCTGCTATGGAACCCATTCAAAGGGAAATCATCATCCATAGTTTGGGAAGTTTGTGATATAATACTTATTTCATTTAAAATATAGCAGAGGAAAAATTATCGACTGACATTCATTATGACAAGTGTCATGAGCAATTGAACAGTTGAAGACTGGAGCCGATGTTTATTTACGGATGAGTCTAGATTTCGTTTGGTCAATTCCGATGGACGTATTCTTGCTTGGAGAGAAAGAGGTCGAAGGTATGTAGAACAGTTTATGGTACCCACAACAGCTTTTGGCGGAGGTTCTATATGTGTATGGGGAGGCATTTGTTTGAACCAATGCACAGAGTTGGTTGTTCTGCAGAACACCACAATGACCAGCCAGAGATATCACGATATGATTATTGAACCCATAATTGTTCCGTTTGCGGCTGCCTTGGGCGAGAATTTCATTTTATTGACGATAATGCCCGTCCACACCGTAGTCGTCTGGTTAATGAAGCGCTAGAAACTCATGCTATTGATAGGATGGACTGGCCAGCTCGCTCTCCAGACATGAATTGCATCGAACATGTCTGGTCTGAGATGTCTAGACAATTTTCAACCTTAGAACAATCGATCAATAACCTGGAGGACCTTTCTAACGCTTTACGGGATATTCGGACGAATTTGCCCCAAAATTTTATAAATCGTTTGATTGAAAGTATGCCTCGTAGGGTAGAATGCTTGAGACGAGCTCGTGGGGGACCAACTAGGTACTAGCTTAACCGAAACTTCAGCCTTCTTGTGGTTTCATCATAAAATTTTTATGTTATTCAAACACAGAATTTTGAGTGTTCCTAATAAAGTCTCTTTAGCTCTCCAACTTTACATTTTTTCATTCTTTTCTCAAGTGAACCATATTATCAACTGAAAATACTCTGATATCTGACTAAATTTATAATCTAATTCTCTAATTTAGAAAAAGTAAGTGATCCCTATGAATTGTTGAGCAGTGTATCTCACTTCTTTGTTATGATGATTCGATTCCGCGTGCTACCAAAGTTTTCTAATTTAGCTATGCTTCTGTCAAGCATAGATAATTAGAATTGATATTATGTCCAATTTTGTGATGTTTAATAAAACTAATATTCCTTTCTGTTCAAATTCAAAAATCGTGAAGAAATGGAAGGACTTGTCATGAAAATCAGTTCGATCTAGGCATGCTCAATGTTTCACCAGATGATTTATTGTATATTGCTGGTATGAAAAAATTCATGATTCATGAACTCAGTTAAAAACTAATGGAGTGAATGGTTTTCAACATTTTCCTTCGAAGGCGTTATTCCAGGTATATTTTGATTTATATATGTATTCAAGACTATCAGTTGGAGCAGTATTGTCGTTCATATTATCGACAAATCAAAAAACTAACGGAAATTTCATTTAATCTTTATATATAAATATGTATGAATATGTAGTGAGGAAACTATAATTATCTTTGACCGCAAAATCCAACACAATTATAAAAAATAGGGTTCTCATTTGAAAAACAGAAGTTATGGCCAATTTAAGATCATAATTTTCAACACCCTTTGATGATATTTTTGAAATCCAAAAGATGGATATTTAAAATACGAATAATGAACATATTACTGACTGAACATATTTGACTTTTCTTCCAGTTTTTTTTTTTGGATATTTTGAAAACTATTCGATTTAATACAATGGTTTTAACAGAAATGTATTCACTATTGAATACTCGATCATACCTGGAATGGAAAACTTGAAAAAAAATTTTTCGTCAAATTTATTTTCACTCCCGGTATAACCGGAAGTTTTTGGGCTTCGAAAATATTTTAGCTTTGTAGAGAACTTCGAACAATATCATAATCCCTATTTTCAGATTTCAAATATGTCTAGTTCTCCAGAAACGTCTAATAGGCACTCGAACTTGAGACACCCTGTAGAATACCAAATGAACTCATATATAAGATTTCTTTGTATTGAATTCAGTTAAAAGATTTTTAAATGAACATATTTTCGTATGTAATTCTATTATGAGTTTTTCAGTTTTTCAATTTCAAGATTATGCAACAGAATGTTAGGAAGTTTATTCAAATTCTTGTTCTTAGCAGTTATGTATAGACCATGCTATACATAGTACTGTTTTCAATTTCGTTTTCTGTACGGCCAGTTTTCTCTATTTGAGATCCCAGGTAAAAATATAGAATATAAACAGAGAGAACTAAATCAAAATCATCGGAGTTTTAGCAACTCGAGAATCGTCTACATTCTCACATGTGTGTAACAGAATATATTATTATGCCGTGTGTGTTGAATTGGACAATAAAGTCCAGAATTCTCAGGATTCGAAATCCTGTAACTGATCAGTGATGTGGATGCCCTTGTGCATCTAGAATGCAATTATGTCCGATACTGTATTTCAGATGAGGATGATTGAATCATTAGACCAGTAATTGTAATTACATCTGAGCCGGAATAGAATGTATTATTTATCATATGGTTCGAGCTGATTCGCTTTTGATACCAATATATTGTGTGTAATACATCAATTCAATTGTCTATATACGAGGTAAACAAAGGTGAGTATCGAATACACTTCGAATTTTCAAAGGTTGGGAATGAGTTCCCCCAAATTTTTCTATAATTTATCGGGATATCATCCATATTCACTTCTGAATTGTTTCTCTTCGAAATATATAAAATAAATATATATATGTTTGTGACCAAAAATGCTAAGTCCAACAAATAGGCTCAGAATTGTAACGACAGTCTGTAGTTGTAGAATCTATGGTCTAAGAATAGGCGGTCGAAGAAAAGTAATCTGGGTCTCTCTTACGTATAATTCATCTAAAATGTCAGAGAAACATTCGAAATTTATGAAGTACAAATTATTAATAATAATTTTTAATATTCTGATATGGATTCTAATTGAAAGCATAAAACAACACATTTGAATAAAATACTAATGATGAAACAAATACTCACTATCATGCTCCGTGCAAGCTGAATAGAAAACAGAACAATCAATGCATTGCAAATGATTATAAGCTCAGTTGAATTATTTCAATTCCAGATGTTGCACCAGACTATTTGATCACTGAGTAAGTGAACAAGATATCTTCAAGATTAATTCAATTCTGATATTACTTAAAAGGTTTGAAATGGAGCATCATCTGAAATTATTGCAGACAGCACAAATGAGACAATAGGTTTATGGATTTTCGTTGAGTTTAAATAAATATAACGTTCAGTTGAGAATACCTAGAGCAACTAATAATATACTGAAATATTGAACGTGGGTTGAATATTGAAATGAAAAAAATTCAAATATATCAGAAAAAAATTTGATACGGCTTCATAATGTTCGAGCACAAAATGTTGACCTTTTCTTCAATAAATAACAAAGGCCTACAAAAAAAAATTTGTTTGGTGCCTGAAATATTTGAGCGTATTTTGACTATATTTTTATTGCTGAATCTAAATATGATAGCAGTTTTCCTGTATCAGCTCTAGATTTTTAAATAAATTCAGTTATCTATCAATGCTTTTTCCTACTTAATACTGTCATGTATGAGTGTTGTAAAATTTATACAAGAGATAGATTCTTGAATACTTTCCTTATTGTCATTCTTCATTTGTAACAAATCGAATTTAAAATAATAATATTTATTATAATTGATATAATTTATTTTAATTCATTTATAACAAATGGAAGACTTATAAGATTGGTTGACAAACTGTTAACAAGTGGGATTTAATCCTATTTAGTGTCATCCAGTTAGTTCCATAGAAATCCGATATATGGAGCTGTTCAGTCTGAAGTGAACTTCAACTGCAGTTGCGAGTTGAGGTTAGTTTGTGAATTCTCGCGGTGCAGATAGATAGAACTTAGCGTCATATGAAATTCCTCTTTAGTAACGAGTTGTTGAAAAGTAATTCTAAAAAGTAGATTGTTAATGTGAATTGTTGTATTTTTGTTGTTGAATAGAAATGAGTTCAAGTAGAAGAAGCTGTGTACATCATCCTGATATTTTTTGCTACATATGCGGAGAATACACGTTCTTGGAAAACAGAAAAACTATTAGTGACTTTGTAAAGAGGGCTTATCTTGGATATTTTGGTGTTAAGCTTGGTGATCAGGATAAAACCTGGGCACCACATATTGTCTGTAAAACTTGTACAGAGTATTTACGACAGTGAACTACCGGGAAAAGGAGAAGTCTGGAATTCGAAGTACCAATGGTTTGGACAGAACCAAAGAATTACTTCGATACCTGTTATTTCTGCCTAGGAAATATTACTGGAATCAATCGAAATAACCGTAACAAGTGGACTTATGCAGATTTAGTCTCTGCAAGACGCTCAGAAGTGCCAATTCCAACTTTTCAGTAGCTACCAGAACTCTGTGAGGACACATGTCTCTCTGATCAGAATTCTGACACTACTGAAGGTGACAGTGATTTTGAAACGATGTCATCAATTCCCCAATGTTTCAACCAAGATGAGTTAAATGATCTCACTAGAGATCTCAACCTGTCGAAAGAAGCTTCTGAATTACTAGCTTCCAGGTTGAAGGAAAAAAATTTACTTGAACCAGGAACGAAAATTACATTTTATCGCACAAGGGAGAAAGATTTGCTACCTTTTTTCTCTGAAGAACAAAATCTTGTATTTTGCCATGCTATTAGAGAACTCCTGGTAAAAATGGGGCTTTCTGAATATTTTCCGGATGATTGGCGCCTATTTATTGACAGCTCAAAGTGAAGTTTGAAATGTGTTCTTCTACATAATGGGAACAATGGCTCAATACCAATTGCTCACTCAACGAAAATGAAAGAGCAATATGACAACATAGCTTTGGTTTTGGAAAATATAAAGTATCATGAACACCGATGGGTGATTTGTGTGGACTTAAAAATGGTAAACTTTCTCCTTGGACAGCAAAGTGGCCACACCAAGTATCCTTGTTTCTTGTGCCTCTGGGATAGCAGATACAAAACGCAACACTGGGCTAGAAAAGAGTGGCCTAGAAGAGAAAACATGGAGGTTGAAGGAAAGAATATCATCAATGATCCTTTAGTTCCGCGAGAGAAAATCATGTTTCCACCCCTGCATATCAAGCTGGGTCTAATGAAGTAGTTTGTAGAGGCTCTTGATAAGAATGGATCATGCTTTGCATATATAGGGAAAAATGCCTCAGCTGAGTAAGGAAAGAATTAAAGCAGGCCCACAAATAAAACAGCTGATTAAAGACCCTGATTTCATAAATTTAATGATTGAGATTGAACAAAATGCATGGAAATCATTTGTTTCATTTTCTGGGTAAACACAAAGCTGAAAACTATGTTGAATTAGTCAATGAGATGCTGAATAATTTCAGATCACTTGGGTGTAACATAACACAGCCACTTAGACCGTTCTCCTGATAATATAGGCGACATCAGTGAGGAGCAAGGTGAAAGATTTCACCAAGATATCAAATGTATGGAAGATCGCTATCAAGGAAGATGGGATATTCACATGTTGGCAGATTACTGCTGGTTTTTAAAATGGGATTGTTCTAAAATACATTCAAGAATGTCACGCAAAAGAAGTTTCCGAAATGTTTAGTGAGTAATTAGTTTAAATGATGACTTTTTCTGTTTTCTATAGTGTATAATGAATAATATCTGTAATATCTGTGTAATATAATAAAAATTCCTTTATTAATTTGTTTCTTTAAACCATGGTTTTTCTTTTAAAATAGTGTAATGTATAATTCACAAAAATGTTGATATCTTAAAAATTCGAGCTGACAGGCAAAAACTAATAGCATATTTGAATTCAGGGCATCAAATTCGTATGAAATCTTCGGCACCAAAACCACTGTTGACCAGTGTAATGAAACCGGTTTCGACTCCAGCGGTAAATGTAAATTGATAACTAACAAATGGAAGGAAGCTGATAAAATATGTGTTCATATAAGACCCAATCTTATCTAGCTATGTAGAAGTTATCTGAATAGTCACTACTCAATTACATTTCCATTATATTTGGAAGATATGCAAATTCTTCATTTATTTCAATTTTCTGTATCTTTCAGACTGAGATGAATTCGGAATAATGGCATGTGAAAAATTATTTTCTTTTGATCTCAAAAATCTTTGCATGGTAAGAGACTTACCCTAAATCTCTGCCTAATGATTATTTTGAGATAACGCAACACGATGAGGAGATTTTCGGTGGTGTTCTTGCTATATTGCAGTGTATTATTTCACAACAATCAGACTTTGTTTTAGATATTATTAGCTGGTTCATCTGTTCATTGCAGAAGCTCATACACAAACGGAAAGTTATTGTGCGAATCTTTTAGATCGAGGGGGCTTAATTGGAAAACTCCTGCAGCTTTTCCAGCTCGGAGAATTTCATTAGTGGGGAAACTCGTGAGTGAAATCGGGGGAAACAGAGAAATGTTTCGTTTTCATATTCATTTAGCCCGGGGTTATTTCCCCCAAGAAAAACGCCAATTTGCCACAGGACTACGTAATCAGTTTGGATAAAGATATGAAATTGAAATTGAAATGAAAAGGAATAAACATAATTCGTATCTGACATAAATATGAACTACTAGAGAAATGGAAGCAATATAGAATCCATAACTTAAGGCAAGTTGTTGTGAAATTAGTAATACAGTGGGCAATTTTGAATTACACGAAAACTATTAGATCTGTTTCATTGTCAAGGAGTCTTGAAGAAGTATAAGAAATATTTCTGAGAATAGAACATTATTGATGAAGAACAGTGGATTATAAAAACCGGAGATTATTGAGAAATAATTTGTTTATTCATCTATTAATAATATTGAGCAGAAAGAACTGTACATGATTCAAAATTCACTTTAAAAAATTTTGAGATGAAATGAAACTCCTACATTACTTTCCGAAACTCGAGTTCGTTATACAGCCTGTTTGTATCCGGTCCTTGAATTTTCTACTATATTCTTCAGCAACTTCCAAACTTATATGAGAAAAGGTTAATGTCATTAGACCGAAATAATTGAATATTTCAAAGCGGGGTAATTGAAACAATGTCAAGAAAATTGGCTGGAGAACATGTCGTCATCGATCACAAGTAGCAGGCAGACTATAGTTTCGGAATTATCATTCCTCATCAGTGTCGCTTAACTTGATTGATGATGACGGCCAAAAATGAACCCACAGAACTTAACTGAAACCGGAAGGCACATTGGAACCATTTACACCATCATGTGCCATCTAGCGGTCAAGCGTCTGCGATTCTTTCCAAACCAGTTCCTCAAGACATCATTCAACGTTCTATTCTTTTCTCCTGAAAGTACACTTGCCTTGATTGAGGCATTTTTAATGTACTCATTGACATTAAACGTACACCGAGCACATTTAGAATTCTTACGAATTCATAAATAGTTGGTTGTTTGTTATCGGCTGGTTTGCCATCCAACAGTACCATTGTCAAAAACAGAATTTCAGAATAATACAACAAAGGTTGTGCAGGAGCAAAAACATTATGTTTGTGTTGCTATCGGGAGGGGTAGTGGCTGACTAGTTTCACCCTTATTAGGGATCATCAGTACCACTTAACCTTAAGGCTGTACATCACCTTCTTTGTGCCTATACTATTTTAATGCTAATTTACTTCAAGAATAACGCATAAACCGTTTGTCGGATTTCATTAAAAATTTGAGTGAGCATTGGCATCAGTATTCCCTAGTGCGTACCTTCCGCCGATTTTTGATATGATGCATAGTTTTTGGCTAATTACACTTTGAAAATTGAAATACTCTTCAGATGCAAATAATTCCTCAAGGAAATATTTTATCGAAAAAAACTCATAGGTAGTCGTTCGGTATTACATTGAACTTTGAAATTAGCTAATTTTTTTTTTCACTTTTCTCAATTTTTCGAGTTATTCTCGTTCTTGTATTAAATAATTGTATTTGGCCCGCCTCCCAATTGTTGACACCTCTTTACGGCAGATGGGCCAATAGAATCTTATCCTTCATTTATGATCATTTATGACCCCAGGTAAAGGTAGTTAGAGGACACCGAGCTGAGTCAGAATAGCACTTATTTTTAGGGTCTATCTTTCTTCATATTCAAGGTCAGACTGTTTTATTGATTTTGTCATCTTTTTCAATTACCCATAACTTTCGAACCACCTTAAATATTTTCATTATGTTTGGTACGTTTATTCTCTTCAACAACTTCTTCACACCGATATTAGGAATGAATTTTCTTTCAGGACCGGCTTGGGAAAAATTCAACCTTGAAAAACACCTTCTATATCAAAATTCCTTGAATTTCATAGGATATTCGAAGAAAGGATGAAAAACTAAAAAGAGCAAGGTAGTTTTCGTTCTTGCGCATGAGATTTTAGCACACAATAAATTAAGTAAAACCTGAATAGTCATACAACACTGTAACCAGAATTTTAAAAATCTCAATTTTATGATCCTTAACTTTCGAATCCGCCCTATATATTCTCATTATATTCGGTACGTTTATTCTTGTCATCAACTTCTTCATGCGGACATAGTAGTTGAATATTGTTCAGGTCCCGCCTAGTAAAAAAGGGTAAATTGAACTCAATAAAAAAAAACACCCTGTATATCAAATTATTTTTGGATGTGATAGAATATTTGGGAAGAAAATAGAATGCTGAAGACAGCAAGGTGTTTTTTCGTACTTGGGTATGCGATTTTAGCACACAGTAAATCTTGTCAAACCTGAATATTCAGAGAACATGGAAACTAAAATTTGAGAAAACTCAATTTTATGCAGTGATTATTTCCTATCCGATTGAACTTTTCGGGTCATTTTTAGAGTGTTTCGTTCTCAGGACTCATTTTATCGTTTATTTTTTATTTAGATATTTGTTTGATAAATTTTATCTTATCGTTTTCACTGGTGAAAAGAAATCGAAATCATAAAAGATTTCTTAAACTATAGACCTTTGAATTGCACTGTGTTTCGAAAGTATGACCTAAAAAATTCCATTGAATCGAAAAAATTAATGAGTACTGAAAAAATTGAGATTTCCTGAAATTTTGGTTTCTGTGTTGCCTGAATATTCAGGTTTGACTAGATATATTATGTGCTAAAATCACATGCGCCAGTACCAGAAGTACCTTGCAGCCTTCAGTATTTAATTTTTTTCTAAATATCCTTTCAAATTTTCAAGTCTGAGAAAAGACTTTAGAACAAGCGCGTAAAAGCTCCTGATCTCACGTCAGTGCTTTCCACATTTTTTCAGTAATGTGTTCTCGCTTATAAAATAATTGGTCCTCGATTATTAATTCAACTTTATGCATTGATTAGGAACAGCCATTCAGATTCAGATCGACGAATAAGATTAACTAGTACCAGAATGTAAATTGAATGCACGCGTTTCACAAAACAAATAAAATGGCTTTTGAGTTTTTCCCAGTCTCGAAATCATAATTTTAGATATCTATGAAGCTAAAGAGTTCTCATTTCAATCAAACAACATTACATAAAATAGTTCCCACTAAAGTGCTTAGTGATCGAAATATTCAATTACTTTTGCAAAAGTGCTCGGTAATCCGGAGCCTTCTGTCGAAAGCGGTGCTTAGAACTCGAGACTCGAAGTCTTTTTTTCGAGTGCTTGTCTATATAATACACTGAGATGGCTGCCGGAGTTCAATAATACCTACTACCAAATGTTTTGTTGTCTGGGGTTAAGGTTAAGTGGTACTGATGATCCCTAATAAGGGTGAAACTAGTCAGCCACTACCCCTCCCGATAGCAACACAAACATAATGTTTTTGCTCCTGCACAACCTTTGTTGTATTATTCTGAAATTCTGTTTTTGACAATGGTACTGTTGGATGGCGAACCCAGCCGATAACAAACAACTATTTATGAATTCGTAAGAATTCTAAATGTGCTCAGTCTACGTTTAATGTCAATGAGTACTCAATCAAGGCAAGTGTACTTTCAGGAGAAAAGAATAAAACGTTGAAGATGTCTTGAGGAACTGGTTTGGAAAGAATCGCAGACGCTTGACCGCTAGATGGCACATGATGGTGTAAATGGTTCCAATGTGCCTTCCGGTTTGAGTTAAGTTCTGTGGGTTCATTTTTGGCCGTCAACAACAATCGACACTGATGAGGAATGATAATTCCGAAACTATAGTCTGCCTGCTACTTGTGATCGATGACGACACATTCTCCAACAAATTCGCTTGACATTGTTTCAATTAGCCCGCTTTGAAATGTTCCAAATTTATCCATATGAATAATTCGTTGTACAATTTAATGAAATTAGTATTGATATTGCGGTTCACTTCAGTTACATACTCAACCCACTATATATGAATAAATACTCCGCAACAATCTAACTAAAAAGTTATTTCATCGTACGTTCTACTTGCTATAGACTTAGAACCCCGATTCGCGTACAAATATCCGAAGTACTGTCGACTTCTAATAAAATATGATCTTAATAACGACAAATAACACCTCAACTTGGTAAACAATTGCCTGACGGTGATTTCGCTCCTGGTATTGTCACTGAACGTTGTAATGTTTCACATTTGTTCGAATGATGGTGAAAAAGTTCTGTCGTGCTGAGGGGGGAGGCTACTTCACCCCCTATGATTGATGAGGGGCAAGGCAGCTTCTGCACGACCAGTAGAATCGGGTCGGACAAAACACACACGACATTAAATTTCGGGACTTACATAACTGGACGGCACCGACAGGCTCGAGCCCTCTCGGGACACCGAGCTGTAACCTATTCCCTGTACGAACAATTAACCTCAGATTTATTGAAGCGGATACGGACTGAATGGTTTACAAGGTGTCTCAATCAAGTTCATGATTAAAAAGGAAATTGTTTCAAATGCCTTTATGCCGGCACGGCAAAGTATGCTAATAAAAGGAACGACAATTTCAAAGAACCATCGCTCCAATGGTGCGAGCTATCTACGGTTGACGTAGTCCGCAACCGGTGACCGCCAGTGCGACACTGATGATCCTGGAGGAGGCTGCCAGTCTTAACATTTCTAGAACAGCTCCATCTAGACTAAGCCAACCTCGCTTTCTCTGTAGATTGATACGACAACATGTGACTCTCTAAATCAATGACTACCAGTGGTCATCGAATGCGTAAACATTTTCAAACCGTTGTTGCTTTCATTAGCATTCTTTGACATACCGGCATGAAGGCTTTATAAATTATTTCCTTTTAATGTTTTCCTGCTCAGAATAGGACAATGTAGCGGGCGAACACCCTCAAGTCTACAGTGGTCCTTTGATGAATGTTTAAGTATCCGATGACCACTGGTAGTCGTTGAATTTGGTCAGGTGTTGTCGTATGAATCTACAGAGAAAACGGGGATGGTTCATCCTTCGAGATGTTGATGGCGATTTTCTAGACTTGTCTGGAAGCTTCCTCATGTTCATAGTTAAACTATCAGTCTCCTTCAGGATCATCAGTGCTGATGAGAGGCAGTCAACTCGAAACCGGTACGCAGTTGCACGTCAATTGTGGCTAGCTTGCACCATTGGAGCGATTTCCATTTCCATAAAATATTTTCCGACCCTTGCTTGTACCGGAAACTGCCTTCCTACTATTTTCTTTTTTGAAATGGCATACCCAGTATGTAATGCGCAACAACACTGGGTGTGACTTCTCTACCATGCTTAAAATCGGTACCGAAAAATCTATTTAGTGTTTGTTCTATACACATATCACTCCAGACACCACTCCAAGCTTTGTCTGTCCTACGAATAGTGAAATATCCTTCTTTTGTGAACCTGCCGAATTCAATTATCAAACGAGAACCTGTTTTTCTGTAAACATAAGTTCAACAGCTAACTGAAATTTGGAAATGAATGTTCTTGGACGAACAATGGAAATTATGGAATGTTTCACCTCTTTCCTTGCACTACATTTTGAATCTAGTAAATAATAGGAGAGTTTTCAAACTTTCCGGAATTTCAGATATAGTGCTATCCAAGAATTTACTTGAGAGGGATAATTTTCATAGTTATAATCTTGTTTTTTTATATCAGCTACAACGATTTGACCAGCTATCAGTAAAATTGATTTTTTCGATAATTACTGAGAGAATTTACTAAGCTCCATTATATTGGGAGATTTGTGAAAGAGAACTGATTGCTTTCCACGATGTTGTTCGATGATAATGTCATTACTATATTTCTCTTTCAATTTTTTTATTATTATTGTTGAGAAAGTTTTCCCCCCATAACTAACTATATAATAATCTGTTCTTGTAAGTATTCAAAATTCTGTCAACGAGTTATTTAAGGAAATGAAATTTTGGTGGGGCAATTATTCATTTCAATGCGTCACTGATATATCGATTTCAAACTAATGAGTTTAAACCCAATAATTAATTGATACATGTTATTGAATATACTCTCCAGACCTGAATCGAGCTGTTATTCGGTTTTTCTAATAGACCAAGAATTTCAAATCATACTTCCAGACAAATTGTGACTGAATCCTACAACCCTGAATTTTTCAATGTTCTGTAAATTTATACTTTTAACTATCCTCGTTTTTATGTAGTCGATCCTTCATTGGACTTTTTCCGGATCAGTCGATCTCAAGGAAAAGTGGATTTTGCTTCATTGTATATCGAAAAGTGCGGGAACGTTCCACTTTGATGGGGATAATTTTTAGGGAACAAACTCGAAGTTCTATTTCGTAGCTCAAAACAAATGTGTTTTGTACGAGCTAGCCTTGAAGATTTACAAAAAAAGATTTTATTTGACAGTAACATTAAAATATAGAATTGCACAGTTGTGCAAATTGAACCCATATCATGAGACACCTTGTGTAACCAGAAGTAAGTAAGATGACTTGTTTTTACTCGGATTTGGTTTATCGGGAATTATTGAGATAAAATTGATAATATTTTTCACAAGAAAAGCTCTGAGCTCTTTCAGCAGCTTAATCAGCTTAATTATTGACTGATTATCAGTGTAATCGAAAATGTTATGATGTTGCATCTAATGTAATTTTTAAATACCTTATACGTACCATGAAATTATGAACTCTTTATCCTTGATGGAAAGTACATTGCGAAATATGATATTCTAATAGCACTTTCCTGTATTATCCGAATGATAGCACTGTTCTTTGGATATTTCTCATCATGTCGAGAATATGACGCTTCCGATAATTCATTTATGTGACAGTTAAAATCGATTCATGCACTTATTCGATCAAAAACTCGACTCGACACTGAGAATCAAGTGGAAAATGAATTTGGTTCCATTTTCTATGAATGGTTATTCAACATAAAGTTCAATTTGAAACTGAATGAACCATAAGATATAAGGTAAGATTTGTTCAGAAAAAATTATTATTAATTATCTTTTATGTGACAGCCAACTTGATAGAATCAACATCCTGTTATTAGATTCAAACCTAGTGAATTTATTATTTTTCATTATCTATTCGAATTTATTTGTTTTTATGAAAACAATTCGTTTTGTCAAATAATGCTCATTTATATTATCCATTTTTTAATTACAATTTCATTGTATTGAATTGTTATTAGAGTCCGTATGGTCTTTTTTTTCTTGGTTTAGCCGATTCCGATGTTTGAACTTCTTCCTCCACATCAACATTTTTGTCCTCATCAACATCGTAATAAGTAGATTTCCATCTGTATAAAACTTCAAGGAGTAAAAACAATAAAATCAACAGAGATTCGTCAGGTGTAGGCCCAAATACTTTCCTGTACACATCCAAATCACATTGACATGGTGTTTTCGGTTGTTCATCATTGAGTCGTTTCATTTGTGATGTTTTATTCTATTTCACGTAACAATTTCCAGTTTTCATTTCTTTTTTGATAGTTTATTGCATGATGAGTGAATGGAAATGAAATTATGTTATAATTTTTGTATTTTATATCATTATGAACTTGATGTGACTTTTCAAGAAACGTTAAATTGATAATTGATTGACATATATGAATCATCATTGGATAATCACATAGAATTAATGAAAAAATGATTTATTCACCAAGAAGTCAGTCTGAATAACTAGCAAATTGAGAAAAGAATGTGTAAATAACGTCGGCACTTCTCAATAGAGTTTCATCCGCAGTTCCACCAAGTATGGTGGTGAAATATTTCTTTTCTTTCACAAATCCCTCAGTTTTCTTCAAATCAGAGGTTTCTCGGTGTACCGTCGACCTTCTTTTTTCCTTATGAGGTTCCTTAGATGATTTAGTTGACCTATGAATTTTGTGAAAACGTATTTTTTTGGAATACGGTTCATCGGCAGATTCTACAATAACTTCTTCCATTGGGGTTAAATTTATTCACTATGAATTTTGCGTAAAATTTGTCAATATTATTTTGATTGATCGAAAATACTTGTCAAAATCAATTTGCGTTCCTAGTGACATTTATCTATAGTTGCTCGAACTTTACGCCACCAAAAATTATCTACTATCCATGAAGATTATGACTCTATGCTTCCATTCAAAGAAAACCGTTGAGAATATATTAGGTTGTTCGGAAAGTAATTTCATTTTTTTCCCGTCAGAGGACTTAATTACGTTTTTTCGAAACCAACTTCACACTTGAGCCGCATAACCATTATACACTGTGGAAACCACTTACGTCAACTCAACTTTTAAATTCAGTGGTGCGTTATGTGAACATAAATATAAATGTACAGGGTGATACACGTAAGTCTGCTATAGTCGGTGTTCTCTTTTTTTAATAAAAAACCCTATATATTTTTGAAATCCTCTTAATGAACCGATTTCAACAAACTAAATAATGTATAGTCATTTATGAATTATACAGGGTGAAATTTTATAATTAATAATTTATTTCACTTGAAATATTGGTACATTTTTAAATTAGCTAAATACGGATTTATCAAAAATCTAAACTAATTATTAGACGTATTTGGAAAACCTTCTGAATTAAATAAAACCTGGTACGCCAATGAATTTTATCATGAATACCTAAAAAGTGCATAGAAACGCTAATAATTAGACGAAATCGGTAAATAATGTGGATTGTTTTAATATTCTGTCGGTTGTTGATGTGTTGACAGTTTAAACTGAAAAAGTAAAATCTTTGTTAAAAACTTTTTCCTTGTCGAAATAACAATGAAATATTTAACTGAGACTCACCGAATTGAGATTTTAATGATGATCGGGTACGGGGATAACTGCAGAAGTCAAGTTGAAGTGGCAAACTTATTTAATCAGAGGTATCCCTGAATTGCCTAATATTTCACAAAGCACAGTGTCTAAAATTCATGCACAATTCAGAGAACTTGGACATGTCAAACCATTAAAAAGAAAACCAAACTTCGTTGAAGATGATGTGAAAGTGAATATTCTGTTAAGTGTCGAAGAGAATCCAACTTCAAGTACACGTCAAATTGCCCGTGAAAATAATGTCAGTCATACAATTGTTCTAAGGTGTCTTCATAAAGAAAAACTTCATCCCTACAAATTGACTTTAGTGCAGGAGTTAACAGAAGACGATCCAGATCGTAGAATGGATTTCTGCGAAAGATTGATGAATAAGCTGAACAGAAATGAGATAGCTCTTGGTACCATTCTTTTTTCTGACGTATAACATTCACAATGAATGGGGAGGTAAACCGACAGAACTGTAGATATTGGTCAGCAGAGAATCCTAATTGGATGCGTGAAACACATACTCAGTACCCTCAAAAGGTCAACGTTTGGGCCGGTATCATAGGCGACCATGTTATTATTATTGGTCCTATATTTATAGATGGAAATTTGACAGCTGAAAAATATTTAAATATGCTCAAATGAAGTTATTCCTGCGTGGGCAAACTTATATCCCAACGCAATAGATCCTAGCTTACCGAATGAAAATGTTTGGTTCCAGCAAGACGGGGCAACACCCTATTATGCTTTAATGGTAAGAACTCATTTAGAGGAAATCTTCCCCAATAAATGGATTGGATGAAGAGGTACTATTGAGTGGCCAGCTAGATCGCCAGACCTTACGCCGCTGGATTTTTTTCTATGGGGTTATCTCAAGAACAAAGTATATGCAACACAACCAACTAGCATTGTAGACCTCAAAGACAGGATAACTACTGAAATACGGAATATTTCACCTCAAACTTTAAACAAAGTTAAGGAGGAGTTCTATAGGAGACTGTGCTATTGCCAATAACTAGGTGGAGAACATTTTGAGCATTTATTTTAATGTGTTAAAATCAAATACATCAGCTATTTTATGTATGTGTTTAATAATTGTAAAAATAAAAATTTCACCCTGTACAATTCATAATTGACCATACATATTTAGTTTATTGAAATCTGTTCATTAAGGGGATTTCAAAAATATACAAATACACAGGGTGTTTCATTAAAAAAAGAGAACACCGACTATAGCAGATTTACGTGAATCACCCTGTACATTTAAATTTATGTTTACATAACGCACAACTGAATTCAAAAGTTGACGTGTCTCAGCATTTTTTATAATTTTCCAAAATAATGTCATAAAGAATTTTATTCCATAAGTGGTTTCCACACTGTATGTCTTTATTTATTTATTTATATATTTATTTGTATTTTTTTGTACTGTTACTTTTATCGACTTTTTGCTACTGTTATTTTAATTTTGGTTGTTAATATGCCTAATTTCACCAACGCTGAGTATGCTGATATGGTGATGGCATATGGCAAGGCCGATGGTGTTGCTAGTGCAGCTCAAAGGATTTATCAAGCCAAATTTCCTGATCGAAGATTACCCCACCACGAAACATTCTCGACGACTTATCGACGATTAAGAGAGACTGGAAACTTAAATTCTCAAGAGCCTCGGGTCAATGTGAGGCAACACCATGTAGCATTTGACGATCAAATACTTCAAGCCTTTGAAGACCCCAGGCTCTTGAAAATTTAAGTTTCAGTCTCTCTTAATCGTCGATAAGTCGTCGAGAATGTTTCGTGATGGGGTAATCTTCGATCAGAAATTTGGCTTGATGAATTCTTTGAGCTGCACGAGCAACCCCATCGGCCTTGCCATATGCCATCACCATATCAGCATACTCAGCGTTGGTGAAATTAGGCATATCAACAACCAAAATTAAAACAACAGTAGCAAAAAGTCGATAAAAGTAACATAAAAAAAAAAAAATACAAATTTAAAAAACTGAACAACGAGGCAAAGAGACTTCCAACAGCAGAGACAGTTAAATCTCGAATGACGGTAGGGTCAAGTCAGCGGCGACTAACCCAATCCAACCTAAGGACAGAAATAATAATTCACACGCGTCTAAAACGGGCAGGTAAAATTTCCTTGCTCGCTGTGTTGTGTCGAAATCCGTACTTTTATTTAGGTGCGACTTTCTTCACTCTTCTGACCAAAACCTTATTTGCATCATTATTTTTTTTATTGACTTACGTAAATAGCGTATGGTTAGCAACGTTATGAATCAAAGAATAATTTAAAATAAAACTAAGTTTGTAATAGCTGTAACTTTTTTAAAATTTCAATAGGAGTGGAGATGTTTTCATACTTTCATAATTTTTTTTTTAATAAAAGGCCCACGTGTTAATTTTGTGGTGTTATTTGTAACAATAAATACGTTTTTTTTTAAACACACACTCATGTAGACTATATACAATAAAAAAATGCATGTAAAAGCACACGCAAAAAAAGTTATGGGGCTTCGAAGGGTACATTTTGGATAATTTAGAAAAAACTAATAAAAAAATCATACCTCCGTAACCGTAATACTAAGGACTCAAGACTGAAAAGGTAGCAAATGACCCTACCAATGCCCCAAAAAAATTTGACGGTCTATGTGCCGAACACCCTGTATAATTTAATAAAATATTTATTCATTATACGAAAACTGTCTTCAATGTTCCCAAAAATACGAAATAACTTTCCGAACAACCCAATAAAACCTTATTCAGTAAAAGAGATAATTTCATGTTTTCTGGTTATGCTCTCCATACTTCTCAAATTCAATAAGAGTGATTTCTAAGTTTTTCTTTGATGAAAACGAGGAAAAAACTAATTTTACAATGAATAAGTTAACAAACTTTCGAAAAGGCTTTATTCTTGACCTACAAAATCATTTCCTTCCTACACCAATGGGCTTCGTGCATTCATCTTCACTGCTAGAATCACTTGCAAATGAATCGTATTCGTATGTTGGCTGTCCTCCAGACTCCCAAGCCTGAATAACTTCAGCCAAAAGATCCATGCCGTCTAAAAGAATTTCATCAGGCGTTGCACCCCAAACCTTCTTCGACAAAGATCCTGTCGGTATACGTCTAGCAGTTTTATGAGCTCTTGGTCTCGGTACTTGCACAAACTCACCATCAGGTCTTGAATTTTGTTTCTTGCTCATGGTGCTCGGAGGAGCCCCTTTCGTAGGAGTTATTTTTTTATGAAAGTTTCTGAGATGACTTGAATGAATCTGAAAATGTGACGTTTCATGACGTCTAATTTAGAATTCGTTCATCTATAGTTTTATAGCAAACCCGATCAAATAAATACAGGGTGTTCCTAAATTGAACGTACAAACGAAAAGGGGAGATTCCCTAAGTGAGTTTAAGGAAAAAACATGGCGTCGCAAACGTTTCGTTTTCGAAATACAGAGTGTTGAAGTATGAATCACAAGATATTCACTCTTATTGTATACCAAATCGTTGAGAAAAACAATTTTTACACTGCACAACACAGGGAGTTCAACTTTTTCGATTGGTAATCCTATTGCAAGATCTTGGAGATTCTCAACAGGTTCCAACTGAAGTTGTGTCCACCTAAGCAGTTAGATTTCAGTTGGAACGCTCAACTCTACAGCGAGAGCAACCGGCCTCTACCTGAATAAAACTACACTCAATATCCTCAAAAACGTCTCGTATGGAAGGAGCATCCGAAAAACCGTTCCAACTCAGCAGTTATAAAATTTGCTGTACTCTCTACGCCTGATCGGTACCAGTTTCAGCTCAGTTCCTCTGGAACCAGTCACTTAGCGTATATCTCCATGCGTTCTGCATGAATCATTTGCAAAGTACAAACATGGTAGAAGATGACAGACTCTGACCTGAACCACATCATGGGGTGTAATTTCAAGTGTCTTTATTGAGAACATACAAAACTTAGAACGTTGAAAATTGAGAAAATTCGTTTCCTAACAGCAATACCGAGACTTCCTCTTACGACTCTGTGGTTTTGGTCTTTGGACGTCATGATGTTTGTAATATTCTTCTTCTACGACTATCGGAGTTGCTGAGGTTTCAGTAAAATCATCCCATTCATCGTTCAAATTTTCCGACACGTCTTCGTCTATAGCAGTTATTTTCCAGGTTTCCATCAGTTCAATAATTGCCGTGATCAAAACGAATAATGACTCGTCTAACGTTGGACCCAAGATCTTCTTGTACACATCGGCACCACAGGTGCAATCGCTTGATATCAGCTTGTGTTTGGAGCAACATCTTTCCACAAGATCTATACTGCGTCTACCCATAACTCAATTTTCACAAAAACTATTTTTGTAGTGATGTTTAGTTCTTCTGCGTTGATCTCAATCTGTTTGTGATGAATTTTATATTTCCATGTTCTTCAGAGGTTTATAATCTTGCTTTTGTTTGTGAGGATGTAAATTTTGTGAAGGAATTGTCGAGAAACTGACAGTTCAGTTATTCAAAGCAATAATTCTACTTTCTTCTGTCAAAAATCTGCTCCGATTATCATAAAGTTTCCTTTTTAATCATAAAATTTCCGTTCAACAGGGAGGTTCATATCTTTTACAAGGTACCACCCAAACAGGTTCACATTGAACTCTTCTCCTTATATCATCTATCATCTTTTTTCTCATTATCTCATCAGGACATTCAAGATCTCTGAAACAACTCGATTTATAAAAATCTGGATCATTACCATTCTCCTCCAAGTAACCCATAACGTCGTGCATGCCATCTAGTGCATCTAATATTGCTGCATCCACAGTGGTGCCCAGTAAATATTTGCTCATGAAAGCTCCAGTGCAGCTGTTTCTGTTATTATAAGATCCCTGTTCCGGGCAACAAATTTCTCTGGCAGGACAAGAAGGCATACAGGTAAAGTCTTGCGGACTTGAAGAACTTGGAGTTGAATAGTCAGAAGGATGTCTACAAGGATTTTTTTCGCAGCAGGGCGAGCATTGCTGAGAGGAATTGGGCTGCTGACACACAGCTTTCTTGGAACATTTTTTTTTACGGGTTGGTTCAGGGCAACAATTTTCCGGAGGACAAGCTGCTGCCACACATAGGGGACGCTGAGAATCTGCAATAGTAGGACAGGGATTTGGGAGGGGTGCTCTAGTTATGCAACGTTGAGGGGGGCAAGGGTATCTCTTAGGTCTGATGTGGCAATCTAGCTTTGAAGGACATACTTCTCGAGGATATGGAGGAGGACATATCATAGGAGGGCAGCAAATTTGTTGATTTGAATGCTTAGGGCATGGAGAAGATTTTCCACATTTTTTACACATGTTTAAAGGTTATAGAAGACAAAAATTTTAATGTGACATGAATTGAAATTGAATGTGACAGATAAAATCACATTTTCATCTCCTTGTGACAAATTAAAGTTTGCTTCCAATGTTTTTCATAGAAAATCAGTTACTTTATGGATTCGAACATGTTTCTGATCCTTGAAATATTATTTTCTACATTTCTATGAATGCAAAATTTCTTTATAGTTGATATTTATATGAATAGTGGATAACATGAATGTTTTTTCACGAAAAGAAAGTTTAACCAACGAGTGAAAGAACTTTTCTATCTGAAATATCGTACCTATATGAGACTTCATCGCATTGTGATGAAAATTCATCTGAGGAACAGGGCTTTATTATATTATTAGGTGAGTCCTCCTGTTATTTTGAATTTGTTTTGAAATGATACAAAGTCTCTGTTTTTCTGAAAAAGCCGCTCATCAGTCTGTTTGATTTTTTATTTGATAGACAAAAAACAAAATATACCTAATGGAAAATTTATTCGATATAGTGGACTGTATTATTTTGAAGGCCTACGCTGGTTTACTTGCAAGTTCACACAAAAACACTAGAAAAATATAGTTTAAACGTTATATATTGACATACAACATAACCCCAGTTAGATTATGTTTCTTCAACAGCTGACAAGACAAGAGAGAATGAAAATAACGGTTAGTTCTGGGACGTCACAAAATTCAACCATAGAAGGTTAATTTAGAATACAAACAACAAAAAGCTTATCTTGAGTTATACATAAATGTACAAATTATTATATTAATATTAAAAATCTCATAATAAGGAAGAAAGGAGTACAAAAATATAGAACAAATAATAGAATTATAGATAAGAGAACTGACGCTGACGCCATCTATCGGTGTTTCTCTCAACTATGAGATTTAAAGCTAACTGCAATTTCTCCACCTAATGTAACAAATCGAACACGGTCCTGAGTTGCACGATACCGACAAAGGGATTGAGGAAGAGCCATTGAAAATATTTTCGTGCGCCTTCAGAAGTTCACCAAGCTTATATTACCATATGCAAAATACCGCTGTCCCATAAACAACAATAACCGACACATAAGTGACAGCATGGAAGAGATAGCGGGTGACTTGAAATTTCCCGAAGATGATGGAAAATTCCAGAGACTCATACAGAATTGATTGAAGAACTTTTCCGACAGTCGTGTTTAGTACTATGCAGATCTGAATTCTTGGAGCAAATATAATTTTTTTCCTAATTTATTTTCAATTATTTCATACATTCCACAAAATAAAATTCCAAGATTGAAGTCACGTGAACCATTCTGGTATAATACTTTCTTCAATATGAATATAAGAGATAAAGAATTATGGAAGATTGAGGGAAACTCTTATGAAATGTTCAATAAAGATCACATTTTTGATCCTTCTGAAAAAATTCCGGGTTTTGATTTTCCAAGAAAAATTTGGACAATTCTTAGTCAGGTCATGATCGCATCAATAGCTATTCGCTTGGAACTCAGTTCCAAGCACAAGTTGTTGAATGATTGTCCCATATGTAAGAATGCAATCAATAATGTGTTTATTTATAAAGAATTTATTCTAGTTTATTATCTGTGTCCATATTTAGATTTTCTATTTTACCATAAAATAGATAAAAATGAAACGTTTTGGGAATTGCAATATTATTTCAATTGAGGAAAGTCTGAAAAAAAGTGTGCCGCTTAATACAGTGAAGTCAAGATCTTATATTTGAGGAATTCTGTGCTGCACGGAAATACCTTGTAAATGAAAAAACAAGTTTGTCAGAGCTCAATAATATTATGCTGGACTGGGCTTTCAATATGAAGAAAAGAGATGGATCAGACTACAAGGAAAGTGTTGTGGAATAATACTGCCAAACAGCTGCAGGAAAAATTCTATTCCGAATGGGGCGTTAGGTTCGATCCATTCACAGACGTGGCTTTTAAAACGGCACGAAATGCCAAGAGGCGTATTTTGCAAGTGGACCCTGAGAAAAGAAAAGTTAGTGCCAAGGCGCTGTCTTTGGAGCAACACAAAAAGGTGGTCAACTTATGTAAAGAAGATAATCCAGACGTTTTGAACAGAAAATTTTATTTTATTGCTGCATTGGAGCTTGCTTGGCGCGAAGGAGAGGGTTCATCATGCCTAATTTCGCATTTCCAATTCGAAATTGAAAACCATGGTAATCCCACGGGCCGAATTGCCTACAATCCGATATTTTCTAAAACAAGACAAGGTGTTGTCCAAAAATGTGCGGAAACGAAGTGGCTGACTCCCAATATTGAAGAAGATATTTGCCCGGTGAGGTTATATAAGCTACTTGTATCCAAAAGAACTGCTGACCACTGAAAGACTATTCCTTACTCCACATAAGAATTGGAAATATGGTTCATGGTTCAAAACTCCCCAGTCGGTCCCAATACGATAGCTAAATGGACAAAAGAATCGGCAGAACTCATGGGCATGAACACAATCAAGTCGAAGATAACCAACCACTCGCATCGAGCTACTACTGTCAGTCAATTAGCCAAAGCAGGGATTGGCGAAGAACAGCTGATAAAGATAACAGGCCATTCTTCTGCAGCATCAGTGAAACCGTATCTCCAACTGGACCAACAACATTACAAAAAAATAATCACAGCCATAAGGAATAAAAAAAATGTAATTCAAGAAACAACATCAGTATCTACTTCATCATTCGAAAATAATGCTCGTAATGTGTATAATAATTGTACTATCAATAATTATTATTTTGAGAATAAAGATGAATAATTTGTTGTTATGCTCCTATTTGGTTATTTTTGAATAAAAAAATTTTTTTTATTTCGTTTGATTTATATTGTTGAATGATCTTTCCAAATACCACACGAGATTCGAATTTTTTTTGAGAACACTCTGTGGTTTTTTGAAAATTATACAAATTTCACTCAACAAAATGATAAATGGATAACTTTTCGTGTTTCGTGAAATTCAAACGCATAATTCCCAAAAAACAAGTGTTCTCAAAAAATTCTCACCTCTAGTGGTATTACTCTCGATTAGTTTCCAGAAATTCTTTTATCTAACTCGACTTTTTTTTCCCGGCGTACTCGAATATGAAATAACCAAGTGAATTGCTATCATTCGGACGATCACAGGATATTATTTTTTATTATCCTACTTCAATGAAAAAAACTCACCGTTGGTGGGGACAGGTTGACAGTCGACCCTCTCCTCTCTTGCGGTCCAATACTAGAGTGTCTTCTGATAGGCAAACCACCTCCGGGTGTTCCACCAGGAGACGAGGCACACGACGGAGCTATCCGAATTTTTGGAGTCATCAAGGTGTTATCTGACAGTCTTCTGTTGGGGAAGGCATTGACGACTCGCAAGAAGTTGCTGTCCGGCGAAGATGGAGATCCTCCAAACCACCAACCCCCTAACATGCCGCCTGAAATATTTTGGTGTCAAAATTATAAACCAAGACAACCTGATGGTGTGAAACACTCTTTGCTTGACATTTGAAAACAACTGTAAAAGATACATTTTCAACGACACACTTGCAGGAATAATTCATAGATGGATGACATGAAAGAGTGGACATCTGTCAAAGTAAAAGTTGAGGAACGAATATTCATTTATTGTCGAGAACAGTCAATTCCATTTCTTATTCGCTTTGGCCTCATCAATCCTGGACACATTGCAGAATAGCTGACATCTGTTCACACATAAAAGAGACTAATCACCTGGTGGACATTTTCCTCGCAAGTTGTTCAACAGCAGCTACCCGTTTTAGGTTCTTGGTCTTCATCAAGGCGGTGCAAAAGTGCAGGTGAGTAAGTGGAGGCTGTTGGGATCTTCAAAATGCTTATAACTTTAAAACAGGACGGAATTGAATGAAGCAGTATTTGAACAACATATTTTTCGAAAATCTGTGTTCAATTGTGAGAACACAACTTTATTTAGGCGGAGCAAAATTTCTGAAGAGAAAAACGAAAGTATAGGTCTTTGTTATGTATTTGGGTTTTTATTTTGGAGAAAATATGCGGTATTTCCATGGACATTTTTATTGCACATACGTAGTTCAACATTTCACACTAACTTACGATTTAGAAATCAAAACAGCGCAACCAATTTCTTTTATGTTCAGCCCAACACATATTTTATCGAAAAATGAATACCGCAGGGGTAACTTTACGCAAACATTGGAATAAAACGTGATGATCATTGTTTCAATCTTCAGCTATTCAGATTCTACTTAAAAAAAATATCTTTTGAGTTTGTACCCTGGATCTATTTAAAAACGAAATTAAGCATGTCGCAAATCAATTTCCAATCCAAATATGTATATGGAGTGATGAATTTGTACAACTCGAATTCATGCATGAATTTGAAATTTGTTAAAAATAAGCATAATCGGTGGAGATTATATGCAAATGTTGATGTACATATGCAAAAATCCATCCTGAAGGTGAATCGGATGGCAGAAAACACTCAAAATAATGCTAGGGTGTATATACACAAGGATGACATCATGAAAAAGAAACTTCAAGATTGTGCTGCACCTCATTACTCTCCTATGATTCGTAAACAGTTCATCAATGCAAACCTAGCACATACAGATGAGTTTTCACATCAACAACACATGGAGACGACTATATAACACCGTATGGAGCAAAATGAACATCCCATCCTTCTGAGGATCGAAGCTTACCTGAGCT
Source organism: Micraspis discolor (assembly GCA_030674115.1). NCBI lineage: Eukaryota > Metazoa > Arthropoda > Insecta > Coleoptera > Coccinellidae > Micraspis > Micraspis discolor. Next base: position 257,111 of record JARTUT010000020.1, read on the forward strand.
TTTCCTGGTCATATTCTCTGCACTAGAAGTTTTCCTTTGTCCTATCCTATGAAGATACCCTGGAATATGCGGTAGAAGACCCAAATAAATTGTTAGAAGGTGTTTGAAAATCTCCTTCTAGGAGTTTGTAGTTCCATCGTGTGAAAATTCTATTTATTGCCTTAATTGAATGAATTTGTGTTTTATATTTATTGTAGAATGTTTTGGAGTCTTCCTTTACTGAAGATATCAACTACTCTACTTTCTTGTTGGGTGTAATGAGGAGATATTCAAAATCATTAATGGGTCCTTACATTGGGAATTGAGGAGTCTTATACTTGTATTTGTAAGTTCTAGATTTTCATTTGTGGGAATATTGAGAAAGGTCAATGTGTAGCTGAATATTCAAGATATGTATTTGCCATATGCATATATTCTACTGATAGTTTTAAATGAATATAAGATAGTTTGATATCTGGAAAGCAATTTAAGAGCTCAAAACCATGATATAGAAGATCTCTTATAAGGAGTGCGTAAAACATTGGTTCGATCATTTGCAAAAGTGTGTCGATCTTCATTCATTTCGATGATCAGTTTTCGATCTTTAATGCCAGGACTAAAAGTCTGAATAGTGAACCTCGTAGGGAGATACCAATAATAGTATCTAAACAAGAAGCTTGTTTTATTCATTTTGGGACCTGTTGTCAGCATACTTTGAAAGCTAATTATTAATAATCTTGAATATCTCCTCATGATCTAGAGTAACCTCTCTCTCGATTCTACAATCTTACCTGTAGAGTTTTTCCTAGCCATATCTTCAGCACTGGAAGTTTTCCTTTGTTCAATTCGCAGATTAGGAATGTTGAATGGTGGTACATGCATGTTGTCAGAGCTGTATTGGTGTCTTAAGGGCCTATGCCTTTCGGGACTTGGTAAAGAGAGATTGTCTAGTTTCAATTTGTTCCTTTGGTTACGATCTATCTGGTCCAACATCTCTTGGAGCACCTCCATTAGGATGGTGAAATGTTCCAAGTTCAAGGATGGGTTGACAGTTTGTGGAAGTAGCGAAGGCATAACTTTAGTAGCCATCAGGTTCACAGTCAGGCCGTACTTTTTGTCGCTGAGCATCAATCGATAGATATCTGAAATGAGTTTATATACATTCAAGAATTTGTTCACAACCAGATGAAAGTTGAGGCCGTGCCTATAAACCATATAATAGTTTTTATGGAAATTTTCCTGATGTGTATCGATGATCCATAAAGATTCGATAAACTCGTATAATCAACACAAAAAATGTATTACAACAAAAAACGTAAAACTAAAAAAATCATAACAAGAAACCTAAGTAACCGCAAAGGACTGAACTACAGCAAATGTTGAAAATGTCCTCTTCCAACTGTTATACAAGCTTTTGATCTTCGTCTCATAGACGATCGAACTCTTTCAAACACTCCCGGAATATTCCTAACTGTATCAAATGCGTCTATTATACGATTTCTCAGTTCTTCTACGGTGTTCACGGGTGTCGAGTATACTAGAGATTTCAGGTGGCCCCATAAAAAGAAATCTAAACTATTTAAGTCTGGGGATCTGGCGGGCCATGACTGAGGACCCCCCGTCCAATCCACCTGTTTTTATAATTTTCGTCCAAATACTCCCTTGCCAAAACTGAAAAATGAGCAGGAGCACCGTCATGCATGAACCACATTTCTCGTCGTAGCATAAGAGGTATATCTTCCAATAGAAGGGAGAAAGGACCAATCAAATCATCATCAATATTACCAGCCCAAACATTTAGTGAAAATTGCTCTTGAAAATGGGTTTCTACATATCCATACGGATTCTCCTCAGCCCATACGTGTTCATTATGAAAATGATAATTGAAGTCCTTGAGAAGCAGGCTTCATCAGTGAATAGAATTTGGCAATCAAAATAAGGATTCATCAATAGTCTACTGAGGAACCACTGACAAAAACTAACCCTCGGATGAAAATCTCGAGGCAGAAGAGCTTGCACCCTCTGAATATGATAAGGATATAGCAGAGAATCCCGCAAGATCCGCCAAACAACTTGATGACTTGCATTCAAAAGTATAATAATTTTTCTTGTACTGGTTCTTGGATGTTGTTCTAGTTCGTTCATAACTGCCTCTTCGAGTTGTGGTGTTATCACACTGCGTGGAAAATGAAAGACCAGAAGAAATTCTTTTAAGATAAAAAAATGGTTAGACTACCTAAAGATATCTAAGAAGATAAGCTTCAAAGAAAGCAACATCATACTTCGATGACCTACGAGAACGTAATGGAAAGCCGTTCTAGGATTAATCCGAGGCTGGCCTCTGCGCGATCTTAGCCGATCTGAGATCGTTTCGTTTCTGCGATGTCCAGCGGGTTATCTGCGTCGAAGCGGTGAGAACATATCTACGGCTCTGAAGGCGGCTTCTCGAGGAATTAGAGGCTGGCCTCAGGTTTTTATTCGAATTAATCGGGAAGCGGGAAATAGAGAAATAGGGTTAGTTCACTTTGTCCTTTATTTAGAGGTATCGCGTTTGCTGTGTATCGCGTATGATTATAACCTTTTTAGGTGAATTTTTTCTGAAATATAAATCTTTTTTATCGAAAGTAACTACCAGATCGCGAAATGGATTCAGCGGGACCTAGTAATAGTAAATCTTTTGAAATTCCTAAGGATCATGTTCAGTGTACTTGTGATATTGTTAATTTTTCAATAAATAAGCAACATTTTTCGACTCATTCGTATGATGATAAATTATATTTAATTAAGGAAGTTAAGCGACCTGTTCCAGATTTGAGGAAATCTCTAGTGTCTAGTGGTGGGGTCGGTAAATCAAATCGGGGATTCCAAAATACGTGGTATGACAAGTACGACTCAGTTACTGGAAGTATTACTGGTTGAGCTGTCTGCTCGTTTAAACTTTCAAATGAAACACATTAATTTACCTTAAAATTTTAATGTATTATCGTTGTAGAAACGGATAAACTGTGCTCTGTCTTGGTAGAGCTTGTGTGGACTGTACTGTTCTGTTGACAAAGAGGAACTAAAATGGTGGCAGGCTCGCAGGTACCCCGAGCGTTAGCGGTGTTGCCAGATTGTGTACACCGTTGCTCGATGAGCATAGATTTTAATTGCTAACAATTACTTTGAAAAAAATATTTTGTTGGCCGGGCATTTCATTCTCAGCAACTAATGGAAATTCCGACAGAGTTTGGTCGAAAAGTGGTTTTAGTGATTTCAAAAATTTATCTCGGGGTCTATCGCTACACAATAAAAGTGCTCAGCATATTTCATCTAATTGCAAGATTACCGTTATGAGAAAGCAAAAACAAAATATCGCCACAGCAATAGACAATGCGCGTCAAATAGAAATTGAAAATTTCAATGCTAAAGTCAAAGAAAATCGACAAATACTAAGAAGTTTAATAGATATTACGATGCACCTCTGTATGCAAGAGTTGCCTTTTAGGGGGCACGATGAATCGAATGAGTCTTTAAATCGCGGAAATTTCAAAGAATTGGTAGTTCTTGGTAGTAAATTTGACACGAATTTCAAAACCTTTTTAGGAAATGACACCAACAGAAAATCTGTATTTTCTGGTACATCTAAAACCATTCAAAATGAATTAATTGATTCGGTTGCTTTTGTTGTGAATAAACAAATCGAGGACGAAATTTCACAATCATTGTTTTTTTCTTGGCAAGTTGATGAAACAACTGACATAAGCTGTCATTCCCAGTTATCAGTCATTTTTCGTTATGTAATAGATGACCAACTTGTTGAGCGCTTCATGGGATTTCATGATGTTAGTTCTGGGCGTTCTGCTGATGCCCTATTTAAATTTTTATCTTCAAAATTTGGAAAATTTTACAACTGCTTCCACAGTAAGATGTTTCTCAGCGTTGAAAAGGATTAAAAATTATATTAGCAATACAACTGGACAGGCGCGGCTGAGTTATATGGCTAAAATTTCTATCGAAAAAGGATTCATGAAATCACAGGACGAAAATATTTTTATTGACAAGGTTATAGTTCATTTCGTTGATCAGAAAAATCGTAGAATTCCATTGATTTACAAGAAATTTTAATATTGAGAACTCAATTTAGAATAATTTTCATTTATAACTTTCAGAATAAATCCTATTTTACACTACCTTTAAAATTTTTTTATGCAGTGTTAATTTTTTTCAGAGTTTATTTTATTTATTTAGAGTTTATTTCGTTATTTTGAAAATTTCCAACTTGATCTGATCCGATTTCCTTCATTCCCATCCCACACGTGGCAGGAATGCTCTACACCTCCACGTTGGTTCTTGCTGTACAGCTGCATAATAATGGTTTTCATATTTTTGAGCAATTAGGTATATCGAAAAATAAGCTCATAATATATTGGGACAATTAAATTAATGGCTTTTCGCTGAAAAAATAAAGTAATATGTATATAAATAATTTGAGGATTCATCAAAAATTCCAAGCATTAGTGAAGAAAATTTTTTTAATATATTTATTATGCAACTGACGAAGTAGAGTTCACTATATAAACTTTGTTCGCCACGTAAACCCAATATATATATTACATTATTAATTTTTTTTTCATATGTGCCTCACCATACTATATTGTCACGAGTCGCCACTGCTAAAGATATCTAAGAAGATAAGCTTTAAAGAAAGCAAGGCAGTAATAAATGTAGCATAGGTCATTTTTTAAAACTTTAATGAACCTCTAAACCATTTTTTCTAATTATTTTAGATAGTTGGTTACAATGGAACTTTTCGATGAGTTTTTGCCGGAAACCGTTGGTCAACAAAGTAATCTTTATTGGAAAAAAAAAGAGCTTGTTTTACTCCAGAATAATATACAGTGTGAGGCAAAAAAGTAAGGGTTTAATTAAATGTGGAGGAATCCTGTATGTGGCTTCTTCTATAAGTAATCTGATGGCTGACCCGGAGAATCCGGAAAGGACTGGTTGAGGCATTCAGAGAATTAGCCTCTTTCGTGGGGGAACAAGCTCTCAGAGAACTTACTGGTTGGATGCGCAGATAAAGAAGGAAAGAAATAAATATACGAGGACAAGGAGGTACATAAGATTGGGACAGGTGGGGTCTGAAGGCAGACTGTTGCTGCAGGGAAACGAAAGAACTGAAGAGAAGAATGAAAAAGATGATCGCGAGAGCCAAGCCAAGCCTGTGAGGGGATCTTCTGGCGTAGCTGAAAGACGCAGGTTTATCAGATTATGGCGGGTAGGCTGAAGGAATCGAGTAAACCCTTTCGGATGTCTGTGAAGAGGGGTGAAAAAGATCATGCAAGGCTTGTTTCCGAGTACAAACTAATATTTTTTGCGAAAACAATAGGTGTCTATCGAATAAGAGATAGTAGTTATTGCCCAAACAAATATTCTCCATAATATTGTAATTTGTTTTTTCTCTTTTAAAAATAAGACTGCCCAAATTTACCAAAACAGAAGAAATTGAACTCTTTGGAAAAATGTATGAAAAAACATTCACTCACTTACAACCCTCAAGGTGATTTGAGGATCTGTCAGCCTTATGTCATACAGTAGAGGTAACACTTCATCTATAATCTGGCCTTTGTCTAATCTTCCTAAGGTCCTTTCTACGCAAGATAGCACGTTAGAAACTATTTTTAGATCTGTTTGGTTCTTCTCATAGATTGCTTTTGTTTTCGATAGAATAATTCTTCTTATTGATGAATCGTCTAAGTAGTCTGAAACGTTTGTCACAGCAACTAGAGCAGCATTCTGAAAAAAAACCTCATGATATTGAGAGTAATAATAAAATGATTCGAATTGAGAAAGCTAAGGCGATACATTATCTCCCTGTCTGTAACTCATGTCCATGATCCTAATAAGCAAATGAATTGAGTGAAGTAAAATACGACAACACACCGTTGAGAATAATACAATCCAAACCATAATTTTCGAAAACAATTCCAAACCTTCAGGAAAATACGAGCGTACAGACCTGACATTCTTGTGAAATATGCTTTGTGGAAGCTCCACAAAGCTGTAAATTTAAACCCCACCCAAATCATCAGACATTTCTTGAGTCGACACCGAATGTAACCGGCATAAACCTACACAGGGATCTCAACAACACAAGGAAAAACAGGAAATAAACAGAAACAATATTTGACTTCAAATTGGTGATCCAAAATTGTATTTTTAAAAGTTTAAATGGTGGTAGCAGGATCAAAAAACGGGAAAATAATACTATGTCCGTTCGCCGACGTTTCGGAAATATATTTTTCCATCTTCAAGGCTATACAAAAGAATATGGAGCATATAATGAAAGGTTCCAAAAACAAACATGTAAATATAAATAACAGCAGGAATGACAAACCAAGACAACACCTCATAATTACAGTCTAAAATGTGTAACAAACATCAAACAATTAAACATGGATACAGCTCAAAATGTGAAAACAACATAAACAATCAGCAATAATGTTGAAGTTTTTCGTGAAAAAATGAAGATGTACTTATAAACTAAACAATTGTATCCTCCCATTATCCTCTATACAGGGTCTTTCACGAGGAACCTCACCCATATTTATACAGAAAACTACTGAACGTATTTTCATGAAATTAAGCACTTATATGTATTTCACGATGCTGATGAAATCTAAAATATTTTCAAGGCATGAGCACCTCCGGTTTTTCCGGAAATGACGTCAACTTCCGTTTTTCAAATTACAACACCATTTTTTTATTGCAGAAATAGATTCCTTAGAAAATATCAAGTTATTTTGATGTAACATTTTTCAGTTTTGGTTGGAAAATTCTCTCTGAGCGGGAAAATTCCAAAAAAAATCGAAAATAGAGCTCCGCTGAAACAAGAATAACTTCGAGGTTTTTGGATGGAAAATTTTCATTTTTGGGATTTTTCAAGATGTAAGATTGATGTATCCACTTTAAAAATCGAAATCGCGATTCATGATACAGGGGTGAAAAAATCGCTTTCAAAGTTAGGGATGACAAAATCGTGAAAAATCAATTTTTTCAAATTAGAACCCCATTTTTTTATGGCAGATATTGAATCTACGTTAAAAATAATGTGAGTGTATGCCTCACACCCTTGCCCTAAAGTGGATATTTTCTGAGTTATTCACAAAAAACTGTTTTTCGTCTTGAATTTTCAGCTATTTCTTTTCCCTTCACGCCAAACAGATGAAATTTTCAGGAACTATTATTTGAACCATGCTGTAGATTTTTCACCCCTTCTTGAAACCGACTTCAAATTACTATTAGGAGAACCGTGGCAAACTCTCGCAGTCATAACTAGAGAAGATGCTCAAAGTTTTGACCGTTAATTTCTAGACATTTATTTATACGTCTCAGGAATGCTTCGTGCGTTGCTCTTCTTATTTCATCGGGAGGAAGAGATCTCCAAAAGTGTTTAAAAACTAAATTGAGTTCCAAAACTATGAATCTAAAAATCTAAACAAACCTGAACGCATTTCTGACTCGTTCTATGCAGTCCTCTTTATCAGTCAGGGGAGTTGAGTAGACAATATTTTTTATCCTACCCCAAACATAATAGTCTAAAGGAGTTAAATCGAGAGAACGTGGTGGCCAAAGATGTGGACCATTGTTCGCCAACCATCGATCTTCAAATAGCCTGTATAGGATATTTGACACATTGAGTGAATTGTGTACGCCATCTTGTTGATACCATAAGTCATTATGGTTCTGTACTAGCGGCTCAATTATTTGAGTCAATATGTCAGAATATCTATCTCCTAAGGGGGAACATTATTTAAAGAATGCAAACATGTGTAGTGTTCTATCTCACCAGTTAAAGTCTCATCATAAATGTGAACATCGAGAATTGCATTATTTTTGATGACGCAAAAAACATTGAAACTCCAGGTCTCTTGAAAGTTCCATTATCTGAAGTGGTGGTTGTTCTCTTCATCCCAATAATGACTGTTATGCCTATTGAAAGAACCATTCTTTGTGAATTTAGATTCATCTCTCCGAATTATACAGTCCAAAAAGTTTTCATTCTCTTGAAATCGAATCATCACAGCTTCGCAAAACTCTGTTCTCCTGACGACATCAGTTTCCTTCAAATGCTGTACCCTATTGAATTTATATGGGTGCATTTTATGTTTTTTTAATATTCTCCAAACACTCGATTGAGATAATCCCAGAGCAATCTCGGCATCTTTGAGAGAATTTTGAGGATTCACACGAAAATATGCAAAAACTGTAATATCGTTGTTCTCATCTTCTACTACACTTTTTTCTCTGTGTATAGTTTTCTTAACGAAAGATTCGACATTTCTCAAGTTTGTCATGGTTCTGTTAATGGTATCTCTCGTTGGTCTGGGTCGGTCAGGAAACCTCTCAATGAACAGTCGAATCGTTCTATCTACAACTTTATTACATTCTCCATGAAGTAGAATGAGAATTAAATAATCTTCATTGGTAAAATTAGGCATAGTGATCGATTCTATAACTTAATACGAATTATCACTAAATTAATAGTAAACACAAAATGCTACTGAATAAAGAGGAATTTGGCAGATGTAATTAATGATATCTATCATTAAAAAAAAATGTAAAACATGGTAAGTTTTTGCATATGGTTCATAAGGAATTATTTATTCATCACTGGAGAGAAAACCGATACACGATTAGTTGAAATAAAGATGTTTCCGATATAATTTCGAATCCAAATTCGCCATCTATTTAGGAACAACCTGTAACTTTTTTCTCTTGCATATTAGGGTAGTAAAATCTAAAACATGGTTTGAAGGGAAAAGAAATAGCTGAAAATTCAAGACGAAAAACGGTTTTTTGTGAATAACTCAGAAAAAATCCACTTTAAGGCAAGGGTGTGATGCATACGCTCACATTATTTTTTAACGTAGATTCAATATCTGCCATAAAAAATGGGGTTCTAATTTGAAAAAATTTTTAATTTTCTAAGGAATCTATTTCTGCAATAAAAAAATGGTGTTGTAATTTGAAAAACGGAAGTTGACGTCATTTCCGGAAAAACCGGAGGTGCTCATGCCTTGAAAATATTCTAGATTTCATCAGCATCGTGAAATACTCGTAAGTGCTGAATTTCATGAAAATACGTTCAGCAGTTTCCCGTATAAATATGGGTGAGTTTCCTCGTGAAAGATCCTGAATAAGAGCTCTCGATTTCTCAGATGGAAATACCCGAACACGCGTTCATGTGTTAACGGGAGGCGGTGAAAACTTTACAGGGTGTTTATTCATTCATAATAAGGGAAAATATATTCGGCTTAGATGTTGGATATCCGATCTTGAATTAACTGAGTTATTAACTGCTATCTGTAACACCTCGTACATTAGTCGATTCCTCAAGTATGGTTCCCTGTTTAGAATTTCAACGTTTTCAAAGTCGAAACTATGTCCCGTGCTAAGGCAATGTTCAGCTAAGGCTGATAAATATAAATCCTTTACTAACCTGAACCTGTATGGTGGTGCTTTCGAAGGCATTGTACAACATTGGAAGGACCTCTGTCCTTATGTCGTCTCTTGGGGTTTTTTCTAAAATAATATGTAAATGCTCTAGCAGAGTAACAGTCGCTTGAACTGTTTTAGGGGCGGAGAACACGCTCCTGTAACAACAATAGGAAATAATCAGTAATTATAAAAAAAATTAGAAAGCACTGACGCGAGGTCAGATTGCTTTGACGTTCTTGTTGAGCTACTTGCGAGTAAATATTCAAACCATAACAAATCTATAAGCACTCTGATCACGTGAACAATAGTCCTTTCCCGTACTATGTGATGCAAATATGAACGCCTAATGAATGAACAAACCTATATCCCAAATTAAAAATAATTACTCATAATTTTCCCCAAGTTTTGTTGAAAAATTTTGATTAATATTACGCCAACTGACACTGATTAATGAGCCCGGCATTTGTCAATCGAATATCGATCTGTGATGGCCATCATTCAAAGAAAATCATCGGGACGTATGTTATTTTTTTTTCTCTAGAGTAAATGAAAAAAATGATAATATCTTTAGATGGAAAAGAGCTACGACAATGAAATTTGAGGATGAGTAAGATATTGGTCACCTCAATATATTTACGATTTTTTATTGAAATCAGAAAAACGTCTGATGAGATATTGAGTATTAAAACATTTTTTTTTGGTAATTTTTTAAAATTTTCTAGCATGAGGATCTCTGAGAAATTTTGCAAGCCGTTTTGTTTCAGCCTCCCTCAACAATATTTCAGGTATAAACTTGATCGGATGGATATTCTAGTAGTTATTGAGGAAACAAAATTTCAGATGCTCATAACTACTGAACCATCCGATGAATTTGGCCCAATAACGAACTTGACCGAGATATTTGGATGCTAGAGAGGATACGGCCGGCGGGCCGACTTTCGCCACGGATTCTTCATCGAGGAGTCGAACTCAATCGATTGAGACCTCGACCTCGAAAATTACAGACATTTGGGCACAATGATAGGGTGTTCTCTGTTCGGGTAAACAAGAGCGCCAAAAATCATAATATCAGACAATTAATGTTCACGGAACAACTAATTTTTGAGTTGACAATCCGGTAATTTCAACGAGGCAAGACCCATTTTCATCGAAGTCCCCCCTTCCAATCCACCTGCGTCTATAATTGCCGTCTAAACAGTGAAGGGGGGAAGCCAACAGCACAGTATAGATACCAACCAGTAGTCGCACTCCGTGGATTTTTTTTACACCAAGTCTGACTCACGCATCTCGCAGGGATTCTAACCTCATATTTTGGTTCTTGTTTATTATAATTTATTTTATTAATTTATTATTATTTATTATAATCAATAATTTTAAGATATCTAGAATAATATAATTATTATTATTTTAGACATCTTAAATAATTCCTTTGTATAATTAATTCATTTAATATTTAGAAGAATATATTTTTTTTGAGATCTATTTAAAATTCAAAGAAGAAGTTGAAGAAAAACATACAACCTAACCTATAATTCAATGGAATTTCTTTGATTCAAAATCTACCATGAACCAGCAAAACTCATTTATTTAATCATTTCATTCCAGTAAGTATTCTATTTCAATATTGTGTTATTTTCAAATTAATTCCAAAATGATTAAGAATTGTAGAGTATACAACTGCAAAAACAATAGTTTCAATAATCCTAAACTTTCTTTTTTCTCAATATCATTAGACACCGACAGGTGAGTGATACATATAGCATTGTGGAAAATGTTGTTTATTAAAAGCTCCGTTATTTGAGTAGTGCTTCATTCAATTAGTTGAGATGTCAGGAACCAATGAAATTTCAGGAGGTTTTCGCTTACTGTCATCATTTCTTTACGATTAGTTGAGATATCAGGAATCAATGGGATTTCAGGAGGTTTACGCTTGCTGTCCTCATTTCTTAACGAATAATTGAGTTATCAGGAACCAATGGAATTTCCGAAGGTTTACGCCTACTGACGTCATTTCTTTACGATTACTTGAGGTATCAGGAACCAATGGAATTTCAGGAGGTTTACGCTTACTGTCGTAATTTCTTAACGAATAATTGAGTTATCAGGAGCCAATGGAATTTCAGAACGTTTCTGCCTACTGACGCCATTAGTTTACGATTGCTTGAGATATCAGGAACGAATGGAATTTCAAGAGGTTTACGCTTACTGTCGTCATTTCTTAACGAATAATTGAGTTATCAGAAACCAAAGGAATTTCCGAAGGTTTACGCCTACTGACGTCATTTCTTTACGATTACTTGAGATATCAGGAACCAATGGAATTTCAGGAGGTTTACGCTTACTGTCGTAATTTCTTAACGAATAATTGAGTTATCAGGAGCCAATGGAATTTCAGAACGTTTATGCCTACTGACGTCTTTAGTTTACGATTACTTGAGATATCAGGAACCAAAGGAATTTCAGGAGGTTTACGCCTACATCAGACTCAAAATCAAATGTCGTTTATAAAATACCTTGCCGTGACTGCGACAAGGTATACATAGGTCAAACGAACAGATATCTTAAAACTGGGATTGCTGAACACAAAAGAGACTGTGTTAATATTCACAATCCCATTAAAAATAAAGATAATAACACAGCATTAGCTGTACATAGTTTAAATACGTTACACTCTTTTAATTTTGAAGGTGTCACTGTTTTAGATACTCAAAACAACTTAAAAAGAGATTGTTGTGTGAAATGCTTGAAATTAAAAAAAGATGCAAATTCTGTTAACAAGAGGAGCTATATTGATAACTTGAATATGGCCTATTTTGACTTCATACAGAGGATACAAGACTTATAACATCCATACATTCGTTTTGTTTCATGCTTCCTTGAGTTTACGTACACATTATTTCGTTTTTCTTATTTGATAGTTAAATAACACTGAATGTCATCCATCTGGTTCATTTTCCTTTGGTGCGTTTATTTCGTACAATTCAGTCAGCTGTATATGTCCTTTATTATTTCATCTTCGTTGTTTTTAATTTTCGAATTGATAATAGAGACCAACTGGCAATGTGAGTAGCTTTCGATTATTGTTTGCATTTGTGTGATAATTTCAAAGATATTTTTAAGCATATTTATTATTTTATTAGTCTGATTAATGCTCTAATTCAATTCTGTTCTCTGGTTCTTTGAATTTTTATTTGTTTTTACTGTTAAGTTGTCATTTATTTTGGAGCCCTGAATATGATTTTAAAATAAAATCGAAACGTCGGCATTTTGTCTAATTGAGTCTCTGAAATTTTGACCGAAAAGAAACCTCTAAACATTTATTCATATCTGAATCCTTTGTCGCACAAATTGGCTGATTTCAGGAATTTCCTTATGGTTTGCACATATTATAGCAATAATTTATTCAATGAATATTTTCAAGCAACAACGATTGTTGTTTTATTTTTTAATCCTCTTCCAGAATCAAAACGATTTTTTTTTGTGGATTTTCAGGCAGAGTTGAGCAGGAAGGATATGGTTTCGAGTAAAAAATCTCCTTCGTATATTTCTAATTAAAGCAAAAGCTATCTGTTGACAAATCCCAGCTCTTTTGGCGCACTTTAATATTTGTTCATCAACCGTATTATAATAAAATATTCCAACCAGATGAGGTATCAGCTGATAAATTAATACCTAAAGGACGGAAGCAGTATTGACTCGTACTCTTCTACTGTTGAGTCTTGAATCAAATATAACACTGGTTGTAATACAGCAGCTAGAACTTCTTGACTACGCATTTCTAACTGCAACGAAGGCCAAATGTGTTGATACCACAGTTTCTGAAAAAAAAACATCAAATCAACATATGGAGAATAAAGCATTAGTGTTTGGGTTATCAGGTGATTTTTTATTTAGACCTCAATTTTTTTTTAAGTGAAAACTTCTTTAGCGGCGCTGAGCACTCTCTTGTATGGGTAAAAACATCCAAACTCGCGTCAGGATCACGTGATTGTCATCGAAAAAGCGTAAGATCGAGGAGTAGGAGAGGGAATAATATCCCCCACTCTTTCTACCGTGCCTGCGTGTGCTGATTCGTTTAGGCGGTGCAGGGTTAGGTTTGTTCGCGTGGCAGTTCGGAACTGTAATTTTTGGTAATTTGTGGTTCCCACCCGTTCGTCTGGGACGGAACAGGAGTTCCTTGTCGTTCGTGTGGTCGGAACACTTGATTTCGGAACTATTCGTTACTGTTCTTACGGTTCCTGATCTAGAGATGGTACAAGGTACAACAGAAGAAGCGGTAAATTCAAATCATCGGTGATTCAAATTTTCAGTAGTTCTAATTGGCAATTAAGTTATATATTTGGTGACTACGATATTCGCATAGCTGTTTTTGAGTATATTTGATGTTGTGGGGGTATAAATTTTTAATCAATTCGTTATAATAGCTTCTCAAAATTTTTGTTATCTCAAAGAAGAGGAAGGATCATTTGCAATAGATGAATAAAACAATTGCATAATTGTTGATCAAAGTATGTAAGATAATTATTTCATATTATATATATATACGATATTTCGTATTTATATACTATATATTTATTTTTGTTATTTCGTGATTGTAGTATCTTTATTTTTTAACCACTCAAAATGTATTGAAAATTTAGGAAGGAAACGAAGGAATGACCTCTTTCAAGAACACAACGACTTGTTAAAACAATTCATATCTAAAAAATAATTACAAAGCTATGAAAATTGTTAGAAAATATTTTTATGTAATTCCCAAATGCCACCAGTTCCATATACAATTACCTAATTCTATTATATAAAATTTTCTGTACACAGTTTCCACCAAAATTACAATGAAATAACAAAAAACTTCACAGTTTATCCAGATGTGAACTAACAAAAATAATTTCTCCACTGATGACCACTACTACATATATTGAAATTTCAAATTATAATTGAATTAAATCATTTCTTTAAATATTTCATCACATATAAATTATATTTACAGTTATTTATATGGATATGTTTATGTTTATTTATTTATGACAAAAAAATTGTTCAATTTTAATATTTGTAATTTCTAAAGTATTTCCACCGTATTAATAACACAATAACTTATTCAATATCTTTTTAACACTGTCCATGATATGATCCATGATCATTGAACTCTATATGAATACCTATATGGTATTTAGAGTTCAATGTCCATGATGTACAACATAACCTTACTATCACTTATCTATGCACTTAACGAAATCGTTTTGAAATTATCTGTTCCCACCTGTTCTCACCCGTTCGTGTCATAGAACAACTTGCGACGATTCCAAGAGTTACAGAACCTGGTTCTCTGTGACCCCAGTACAACTGGGAACTGCCACCCGAACAAACCTATTGTCATTTTTGTGTACGATAGCGCAAAAAATGAATATTGTATTCCACCACATAAATAATAGCACTTTTATACTGATAATGAAAGCAAATGATACAAAATTATTCTCTAACCATTCCAAAATATCAAAAATGCACAACGTTAATATTCAAGTTTTCACTTCTGCCGGCACTCCCGGAGTGCTACCGGTGTTTTTTCTGTATAACAAGACATCTCAACGTGATCTGTTTGAGAGAACTAGGCGGCGAGAGATTAATCTTGATCAGAGATCTGAACTTTCATCGGAGCTCCTGCATTCTTGAACCCCCAAATCAATTTCCAGAACCACCTGAGAAAATTATCCGAAACCACCTCTGGACACGTGTGTATCGCCGACAATTCAATATGACGTTCAATAAAGCCGTTGAATCGAAATAAAATATTTCACGTCCCATAATATCTTCTCTTCAGCCGAAGAAATGATCTCGCTCTAATTATGTCGGCACGAACAAATCGATATAATAGAACGTCCCAGATCCCGACTCCAACAATGGGAGTTTCTCGAACAAAAGCGTCAAACAAAAAGTGAGACGAAAGGAAGAATGTATAAAATTGAACAGGCGCTTCGCAAACATCATTCTTTCCCTGTCATTCCATTTCGTATGATTCAATTTTTCGCACGACGACCTCTATCTGCGGCGGAAGACCAGACGCTGAGGTGGTTTTCCGCCGGAAAAATTGACGAGAAATTTTGTTTTCTCCCCTTTTCTCTCACATCCATTCTTCTTGAGCGTTTGTCAATGGTAATGAGTGGAAGTGGTTAGTGCTATGATTGAGATGTTTGTATTCTGATTCTTGGGCGCTTGTTCCTAGTGGTGATAATCGATTAGTCCAAAAGTAAGTAATTTCGAGAAAAAGGTGAACCCCTCTCTAGGATAGGTAGAAAACTGAAAAATAATTGGGGCCTGCTCAGTAAAAATTTTCATAACGCCATCCGTATTCAAGATACAGGGCGTCGATTATGTCTGATTCTCGTAGGGGGCTAGTTACACGGTTTGTACCAAGTAGTATTGGACATAATTTTTTTAATATTAGATTTATTCAGCAAAATTTCAAGCGTATTTAAATTTTATTTAATTTTACACAAAAAAGGTACTCTTGGTAAAACTCGATACTTTGTACCGTTTTCGGAGTATTTTGATTTGAAAATTATGAAGTAATAGCCGATGAATTCTACACGGCAATAGCATTTTCTCTGAAATTTCAGTTACCATGGAAAACTGTCTTTCATTTAATAGTATTGACGTTGAGTCAACAATAATTACATTTCTATTTGTTGAATTAGATATTGTTAATCAAAATGTACTCAAATTTTGAATACACTGACATGTTATTAATCTTAAGAGAGTGGTTAGGAAACGCTAGTGCAGCTCTTATCCGTTATGCAGAAAAGTTTCCTCGAAGAAACTTTCCAAGTAAAAATACATTTAGAGCAATTGAGCGACATTGTCGGGAAACTGGGAGTGTGAGACCTAAAAAAATATATTCTGGTAGGCCAAGAACAACAATTAATAAAGAAAATATGATTTTAAATTCATTTGATCAAAATCCAACAGTTAGCGTAAGGGATGTGGCAAGACAAACAAATACGTCTTCTTCAAGTAATTGGAGGATACTTAAAGAGCAGCAACTACATCCTTATCATTACACACAAGTCCAAGAGCTCTTGCCTGACGATCTACCGGTTAAAACGGATTTTTGTCAAACATTACAAGAAAGGACAGCCCTCAATCCAAATATTTTAAAATGTATACTTTGTACGGACGAGGCCACTTTTACTCGACAAGGTATGTTTAACTCCCATAATGCACACTACTGGAGTGATGAGAATCCACATGACAAAAGGGTAGCACATTACCAACACTCTTTTAAATATAATATATATACATATATACAGAGTCTTTCACGAGGAACCTCACCCATATTCATACGGTAAACTTCTGAACGTATTTTTATGGAATTCATCGCTTATAAGTATTTCACGATGCTGATGAAATCTAAAATATTTTCAAGGAATGTGCACCTCCGGTTTATCCGGAAATGACGTCAACTACCGTTTTTCAAATTTGAACACCATTTTTTTTATTGCAGAAAATTGAAAATTGAAACTTTTTTTGATGTAACATTTTTCAGTTTTGGTTGGAAAATTCTCTCTGAGCGGGAAAATTCGAAAATAAAATCGAAAATAGAGCTCCGCTGAAACAAGAATGATTTCGAGGTTTTTGGATGGAAAATTTTCATTTTTGGGATTTTTCAAGATGTAAGATTCATGTATCCACTTTAAACATCGAAATCGCGATTCATGATACAGGGGGTGAAAAAATCGCTTTCAAATTTAGGGATGATAAAATCGTGAAAAATCAATTTTTTCAAATTAGAACCCCATTTTTTTATGACAGATATTGAATCTACGTTAAAAATAATGTGAGTGTATGCATCACACCCTTGCCCTAAAGTGAATATTTTCTGAGTTATTCACAAAAAACAGTTTTTCGTCTTGAATTTTCAGCTTTTTCTTTTCCCTTCACGCCAAAAAGATGAAATTTTCAGGAACTGTTACTTAAACTATGTTTTAAATTTTACTACCCTAATATGCAAGAGAAAAAAGTTACAGGTTGTTCCTAAGTAGATGGCGAATTTGGATTCGAATTTGTATCGGAAACCTCTTTATTTCAACTAATCGGCCATCGGTTTTCTCTCCAGTGATGAATAAATAATTCCTTATGAACCATATGCAAAAACTTATCATGTTTTACATTTTTTTTTTAAATGATAGATATCATTAATTACATTGTGTTTACTATTAATTTGGTGATAATTCGTATTAAGTTATAAAATCGATCACTATGCCTAATTTTACCAATGAAGATTATTTACATCTCATTCTACTTCATGGAGAATGTAATAAAGTTGTAGATAGAACGATTCGACTGTTCATTCAGAGGTTTCCTGACCGACCCAGACCAACGAGAGATACCATTAACAGAACCATGACAAACTTGAGAAATGTCGAATCTTTCGTTAAGAAAACTATACACAGAGAAAAAAGTGTAGTAGAAGATGAGAACAACGATATTACAGTTCTTGCATATTTTCGTGTGAATCCTCAAAATTCTCTCAAAGATGCCGAGATTGCTCTGGGATTATCTCAATCGAGTGTTTGGAGAATATTAAAAAAACATAAAATGCACCCATATAAATTCAATAGGGTTCAGCATTTGAAGGAAACTGATGTCGTCAGGAGAACAGAGTTTTGCGAAGCTATGATGATTCGATTTCAAGAGAATGAAAACTTTTTGGACTGTATAATTTGGACAGATGAATCTAAATTCACAAAGGATGGTTCTTTCAATAGGCATAACAGTCATTATTGGGATGAAGAGAACAACCACCACTTCAGACAATGGAACTTTCAAGAGACCTGGAGTTTCAATGTTTTTTGCGCCATCAAAAATAATGCAATTCTCGATGTTCACATTTCTGATGGGACTTTAACTGGTAAGATAAAACACTACACATGTTTGCATTATTTAGAGAATGTTCTCCCTTAAGAGATAGATATTCTGACATATTGACTCAAATAATTGAGCCGCTAGTACAGAACCATAATGACTTATGGTATCAACAAGATGGCGTGCCTCCACACAATTCACTTAATGTGTTAAATATCCTATACAGGCTATTTGAAGATCGATGGTTGGCGAACAATGGTCTACATCTTTGGCCACCACGTTCTCCCGATTTAACTCCTTTAGACTATTATGTTTGGGGTAGGATAAAAAATATTGTCTACTCAACTCCCCTGACTGATAAAGAGGACTGCATAGAATGAGTCAGAAATGCGTTCAGGTTTGTTTAGATTTTTAGATTCATAGTTTTGAAACTCAAATTGGTTTTTAAACACTTTTGCAGATCTCTTCCTTCCGATGAAATAAGAAGAGCAACGCACGAAGCATTCCTGAGACGTATAAATAAATGTTTAGAAATTAACGGTCAAAACTTTGAGCATCTTCTCTAGTTATAACTGCGAGAGTTTGCCATGGTTCTCCTAATAGTAACTTGAAGTCGGTTTCAAGAAGGGGTGAAAAATCTACAGCATGGTTCAAATAACAGTTCCTGAAAATTTCATATTTTTTTGTGAATAACTCAGAAAATATCCACTTTAGGGCAAGGGTATGATGCATACACTCACATTATTTTTTAACGTAGATTCAATATCTGCCATAAAAGAATGGGGTTCTAATTTGAAAAAATTGATATTTCACGATTTTGTCATCCCTAACTTTGAAAGCGATTTTTTCTCCCCTTGTATCATGAATATCGATTTCGATTTTTAAAGTGGATACATAAATCTTACATCTTGAAAAATCCCAAAAATGAAAATTTTCCATCCAAAAACCTCGAAGTTATTCTTGTTTCAGCGGAGCTCTATTTTCGATTTTTTTTTCGAATTTTCCCGCTCAGAGAGAATTTTCCAACCAAAACTGAAAAATGTTACATCAAAATAACTTGAAATTTTCGAAGGAATCTATTTCTGCAATAAAAAAATGGTGTTCAAATTTGAAAAACGGAAGTTGACGTCATTTCCGGAAAAACCGGAGTTGCTCATGCCTTGAAAATATTTTAGATTTCATCAGCATCGTGAAATACTTGGTAAGTGCTGAATCTCATGAAAATACGTTCAGTAGTTTCCCGTATAAATATGGATAAAGTTCCTCGTGAAAGACCCTGTATGTAAGGTATTAATTTTCATGAAACTTCAGTATTTTGAAAGATACAGAAATGTTAATCAAACCAGAAGAAAAGAACCATTTTTTTATCCTTATCATTCCTTAGAATGTAGAAGGTGAATATTTTGATTTTGACGAATTTCAATTTTATTCTATTGTACAATAATTCTTGAATTAAATATATATTCTGTTCTATTCTATTCTCGGTAACTCACAATTGAGTGTAAAGTCGGTCTGAGCAACTCCCATTTCCGTAGACGTTTGACAGCTCATCAACTGTGTAATGAAAACGAAATTTCGATTGTTGATCCGTATTGAAGATTTTAGTGAAAGAACGACTTGTTGAGGTTGATATTTCGTGAGCATCTATTAGTGAAAAAATTCTTCCTATCAACATAAAAAAACAGAAACTAAATCAAGATATTCTTCGTAAACATTTCCACTTCTCCCTCATGAATTAACTCAATGTTTGCCTGCGAAATTCATCCGGTAAACTCTCCTTTGGGAAAACAAGCTGACCAGACTCACCTTAGGGATGAAGGGTAGGGCTTCCTTCAAAGTAATTCGATAAAAATGTGCCTTTTGCGTTGGATCCTTCATGTTTATCACATCTAGAAGTTGGAGCGCGTGAACCGAAGGATCGCTGAAACAAAACACAAAGATTTCAAATATAGATAATATGCCTGAAGAGCTCGAAGCAGTTGAACAATTTTTTTATATGTAACTACCTTACCATACATTAGCTCTTAAGAACGGTTTACAAAGTTCAGATAAAGAAAGGAACCAAGTAAATATCTCCCATAGGAATAAGACAATATCCATAAAAATTTTAAGGTACGTACAATGTTACAGAATGCATCGGATGTTAATTTTTTTTAACATGTTTTCAATTGAAGCGGAAATAACCGCAACTATTTAATTTATATGGGACATCCCATATATCTTTGCAGATGTTGAAAGAGCTTGGGATTTGAAATGAGCAGTTACTGAGTTAAGTTTAAAATATCTAATGAAACGGGAAATAACTTGAATATTATCTGTAAAATACCAGACTATTTTTCCATTAATTGAAGAATGTCCCATATGAATTAAGAAAGTTGAAAGTATTGGGTTGTTCGGAAAATCATTCCGAACAGAAAGACAGTTTTCGTATAATGAATAAATATTTTATTGAATTATTTATTGACCATTCTGGTCCAACACCTTTTACCATCTTTCTGGCAGTAACATAATTCCCCTCTCATAAAAGTTTTGGTCCTTGCTGGCAAAAAACTGGTTCAGGTGGTTTTTGATATCTTCATTTGAGGTAAAGGTTTTGCATCCAAAAAATTTTGCAGTGACCGGAACAAATAGTAATCGGAAGGCGCCAGATCTGGAGAATATGGTGGATGTTGTAGTATGTCCCATTCAAGCTGTAAAAGTTTTTGGCGAGTGACCAAACTTGTGTGTGACTGGTGGAACACTACACCCTTCCTGTTGATTAATTCGGGCCTCTTCTCTTTAAGTGAATCATTCAATTTGTCCAGCTGATGACAATAGACTTCTGAATTAATCGTTGTATTGTCCGGCAAAAGCTCAAAAAAAAACGATTCCTTTGACATCCCACCAAACAGAAAGCATCACCTTTTTTTGGTGATTGTTGGGTTTTGACACGCTTTGCATTATACAGGGTGTTCGGTACATGGACCGTCAAATTTTTTTGGGGCGTTGGTAGGGTCATTTGCTACCTTTTCAGTCTTGGGACCTGGGTCCTTAGTATTACGGTTACGGAGGTATGATTTTTTTATTAGGTTTCTCTAAATTACCCAAAATGTACCCTTCCAAGCCCCATAACTTTTTTTGAGTGTGCTTTTACATGCATTTTTTTATTGTATTAAGTCAACATGAGTGTGTGTGTTCAAAAACACGTATTTATTGTTACAGATAACACCACAAAATTAACAAGTGGGCCTTTTATTAAAAAAAATTATGAAAGTATGAAAACATCTCCACTCCTATTGATATTTAAAAAAAAGTTACAGCTATTACAAACTTAGTTTTATTTTGAAATGTTCTTTGGTTTATAAAGTTGCTAACCATATGCTATTTACGTAAGTCAATAAAAAAAACAATACTGCAAATAAGGTTTTAGTCAGAAGAGTGAAGAAAATTGCACCTAAATAAAAGTACGGATTTCGACACAACACAGCGAGTAAGGAAATGTTACCTGCCCGTTTTAGACGCGTGTGAATTATTATTACTATTTCTGTCCTTAGGTTGGATTGGGTTAGTCGCCGCTGACTTGACCCTACCGTCATTCGAGATTTAACTGTCTCTGCTGTTGGAAGTGTCTGTGCCGCGTTGTTCAGTTTCTTAAACTGGTATTTTTTGCTTTTTGTTACTTTTATCGACTTTTTGCTACTGTTGTTTTAATTTTGGTTGTTGATATGCCTAATTTCACCAACGCTGAGTATGCTGATATGGTGATGGCATATGGCAAGGCCGATGGTGTTGCTCGTGCAGCTCAAAGGATTTATCAAGCCAAATTTCCTGATCGAAGATTACCCCACCACTAAACATTCTCGACGACTTATCGACGATTAAGAGAGACTGGAAACTTAAATTTTCAAGAGCCTCGGGTCTTCAAAGGCTTGAAGTATTTGATCGTCAACTGCTACATGGTGTTGCCTCACATTGACCCGAGGCTCTTGAAAATTTAAGTTTTCAGTTTCTCTTAATCGTCGATAAGTCAGCATTCAGGCTACTATCGTATATCACTCTGTATGTGCATAATTGAGTTGATTACAGGTTTATAGCATGGGAAACGCTGTCATATTCAGGTAATATTGAACCGCAAATTATGATACAAATACTGAAATTGACAGCGTTGGTTGTGGCGAAATTGCGAACGAGAAAATATGGTAGAATGGATCGAAAGCACCATTAATTTCAGGTATGCTTGTGACGTTGTACTGAAATTAACGCAAACTTATATTCTACGCAATATATCAATTGAAAAATTTAGAAAAGCTGTGGCGTTAGGTCAGGAGCCTTTGCGCGCTTAAACCGTTTGATACTAACATAATAGACACTATGAATGAACAAACTTATAATTCAAGATGAAACTACTTACTCACAGTTTTCCCTCGGATATGATCGAAGATCAAATTCATTTCTCCTGAAAAACAATCAACTAAAAGAAAACACAACAATTCCATCGCTAATAAGGAAACCTGTGATCTCACATCATTGCTTTTCTACATACATTATTCCAAAGTAAATCTATTGGTTTCAACCTAGTTCAAATATCTTCCCAGTTACAACTTGATCCGATGAATATTCTAGGAATCATTGATGAAATCAAATTTCAGATGCTCATAACTTCTGAACCATTGAGCGGATTTCGCCCAATCACGAACCTGACCGAGATATTTGAACAGTTAACATATTCTGAAAATATGAAAGCTCTACCTCATCTCTTTCGGAAGATGAAGAGTATAAGGCCGGACGGAAACCCTCAAGTTTGAACCTGTATTATTCATCATGAAATCAAAACCAATTGATTGAGACCAACAGAGAGAACAAGCGAGCAAAAGCTGAGTTCAGACAAATAAACTGTTCGGCTGAAATGATCTTGGAATGAAAATGAAATATTCATAATTTTATGGTCTGCAAAATACTGATGCGATAGCTTCCCTGTTCATTCAAATGTTGTGGCAGTTCATGATTCAATTGAATGTACTTGGCCATCGTCAAAATATTTCCCGAAATGTTTACAGCAAATAATATTTATGCTTTGATTGTTGAGGTAAAATTCGTTCAATTCCTATACTATAGATTCAATAGTATGGGAGTCAAATCATTATGGAAATTCCACAAAACCATTCTCAAAGTTCAACAGTTCTTCAGCGAAGCTTTGTATATCTATCCATCACTTTTTATATAATATCATACAAGTCCATTCACGATATTTCACTCAAATTCAATATCGAAGGAAGTTAAATCAGAAAAATGTAAATCGTGTAGTTGAGCGACAGTTCAGCTGGTTGATTGTTCAGAAACCAAATCAGGAAAACCGTGAGTCGTTATGTAAAAATCCATCCCCTCTGTCAGCCCTAAGTTTCACACATGTTGAAAAAAAAGTTTCCAAACGAGGATAAAAACGAATATGACGTCAATTATTCGAGCGAAAACCTCCCTCACTTTTTCGAGCTTCATGCCGAGATTATGTAGTAGTGAGAATAAAGTCCTATGACAATAACATAGTGATGCTCAAAATACTTTTGGAACTCCACACAATTTATTAATTTTTTTAATCGAGTGTTCAAGGTGAAAGTATTGGAGGTGGCCTCATCCAAAAATGCCCAGGACCGGAAGCATCATCAACACAATCAAACTTCAATAGAGTTGAGAGAAGTTGTACTAGTTCTGTTACTGCAACTCATTATTATTAGTTGAGTTCATTCATTTTTATTCCAAGTTGCTTGCTCGTTTCGTGCGGCCCACGTATATTCATTTTCATTTCCCGATGGGCGCGTAACATATGTTGGAGCATATGACCTATGTCGAACAAAGAAGAGTACTGAAATCGGCATTCGTCCATGAAGTGCAAGACTTTTCTTCGTTTCTGTCGAATTTCTCGTTAATTCTACAAATTAGAACTCTAGTGAAAAAGTGACTATTCTCGCTCGCGAGTGCCTGGACAGATGAATTCAGCCGTACTGTGAAACCAGGTAGGCAGAAATCAGTGCTCCAGCATTTCGTATTTTCTTTCGAGTCATTTTTTCATATTTTTTCAGAATTTCATTATTAATTTCTCTTTCGTTTTCGTTTAATTTTCAAAGGCCCTTGTCGTGCCAAGTTCTTGCAATTTGAATTGGACAACTCAAGGAAATAAAGAAAACTCATAATCCTGCCCCTGAAAACCCTTTAACTCATTTAACTTAATACCAATTTATGCACGATTTGAAACCATCTATGTTTAGATTTGTTCTTTGTACATTTATTTATCTATGGATTTGTTATCTGTTAACGGATGCAGATAAAATTAAAACATTTCAAATTACGAAAGGAATTGGTTAACTCCTCTCTTCTAAGGCGGTTCTACGGCAAAATCCTAAAATGGTCCTGAGGATAGTCCCAGAACCGTCAGAAAATAATCAGAAAAAAATCCTGATATAACCCGAACATCGGACTACTCGGTTCGAAATTAGTCAGAGAAAACCCGAACACCGAACACTGAAATACGCATGATTCTGATGGTTCTGGAACAGTCAGAATTTGAACCCGAATTAAGCTGATACAAACTTCCGACTCACCTAAAATATTTTATCAGAGTGAGCAGCTGCGCAGTTGGTCTCTGTCTTGTATCTTTGCTGAGGAGTCTAACGGTTGCTTCTTGTAGTGGCAGTGGTATTCTTGATATAATATTGTGAACTTGATCCTCTAGCTATAACAAATAAAAAATCATTGAATTCACATTCGTTGTTTGAATTGAGATAATCTCTTTTTGTGGAAACAATTATGATTCTTCAGTGACGTTGCGAAAAAGAGGTTGAAATATATTTGTATGGGCTAATGAATATCCTATAATCTAGATAAAATGAACCTGGTAGAGCAGAAAATTTAATCTGCTCCAACTCACCGGATTCTTTTGTATGAGTATGTGATAGATAGCATAGAATGAATGAAAATTAAACTCTTATTAATTGCTATCATAGCTGCTTGTAGAATTTCTTTAACTGAATCAAATAAAGTTACTTTTCTTGTCGCCATATGAAAGTTTCATATAACGCGGCAAAAGATTCTAAAAGTTCACCTCTTCATTGTGAGCTTCGTGCGAGCATTGAGTATAAGATCTATCCTCAAAACGAAGGAAAATTGTAAAAAGAAGAAAACTTAATATTATGAAAAATGCTTAGTGATGGATATACATAAAGATAGGTTTTTACAACCCTTCTAGGCTGCTCATACGTAAATAGCACTCCTCATTAATTTTTGATTCAATTTATAATGCTACTATCTAGGACTGCCCTTGAATCTCAGTTCCGAAGAACAAATATCGAAATCAAATAACTATGAATCTTCGTGAAGAACAATATATTTTCTGAAGCCGGCCCTGGCCATCGTCTAATAGTTCGGTAACTCTCCGTTAGATGCTGTAAAGAACAAATACATTTATTTTCAGAAACATACAGTCCATCTATACTATAAACCAGAAATCGTACTAGTAAATTTTTGTCTTCATTTCTTTGAACTGCGTTTCCCCTCTAGGTAGATTTATACCCAATGGTGCGAGCGAAAATGGTGACGTCATAAATGAAGTTTTCAACCCGACCACAACGAACACATCGCTTTGTGGAACGTCTAAAAAAGCATTTTTTGATCGTTGTGGGAGCTAAATGGAACGCACTGAAAATATTCCCTGAGAAAACAAATAAACATTAATTTCATGAGAAGCCATTGGTTTAATGAAGAGTTCGAATCTGTTTGCTGAAGAATGGAATTCAATTTCAGCACCGAATTCGTTATTCAACTCGTCTAAAATTCGAAAGATGAATTGTTGTCGCTACTGTTGAGCAAATTTCGAGAGTGTGAAAATTGGCCAAGGAAAACTCATCGCAGCGGAGCGTCTTTGAGGAAAGAATTTTGATTAAAATGACAAATTGGATACTTTAAAGTTTCACGCAGGCTGGAAATTTGTTGATTTATCTCTGCCCAAGTTAAGGAATGAACAAATTATTTCCTGAAGATAATCAAGGTGCTCATCAGGTCGCAATGTTAGAAGTAATTCGTGTAATTATGGGGTGAAGTAAGAAAATTCACGAGAGGAACTTCCTCTTAGCTGTTGCATCACAGTTGAAATAAAAAATTTATGAAAGAACTGACGTGAGGTCATGAGCTTTTTTACTCTTGAAGCTGTTCTGAAATATCTACTAAGATTCTGAGATGCACACTATCATGAAAAAACATCTGCGAATTTCCAAAAACCACATTTCCAGGTTTTATTTGAATCCCATTCAAATTTATATAAATTTTTCAGTATTATTTCATTCCTCGAATGCTATTCGTTGAATCTCAACAAAATAGTGCATGAATGATTATTTGGGCTATTACCATCATCTATTGTGGATGTAATGTTTTCCGACGTTTCGATAGACATCTTCTATCTTTATCAAGGAGGAAAAGTAAAAAACCTTTTGAAAATTATCAATTTTCAAAAAGTCAATATGACAGAAGTCATGAAAGAAAAATGAACAATGTTATATACTCATCTGTGATTGATAATCTTTTTAAGTTGGATCGAACTATCGGCGTCCAAACTTCTGGCAGATCTATTGATGGAGCACTTATGGAATCTGGTGTTATTTTCATAAATGCTGCTTCTTTGATTTTTCTTCTTGCAAGTTTTTCTTCTTTGGATGTTATTGATGTTTCATCCCATTTTATACGATGATTCTCATCTACAGCATGTTGGACTAACCTGGATTTGTCGCTGTCTAGTACTCGTAGAAGCTTCTGATGTTCTTTTATTCGTACATTCAGAAGGCGTTTAGTTTCTCCGATGTAAGATCTTCCGCACTAGCAAGGTAATTCATATATGCAGTTCTTTGTCCTTTGTGTCTCATTATTAGGCTTAACTTTGGTAAGTTTAGCTCTGATAGTGTCTTGAGTTTTGAATGCAGTCGTTATGTTGTATCTATTTCCAATTCTTCTCATTTTCTCCGACAAACCTTTTACATAAGGAATTACGGTTTTAATGGTCTGATTTATATCTGTTGGTTCAGGTTGACTTTCTCTTGTTCGTTTAGCTTTTTCTAATATCTTTTTGGGGTAGCCAAGAGATCGAAACCTAATTCCTAAAGGTCTCAGAGTGAAACTTCCTGTCAAAAGTTATAGAGCAGATAGGATTTCAAAACGGACAAGTCAAGCCCTTATGAGAGAAAGACTGAATCAACATCGATTCAACAAAGCCAAATTACTTACAACATGCGAGAACCTTAGATGTAGCATTCAATCAAAAACTAATGCTGAAGATTATGAAAATATTCTGGGAGCTATTAAACATAGCTATGAAAGAATATATGAACAACAAAAACCCGTTTTAAGCAAGAAATGCTTAAAACGGGTTAAAAACTATCTACGATCAACTTCATGTCAAGAAAAGCTTAATGCTTTATCTCTTTTGTGCATAGAGTCAGAACTTATGAAAAAGATTTCATACGACGATATAATTGATGATTTTGCAAATTTAAAATCTCGCAAGAAAATAATGTAAAACTTATTTGATCTCATTGTCTGTCACCATTAACTGATTGTAAACATGTTTTATTTTAATAGAAATTGTTTGTATTGTTTTTAAACTGTTAAGTGCAATAAAAAATATATAACAAAAACAATGTTTTCTGACCACTCATTATTTTGTCTGTATTCATATAGTGTAGGTATTTTTAAGTCATGCCTTTCCCCACCTTATGATTAGTACATGCTGCTATTTTCAACCCCCGACTCAAAAGAGGGGTGTTATAAGTTTGACGTGTCTGTCTGTGTCATCATAGCACCCGAACGAATGAACCGATTTCAATTTAGTTTTTTTTTGTATTACAGGTATTTTATCGGCGAGTGTTCTTAGTCATGTTTGATGAAAATCGATTGAGCCGTTTAAAAGTTACAGAGGTTTTACGCTTTAAAGTCGGGGGTTTTTTGTTTTGCCTGTCAAATAAACTTGTTAGGTCAACATTAAACTCTCCAGTACATGGCGGGTTGCGAAAATAATCTAGAAACTGACAGAAATATCATTAAGTTCACGGGTTTAAACTAACGTATTGAATTTCAAAGTAGTTTCAGTAGGGGCGGCAAAAATTGAAAGGCCTACTAGCGGCAAATTTGTAAATCCGCCACTGGTTAATTTTCATAGCTCAAGAATGATAATAGCTGGAACTTGAAAAGTTAAAAAGGGAATGGAATAATTTAAAAGCACTATCATTAATGGAGGCTAGGATAGGACTAATTTTACTGCCCATTGGGCAACCGAAAATCTGGAAAAAGAAAGATCCCCTGAAAACGAAAAGACTAGATTGGAACTGAAATCTAATGATTGTTCGGAGATCTGCTTGAAGAAATTCATGCTTTGATCCAATTTTTTAGATTCAAATTCAACATAACCTCTCGTTAATCAATAAGGGAACGTGAAACAGTATACCGGTACTACTATCAGTGACTCTGCAGGCATTACAGCTATCATTGAATGTATTGCCCTTATTTTCCAAGTAAACGTTTATTTACTATATACTGTATGTGACATAGGGCATGAATAACAATCCTACAAAGTTTTCGCATATAACTTCGACTACACCAACACAAACTTTCTGAATAGGATGGTTACCGCCTCAGTGCGTTTTATTCGTGATTCCTCAGCTTTGTTCGCTTTGTCGTCGAGTGATGGGTTTGTTTTAAAACTTCTCTATTAAAGAGTCTTCTCTCATGCGACAACGAGATATTCAGCACAATTAATTCTGAATAAACCCGAGGGTGTGAGAATTTGTTGGATCTTAGATTGTCTTCATTATCACCGAAAGTGTGTGCGTTCGCACGTGATTTCAGTGTGCTACTGCGTTATATTTGTGTCTTCCAGTCAATTGAATTAATAAACACTCATGATATAAGATTCTATGGTTTTGATAGATTCAAATTTTCCCTGACAGCTGTAATTATGATGATTACCTTCACAGTCTCATAATGAATACTAACAGGATCCAATTTTATTCGAATAAACTTTAAGGTTATGAATCTATGGATATACAGGGTGAGTCTTTGACGACTGCGTTAATTTTAATCATAGATTCTTGACGTCAAAACAAACATTTTCTTCCTATAATTTTGGCCCCGTTCAAAAAGGGGTTGAAATATCATAAAAAATTGCATTTTCACCTGTAATATTCAAACGACAATATCAATTGAGATGATCTCTTGTAGAAGGTTTTTGATAACAGTCATGCAAATTTCGGCATCATTAGATTTATTCCATTTCTTGTGGGTTTCTCACTACTACTCTACAGATTGGTTAAATTGCATGAAAAACAAATGCCGCTTGAACTAAAGGTCCGTATCTTGTACTTCCTGGAATCATTGGTCTTTTTTGCAGATAAAATCATTCTCCATCTTTCCTCCTAAATTGCACCATTCTTGAGATATTTGAAGTTGAAAGGAATTGAATCGATATAATTTTGTCCAAATTTTCTGATTTTCCCAAATCCAACTCTGAGCTGAAATGATTCAATAATCAGATTTGTTCAATGTTGCCATATTTTATGTCTTTATTAAATATTTCTACAAAAAGTTGGGGAAATCTCTCCAGTCTATGGTTCCACCATATAGATGAAATTAACCACTGAACAATATTTGTCTTACATTCACTACGAAATCTAAATTGTCATTCGCTGTATTTATTATTAATTAATTTATTTTATTTATTTAAATTAACGTATCTCAGCTACTATGGCCATTGACACGAGATTACATTAAGAGCAGACAATATTACAACAGTATAGATTTAAATGATATCGTACAGTTCATAATCTTTGAGAAATTGTATGGTTGCTTCGATCTGGGTTTGTGAGGTTAAAACATCTTGAAGGTGTTTCTTGATACCATATCGTCTGCGGGCATCTTCATAGTATGGGCATGTAGATATTTTTTATTTAATTTTTTTATTTATTTATTCACATTGGAATACATACAGGCATTTGCCCAGAAACAGTATTCACATATATACAAACTATTTCCAACAAAAGGAAATTCCTAAATCATACATTCACAAAATAACAAGAACCTATTATCTAATACCAAATAACATAAAATGCCAACCCGAAAAATGAACAAAACAGGCTTACATTAAATCCTAAAATTATCGATCAGAGGCCTCAAGATTGTCTCTGATAGTTTTCTTCAACCTTACCAATGGATCGTGAAAAATATGAACGTTCACACAAAGGGCATTACATGTCGTCATAACTCTATGGAGTGGGGAGTTTTGCGCCGAATTAGTGTTTCTGATAGTGCCATAGAAAGTACCGAAGGATTTCAAACCTACATTTGGAACCCTTAGAGATATAAAATTCAAAAT
Organism: Micraspis discolor; assembly: GCA_030674115.1. NCBI lineage: Eukaryota > Metazoa > Arthropoda > Insecta > Coleoptera > Coccinellidae > Micraspis > Micraspis discolor. The sequence continues at coordinate 287,817 of JARTUT010000020.1, forward strand.
TTCCGAAGCCAAAAACCGTCCTCTAATGGTCTTACACGCGAATAATACATCCGTAAGCTATCTGCGATTGGACAAACTCATCATGTTGAATCGGCGTCGAATAATCGTGTAATCGTGATTAACAATGATTAATTTATTCTTGTACGCTAGATATCTCAAGAACCTATTTTGAACACTCTCCAAGCGTAGCATTTATACCTTGGGTTCCATACAGTGGACGCAAAATTCAACCTACTATGGACAAAAGAATAATAAAGAGTCAGCAGTGTATTATTTTCCTTGAATTGGACACTATTACGAATAATGAAACCCAGCATTTTATTGGCATTATTCACAATTTTCTCTATCTGCAGGTCGAAAATGAACCTTGAATCCAAAACAATGCCCAAATCTGAAACATTGTCGACCGCCCTGATAGGTCTACCATTTATGGAGTAATCAAAATCCAGAATATTAGTGTTTCTAGTGAAGGATATTCTACAACACTTCTCAAAGTTGAGAAACAGAGAATTTCTCCTTTCAATACCCCTTGAGTCGCAGAGAAAATTAGTATTTTGTATCTTCCTTCTGAATATGAACCTCATTGGATGAAACATGAGTGAGTGAATCAATTTTTAGAGGGGAAATAATGTTTTTAAACAATTCAGATTCAATAGTGGATGCTGTAGAAGGTATTTTTCATTCAAACTAAACTGGAATACAGAGGAGTATTTGCCCAATGTGAAAACTTAAAATGCTTATAACTTTTTAACGCAGCTGAATTTGGAAAAACCGTAATGGAAAAAATGATTTTTTTCATCTCAAGAACCAATGGTTAAAATTAACGCAGTGATCAAAGACTCACCCTGTATAATTCTTTGGAATCCAAAGTTTCCAAAAAGGCAACTTTTTCATTACTGAAAGAGCCGAGGTTTCATGTTCCTTCATTAAATTTTATTAGGTTCTTCCACGTATATATATAACTTGTATTTATACGCAATGAAACCTCCCGATTGCAGCCGCAGTGCTGTTGTAATTGGTTCTTTGCTGAAGACACATGCTAGGGAAAATTGAAAATAACGCTTTCAGAGGGGTTATTTTTATCACCGCATAAAAAAACGTTATCTTGCTTTTCTGGAAAATGATTATGAATTTACTATCTTGGGCTTCATTCAACTCTGTCTATAGATTTTCATATTCGAAAGGTGTCCTAAAAATCCGAAAATACTGTGCGTGACTGTGCGTTATGCATATTCTTTCATAATTTACTTTGAAATTGCGACAGAATTGGGCACTGCAATAGTAAGGCACTGATGTGAGGTTAGAAGTTTTTGCGTGCTTGTTTTAGAGATATCATACAACCGCTCTGACGAAAAATCAAATCTATATCCCAAATAAAAAATTCACTACTGCTTGAACCGTGTCGGAGCACCAAACATAAATCTAATGCTTTGTTCAACTCCAACTATCTAGAAAAGAAGGATGGACTCTTACCTTTGAAACAAAATGCCAGAATACCTCGTATTCAATTGCATTTAGGCCATATCCGTATCAAATTTCCACGATGCAATCTTCATCCAATACCCTGTCAGATGGAAAAGCTGGAAGCAAGATCGATAGTTTTTCTGATCTCATTCCGACGCAAGGCGAATGAATATTTAATGATCAATTCTCTCGAATCCAACTCAACATACCTTGTGTGTACATCGTGAAAACTCTATCTATATTATACAATGGTGTAAGAATACGAAATATCTTCCATTATTAATGGTGGAATGTGAAGAAAAGACGTAAAAACGCTCGGATAGTTCTCTTTATATACGTATGGTCTTTGTATCGTACATATATTGATGTTTTACTTGCTCTAATCTGTCAAAAAATGGCGAAAAGCACTGAGGGAAGAAGTTCTTGTGAGTTTGATTTTCCTTGGACTCTGGAAGAGTGTAATACAGAAACAATGGGGATATATAAGGTAAAAAAATCAACAAACATATCTAGAAACAATCACAATTCTTGAGTTTTGATTCAACCACAAACTTTTCCCTCTTAAAATTGTTATATATCTTTTGCTGGATGCTTTTTTGTTAACAAATTGTCACTTCTGGTGTAAAAATAGGGTACAAAACATGGAATTCCAAGAGCCTTCTTGAAAGATCGCATTCGCAAGTATATAATGGGACCTGTTCCCCGTTCAAAGTGTTACATTCCTTACAAATAAAATAGTTAAAAACAAAAGTGTTAAGTGTATTGTGAAAAAGCGTGAGGTACATTTAAGTCATTATAAAAATGATAATCCTTCTACTGATATCTGTCAATAAAATATTTATAATTATTAATTAATAATTATTTTCTTTTAACCTTTCAAAAGAATTATCGCGAATTCCTTTTAACAATACAATATCGAGAAGTTGCAGCGATCACTTTCATAGGGTTGCTATGTAAAAAGTCAAAAAAATGTAAAAATATATCACTCAAACAAATTCATTGAACGATTTTCAGAAAATGTTTACGATCACTCTGGGAAATGAGATATACGGCTTGTATAAGAAGAAACTGTTTGTACTCTCATCCTGTTTTTATCTCGCTTTCATAATCTCCTTGAATTCAATTGAATTATCGAATTAATGAAACAGAATCGGCTCAGATGATTGCAGTCATAATTAAATTTTGAAATCCAGTTAAAACCAGAATATCACAAAACCCCTTCGATTCCACTATCGAAAACAATCGAATAACCCACGTTTTAATAAGAAAACATTGATTAATGACTCAAGTCTAGCGATTGAAACTCCGAATCTTCCTCGGCCACAATTCCTGGGAGTGTCTTGGAGTTTACTTAGATAGGGAGTAATTTAAATTTGATTGGGCCGTGGTTCAAGTCGTTCGAATGCTGGCTATATTTTCAGTTTCATTACACCGGAGTAAATAAACTGGCTCTAAGGAAACAATTTTCCCGGAGAAATTTATGGGTGGATTCAGGATCCACCAACTGAGTGGGATAAACGAAATAAGTTTAATATTCATGATTGAAATTTTCCACAATGAGTCGTCTTTCGGCATATGGAAGGAGAATTTACGACTTGTTCATTTAAGAGTAGCAACTGGGACTAAATTAATCACACCCTTAAAGTTTTTGGTGCTCTTGATTCTAGATTGTTGAATCAGTTTCCTTATATTATAGTAAATAGTAAATTTTTATTCGCCATCAAAAAAAAAAATTACATGGCACGTCACACAAACACATTCAGCAATATTACACAATCAGAAGAAAAAAAACATACTAATATAGATATAAACATCAGGAACATAGCACAATATATCTCAATGCAAGTTAAAATTTCAATCCATAAAATAATAAACACAAGTCAAAACTCGAATCTCAAAATTCGTCAACAGAATAAAAATGTTCTCCAACAATAAATATTTAATATTTCTTTGAGAAACTGATTTTGGAAAACTCTTCATAGATTGAGGAAGCTTATTGTATAGTTTAATGCACCAGTAATTCACAATTTGTTGTACGAATGGCAATCGCTGACTTGAGTAAACCCATTTTTGGTCTAGTGAACAAATTTCAAGCACTCCAGAATGAAAATGGAAACAATGGTAAGTATCCTATGCTTCTTAAATAGTTGGCGACAACTATGTGTTCTTAGTACACCACTTAAAATTCTTACTGCCTCTTTTTGTTTCAGGAAAATCCGATCAAGACTTGGACTATGCCCCATATTGATATCCCATATGTGGCCACAGAGTGAAAGTTGAAAAAATAAGTCAGCTTACAGACATTATCGGTAGAGATAGCCTTCAAACGCCTCATAGTAAAAAGGGCTGTCGATAGTTTCCTGGTAAGTAATGAGATATGCTCTCTCCAACAAAGATCATTCTCCAAGGTTATCCTAAGTAGGTTCAAACTACGTTTTTCTTTGTTGTTTAAATTAAATTCAGTGTTTGAGTTTTATCTCTATTCAATTTTAGACCACATTTATCTCTCTAATTCTGGAGTTTATACCCTTCCATGTGACCACCTGCCTTCTATCAGTTAAGTATTATCTGATGAATTTCAAAGATGTACCTCTCACTCCATAGTAGTCCATCTTCTCAAGCAGTATTTCCCTGTTAACACAGTCAAAAGCCTTACTGAGATCTAAAGCAGGTATTTCAGGGTGTAGATGGTGGTCTAAGACCTCTGTGATTCCCGCAATGAGTTCAACTATTGCTGAAGTAGTGGATCGCTTCGATCTAAAACCATGTTGAGAGTCTGAAATATAGGAATGTTTATCTAGGAAGGATAGTAAGCGTTTCTTCAGAATTTCCTCAAAAACTTTAGATACAATTGGCAGGATCGACACCGAGCGATAATTGCCCCCTTCATCCACATCATCCTTTTTATGAACTGGGACCACTCTAGCAATTTTCAATTCCTGAGGGAATATTCCTTGTTCCATGCACAAACAATGTTGGCCCCACGTTGGGCGCCAATTTGTGTAACATGTCGAAGTTCCACTTTAAATTATGAGACTCTACTCTTAATTCTCTCAGGGTGGGCTCAATTATCCCAGCAACAAAACTCCCCTCAGTTTTTGACAAATATATTGAAGTGTATAAGTACAATTCACAAATAACAAGTTCAAGGAATGTCCAATCTCCCAAGTAAAACAGAACACTAGGAACTTATCTTAAAGTTATCCTAGTCGATAGCTTTCTCCAAGCTCCCAGATACAAAATAAAGTCCCAGAGGGTATGGCCTGCCAGTTGACCAGAAACGGGTTGTATAGTTTCCACACAGATGTTCCAGACAGCGACTCGATGACTCCAATTTTCATCCCAGTTGAAGAATGTGCTCCATGGCAAGGTGGTTATGTCACAAGCTCCAATTATGTACTGCTCGAACAAGGGACTGGATATGATTTAATCTCTCATCGTGAAATGCATCTCAATTTTGAACTAGCATATGTTTTTGGCCTCGTAATAGGATATAATTTGGCTCCCAGTTTTATTTTGTCATTTTTCAATTTTCGGTAAAAGCTCAGAAACGATTTGACTTGAAACTCGGCGGTTTTCACCTAATGAATTCTCTCAAAAATCGAGCTATGCTCATTTTGTTCTTGCTGATATATTCTCTTAGATCCCCTCACTAGACAAAGAATTTAGAACACCTGGTTGGTACATTAGAGTTCACCTAAGAATTACAGTTTTCTCCATATATATAATAATTGAAATATAGAAAAACTTACCAGTTCCAACTGCTTCAGGTATGCGGACGTAGAGTTTCCAGACTGGATCAGAGGCTTTCCGTTGTTGAAAATAGAACATATAACCATCCCCAGAGAGTACATGTCGCTAAAGATACTGCAAACAGATTGTGTTTGAGTTTCAGGGGCTGAAAATAAAACATATATATTCAGGCTACTTTATCTCGAGGGGAAATATGCGAAATAAATCAGATTTATACGGTCTACTTCTGGTGAGAGTGAAGATGGAATGAGTATTGCAGCAATATACAGGAAGTAACCAAACAAGTGTAAAATATTTAAGTGATTCCTCATCGAAAAAAAGATCTTTCATATAAATGAACTTCATTGGAGCATCCCTTGTTAGGATACAGCCCCTCAAAGGGAGTACATAACATTTCTAAAACAATTTTTTTCACAAGCACCAAAAAAGTTACAATACTGAATTAACCTAACGTTTCCTACTAGCAAAAAGACACTTATCCAGTTATTTATTCGGTTTACCTCATGGTTGTAAGGGTGGGAAACCTTCCCCAGTAGGTAAGAGCAATCTACGCCATGAAAAAGCTTGTAGAAAAAAATGATTGCTTGCAAACCTCTTCGATCAGCAAGCGAGACAGCACCAACTTACCCAAGAGTACAGCGTGATCAGTTACTCTGGGGGGATAAACGCCTTCCTCTCTATATGAGAGATATTTATAAAATCTACGCTGAATTGACTCCAAACGCTGAATATGACATAAATAAATAGGCTGCCAAATGAGCGAAGCATACTCAAGTTTAGTCCTCAGAAGAGTGTTGAACAGGAGAATCAGTGTTCCGGAATTACGAACGACGTAACTATATAGCTTAGAGACACCACTCATCAAATCACTTATATGAGGGACAAATGATATCTGACTATCAAAAAGGACTCCCAAGTTCTTAACAATATTCAACCTCGACAACCCGAAATCTCCCAAAGATAATCAAACAAAGGGGGTTCCAGCTTTCTCGTGAAAGAAACGACACTACATTTAGAAAAATTCAACTTTAGACCGTTGGTATCACACCATTTCAACATTTCTACTAAAGCACCCTGCAACCTGAGACAGTCCTGCACACTGAACACTCTAAAAAAGAGCTTGAAATCATCCGCAAATATTAGCCCAATCGCGTCGACTATACTAGTCAGATTATCGACAAACAACAAGAACAAGAGTGGGCCAAGATTAGAGCCCTGGGGCACACCAGAGCCAGACAAATATTCGGAGGATCGAAATCCCTCAACAAAAACATACTGCCTGCGATGCAACAGATAGGATCCAAGGAGACAAGACAACTGCGTACCAAATCCATATCTGTTTTCCAATTTATTCAGTGAAATTCGATGATTCGCTCTATCGAAGGCTTTCTGAAAATCCTTATAGATGACATCAATATAAGAATATAACATTGGACACGAAAATAACCCGAATTTGACCGGTTCGGTTGTCTCTGCGTGACGCAAAGCTTGGAGGTAACGAGTCTTGACTTGACGTCATGGGTTCAAGCCCGAAAATAAGAGAGAAATCTTTGTATCTTACGGTTGGGTCTAAAATTAACACTGCAGAGTCTGGTTGCGTGGGGCACAGTGACAAAACCTAAACAGATCACACACTGGTTCACCAGAGGCGCACAATCTGTGACAATAAAGAATAATCCTGATTCTGGGACGACAAAAAGTTTCTAAACTGCTTCAAAATTATGTGTATCTTCATGGGGATTATTCTGAAAAACCATAACGCAATATTCTATGTTAATTTCTATCCATTTTTCAGCTTGGACCTGAAAAATGAATAGTGGCCTTGGTTAGTGACATAACGTAAACATAAAATTGTTAATAAGTAAAAAAAATGTTTACTGCTCATCGACTCATTAACCCGGTATCTTGTCACCAACTATCATATTGATATCATTTCCTCCTCGTAATGTGGCATAATCCACTTCTTCAGAATCCGAATTTCATCTCATTTTATCTAATGTAAGGACCCCCTCATTCTTATATGCGATGGACAAAGGAACAGCCGTTCGCCGAAAAAATCCTCAGCCCTTTGGGACATAGAAGTATGTACACATCCAATCCAATACTGATCTCGTTTCATTTACTACAGTCCGCTATCTCCAGTATTCCCAGATAGCGAAAAAGATTTATTTTCTATCTTGTTATCCCGGAACATTGACGTCCGTGGGACTTCACACTTAATGCGCTCTTATTGTTTTCTGGGTAGTATTGGACTTTGATTTGCAAGGAGATCCAAACGAACGAAATGATGTGTATGTTGACAGCATCAGTATCATACGGTGTGATTTAGGCTCTTCTTCAATTAATTTAATAGATATTCATGATCTTTTCATTTGATGAACATGTAAAATAAATGTTGAGTGGAACTGTTTTGCCTAATTTTTATTTTATTCATATTGAAAAAACGCTCTGGATTGGACCACTTTCTTTGACGCTTATTCACTTATCTACTTATCTATGTATATACACTTAAATTATGTAGAATATCCGTATTCTGAAAAAATGAAAGAGAACTCTGCCCTTGTGGGGAGCAATATGTGACAAAGAAATTCCATAAATACTGTTAAAACGATCTGAAGTCAGTCTATACCTAGCAATTTTGAGCAAGCTGTTTAATACTTAGGCGTTTCAAGTGGGTCATGTCAATACTTAAAATTTGATTCGACAAACAGTTCAATATTTTAATGGCCAATCAGACATACCTTTAGCAGGGAAAGTTCTTGAATTTAATAGACATCATTTCTTTGATAAAATAATGTATTTAATTTATACTGAAATTGGTACAGGGTTGACAATAAAACGCTTCCACGTGAACCCCCTGGGGGGCTTACATCCCCCGAAGGGGGGGGGGTGGTTCAGTAGATACTCAGCATTATTATTAAAAATTCATAAATAATCAACCAAACGTGAGAATGCTATCATACCCCTGCAGAATTATCTACATATCAACAATAAAATATTTCGGTATTTATCTCTGACTTGGAACCCCATGGGGGTATTAAATAACGGCTTAATGATTATTCGAACAGATAAGAATATCTCGGGAACTAGACATTGAGTCAACACGAAATTTCGGTTTAATTCTTCTTTTTATATACACAAAATAACTGTATGACTCGCTTCCACTTGCACTCCCAAGGGGGGCTAGCCAGGTTCCAGCCGAGTTTTCTGTGACAAATTCATACTTGGGAAACTAGAACATACGATTGATGTCAAATTTGGCAATGACGACCAGAATGATCAACCGACATATACTGCTCATGCCACATTTACTTGCATCCCCCTGGAGGGTCAGTAGCTACTCAGCCTAATTATTAAAAATTCATAAAAACTCGACCAAACGTGAGAAAGCTATCATACTCCTGCAGAATGATCTACATAACGACAATAAAAAATTTCGGTAGTTATCTCTAACTTGCACCCCCATGAGGGGCTAAAATATCGGCCTAATGATAATTCAAGCAGATACAAATATTTCGGGAACTAGACATAGAATCGACACGAAAATTCGTTTCATTTTTTCTGTCTATAACACAAAATAACTATAAGACTCGTTTCTACTTGTACCCCCTGGGGGGCTATCCGAGTTCTAGCCGGGTTTTCTGTGAGTAATTCATACCTGAGAAACTAGACATAGCATTGATGTCAAATTTGGCAATGATGACCAGAATGATCAACCGACATATACTGCTCATGCCACATTTACTTGCATCCCCTGGAGGTACTCAGCCTAATTATTAAAAATTCATAAAAATCGACCAAACGTGAGAATCCTATCATACTCCTGCAGAATGATCGACATATCGACAAAAAAATTACGGTAGTTAGCTCTAACTTGCACCCCATGAGGGGCTAAAATATCGGCCTAATGATAATTCAAGCAGATACAAATATTTCGGGAACTAGACATAGAATCGACACGAAAATTCGTTTCATTTTTTCTGTCTATAACACAAAATAACTATAAGACTCGTTTCTACTTGTACCCCCTGGGGGGCTATCCGAGTTCTAGCCGGGTTTTCTGTGAGTAATTCATACCTGAGAAACTAGACATAGCATTGATGTCAAATTTGGCAATGATGACCAGAATGATCAACCGACATATACTGCTCATGCCACATTTACTTGCATCCCCCTGGAGGTACTCAGCCTAATTATTAAAAATTCATAAAAAATCGACCAAACGTGAGAATCCTATCATACTCCTGCAGAATGATCTACATATCGACAAAAAAAATTACGGTAGTTAGCTCTAACTTGCACCCCCATGGGGGGCTAAAATAACGGCATAATGATCTTTCAAACAGATACGAATATCTCGAGAACTAGACAAGAATCGACACGAAATTTCGTTTTTATTCTTCTGTCTTTATACACAGACAAACTTCATGATTCACTTCTACTTGCACCCCCTGGGAAGGGTAGTCGAGTTCCAGCCGAGTACTGAAAGTAGTTCATACCTGGGAAGCTAGACATAGGATTGAGGTCAAATTAGACGATAACATCCAGAAGCATTAACTCAAAATTTCTGCATATGCTACATTCACTTGTACTCCGCAAGGGGGATAAAAAATCAACCAAACGTGGGAATGCTATCAGTTGCTATCTTTCTGAACGTTATTGCCAAATTTGACCTCAATCCTATGTCTTGTTTCTCAGGTATGAATTACTCACAGAAAACTTGGCTGGAACTCGGCTAGCCCCCAGGAGCTCCAAGTCGAAGCGAGTCATATAGTTATTTTGTGTATATAAGAAGAAGAATTAAACCTGAAATTTCGGGTCGACTCAATGTCTAGATCTCGAGATATTCTTATCTGTTCGAATAATTATTAAGCCGTTATCTAATCCCCATGGGGTTCCCACTCACAGATAAATACCGAAATATTTTATTGTTGATATGTAGATAATTCTGCAGGGGTATGAAAGCATTCTCACGTTTGCTTGATTAATTATGAATTTTTAATAATAATGCTCTACTGACTTCTGGGGATGCAAGTAAATGTGGCGTAAACAATAAATGTCATTTTATCTTTCTGTACGTTATTGTCCAATTTGACATCAAGCCTATGTCTAGTTTCCTGGTATGAAATACTCACAGAAAACTCGGCTGGAACCTGGCTAGCCCTTGGGAGTGCAAGTGGAAGCGAGTTATACAGTTATTTTGTGTATATAAAAAGAAGAACTAAACTGAAATTTCGTGTCGACTCAATGTCTAGTTCTCGAGATATTCTTATCTGTTCGAATAATCATTGAGCTGTTATTTCATCCCCATGGGGTTCCAAGTCAGATTTAAATACCGAAATATTTTATTGTTGATATGTAGATAATTCTGCAGGGGTTTCTCACAGAAAACTCGGCTGGAACCTGGCTAGCCCCTCTAGGGTGCAAGTCGAAGCGAGTCATATAGTTATTTTGTGTATATAGAAAGAAGAATTAAAACGAAATTTCGTGTCGATTCAATGTCTAGTTCTCGAGATATTCGTATCTACTTGAATTATCATTAAACCGATATTTCATCCCCCCATGGGGTTGCAAATCAAAGATAACTACCGAAATATTTTTTGTTCATATGTTAATCATTCTGCAGGAGTATGATAGCATTATCAGTTTGGCTGATTTTTTATGAATTTTTAATAATTAGGTTGAAAATCTACTGACTCCCCTGGGGGCTGCAAGTGAATGTGGCATATGCAGAAATCACGAGTTGATGCTTCTGGATGTTATTGTTTAATTTGACCCCAATCCTATCTGTAGTTTCCCAGGTATAGTAGTGTAGCAGTATAGTGTAGTTCCCACTCATAGAAAACTCGGCTCGAACTCGGCTTGTCCCTCCGAAGGGGTGCAAGTGGAAGTGAGTCATAAAATTATACTATGTATTTAAAGAAAAAAACAAATACTAAATTTCGTATAGATTCTATGTCTAGTTCTCGAGATATTCGTATCTGTTTGAAAGAACATTAAGCCGTTATTTCAGCCCCCCATGGGGGTGCAAGTCAGAGATAATTACTGAAATATTTTTTTGTCAACATGTAGATGATTCCGCAGGAGTATGATAGCATTATTACGTTTGATTGAACATTTATGAATTTTTAATAATCAGACTGAGTACCTACTGACCCCCCTGGGGTGTGCAATAAAATGTGACATAAGAAGTAATTGTCAGTTTATCTTCCTGGATGCTATTGCCAAATTTGACATCAATCCTATGTCTAGTTTGCCAAATAAGAATTTTTTTATTGAAAACTCGTCCGTCATTCGTCATATTCAACCCGGGGGAGCTGTGGAATGAGTGCTAGTGATGGATTTAATAAGGGCCATCGTCGTAGAGAACCTATCAAATCCAGATTCCATGGTGAAAATAGAAAAATCTCAAATTGTCTCGGCGAATCAAAATTATTTGCATCGCTATCCGGCCAATATTCCAGTGGCGTACGAAAAATTCTGAACAAAACTTGGCTATCTTACTGTTTTCACATCAGTGGTTACGGTAAGTAAGATTGCCCCCTTTCGCATCATTTCATTTTCCATATGACAGAGTTCGATTCTGATATCATAAATATATATGTACCTTTCTGCTTGGGTGATGACGGTTTTTGTAAGACCGAAATCAATTGCCAAAGAATGATCTATGTGTTTATTCCTACTACCTATCAACTATCCGAATGAAAGATACTACGGAATCATCAAAATTCATCAAGTCAATTCATTTTGTCATCCATTTTTTCAATTCGGAACACTTTTGACTACATAATAAAAGGTTTTTCGTTATCGTGCTCCTTTGTTAGAATTCACAATTTTGCATATAACAATAGTCTCCCATCTCTTATATACCTTTTCAACGGAAAGCTGATTACGTATAACGAGCCCTCGCGTTTTGAACAAGGGATGAATCAGGATTCGAGAATTGCAAATATCTAATGTCTGAATGAGTCCAACAGGTCCTTACCCGTGTAATCCAGATTGGGCTGCGCCATTTTGGGTAATCTCGTGGTCCAAGGCTGGCATGGGATTTGCTCCACTCCGTCAACGTCATTTATGCGTTCTGAAACAAAGGATAATATTAGTTTTCTATGTCCCTGTTCTGTTAGGACAGGGTCGCTTTCAGCAACATTATCCTATGCTAAAGCATTGATTGTTGCGAGTCCGTTCCTATTGTTTTTGAGTTTTAGAGGAAAAATTGGTTTCACTTAAACTTAAACTCTCCAATAATAAATTTTATTACTCATAAACCCTTGAAATTGCTGTTATTCATAAAACTGCTACAATCATTTGAAGAGCCATCTCATTCCGACAAGCAGTTTATAACTCGCTACGAAGGTCATACTATGTATCGAAAAATATGTTAGTAAAAGCTTGAATGAATAGAGTTAATTAAAAAAAACACCGGTAGCACTCCGGGAGTGCCGGCAGAAGTGAAAACTTCAATATTAACGTTGTGCATTTTTGATATTTTGGAATGGTTAGAGAATAATTTTGTATGAATTGCTTTCATTATCAGTATAAAAGTGCTATTATTTATGTGGTGGAATACAATATTCATTTATTGCGCTATCGTACACAAAAATGACAATAGGTTTGTTCGGGGGCAGTTCCCAGTTGTACTGGGGTCACAGAGAACCAGGTTCTGTAACTCTTGGAATCGTCGCAAGTTGTTCTATGACACGAACGGGTGAGAACAGGTGGGAACAGATAATTTCAAAACGATTTCGTTAAGTGCATAGATAAGAGAAAGTAAGGTTATGTTGTACATCATGGACATTGGACTCTAAATACCATATAGGTATTCATATAGAGTTCAATGATCATGGATAGTGTTAAAAGATATTGAATAAGTTATTGTGTTATTAATACGGTGGAAATACTTTGAAATTACAAATATTAAAATTGAATTTTTTTTTTTTGTCATAAATAAATAAACATAAACATATCCATATAAATAACTGTAAATATAATTTATATGTAATGAAATATTTAAAGAAATGATTTAACTTAATTATAATTTGAAATTTCAATACATGTAGTAGTGGTCATCAGTGGAGAAATTATTTTTGTTAGTTCATATCTGGATAAACTGAATGTTTCTGTTATTTCATTGTAATTTTGGTGGAAACTGTGTACAGAAAAACAGAAAATTTTATATAATAGAATTAGGTAATTGTATATGGAACTGGTGGCATTTGGGAAATAAATAAAAATATTTTATAACAATTTTCATAGCTTTGTAATTATTTTTAGATAAGAATTGTTTTAACAAGTCGTTGTGTTCTTGAAAGAGGTCATTCCTCCGTTTCCTTCCTAAATTTTCAATACATTTTGAGTGGTTAAAAATAAAGATACTACAATCACGAAATAACAAAAATAAATATAAAGTATATAAATACGAAATATCGTAATATAAAAATATAAAATAATTATCTTACATACTTTGATCAACAATTATGCAATTTTTTATTCATCTATTGCAAATGATCCTTCCTCTTCTTTGAGATAACAAAAATTTTTATTTATTTTATTTTAGCTATTATAACGAATTGATTAAAAATTTATACTCCCACAACATAAAATATACTCAAAAACAGCTATGCGAATATCGTAGTCACCAAATATATAACTTAATTCCCAATTAGACCTACTGAAAATTTGAATCACCGATGATTTGAATTTACCGGTTCTTCTGTTGTACCTTGTACCATCTCTAGATCAGGAACCGTAAGAACAGTTCCGGAATCAAGTGTTCCGACCACACGAACGACAAGGAACTCCTGTTCCGTCCCAGACGAACGGGTGGGAACCACAAATTACCAAAAATTACAGTTCCGAACTGCCACGCGAACAAACCTAATTTATAGTACATTAACATACACAAACATTCGCACAAGCGCCCTGCACCGCCTAAACGAAACAGCAAACGCAGAAAGAGTGGGGATATTATTCCCTCTCCTACTCCTCGATCTTACGCTTTTTCGATGACAATCACGTGACCCTGACGCGAGTTTGGATGTTTTTACCCATACAAGAGAGTGCTCAGCGCCGCTAAAGAAGTTTTCACTTCAAAAATTCCAATTGCTTATGAGTATCGATCAATATATACTTAGTGAATGCCAAAATTGTAGAAAACTATACAATTTGTACTTGATTGAAATTAACTTTAAAATGCCAAGAATAATCAAGAGATGCAATGTAGTCCAGATCATTTATGTATGTCTGAATATAGAGGATTTGAACATATGCCCACGCATAAGCCGATAATCCTGGAGATCGAGGGAAGACAAATATTTACATGAATGTTGCAACAGGACTTGGTGTTACCTAAACTGGTGATGGAGTTAAATTTACCTACGTCTCGGAGAACTTGAATTTGGAATTTATGTGTATTCAGGATGGTGAGACATTTATGCGATAGGGGTTCGGAATTGGATGCATGATCTATCTTGAGACGTAGCTACCGTGGCTGCAGGGATATTAGGTGGAATGGAAGATAGTATATGCAGAAAGAGCTTTTCAGTAGTGATTTCCATCTGATAGAGTTTATGTGCATTCATATTTTTCCTACTTTTGCACGATCGGTAAGGTGTAGTATTGCATTTTTATAGTATACAGGGTGAGTCTTTGACCACTGCGTTTATTTCAACCATAGGTTCTTGAGATCAAAAGAAAAACTTTTTCCATTACGGTTTTTCCATATTTAGCTGCGTTAAAAAGTTATAAACCTTTCAAGTTTGCACATTGGGCAAATACCCTCTGGAGTCTAGTTTAGTTTGAATGAAAAATACCTTCCACAGCATCCACTAATGAATCTGAATTGTTTAAAAACATTATTTTTCCTCTAAAACATGATTTACTCACTCATGTTTCATCCGATGAGGTCCATATCCAGAAGGAAGATACGAAATAGTAATTTTCTGGTAAAACAAATTTAACACCATAAACATAGATTTTTGTTGTTCTACTATAATTTCTTTCTACTTCAAGATTATAAACCATCCCTTTCTAGTGAGAAATTCCAAAAAAAGCTCAGAATTATTGGATGTTATCATCATACATTTGTAATTTTCTTCTTGAAATTTCCAAGTCATGAAAACCATCATTTCTATGAAAACTTCCAAGGCAAGATGTTGTCACTGTGTAATGAACACCTCTTTCCAACGTCCTAGTAGAAGAGCGGCTTTCCACCGACGAAGAGTAGTTCAAAAGAAAAATTGAAAATTTAAAAAAATAATTGTTTATTTTAGACTTTCTCCTGACGGGAGAAATCTTCAGGGTTCGGCTCGTCACTAGAAAGGACGAGTCTTCAGTTCTGTAAGATTAGGGAACTCAATAAAATATCTGAATAACAAAAATAATTTATTCCAAGCACACAAAAAACAAAATGACAATTTTAGCAAGCACAAAAAAACAATTAAAACAATTTCTGACAAAATATTATTGGAGGTTTCGGACTATGGACTTCTGACTGTTTATAAAGTTTATATCTGACCTTTTTCCTTGGACTTCTAACACGGAACTTCACTAGCGAAATTTCGAACTCACACAATTACTATTTTTCTAGAATTTAAAAGATTGATTTCTTCTATACTTTTTTTTAAGTGTTTTCATGGTTACGGATCAAGTTGAACTGACTTTCCATTCCCTAATTTTTCCTAATATCCCTTTGTCCGTGGGCGTTATCGAACATAATCCGGAATTTCCTAATTTCTCCTAATTGGTGCCCTTCTTTTCGATAGTTTGAAATTTACCCCACTAATTCGAAATCTAAGTTTCATTGGCTTTAGTCAACTGAGTCTCTCGATACAAACCTCTGATTGGTCTACTGATTTAATTTTAATTTTTTACTAAAGATCCACCTTTTTCCCATCGTTAATTCGAAACCATAAGCCCTTAAGGTAATAAATATATCATATGTCGAACTCCCCTAGCTAATTTCTCAAATTTTTTTAGGTCGTACATCCATCAAGATTTCCATGTAGCGGGTTTTAGGTTTAGGTTTATGCATATAATGAAAATTTTCCATCCAAAAACCTCAAAGTTATTCTTGTTTCAGCGGAGCTCTATTTTCTATTTTTTTTCGAATTTTTCCGCTCAGAGAGAATTTTCCAAGCAAAACTGAAAAATGTTACATCAAAATAACTTGAAATTTTCTAAGGAATCTATTTCTGCAATAAAAAAAATGGTGTTGTAATTTGAAAAACGGAAGTTGACGTGATTTCCGGAAAAACCGGAGGTGCTCATGCCTTGAAAATATCTTAGATTTCATCAGCATCGTGAAATACTTATAAGTGCTGAATTTCATGAAAATACGTTCAGTAGTTCACCGTATAAATATGGGTGAGGTTCCTCGTGAAAGACCCTGTATATGAAGATTAAATTAGTCAACGAAAATGAATAATCACGACCAATTTGAAAGATCTCTGCGCCAGATTTCATTTAGCGACAGGTGAAATGAGTCCAATCGATATCTGATCTACCCTCGTTAATCTTCATAGAAGTCATCAGAAAGTCCTATTAACTTCAGTGCACAAAACAAAAATCGTTTTTCCTATATAGACTTGCAACCCCCGAACAACCTGTTACATCGACGTACCCTCCGAGGTCGAGGAATCATTTGCCGCGAATAATTGATAGAATTTCGGGGTTTACGCTACCTCGCCTTTCATATGCCCCCCGTCCTCGAATTATGCCGTAGATGGAAAAGAGAAAACAAACGTTTCGAAACCCCGTGTAATAGACCCTAAACAGAAATTGAGCGGCTGTGTATTTCCTCGATATCGATTCAATTTATTTAGGGCGAATTACAGATAGAGGGAACGCGCCCAAATCACGGTCTTCTGCGAAAACAGACAGACATCCTCGCCTCCCTGGAGGCGCACGAGGAGATATTTCGACAGATGAATTTTTTTACGCTCTTGTTGATTCGAAACGTCAAAGGGAATTGCCGATGACAAAGTGCCATCAATTTCCTGGCTCGTGTAATGATGTGAGTTTCGCTGTCGAACATCGATCGAGGGTATAATGAGCGCGCAATTCTGCCCCTCCGATATCAGATGTCGAGCTCATATTTTTCTCTCTACTCTTGTTTCGAATTAACTTCAGTCCGACATGGAAGGTTGTGAATGTGACACAATTTTCTAAACGCGTTGTTCTTTCTGCTATCGAAGTCGACGATTTTCAGCTCTTAGGCTGAGATATACTCTCTATCTAGATGGTGTCCCTCAGGGTGCCGTTCTTAGCGTGCTTCCTTTTTTGGTTAACATCAGTCAGTACATCGAGTTCATCCGATATTGCAGCGTCGTTATCTGACTTTTTGGGCTCGTGGCTTCAGAGTAAGCTCAAAATGATCCCATTGATGTGTATTTATCCAGAGAAGACAAAGCATTTCTTTGATTACTCGTATGGATCTTGTAGCGATCCGGGAAGGGGCAATAAATTTTGCGAGATACATAGGCGACAATTTTTTGCTGATGGACGATAATTGCATATCGTGAATACCTTAACAAGGTTGTGATTCAACATCAACAGTGGCCGGCTTGTAGTCCTGACCTGAACGTAATTGAAAACGTTTGGGATCAGCTTGAACTGCGTATTTAACGTTGAATAATCTAAAGAATCTTGAAGAGAAGAAAATTTAGGAATCAGCACTATTATTGATTTTGAATTTTATTAATTCGAAAAAATTATGTTTTAATATCAGGTATTAACCGCTTTGGCTCGAATAACTTCTCGCAGACGTCTCTGAATGCTATTGAAAAGGGTAGTTATAAATTCTTGGGGAATATTATGCTGTTCTTCGATCACTGCATTTTTTAGCTCAGCCAAATTTTCAGGGGGCGGGGTTTGACGCCGAATACGCCGTTTGAGCTGATCCCAAACTTGCTCAATTATGTTGAGGTCAGGACTACACGCCTGCCACTGTAGACGTTGGATCCCCACGTCGTTAAGGTATTCGCTCACGATATGGGCTCGATGTGGTCTGACATTATCGTCCATCAATAAAAATTGTCGCCTATGAATGGAGCAAAAGCCACAATATGCTTTAGTGCCCCACCTCGAACCGCTACAAGATCCGTGCGAGCATCCAAGAAAATGCAGCTCCAACACATTAAATTCCCACCATTGAAGGTCAGTTGTGGCGCCATACATGTTTCACTGAATCGTTCCCCTTGCCTTCTCCAAACAAATATGTTTCCATCAGACGATTTTAAACCCACTCTTACTTTATCCGTAAACAACACCTTCCTCCAATCGTTTAGCTCCCAATTCAAATGCTCTCGTACAAACTCCAACATGGCTTGGTTGTGGGCTGCGGTCAAAAGAGTTCGACATCGATCTACTAAGCTCATTCAAGAAACCTCCAATGAATCGAGCAAATGAATTGTCTTGGCGTTACGAAAAAGACAAATTCCTTTCGGAACCACGTGCTGACAGTTCTGAAGATATTTTAGAATGGTGGAAGAGGCACGAAAACGTTTTTCCAAACTTGGCCATAATGGCCAAAGATTTCTTGTCAACGCCAGCATCTTCAGCTCCTGTTGAATGGCAGTTTTCCAGAGCAGCACTGACAGTTACAAAAAATCGGAATAAATTAGGCAACACTTCTATAAGATGCCTCATGTGTCTTACATCCTGAATTGAAAATGAGGTGCTTAGAGAATTCTCATAATTGAGAATGTTTTTTATGTATTACAGCGATGAAATTTGCGTTTCCATTTTGAAATAGGTGATATTTTTGATATTATATTCAAGTTTGATGAGTAAAAGTATTTTTTGCTAAGTTCATTCTCATTCTTTAATTCATTGATGTGTAGACTGAAATAAAAATTTCAAATTGAAGATCAAGTAGCTTGGTAGAAGTAATTGGTTTTCCGAGTACTCGATAAATTAATACTTGACTTGACTAGACTTGATTTCAAGTCGAGTCAACTCAAGTAGCTTCTTGAATATCAACTCAAGTCGTGAATTCTATACTGTCACGAGCCGCCACTGGTGTAAAGTGACACGAAGTGCGGAGGCCAATTATTCGATATAGCTCAAAGAGATGATGACTTCACGCGTTCCACCATCGAATATATCTCATCATCAACTTATAGCTTCGTGTGAAATAAACATTCGGTAGTTGAAGGTGCGGTTTACCTACCTATAAATTCTAGGCCGGCAAGCTTCCATGTTCCCTTCTTCGTCACGAGAATGCTGGCAGGACACACATTTCGATGCAGGACATGCCCCGTATAGTGGAGAAAGGATAACGCTTCTGTTATCTGAAACAAAGCCATTGTTACTGTGTTTGTCTTTCGTTCATTAAAGCTGTGTTTTGTTAAAAGCTATCTGGAGATTGGGGTTGATCAGCTATATATATATCGGTATATAAACGGGAAGAATGGTATTCATGCAGAAAATGTTTGCTAGGGGCGCAATTTATGTTTTGGTCCTGCCAATACTAGTCTTTCCACTCTTTATCTATGAATCAGTCAATATATCCCAATCTAAAATGAGGAATATGAAGAAAAAATTACACATATTCAGGAGATCAGCTCCTACTTTAGAACATGTGTAACATCCATTCAATATAGATGAATTGAGGGCTGCAATCAAATCTACCACATCTCGAAAGGCAGCAGGTTTTGACGGAATTTATCCAGAATTCATCAAACCTTTAGGAAAAAAGGCCTTGTCTTGGCTATTGTTCAGAAATTAGCTGGATCATCTTGGGGTGTTGATGCATCCACTCTTCGCACAGCATCTCTAGCCCTAGTCTTTTCTGCAGCTGAGTATTGTTGCTCTGTTTGGTTTAATAGTGCGCATACACAAAAAATTGATGCACAATTGAATACATCCATGAGAATAATTACTGGCACCATAAGATCCACACCGGATCATTTTTGTCTAACATTGTTTCTCTCTTGCTCGTTGAATTCTACAAAACGTTGCAAGCCTATTCGCTCCAACCTCATTCGAACATCTTCCAAGTTACAACTCAATCCAATGGATATTCTAGGAGTTATAGAGCAACCCAAATTTCAGATGCTCATAACTCATGAACTATTTGACGGATTTGGTCCAGTTACGAGTTTGACCGAGTATTTAGACAGTCAAGCTATTCTGAAATTATGAAAACTCTAGCTCATCTTCTTTGGATGATAGAGAGTATACGGCCAGCCGGCCGGACAGACACACTTAAGTTTGACCCTATATACACTGATCAACAATTGCTAGGGATCACATATGAACTTCTCTTCATTTGTATTTAATTCATGTTATCTCGTGAATATCTGTACATCATATGTTCTCTAAGGAAAAATTAAGATGTTTTGAGTTGATTATATCAAATTTTTCCTCACTTCATCGGCTCTTGTTCACAAAATCGATTATTATCTGTAGGCTGTTACAGGTGGAGTGAAAAGCAATGTGGTATTTGTTATTAAATCTGTTTTTTTCTCTCGTTCAAACACATAAGGTGATAATAATTGAAGAAATGAGAACAATATCAGCTCATCAGTCATGCCAAGAAGAAGCTCCTGTGCAACTGGACCAAATCATACGGTAGATACAGGAAGGTTTGTGCCAGCGAGTGTCCCGGTGGTTGAATGTTTCGCAAAGTGTCGTGAGTCGGGCTTGGAATAGGTTCATCCAAAACGACTCAGTAGCTTATGTTCATGGGGGAGGTCGGCAGCGCAGTACAACAGCTGCCCAAGATCGTCTTTTGATCCTCAATGCTAGGAGAAATCCCACTTACCCGGCGTCGTGGCTCAATAGATCACTGAGAGTTCTAATTTCGAACCAGACTGTAAGACGACGATTAAATGTTCGTGGTTTGAGAGCAAGTAGGAGGGTACAACATCCCCGTTTGAATAGGGTTCATCGACGGCAATGGGCTGAGGAGCACCGCATTTCGGATAGAAGATTGGAGCCGATGTTTATTTACGGATGAGTCTAGATTTCGTTTGGTCAACTCCGATGGACGTATTCTTGCTTGCAGGGAAAGAGGGCGAAGGTATGCAGAAGAGTTTATGGTACCCACAACAGCTTTTGGCGCAGGTTCTATATGTGTATGGGGAGGCATTTGTTTGAACCAACGCACAGAGTTGGTTGTTCTGCAGAACACCACAATGACCAGCCAGAGATGTCACGAGATGATTATTGAACCCATAATTGTTCCGTTTGCGGCTGCCTTGGGCAAAAATTTTATTTTAATTGACGATAATGCCCGTCCACACCGTAGTAGTCTGGTTAATGAAGCGCTAGAAACTCATGCTATTGATAGGATGGACTGGCCAGCTCGCTCTCCAGACATCAATTGCATCGAACATGTCTGGTCTGAGATGTCTAGACAATTGTCAATCTTAGAACAACCGATCAATAACCTGGAGGACCTTTCTAACGTTTTACGGGATATTTGGACGAATTTGCCCCAAAATTTTATAAATCGTTTGATTGAAAGTATGCCTCGTAGAGTAGAATGCTTGAGACGAGCTCGTGGGGGACCAACAAGGTACAAGCTTAACCGAAACTTCTGCCTTCTTGTGGTTTCATCATAAAATTTTTATGTTATTCAAACACAGAATTTAGAGTGTTCCTAATAAAGTTTCATTTCTCTACAACTTTCCAGTTTTTCATTCATTTCTCAAGTGAACCATATTATCAACTGAAAATACTCTGATATCTGACTAAATTTATAATCTTGGAGCGAATATTTCAGAAATAAATTTAGAAAAAGTAAGTGATCCCTATCAATGGTTGAGCAGTGTACTTCATCGAGAATTCAAACTCAATCGATATTCGAAAATAACAGGCATTCGGACAAAACAATAGCACGCTGATTTACTAAAACAAGTGAGCAGAAATCTGGTCTCTAACCAAGAGAAAAATCACAAAATGAATCCTCGAACTCACCTGAAGTATTCCATATTTGTATTCGATATCCAAAAAGTTGTACTCCCTAGCATGTTGCGGTCTTTGTGGTGGCTGATTAGAGGCAGTATTTATGCCGCTCTGACTTCCGCTCACCTCGTGACAGGCTAAGATGTTGGCTAAACTGGCGTAAACAGGTTCCGAGGCGAAAGCCAGAGTATCGGCGCTCTCCTCGATGGTGTGCAACACGTGCAAGATCTTGGGATGCCTGAATCGTTCCAACTGTTTGACGGAAGCACGAAGAATCTCGGTTACGGTCTCCTTCCGCTTAGGTTTATGTAATTTTTCCGCACAGCGTTTCTCGAATATGAACACCGAACACTCCTAGAAAAAAATAAGGATTTTAGGAAAATCAGTATAAAGTTGGGGCCTTTCTAGAATGTTCAATAACTTTTCGGCGACTCAAAGATGCAAAAATATACAAGACCTTGTAATGAAGCTTGATTTTTTTTTTGTATAGGAAAATCATTCTTCATTTTGAGTATTCCGATTATTTTATATATTTTCCGTTCCCCTGTATACGCCTTAAGATTCGAAGTCGTTGTTTCAGAGTTTTTCGGTGAGGAAAAAAAGGCCTGAAAACATAAATTTCTCTTCGCTAGAATCCGATAAATCTGTTTTTACGCGATAAACCGAAATCGAAGATGATTTTAGGCGACAAATGCCACATCTGTGTGTGTCCGTTTCATCTCCCCCCGGGAGAGTATAAAAGGCCGTGTTACCCCCGGTATTAAGGCAGATTCAGATTAGAGATTCAGATTAGGATTATTAAAGAGCGTGGTAGATTATGAATGATAGTTCCGTATTCAAAAATTGTTAAGAATTATCAAGATTAAGATTGTAGATAGATAATTTTATTCAGTTTTCAGTATTCACAGGAGTTTATTTTATTTTTTTATTATTCAATAGTAGCGATTTTAGTTTATTTCATTTCCACTCTTCGCACAGCATCTCTAGCCCTAGTCTTTTCTGCAGCTGAGTATTGTTGCTGTGTTTGGTTTAATAGTGCACATACACAAAAAATTGATGCACAATTGAATACATCCATAAGAATAATTACTATGGCACCATAAGATCTACACCGGTTCATTGGTTATCAGTTTTATCTAACATTGTCCCTCCCTATATTCGCAGACAGACTGCAGCTCTGAATTCTTGGAAAAAATATACTTTTCCTAATTATTTCATATATTCCACAAAATAGAATTCCCAGATTGAAGTCCCGTAAACCATTATGGCATAATACGTTCTTCAATATCAACAGATCAACAGATAATTATGTATTTTTTTTTTCCGTCTCTTTAATGTGCCAACAACTGGGTTATGTGCACAGTTTCTACGTAGTATTAGTATTATTAATTCTGTTTTTTGTGAACTGGGCGTTGGACGAACACAACAACCATGACTTCAGGGGGACTCGAACCCCCCACCTACGGAACTCCAGTCGACTCTCTAGCCGACTGGACCACCGAGGCGGTCAATTATGTATTCCTAGTTGATGACGAAATATTGTTGATGATGGAGCTCGTGTTGAAAGAAACGGAGAAACTAAACGCCTTCTGAATGTACGAATAAAAGAACATCAGAAGCTTATACGAGTACTAGACAGCGACAAATCCAGTTTGGTCCAACATGCTGTAGATGAGAATCATCGTATAAAGTGGGATGAAGCATCAATAATATCCAAAGAAGAAAAACTTGCAAGAAGAAAAATCAAAGAAGCAGCATTCATGAAAATAACACCTGATTCCATAAGTGCTCCATCTATAGATCTGCCAGAAGTTTGGACGCCGATAGTTCGATCCAACTTAAAAAGATCATATCACAGATGAGTATATAACATCGTTCATTTTTTCATGACTTCTGTCAATTGACTTTTTGAAAATTGATAATTTTCAAAAGGTTTCTTACTTTTCTCCTTGATAAAGATAGAAGATGTCTATCGAAACGTCGGAAATTATTACATCCACAATAGATGATGGTAATAGACCAAACAATCATTCAATATGTATTCCTACTTCTGTTTTTCTGATAGATTCCACAGGTGACCGCCTCGGTGGTCCTGCCGGCTAGAGAGTCGACTGGAGTTCCGTAGGTGGGGGGTTCGAGTCCCCCTGAAGTCATGGTTGTTGTGTACGTCCAACGTTCAGTTCAGAGAAAAGATAAATTGTTGGGTAATGCACACGTTGGCAAGCCCATGAAACCAGAGTTAAAAAAAAAGATTCGACATGTTATCACTGTGAACGTTATGAATCGTAATTATTCTTTCCCTTTAATCGCTCTGAAAGTATGTATTGTTACATATACACCTCAACATCTCAATTTATCAATAAAACCTTTTTTTTTCTGATAGTAGACAGTTTGAAATAAATTCAAACTCTATCACTGTAAACTTTGTTCGATTGATAGATGGCACCTCTACTCTCAATATTCTTGACTTGATAATTTCGGCAACACATATTACTCGATCTAGTCTTGTAGATAACGCTGTTTCTCAAGTAAACACAACTTTATGGCTTTTCTATTGAGAAATATGATTCTACATTTTCTCAAGATAACTTCTCAATTATTATTACACTCAAACTACTCCATAATTGTAAACAGGCCAACTCTGTTTAGATGTAGTTAATTTGTAAATATTAAAACTTCGTGCGAGCACCTATTTATTTTGTGAATGTGAACAATACAATAAACATTTTATTTTACCACCTCTAGCTCAATCATTTGGTAACAGTCCTCTTTTAAATAATAGCCGAAAATCTCAACACCCAGATTTTTGAACACTTAGGAAGTATAATTCATGTTTTAGATTAAGATAAAGATTTCTGTTGTATAAAGATAGATCGGTAACTTTTGACAGGCTCTTCAATCTATCAGGGTAGGACTCAAACAGTGATACTTTTCAGGAGTACTTCCGTTTATTTTAACTCCATATTATTTTGTGATACCTTCAGTCAGGTTGCCGCCAAAATTTCTTTTCAATTTACAAGTTACCATAATATCTAGGAGAACAATTTTTGAATGAATTCACTGACATGTATATCATTTGCCTCTCATGTAGGAATAATAAGCCAACGATCTCATATACTCCATTATATTGTGATCAATCAACTATACTTGATGGGATTATTGACATACATATCTGCAGATGTCAACCTGGTAAGTCATTAGAGTGTTGCTTGTATATGCTTGCAGTTTAATATGTAGCAGGCAATCCTGGTCGTCAATTCCTGACACCTATTGGAGCGCTTGTATTATAACAATGTTCCGTGAATCTGATATTACGTAACCAGGATTTTGATTGGATATGAACGCACTGATGGCAATGAATGAGAAGCCTCTCCGATATTGCAAAGTTTGTCGTATTTCCAAAATTGAAGTTACAATGAATAACGACGTTCTATACATACACATTTTGGTTGATGATTATAGTCCGAACGCGAAGATCGAAACATCCTGGTACACTACAGTTTCTTCAATGAAAGTACAGAAATTGTCGAGACTTTATTCTATCGTTCTATTCTCTTCGAACTCCTCGTTACAAATGAACCTGGTAGTGACTAGTGCTCTATATTGCATTCTTACAGTCTTTTTCAAGACTTTCTACTTTTTTTTACAATCAAAGACATTTTTCTCTGCTCAAGACACCTATAATCCTCTCTAAAAGGTATAGTACAATTTTCTCAAATACATGACTTATTTTCTGCACGTGCACTTGTGAAACTGCATGACTTTATATGTCCTTTAAACAACTTGTTCATCTCATTAGTTTTACACTCAAGGTACACTCTATATTACATTCTCGACACCTCTAATTCATGTTTTGAATCATATTTCTTATATTCTAAAATATTCTACGTCCAACCATGTGCCAATTACAGCTATCTTTTTCATATCTGTTCTTTCGCAAATCACAGCCCTACGTTAACAGTGAATTCCTCAATTTACTGCCAGATTCACTTGTAATTTACTCAATTTCACTCAACTTTTAGACATTTTCATCTCTTTTTGATAAGGCTTCTCAGGCCTTATAAGTTTAAGATACCTGTACGTGCCATGCTGGGATCATCATGAGATTCTGCAACCAGGATGTTCTCAATATTCATTCAAGACTTCTCGATAAAAAATATAGTTACCAGAACCTTCGTTAGACCTGATTGGAAAAAATAACCTGATGGTTCTACATTGATATTGCCCTTTGCATACTTAAGTATACACTCGAACTTTTTCAACTTCTCAGTATTTATATTGCCTGATATCATCATTGTTCTTAACTAATCATATTATATCATCTCAAATAATAGTGTTGTCACTTTAGTTCAAGTTTATGATAATTTTCTCTACATCTTACATTTCTTATAGAACAAATATTTCATCTCAATTCTTGAATTATCATAGGAATTCTTCTGCTTTTCTAATATAACTATTATTACTGTAAGCGTTGATCATTCTATGATAAATTTCTTAATTAAATTAGTATGATACAGATGCTTTCTTAAAAACTAATCACTTCCTCAACTACTCTATATTTTATACAGTTCAACTCTTCACAGATAATTATGTATTTCTACTTCTGTTTTTCTGATAGATTCGACATGCTATCACTGTAAACGTTGTGAATCGTAATTATTCTTTCTCTTTAATCGCTCTGAAAATCTGTCATGTTACATTATAAACCTCAACATTTCAATTTATCAATAAAATCTTCAGTTTTTTTGATAGTAGACAGTTTGAAATAAATTCAAACTCTATCACCGTAAACTGATTGATAGATGGCGCCTCTACTCTCAATATTCTTGACTTGAATAATTCCAGCAACACACATTACTCGATCTAGTCTTGCAGACAACGCTGTTTCTCAAGTAAACACATCGTTATGACTTTTCTATTGTGAAATATGATTCTACATCTTCTCAAGATAACTTCTCAATTATTATTACACTCAATCTCTCTACAACTACTCCATAATTGTAAATAGGCCAGCTCTGTTTAGATGTAGTTAATTTATAAATACCTATTTATTTTGTGAATGTGAACATTGTACAATAAACATGTTATTTTACCACCTCTAGCTCAATCATTTGGTAACAGTCCTCTTTTAAGTAATAGCCAAAAATCTCAAAACCCAGATTTTTGAACAGTTATTTTATACAACAATCACAATGAGATTCAAATCACCATTTTCCTGAAATCTTGTACTAACCTTTCCATCACTTTTTCTGTATGCATCGTGTATTTTCCATACCAGTTCGGGGCCGGCGGAAGCGACATGTTTTCCAATTTCGAAATATTGTCCGATTGGGTTGGAATCCAGAGAATTTTGTGTACTACCCCCACTCTTGAATTTGGAAAACATTGTTGTCGCAGGCATTGAAAATTTGAAAGTATCTTTCATTTGCTGCAGCTTGGAAAACTCTATTTTGCTTGTATGTGTAGAAATTATAATTTTTTTGATTCAATCACTCAGGTGTTCCGGATACCTGAAGAAGCCATATAGATGTCAGCACGTTGAATGGCTATGAATGCAGGACATTTCTGAAACAAAATTGTTAATCAGTAATTATGTTATCATGTTTTGGTCTTTTTGTTGATCAAAATCCATGTGATAATGGTTACTCTTTGTGTTCATTGCTCATATTTCAAATATACTGTATATTCACAAATATTTTTATTTAAACACTTATGCGGTCTGGCTAACATTGGACTCGTCAGTGTTCTCTATGTACCTATGTGTCATGCAACATAGCTACTCTAAAAAATACTATTTTTGGATGTTTCACGGAAGGTGGCAGGTCTGTACCCTTACCATGGGATGGATTTTGCCGAGCTATTGGGATACGTAATCTGTTTCAGCTCATCATCTTTGAATATTGTTCTTTATACGGCCGGACCGACGTGGCTGGGCATTGTCAACTCTAACCATGCATTGTTCTTAATCAAAAAGAGAGTTCCGATCGTTCGCTTGTTCCACAAGAAATGAGCACGCAAAAAAACAGACCGGTGGATAACTTCTTCTTTTTATGGAAAGCCTCTTATGATCAAATTTCAATCAAAATATAGAGGGATTACCGGCGGCGTCGATGACTTTCCAATCATCTTCAAATACCTTATTCAGTCCCCTAAAAATGGAAATGCACAAATTATGTGTTTATGCAATAGCAATTCTGATTTCATGATCAAAACGTTAGATTACCTTCTTCAACCACAGTAAATGCCTGAAAATTCATTCATCCCTCACGTTCACGATTTGTTTGATTATGATATTCTGTGGAGTTGTCGGCTTATAGACCACTCAGGTGATGGTAATTTGATATTCACAGTCCGTTAAAAGGGTTGAATATCCCATAAAACCCGATCAACTATGTAAATTTTGTGAGAGGCCATAAAAGCTTTTATATTGCCAATAATAATTTATCAGGAACTTGCTAGGGATATCTTGTTTATAGCATCGTGATCCATGGATTTTATGAAACGTATAGTTGTCACGTCGTTTATTGAAGAACTGTCGAATGTATTGTAGCATTTTTCGTTCAATACCACAAAATATCAAGCCCTATTTGAAATAACTAATTTATATACACGTAAAACATTGATTTATGTACACAGAACATTTATACCATATACATAATATATCACTCGTAAGTTATCACTGAATGCGTGTTTCCAACTCTCTTCAAAAGACTGTCTCAGTCTTCCAAGGCGGATATTCTTATATTCGGATTGTCATTCTTAGATTATTCGCAGGTACACAATTCTAGAATGCGGCACACCTTTATTTTTTCTTTTTTTATATGACAATTATGGTCTTTATTGAGGCCAGACTATCATGGTACGGACGTGCAAGTCCACAGAGCCTAGTGAGTAGAGGCAATCAATTTTGGAACTCACAAGTTTATTAAGAAAAAGAATTAACATTAAACCTGTTCAAGAAGTACCCAGTTTGTATTCCACAACATGGATAAAAGCCATCTATTTTGAAACACACGTACTTCAGAAATCGCCTCTGTATTTTCTCCAAACTATCAATATGAACCCTATAACCGGGATTCCATATAACACACCCATATTCAAGCTTTGACCTCACGAGCGCCGTAAAAAGAAGGAAAAGGGATCGAGTCTCCAACAAATCTCCGGAATTCCTAATTATAAACCCGAGAGCCCTGAGACCATCGGAAACAGTTGCCCTCACATGGGGTACAAAAGTCAACCTCAGATCGAATAAGACACCCAGATCTCTGTATTCAGTCACCCTGCCCAAAACACCTGCCTCAATATTGTATTGAAAAATTAAAACGGACTTACTGCGACAGAAGGACATCACATTGCACTTTTTTATGTTTAATTATAGTCGATTTCTTCGGCACCAATCATTAAGATTATCGATTTCACTCTGAAGGTCCCAGCAATCCTGGATGGACTCAATTCGACGAAATAATTTTCAGTCATCTACATACAAAAGCAACAGAAAGAGCGGGTGTAAACTCAGATCGTTCATAAACCGTATGAACAAAAGAGGACCCAAAATGGAACCCTATGGAACACCTAGCGTTGCGGAGAACTCATATGACCTGATTCCAAAACACTGAACGAACAGTTTTCTATCAGCAAGATAAGATTCCAGGAATGAGATAATATCAATTTTCAAGCCAAACGAAGACAACTTTGAGAGAACAACTCCATGATCAAGCCTATCAAATGCTTTGGAAAAGTCAGTGTATATAACATCAACTTGAGAAAATTCATCCAAAGCAGTAGACACACATGCTGGGGGGAACAAGTCAAGTTTGTAGAAGTAGTCCAGCCCCTAATGAAACCGTGCTGACCATCATTAATTTGGCATTTTACATAAACATAAATTATATCGTATACAACTTTTCCAAAAACTTTACTAAAATTGCTCAGAATAACGATAGGTCTATAATTTTCGATGTCTTCTCTACTGCATAAAGTCCAAGAATTCCAGGAGTGCCTCCACTCTTCCAGTTGTATGTGAAGAAGACAACTAAAAATCCACATATTCAGTACTATTAAAACCCCCTCCGGATGAGAGGTTCGAGTGTTGAAGACATAAATTGGTCGCTTGCTCCTGTTTTTGTATACTCATAATATCTATTTCATCTTCTAACCACATCTCTTTATTCTGATGGTTGTCTTGGCCTGACCAAGTCAATCAGCAGAAACACGTTTCAGCAAGTACCATCTTCGTTCATTTCCTTCTGCTACTTGTGGATTCACTCGATATACCTTTCCTATATTTATTATTATCTTTAGGAGAGGATAAGGTATATGTTATAACATTTATCTCTTCTAAGAACGAAACCAAGTGCCCAAAGTTGCGTGTTTCATTCAGTCAGTCGAGTTCATCATAATTTTTTGAGGATTCGAGCCACTCCCATCAAAACGTTGGCAATGCTTCTGAGAAACCAAATAAAATCTCAACAGCCGAATCAACAATCGGAATTAACGTTCTGTTCTGCCTTAAAAGAAACGAGTCTCCGTTCTCCAGGATCGTCTGCCTTCGTGAAAGGTAATTAAAATCGAGACTCCCGAAATTTATTAAAATCCCTATCGAAGGAAATGACTTACAAGAAACGGATGCCACTCGAAACTTTCCTTAATAATCGAGTTCGACTCGAAATTCGTATAGAGTCCGAATCCATCCTTCTTAGTCCAAAGACAAATGGGATTACATCCATGCACTCCTTAAGGATACCCTGCCTGCAGCAAATCGACAAACTTTCTTCGTAATTTCAATTTGACGCCGGAGGCATGAAAGAAAGCTCCCTGGAACTGGGGGAATGTGCTTCCGATAAAGGGATTTGAACTGCAAACTGTTGCCTGAAAAGAGGAACAGGAAACGTGCTCTCGTTCACATTCCGCTGAATTATGTCAAGAGATGAATTTGTGGAAGGGGTTGTGAGTAGTGTTACGCTTTTCCTCAGCGAAATAGAAAGACAATACAAGTCCTCTTTCAACTAATTTATATTCACACTTAATTAACAATTATCAATAATTTATATACACAATTTATCTACAGAATTTCACTAGGAACACCTGTTTATTCGTCGGCAAGTTCTATCCATGAATCGGCTTCAGTCATTTATATCCGGCGCTGTTTTTCTAGAAGTTACCAGAAAGATGCTTCACATTCCAGAACGATCGTAGCGGTCTCTTTTATGTCACATAAATATGCCACCATTAATCGTTTTTTATGTGACAGCTTTATGGCGAGCGGTCCTTTCATCATGTTCTTAATCCTTTTGTCGGCGCATGAAGCGGAACTCCTCTGTTGTTGCAGCAGTCATTAAAATGTTCATATTCGGTTTTGTTACAGTAGGTAATTGAAACAAATCAAAAGGTAGCCACTTTGAATATGATTCTTATAAATTGTGAAGTTGAGTGTTCCGATCTAACTGCAACTAGTCGAACATTTTCGTGAAAATAATAAAATATCTACTAATCACATCAACTCCAGCCAATTAAATTTATTCAACATTGTGTGGGTTTTCTAAAACCACAAAACAATCGCACGTTTCGATGTGGGAGGTGTTCAACACGATATATTGACGTTCTACAGATTCAACAGGCTGCCACCAGGCAACTTTCATTAGGATAATAATGCGGGGGAAGTGAACTTCGCGTTGTTGTTCCTGGAATAGCACAGTTCCCGACGGAGCGTATTCAATAAGGTAGGCACTAGACGAGATCCTGCGTTTTTACCGTCCTTGTTTAGTATTCCATGGATCCCTCCCTATGTGAGAACAGCGTAACGCGATAGCAATACTGAGGAGATTAATGATGGCTCAGCATTCGTTAATTTCTTCGTTTATCTCCATTAATGTTAGGAGGTGGGTGGCCTTTAGCCCTTGCGTGTCAAGTTTGAAGAACTCTAATTAAACAGTTAATTATATCAAGGATATTGATACTTTCTTTAGTTTTGACTAGAACGTTTAGTTTATAATAGATGATTTTACTGAATTTTTCTATGGTTTGTGTACCTACAGGGTATTCTGGTTCGTTTTCGACAAATTGAAATGGGTGATAAATCAGAAAAGTTCCTATGAATCCAGAAATGGTTCGTTTCCGAGATACAGGGTATTGAAGTTCAAAAAATAATTCGCTTTTTCGTCAATATCTTTTGAACACTTCAAAATCCTTTCATGAAATTTCGTATACAGGTGTTTTTTGGGACGATATATTGAAATTTGTGGTCAGTTCAGTTGTGTTTTCTAGAGGGCGCCACCAGCATCCATTTCAACCTATGTAAACTGTTGCAACTTCATTGTGCTACCTGTACACCGCTTTGGACTTGAAAAATCGAGTATCTCGTCTTTTCTACTTAAAAAAAGGTATCCCTGAGCGAAATCGACAGAAGCCAAGTCCAAAATTACGTACAGGGTAGCACAAAAAAATTGGAATTATTCAACACAGCATAGAAAGAAATTCTTTCTTTGCAGTCGAGAAAATCAGAAAACTATTGCATTTATTTGTACATTCGATATTTTGAGATTTTGCAAAAAGAGATATTCAAGAATTATGAGGAATGCATTTCGCAATGTATTGAAGCATAGACGCTCAAAATGATAGTACAAGTTTGTAAAAGATTCATAGAACTCATCAAAGGTCAAAATTGCCTTGAATAGGTACCAAAGTGCAAAACAATCTGAAAATTCAAAAGATATGGATTGACTTGATGATTCAAACAGATTAGTTACGAGAAGGTGTTCTATCAATAGCTATTGTTACACAAAACGATAGAACGTTCAACTAGAAATGAAACATTTAGGAAAAAAGGCATTGTCTTGGTTATTGTCTTTCTATAACAATATTCTGAATTCAGGAACCTTTCCTTCCGAATTTCGGCTAAAGTAATAGGTATTTTGAAACGAGGAAAAAATCCTTGTGATCCTAGTAGTTATCGACTTATCAGTTTATTGAGTGTTCCTTTCAAAATATTAGACAGGCTAATTCTTTTTAGAATTGAATCTTCTATAGAAAATGCTCTACAAAATTTCCAGGGAGGCTTTAGGGAAAATAGAAATTGTCCAGATCAGGTTTTTAGCCTTACCACTTTCATAGAATCAGGCTTCAATGATAGGTTGAAAACAGGAGCTGCTTTTATTGATTTATCTTCGGCATATGGCACTGTGTGGAAAAACGGATTAATTTTCAAACTCTATACCCATCTGAAGTGTGGGAAAACGGTACGATTATCAGAAAATATGTTATCTGATTTCGTGTTTTTATTGACAATAAGAGTAGCAATTTCAAAACATTAAAAAACGGTCTTCCTCAAGGATCAGTTTTAGCTCGTTTACTTTTCAATTTATAGCTAAGTGATTTACCCACGACATCATCTCAAAAATTTGTTTATGCTGATGACATTGCTTACCAACATTCGGATTTCCATACTCTGGAAAACATACTGTCATCTGATTTGGAAATTTTAAAGAATTATTTTATTGAGTGGCGATTATGTCCAATTCCTAACAAAACAGAGGTATCTTGTTTCCATCTGAATATTCATGAAAAATATAGGAAATTAGCTGTAACTTTCAATGATTCTCCTATCGAACATAATTTCTATCCAGAATACTTAAGAGTTAAATCAGATTCATCTCTCAATTACAATGCTCATTTGAATGATCTGAGCCTAAAACTAAAAACTAGGAATAATATTGTTCAGAAATTAGCTGGATCATCTTGGAGTGCTGATGCTTCCACTCTTCGCACAGCATCTCTAGCCCTAGTCTTTTCTGCAGCTGATTATTGTTACTCTGTTTGGTTTATTAGTGCACATACACAAAAAATTGATTCATAATTGAATACATCCATGAGAATAATTACTGCCACCATAAGATCTACACCGGTTCATTGGTTACCAGTTTTGTCTAACATTGTCTCTCCCCATATTCGCAGACAGACTGCAGCTCTGAATTCTTGGAATAAATATCATTCTTTTCCCAATTTATTCCCAATTATTTCATATTTTCCACAAAATAGAATTCCCAGATTGAAGTCACGTAAACCATTATGGCATAATACGTTCTTCAATATGAACATAAGTGATAAACAATTATGGAAGACTGAGTGGAACTCTTACGAAATGTTCAATAAATAAAGTTCCTGGTTTTGATCTTCCAAGAAAAATTTGGACAGTTCTTAATCGTTTGATCATGGTCGTACCAATAGCTTGCTATTTAGATGGAACTCAGTTCCTAGCGCAAGTTGTGAATGTGGAGAAGCAGAAGAAACAATACCTCATCTCATCCATAGTTGTCCTATATATAAAGTTCAAGATGGTTTTAGAGCTATTCATGATGTTTCCAACTCTTTTTTGGAATGGGTTATAAATTTCAAACGAATATGATACGTATTTTTGTTATTCAGTTCTTTTTTCTGCTTTCCAGATTCAATGTGAGCACCTTGAAGAAGTCTGTCTCCATCAATAGAAGACTAGAAATGAATACCCAATAAATCTGTCGATTAAGTGTTATTTCGAATCAACAGCATCTTAGCGCCTATAAGAAAAGTGTATACAATAAATCATTCCATCAAGAACACCGAAGAGTGTTTTGGATAAGTTAAGAAAACAGAGATGAATTGTACGAAACCTGTAGAATGAAGAACGGGATAAAAAAAATTAAACGACGAACTTCTGTAATTTCTGTATAGAAATCAGATTTCTACACACAATAGAGAGAAGTAAAGATGTCGTGGGAACGCCAGGTCTGGTACAATTTGCTTCGCCCGGGAAAATAAGAAATTACACGAATTTCTTGGAATCTGAAAGTGAGGTTTTTCCTTCATGAAAAAAATATTGCTTTATATTCAAAGGAAAAGCATTTGTTTGGATTTCGTCATAAACAGGGTGACTTTTTGACCATTGCGTTAATTTTAACCATGATTCTTGACGTCAAAAGAAACATTTTTTTCACATTTGGCCCCGTTCAAAAGATATAGGGTGTTGAGATTTCATAAGAAAATTGCATTTTCACCTGTAATATTCAAACGACTATATCAATTGAAATGATCTCTTGTAGAAGGTTTTTGATAACACTCGTGCATATTTCGGCATCATTAGATTTATTCCATTTTTTGTGGGTTTCTCACTATTACTCTACCTATTGGTTAAATTGCATGAAAAACAAGTATCGCTTGAACTAATGGTCCATATCTTGTACTTCCTGGAATCATTAGTCTTTTTTGCAGATAAAATCATTCTTCATCTTTTCTCCTAAATTGCACCATTCTTGAGATATTTGAAGTTGAAAGGAATTGAATCGATATAATTTTGTCCGAATTTTCAGATTTTCTCAAATCCAACTCTGCGCTGAAATGATTCAATAATCAGATTTGTTCAATGTTGCCATATTTCATGTCTTTATTAAATATTTTTACAAAAGGTTGAGGAAATTTCTCCAGTCCATGGTTCCACCACTAAACACTATAGATGAATGATAAATACAGGAAAAGTCTCTAGAACGAACATGCAAAATTACCTGACCTCACGTTTTTTCAATTTTTCAAATTTGAACAAGCGTTCAAATACAATTGGTGTTGTGGCACCCATAGCAATATTTTTCCTTCATGAGAATCCTTTCTTTCTAAATATGAAATGGATATGAATGAATCTGGTGGGCACTTTAGGAGTTTTTCAAGGAAACCAAATATAAAATCCTGCCGACCCGTTGTACAGGTTTTGTCTATTGTTATTTTAGCCTTTGTGTGAAGTATATTCTCTGAGTGGGGACTGAGAAACACAAGTGTTCATGTTTGGTAGAGAATGTAGATAATCATAAATAATCTCAATTTTCAGACTTCGAAGAAATCTAATTTTTCTAGAAATTTCTAATAATGATAACCTGAAACATAACACGAGGCATGTTTCTTAAGTAAATACCGTTTTGCGATTTCGCCACCGTAGCGCTACGGTCGGCGTTCCGCGCATGCGCGCTGGTTACCTACATCTCTTGTCTACGCACTGACGCCATTACAGTCTGATTCTTCATTGTATATGTTGTTTACTGAGTGTTTAAGATGCCTCCGACAATCGTGAGTCCCGGTGATTGTGAAGTACGCGTTGTTATACGATTTCTTAGTGCTAAAGGCGTAAAACCGATCGATATTCATCGTGAGATCTGTGAGTTTACGGACAAAACATTATGAGTGATGGAAATGTAAGAAAATGGGTGAGAGCATTTAAAGATGGCCGCACAAATGTGCATGATGAAGAACGGAGTGGGCGTCCTTCGGTCGCTAATGAAGATTTGGTGCAGAAAGCGGACGGAAAAGCACCCAGAGACTACCATTTGTTCCTGCACTTGAAGAAACACCTGGGAGGTCTGCAAGACGAAGTCAAAACATTTGTGACACAGTGGTTAACAAGTCAGGCGATAGAATTTTATGAGGAGGGTATCCAAAAACTGATGCCACGTTATAACAAGTGCGTCAATATTCCCGGAACTTATGTTGAAAAGGAGATCAAGTTACAGGCTTCCATGTAAAAATAAAATTATTGCCGTATCTTTACACGTCTTTTTTTAATTCCAATTCCAAAACAGTACTTACTTAAAAAACATGCCTCGTAATACAGAGATATCTCGAACATTTAACCTTAGAAGTGAAAAGTCCACGTGACAACGCAAAGTGATTAAAGTAAATCGAGCTCCAAGTACCTTCCCTCTTCACCCTATTCTAATAAACTCATCCACTTGAATTATGTAGATGCAAACAAAGACCGCATGCAGATTTAAGCCTACCCCATTGCTGTACATATAGCAATTTCGTAGAGGTTCCGGCAAAGCCTACTCAGATGGCAGGCCCTAGAGTTGTAAAAGGAAATTTGAAGTCAAACTAATTATGAGGGTTATCCTTGGGTTGCATCGAGCGGGTCGAAAAGTAAATCGAGATGTTACAATGAGGGGATGAACCTTTCATACGGTTGAGTAATGGGGTTGCAGATCGTTATCGAAAAAAATTTTCTTGCCAGAATCTCCTGCTCGATAGAAAATGAAATGACAGGAATTTTGTTGACACAAGATGAAAAGAATTGGAAGAAAATAACTTTTTTCAAAATATCGATTGGGTTTCAATCATAGACTATAAAGAGATAGACCTAGCATTTCATTCATAAAACTGTTGAAATTAATAGCCGATATTGAATTATTTCACCTTGTGTCAGAAAAAAACATGAATATATGCTTTCGAGCACTTTGGCAACGCTGCATAACGCAATCGTCAAATACTCAGTGGCGTACTGATTTAATAGTTTCGTTTAATTTTTAATAATAACGATTACAACAAAAAGTTTTGGAAATATTTCGACTATTTGGTAATCAAGTAGTTACGAGAATGAAAAACTACAGAATGCCTAGGCTTATGATACCTTTTTAGAATCTGCAATAACTGAGCAGGTTTTTAAGATGATGTCTACCAGGAGCGTCCTACATTTTTTTTACACTGTAGCTCATCAAACTTGAAGGAAATTTCATTTAGTTTCCAATTTTTCTTTGTAATTCTCGAATTTCTAAAAGGTGTACAAATAAGTTTCCGCGGTTTTTATAAAAAATTAGGAATTTATTGTAAAGGAAAAGTACATTAGGTACGTTTTATTCAAAGTATTTTCCATCATTTCCCAATACTTTTCCCCATCTTTCTGGCAACATTCGGATACCCCGTCGAAAAACTCTTCATCTTTTGACGCTATCCACAAATCTACCCAATTTTGGTGTCTTCATATGATGTGAAGCGCTGCTCAAACAGACCATGTGCCATCGACCGGAACAGATGATAATCAGAAGGGGCTAAGTCTGGTGAATACGGCGGGTGGGGTAAAACTTCCCAGTTGAGTGTTTCCAAGTATGTTTTTACTGGCGCCGCAACATGTGGACGAGCATTATCGTGTAAAAGAATAATTTTGTCGTGTCTGGAGTAGTAATGGGCGCGTTTTTCCTTAAGTGCCCGACTCAATCTCATCAATCAAGTAATGGTTTCGCTTGGTTTCAGCAATTCATAATACACGACACCAAGCTGATCCCACCAAATACACAGCATGAGTTTTTTCCATGAATATTCGGCTTAGCTGTCGATGTTGATGGTTCGCCGGGCTTAACCCACAACTTTCTCTTCTTTGGATTATCGTAGTGAATCCATTTTTCGTCACCAGTGACTATACGATGCAAAAACTCTTTTTTATTCCTGGCAAGCAGCATTTCACTCATGCATAATCGGCGTTCAACGTCTCTCGGCTTTAGTTCATATGGAACTCAATTT
The DNA here is from genome assembly GCA_030674115.1 of Micraspis discolor. Classification (NCBI taxonomy): domain Eukaryota; kingdom Metazoa; phylum Arthropoda; class Insecta; order Coleoptera; family Coccinellidae; genus Micraspis; species Micraspis discolor. The sequence continues at coordinate 326,250 of JARTUT010000020.1, forward strand.
CCTTATTTTTGAATCATTCCTAACGATTTTAAACGATGTGAAATTGCTTGTTGAGTCACTTGTAGAGTAAGTGCAAGTTCTTTTTGCGTTTGGGACGAATCTTCCTCCAATAGTGCTTCTAATTCCATGTCTTCGTACACTTTCGGCCTTCCACTGCGTTCTTTGTCTTTAACGTCAAACTCACCGTTCTTAAACTTTTGAAACCATTCCTGACAACTTCTCTCACTCAAAGCAGCTTCACCATATGCTTCTAGAAGCAATCGATGCGCCTCAGCTGCAGATTTTTCACATTAAAGAAGTAAATCAAAAGTTCCCGCAAATGATGCTTATTCGGAATAAAACTTGGCATTTTTGCACGAAAAAATTACGTGATGCTGATACGGAATCAATAGTACTTTAAGGTTATGGTGTTGCCAGATGACTAAACTTGGGATATTACTTTTTACATCTGACAATTTCTCCATAATCTTCTGGTGGTGCCATCTTTTGACAAACCGCGGAAACTTATTTGTACACCTAATAACTTTTTACATTAGTTTGATGAATTTAAGTCATTGTTTCCGATAGCTGAACTATCTCATGTGAAATTAAAAAAACAAAAACCATATCGAAATACCTCTCCATTTGTAGAACCGTATAACTTACTGAAATCTTATAACACTTGCCTTTTTGTAGACACATATTTAGAACAAGGGTCTTGAATAATTTGATGAATACTGTTTCTCAACGAAAACTGGTCGTTTTTACGACCAGAATGTTTTTCGTTTATCTACAACAGCACCGAGACTATCGAACAATCCATCCATAATGGAGTGCATTCAAAGAATGAACCCGAACGAATCCATTCTGTCAACGTGTCTAGACACGTTGAGCACCCCCTGAATATAAATTGTGACCGCCTCCTCTGGATGCTTCAACTTCTTGCAACCTGATGCTCTCTCATTGCTCAGCTCAGGGAGTAGGATCATTCCACCATTTGTCTTTTATCTAAGCATGTCGAATGGAATTTTCATAAATTTAAAGAGGATTCCGTTTGAAAAACTTGATGGAAGTTGGGGCTTAGCATGAGAGTTCTTTCAGATGCAATTCAATTCTGATCAATACAATAATTGCTAGAATTTTAATTTCATTCGGGAGAATGCCTATGCAGACCTTATCAGTAAGACCGCCTACCATCAACTGGTTGATAAACCTACTAGATTCAGGGCTGGACAGGTTCCGTCAGTGCTCGATCTCATTCTAGTGTCAGACCCCAGCCTCGTCTCGGATATCCATTATTTGCCTCCGTTCGGTAAATCAGATCATTCCACCTTGGCAACCGAGTTGCAGTTTCGACTGTTAATTCCAAATTCTGGGTCCTTTAAAGAAATTCGTAGCGTAGACTATGATAAAGCATCTGAACTATTGGAATCAAAAAACTGGTCTCTGATATTTGGCGACGAGGGGGATGTTGAGGGGATGTGGCGCTCTTTTATGGGGGTAATTGATGAGGTTGTGTCCGCTTGCACGACCAGTCGTTGGGTTAGAACAAACAGCGCGAAGCCATGGATCAGTAAGGGACTATTGAGAATGTCAAGAAGGAAGAAGGCACTGTGTCAGAAGTTCCTCCGGACTAGATCAGTCCGTGATTTTCAAGATCATTGCGAGTATTCAAACCACTTCTCTTCATCTTTAAGGCAGGCAAAGATGAGGCGACTCGCATCTGCGAAAAACCGAAACAAATTTTTCAAGTACCTCAAGATGTCTATGAATGGAACAGTTAGCTTTCCGATCGTCTATGGCCGGGCAGGCCGTCCCTGTGAGGATTCCCTTGAGACCGCCGAGGTATTTGCCGATGTCTTCTCCTCTGCATTCGTGAGGGAGCCCGACGGACCTCTTCCAGAGGTTAGGTTTGCTAGGGTTTCTGGTGAGATTTCCGATATCAAGATCGATGAGGAGCTGATTCGGGGGTACTTGGCTCAGCTCAGGGATACTGTTCCAGGTCTCGATGGCCTTCCTTCCAAGCTTCTCAGGAGTTGCGCGGGTTCTCTCTCTATTCCCCTTTATAAAATTTTCTCTATTCCCTCAAGTATTCGATTCTGCCTGCTGACTGGCTTTCTGCTTCCGTAACTCCCGTTTTTAAAAAAGGGGATAAATTATCATCGCACAATTACAGACCCATCATCTTGCTTTCTACGGCTTCCAAGGTCTTGGAAAGGATCGTTTCGGACCAGATCACCCAATTTGCGTTATCAAACGATGTTATCCCTAATGAACAGCACGGATTCTTATCTGGTCGCTCTACCATGACCAACCTCATTTTGTGTATCAATGAGTGGACTAAAGCGTGGGATCGGGGGGAGCCTGTGGATGTTATCTACCTTGACTTCTCCAGGGCCTTCGATAGGGTCCCTCACCGCCGGTTGCTTGCTAAGCTCTCTCATCTTGGAATCAGGGGAAGTGTTCTTGCTTGGATTGGAGCTTATCTATCCAATCGTTTTTTCCACGTCAGGGTCGATCGTTCCTTCTCCAGTCCCGGGAGCCCTTTGTTATCTGGTGTTCCACAAGGTTCCGTCCTGGGCCCTATATTATTTTTATTATACACCTCCGATTTACCTAGATTACTCCACTCTTCGTGCTCTATGTTTGCAGATGATACCAAAATATATAACTTTCCCTTATCTAACTTCAATACTCTGCAACGTGACCTGAATGAATTGAATGTTTGGTGTGGTGAATGGTTACTTACTTTGAATGTGGAGAAGTGCTGTGTTCTTCATATTGGTAGAAACAACCCGAGGAGGGAGTGATATCGGCGGCGATAGGCTGAAACAAGTTTCAAGTCACTGTGACCTGGGTGTAACTGTCTCCGAGCATCTTCGCTGGTCAAACCATGTTAGCATCATCACTGCCAGAGCCAGACAGTTGACTTATACCATCCAAAAGACCTTCAACGGATGTGATGTTGCTACATTGAGGCTTCTCTTCACCACCTACGTAAGACCATTGTTAGAATATGCTGGCCCAGTTTGGTGGCCTTCCACTCGTGCCGATGGGCATTGCCTCGAGTCGGTCCAGCGCTAGATCACTCGTATACCCTTTGGAAGTATTCGCCCCACCTAGGAGAACAGGCTCATCACTTTCGGATTGCCGACTTTCCAGTCGCGGCGCGACAGAGGTGATTTAATTTTTTCTTTCAGGTCTTTACGTGGCCACTTTGGTGATGATATCCGTGGCTTATATACTTTAAACACCAATAATCTGAGAGGTCATCAGTTCAAATTGGCAAAGGAAAAGTTTGCTACTTCCCAGCGGCATAGTTTTCTTACCAACAGAATCTTTGAGAGGTGGAACCGTTTACCAAGTGCTGTGGTTGATGCTCGAAGTGTCAATGGGTTTAAGAATGCCTTGGACTTGTTTTGTGGTGGAGCTAGATGTTCAAATGTGAAGCAATTAAATTTAATTTGTATTGAGTTTATAGGAAATTTCCTCTACTCTAGTTTTTGTTATAATAATAATAATAAAAAAAATTCTTTTTAGAGGGGTTAGCTCCAATGAAGAATAGACCAACGAATGAATTGAGCGAAAAATAATATTGAATCATCCACATAGCCGTAACACAGAATGAAGTGTTTGAAATATTCAGTTAATATTTCCAATTGATTTGAAATGAATTTACAACGAATATAGGAAATGTCATTTATTTCACGTTGTCATCGAACAGGTTACAGGTCACAGAGGAGAAATCATCTCCAGTCTGCAGCTTTCCAAACTGGCAATTTCCTGTTCCCAATTTCACCTTCACAACCTCATCCTGGCCATAGTAGTCCATTATTCCCGGGTTTAGGGCGGTGAGAGATGCGATTTTAGGGAGTTATTAATTACCGTCATAATTAGGGTTTAAGTTTGTCAGGAAAGCATAATGTTCGTTGATTATAGTTTGAGTGGGACATTATTCAAAACGAACGAGATTTTAACAATTGTTATTTCTTGTTTAATTGAATAGTTTTTTTATTCTACGCTTTCGCTCTTAGTGCAACAGCTTGTTATCTTCTTTCCCAAATAATATTTGGGTTGAGATGTGTGATGAAGACTCATCACACGCAATAACATGCGATAAAGTTTAGTTAGAGTTCCATATATTGAGTGTCCAAATATCTCAGTCAAGTTCATAAGTGGGTGAAACCCGTCCAATGGTTCAGCAACTATAAGCATCTGAAATTAGAATCAATTTGATGAAGAGGAAGAACGAGAGTATACGGCCGGATGGACTGAAGGCTGAATATACTAAAATTTGCCCACGGATTCTTCATCAGGAAGTCGAACCGAATCGATTAACACAGTTTTTTACGATAGCGTACTATTCTACCAGTTCCATAAATAGAACTCAAGAATACAAGAGTGATACTGTTACTTTAAGAGACAATATCTTCATCTTCAACAGAAAAATGCGGATGACGTCTACCGAAATACATATAAATGAAATAGGAAATATAAATCCTTATGCTTCCCCTTTGTGAACAGTATGAATAAAACACGACAGTGGAGAACATCCGGATATATCCATTCATCTCTTTCGCACATTGTGATTGATTGCTCGGGCAACCTGTTACAGCGGAATTCCTGACGCAACGAAAAAGTTATGAAAGTTGACATTCCCTAGTTATTGGAGCGAAAAGGAATCCTGATGATTCGGATAGAATTTATGGGAAGGGGCGGTCGGTATAGGGGAACTTTTGCATTGATTTTTGGAGAGGTGATCTTAGACATCATGTTCAAATCATGGAATGTACCGAGTTTACGGTTCGAGCTGAAGCAGTCATCTTTATTGACAACTATGCTGTTCGCACGAGTTATAATATGCATAAGTCAGTGAACTTTTTAAAAAACTTTATTCATTACTAATACACATGAACGGTATCTAGCTATATCAAAACTGACATAAAATGATCTAACTTCTAAACTTATACTAGAGGAAAACTGCACATTCGACGCATACTGTGAGATTCCCACGTGAAGATGAACAGAAGATGATATCTTGTTACATCATCGTTCTGTGATATACAGGGTCTTTCACGAGGAACCTCACCCATATTTATACGGAAACTGCTGAACGTATTTTCATGAAATTCAGCACTTAAAAATATTTCACGATGCTGATGAAATCTAAAATATTTTCAAGGCATGAGCACCTCCGGTTTTTCCGGAAATTACGTCAACTTCCGTTTTTCAAATTACAACACCATTTTTTTATTGCAGAAATAGATTCCTTAGAAAATATCAAGTTATTTTGATGTAAAATTTTTTCAGTTTTGGTTGGAAAATTCTCTCTGAGCTGGAAAATTCGAAAAAAATCGAAAATAGAGCTCCGCTGAAACAAGAATAACTTCGAGGTTTTTGGATGGAAAATTTTCATTTTGGGATTTTTCGAGATGAAAGATTGATGTATCCACTTTATAAATCGAAATCGCGATTCATGATACAGAGGGTGAAAAAATCGCTTTCAAAGTAAGGGATGACAAAACCGTGAAAAATCAATTTTTTCAAATTAGAACCCCATTTTTTATGGCAGATATTGAATCTACGTTAAAAATAATGTATGCATTACACCCTTGCCCTGAAGTGGATATTTTCTGAGTTATTCACAAAAACTGTTTTTCGTCTTGAATATTCAGCTATTTCTTTTGCCTTCACGCCAAAAAAGATGAAATTTTCAGAAACTGTTACTTAAACCATGTTTAAGATTTTACTACCCTAATATGGAAGAGAAAAAGTTTCAGGTTGTTCCTAAATAGATGGCGAATTTGGATTCGAATTTGTATCGGAAACCTCTTTATTTCAACTAATCGGCCATTTGTTTTCTCTCCAGTGATAAATAAATAATTCCTTATGAACCTTATGCAAAAACTTATCATGTTTTACATTATTTTTTTTAATGATAGATATCATTAATTACATCTGCTAAATTTCTCTTTATTCAGTAGCATTTTGTGTTTACTATTAATTTGGTGATAATTCGTATTAAGTTATAAAATCGATCACTATGCCTAATTTTACCAATGAAGATTATTCAAATCTCATTCTACTTCATGGAGAATGTAATAAAGTTGTAGATAAAACGATTCGCCTGTTCATTGAGAGGTTTCTGACCGACCCAGACCAACGGGAGATACCATTAACAGAACCATGACATACTTGAGAAATATCGGATCTTTCTTTAAGAAAACTATACACAGAGGAAAAAGTGTAGTAGAAGATGAGAACAACGAAATTACAGTTCTTGCATATTTTCGTGTGAATCCTCAAAATTCTCTCAAAGATGCCGAGATTGCTCTGGGATTATCTCAATCGAGTGTTTGGAGAATATTAAAAAAACATAAAACGCACCCATATAAATTCAATAGGGTACAGCATTTGAAGGAAACTGATTTCGTCAGGAGAACAGAGTTTTGCGAAGCTATGATGATTCGATTTCAAGAGAATGAAAACTTTTTGGACTGTATAATTTGGACAGATGAATCTAAATTCACAAAGATTGGTTCTTTCAATAGGCATAACAGTCATTATTGGGATGAAGAGAACAACCACCACTTCAGACAATGGAACTTTCAAGAGACCTGGAGTTTCAATGTTTTTTGCGCCATCAAAAATAATGCAAATCTCGATGTTCATTCACATTTATGATGGGACTTTAACTGGTAAGATAGAACACAACACATGTTTGCATTATTTAGAGAATGTTCTCCCTTAGGAGATAGATATTCTGACATATTGACTCAAATAATTGAGCCGCTAGTACAGAACCATAATGACTTATGGTATCAACAAGATGGCGTGCCTCCACACAATTCACTCAATGTGTCAAATATCCTATACAGGCTACTTGAAGATCGATGGTTGGTGAACAATGGTCCACATCTTTGGCCACCACGTTCTCCCGATTTAACTCCTTTAGACTATTATGTTTGGGGTAGGATGAAAAATATTGTCTACTCAACTCCCCTGACTGATAAAGAGGACTGCATAGAACGAGTCAGAAATGCGTTCAGGTTTGTTTAGATTTATAGATTCTGTCAAAAAAATATCTCGTGTAATGATAGAGATTGAAGGCCATTGAAGATATGGAAAATATAAGGGGTAACCCATTCGAGTAATAAATCAGTGGTTGAATAATTCAATGTAGTAACAAGCTGTATATTAAAAAAAAATTTTCTGTGGGACTAAAAGTACGAAGGGCATCCTTTGAAAGGAAATTTTTAAAAAGGCTCTGTTTGGCAGCTGTGGGAGCGTAACATTTTAATGCCAGGTCCTGTATAGTGATAATTAAATATCTATGATTTGATTTAAAATATTCGGACAAAATCTCCAGTGGCAAATACCTTGTCGTATCCCTACCACTTCATGTCGCTCTTCATCATTATTACCTTTCTTCTGAATATGAAAGGGAATATTCAACCAATTTACCAATTTCGCTTTGCAGATGCCAATGTAATGAACAGCATTCATAATCCAATCCTTCCTGAATGGAAGGCATAATTTTCAGCATCAAATAACTTTAGCAGGCTTCAATTTTGATGAGACCTGCTAGACTCGAGAGAAGCATAAATGTAATATCTACAAATTTCTCTAATATACAGGTTTGTTCAGGTGGGGTAAAGTACACCTTCATGATTTCAATACAAAGCAAATTGTCTCCGGCTGATGAGTTCACATGGATTTGAGCTATGAGAATAGGTACTCAGAGGTGAAGAGATTACGAATAAGACCAGAACGATATGAGGTCCTGACAAATTTTCACATTGAAGGAGGTATTAATACTAATAGTAGCTTATTCATCTTGTGAGACACATTGTTACATCTATAGAACAAGTCAAAATTAGAGAGAGATAGTATATTATATACCGCGGGACTGAAGTAGTACATTTAACCCTGAAGGTAAAGTTTATGGCCCGACCGCAGGGAGGTATTTTATCGGCGAGTGTTCTTAGTCATGTTTGATGAAAATCGATTGAGCCGTTTAAAAGTTACCGAGGTTTTACGCTTTAGAGTCGGGGGTTTTTTGTTTTGCCTATCAAATAAACTTGTTAGGTCAACATTAAACTCTTCAGTATATAGCGGGTAGCGAAAATAATCTAGTAACTGACAGAAATATCATTAAGTTCACAATCATACTAATAACGGGATTAAACTAACATATTGAATTTCAAAAGTCAGTAGGGGCGGCAAAAATTGAATGGCCTACTAGCGGCAAATTTGTAAATCCGCCTCTGTGCTGACTTCTTCTATTTTTTGAAAATTGTTTACTTTGGCCAGTATAACTTTTCGATCAAGGGATTTTATAAACCAATTAACTCCGATTCAACACGGAGTTTCACATCTTTCAATACCGAGAACAATGCACTGCAAGTTGTGATATTGTATGAAACCAATTTTATATTATAAGAAAACGATTTTGAGAGCACATGTATTTTATTACTGAGTCCGAGAACGTATGACAAAAATCTGAAAGATTGTTCTCTCTGATTAAGAAATGGAAAAGTCCGAAAGATTTTCCACATTTGCATTTCAAAGTTGTAAAATTGAGGTGTAAAGTTCTGGTTGAATCACCCGATTCAATCCCGACAATTATGTTTACTTCAACTTGGACCAAATGGTATGATTTCCTTATAGCTGTCCAAAGATATCCTATTTCTTGGAATTGTAATTTGTTTTAGTTATTGTATTTGCAAATATTAACCGGAGATGGAAAGGCAACACACAAGATTAGTTCGAAAGAGTGATACGTATAAACAAAAATCGTGCTGTGGATGTTTGCACTTAAAGAATTGTGAGGAACGGCCAATTAACAATCCGATGCATCTAAAACAGAGTCAAAAGTGAGGCACGAAGGATCACAAGCTTTCCGGCTCATCTGTCATACTTAAGGTCAGGAGAAATGAGGGTTGAAATGTCAAGAAGAATCCAAATTGAGCCTTGATAAATGTTTATTCTTCAACCATCAGACTCTCCTGGTAGTCTACAGCGTGCCATCATCTGTAATTTACGAATATTAAGCCGAAGACGGTCTCAATCAATAGAATTTGAATTCCTTCTGATGAATCCGTGGTCACATTTGAGGATTTTAACAAAAAAAATAGTTAAAACTAGTTCATAAAGGTTGATGATATATTGCATATTTTAAAACTTTACACTTTTACACGAAAAGATATAGGAGTTTCTTTTTAGTACTTTGTTCTAGTTTAGGAAACTAATATAACAGCTTTCGGCCGGATTATCTGTAATTTTCGAATATCTAGCCGATAACGGCCTCAATCAATTGGGTTCAACTTTCAGATGAATTTGAGTTTGTCCTATTCAGAAGAATCACTCAAAAACTTTTGACTCAAAGTCAGTGATTATCTAGATTTCTGTCATTTGGTATGACGCTAATTATGGTAGAACATCGTGGCCAAATATCTCGGTCAAGTTGGTTATTGGGTCGTCTAATGGTTCGGGAGTAATCAGCATCTGAAATTTATTTCTCTCTATAACTTCCAGACTATCCATCAGATCAAGATGGCAGCAATATTTCGCAGAATTCGACAAGCTGGAAAATTTTTAAAAATACCCAAAGAATTGGTTTCAATACGTCATGAGATATAGGACGTATTCATGAAAAAATTAGTGCATTTATTAACTTTATATCTTGAATTTCCTCTAATTTCATTGTCTTCTTTTATCAGAAGATAACACTGGTCAACAGTGGTTTTGGTGCCAAAGATTTTGGAGGTGATTTCATATGAATTTGATGCCCTGAATTCAAATATGCTATTAGTTTTTGCCTGTCAGCTAGAATTTTTAAGATATCAACATTTTTGTGAATTATACATTACACTATTTTAAAATAAAAACCATGGTTTAAAGAAACAAATTAATAAAGCAATTCTTATTATCATTTCTAACCCAGTGTTGCGTTTTGTCTCTGCTATCCCAGAGGTACAAGAAACAAGGATACTTGGTGTGGCCACTTTGCTGTCCAAGGAGAAAGTTTACCATTTCTAAGTCTACACAAATCACCCATTGGTGTTCATGATACTTTATTTATTCCAAAACCAAAGCTATGTTGTCATATTGCTCTTTTATTTTTGTAAGTGAGCAATTGGTATTGAGCCATATTTGTTCCCATTATGTAGAAGAACACATTTCAAACTTCGTTTTGAGCTGTCAATAAATAGGCGACAATCATCCGGAAAATGTTTAGGAAGACCCAATTTTACCAGAAGTTCTCTAATAGCATGGCAAAATACAAGTTTTTGTTCTTTTGAGAAAAAAGGTAGCAGATCTTTCTCCCTTGTGCGATTAAATGTAACTTTCGTTCCTGGTACTAGTTAATTTTTTTCCTTCAACCTGGAAGCTAGTAATTCAGAAGCTTCTTTCGACAGGTTAAGATCTCTAGTGAGGTCATTTAACTCATCTTGGTTGAAACATTGGGGAATTGATGACATCGTTTCAAAATCATTGTCACCTTCAGTAGTGTCAGAATTCTGATCAGAGAGACATGTGTCCTCACAGAGTTCTGGTAGCTGCTGAAAAGTTGGAATTGGCACTTCTTCTGAGTGAGAGATAGGGCGTCTTACATTGACTAAATCTGCATAAGTCCACTTGTTACGGTTATTTCGATTGATTCTAGTAATATTGACTAGGCAGAAATAACAGTCAACAATACAAATACAACAATTCACATTTACAATCTACTTTTTAGATTTACTTTTCAACAACTCGTTACTAAAGAGAAATTTCATATGACGCTAAGTTCTATCTATCTGCACCGCGGGAATTCACAAACTAACCTCAACTCTCAACTGCAGTTGAAGTTCACTTCAGACCGGACAGCTCTATATATCGGATTTCTATGGAACTAACTGGATGACACTAAATAGGATTAAATCCCACTTGTTAACAGTTTGTCAACCAATCAGTTATATATCTCATATTGTTAGTCTTCTATTTGTAATAAATGAATTAAAATAATAATTATAATAAATATTATTATTTTAAATTCAATTTGTTACAAATGAAGACTGACAATAAGGAAAATATACAAGAATCTATCACTTGTATAAATTGTACAACACTCATACTTGAAAGTATCAAATAGGAAAAACATTGATAGATAAGTGAATTTATCTAAAAATCTAGAGCTGATACAGAAAAACTGCTATCATATTTAGATTCGGCAATAAAAATATAGTTAAAATCAGCTCAAAAATTCTGTGTAATCATACTAATAAACTGCGGAATAACTATTGAAAAAACATGGAGAAAAATGGAAGAATGCTTCAACAGCTGAACTCAAGGCTTGTAAAGTATAATAATTACCATGGAAAACATTTTGAAACATGATAATGCTATTTTTAATGATAAATTTCAATTTTTCTATAGCATGGGCTGGAAATATAAATCATATATCGAAAACAAAGCAATATCATCAATAAAGGATAGTTCAAATCAGATCAGGGTGATCTATGAAATTCAAACCCTCGAAATTGATTTCCCATTAAACCGGCGTTACAGAGAGACCCTCATTTCCCCCACTTTATATTCTTATAACATCCCTCAGTAAAATACTGTTGCCTCGTCATGCTTTCTGCTTCATTTGGGTGAACGATAAAGAAATGACGGCAAGATTCCCGTTTTCAATGTTTGGGGAGACACTAGAGCGTAGAAACGGATTTCTGAGTTCAGAGCTGATCTTTATATAACCGTGGAAATAGAAGGAAAATTTGATTTAATACAGGGTGAGTCTGCATTTTCACCTGTAATATTCAAACGACAATATCAATTGAAATGATCTCTTGTAGAAGGTTTTTCATAACGCTCGTCCATATTTATAGATTTATTCTATTTCTTGTGGGTTTCTCACTACTACTCTACAGATTGGTTAAATTGCATGAAAAACAAATATCGTTGAACTAAAGGTCCGTATCTTGTACTTCCTGGAATCATAAGTCTTTTTTGCAGATAAAATCATTCTTGATATTTTCTCCTAAATTGCACCATTCATGAGATAGTTGAAGTTGAAAGGAATTGAATCGATATAATTTTGTCCAAATTTTCTGATATTCCCAAATCCAACTCTGTGCTGAAATGATTCAATAATTAGATTTGTTCAATGTTGCCATATTTTATGTCTTTATTGAATATTTCTACAAGGTTGGGGAAATCTCTCCAGTCTATGGTTCCACCACTAAACACTATAGATTAAATTAAGCACTGAACAATTTTTGTCTTACATTCACTACAACATCTAAATTGTCAAAATCCTGAGTAATATTCCATAATAAATAGAGAAAAAGTTTTCCATCACTCACATATGTACTTCAGTATATTTTCATGATGACCGTTGAAATAGGTAATGTATTTTCTGTCAGGACCTGTTAAATTGACTTGTCTTTATTAAGAGCTGGTTCTTTATAGCTTCAGACTTCAGGGTTCATCAAATTATATCTATTCTAACATAGGAATGCTTCAAATTAAGCATAATGAGTTTTAAAAACTTCGAACCCAGTCTCCTGGATTTGTTTTGTAGGTACCATTAAAGAAGTTTTTTCACAACTTTATTCCATACACCAATTCAACCTGGTTCACAAACTTTGGAGATAATAGAATTTGACTCAGTTTTAATATTTCTGAATGTTTGTTATGATGCGTGGTTAATAAAAATTCAATCAATATTGAAACTGAAAGCTATAGGCTCATAATCCAAATATTTTTATGACATCAAATTTTTTTTGGAACAGCAGAAGCATTGAAATCGAATCTTTTCTGGGGCCTTCCCTCTCTTTTTCATGAGGATTTTCACTTTTCCAAATGTGGTGAATTTTTCTATTGAATAAACCTTCATTACTGAATTTGGCCTCATCTGTCCAAATTATCATATTAAAAAAAATTTCATTATTTTCAAGTTTGTCCAACATTCTTTCAAAGAAATTCATTCTTTTTATGTAGTCACCTAGTTCTGAAGGGTGAACGTTTTCAAATTCAGTCATGGATCTTGTGTTTGTCCAAATTTGGTTCACTGAACTTCTTGCATGGATTGGTTTCACGGGCCGCACATCGAGTAGATCAATTTTCATTCAGTTCTATATTAGTCAAAACATTTTCAAATGGGTCCTCTGCTCACGTCAGCACTTTTCTACATTTTTCCAGGAGCTATTCAAAAAACCAAACTCCTTATTCTTGTGAATAACTTCCGAACTATTGAACGGATTCGACCGAATGACCCAGATATTCAGACAATTAATCTATTATGTGAATAGGTATGAAAGTTCTAGCTCATCTCTTTCATAATTTGTAGCATATACGACCACCTGGGCATATTCCAGTTGGACAAATGATTTTCATCAAGATGAGAAACTCCATCGTTTCAGATCATTTTCAGCTCGATGTTCGAAAATTGACGAAATATAGGCCAAATGATATTTTACACGATTATTTAAAACAAGCGCTCAAGAATTGAGAACTGAAGGTTTCAGATATCTCAATAAAGAATATGTTCAACTAAGTTTCAAACTCACCGTTCTGCAGACAAATTCAGACACGCACCCTGTGTACAGAAAAAGAGAGTTCGAAAACTTCAGGTGCGTCGAAAATAGATGAAATCCAAACCGAGCGCCACAATCTATAACTCAATCAAGTAGAATTAGAAGTATAGACGAGTAACCGCGAAAGCGCGTATACGCGAGGTCGGGCGGGCTACCTGTTGCGATTGTCTTCGAAACGGGTTGAAACCTGTAGCGGCGGCCGATGTTGAAGCAGGCAACGAATTGAAACTGCGCGAATATTCTGATGCCCGGCCAGGCTACCAGGATTTCCCTTGATCGCTACCTGAGGATCGACGGTAACGCGCCTGCTCTACCGAAACTGTGTCCCGCCAAGCGAGGCCTTTGTGGATGCCAGCGTCGTTTTCACCTACCTGGGACACAGGACGTCAGCGATTTACCAAATTTAACAGGCTTCGAAGTAGGTTAGTGGAAAACCGAATACCATAAATGGGTCATGTACAGAAACATGATGACCTTAGCCTCTTTATTGGCTGTCAACACTCGTTTAAAATCACTGATCAATGTAGGAATGGAATTCTGAAACAATGTTGAATGATTGTTTGGGCTATTACCATCATCTATTGTGGATGTAATGTTTTACGACGTTTCGATAGACATCTTCTATCTTTATCAAGGAGAAAAGTAAGAAACCTTTTGAAAAATATCAATTTTCAAAAAGTCAATTGATAGAAGTCATGAAAGAAAATGAACGATGTTATATACTCATCTGTGATATGATGATCTTTTTAAGTTGGATCGAACTATCGGCGTCCAAACTTCTGGCAGATCTATAGATGGAGCACTTATGGAATCAGGTGTTATTTTCATAAATGCTGCTTCTTTGATTTTTCTTCTTGCAAGTTTTTCTTCTTTGGATATTATTGATGCTTCATCCCATTTTATACGATGATTCTCATCTACAGCATGTTGGACCAACCTGGATTTGTCGCTGTCTATTACTCGTAGAAGCTTCTGATGTTCTTTTATTCGTACATTCAGAGGGCGTTTAGTTTCTCCGATGTAAGATCTTCCGCACTCGCAAGGTAATTCATATATGCAGTTCTTTGTCCTTTGTGTCTCATCATTAGGCTTAACTTTTGTAAGTTTAGCTCTGATAGTGTCTTGAGTTTTGAATGCAGTCGTTATGTTGTATCTATTTCCAATTCTTCTCATTTTCTCCGACAAACCTTTTACATAAGGAATAAAATAAATAAATCAGACCATTAAAACTGTAATTCCTTATGTAAAAGGTTTGTCGGAGAAAATGAGAAGAATTGGAAATAGATACAACATAACGACTGCATTCAAAACTCAAGACACTATCAGAGCTAAACTTACAAAAGTTAAGCCTAATAATAAGACACAAAGGACAAAGAACTGCATATATGAATTACCTTGCGAGTGCGGAAGATCTTACATCGGAGAAACTAAACGCCCTCTGAATGTACGAATAAAAGAACATCAGAAGCTTCTACGAGTACTAGACAGCGACAAATCCAGGTTGGTCCAACATGCTGTAGATGAGAATCATCGTATAAAGTGGGATGAAGCATCAATAATATCAAAAGAAGAAAAAATTTGCAAGAAGAAAATCAAAGAAGCAGCATTTATGAAAATAACACCTGATTCCATAAGTGCTCCATCTATAGATCTGCCAGAAGTTTGGACGCCGATAGTTCGATCCAACTTAAAAAGATCATCATATCACAGATGAGTATATAACATCGTTCATTTTTCTTTCATGACTTCTGTCAATTGACTTTTTGAAAATTGATAATTTTCAAAAGGTTTTTTACTTTTCCTCCTTAATAAAGATAGAAGATGTCTATCGAAACGTCGTAAAACATTACATCCACAATAGATGATGGTAATAGCCCAAATAATCATTCAACACGAGCTCCATCATCAACAATATCTCGTCATCAACTACACTTGAAGTCTTGATTCTCTGGCACATCCTACGTCAATCGTGTTTAGCTCGCACCAGTGGAGCAATAGTTCTTCGGGATTATCGTTGCTTTTTAGTGGTTTACTTAGCCGTGTGTCAGCATATTTCGTTGAAGTCCGGAATAGGATAATATGACGAGCAAACCTCCTCAATTCGCCAGTGGTCCTTTGATTAATGTTTACGCATTCGATGACCACTGAAAGTCGTTGACTTGGAAGTCAAGTTTGTAGTATGAATCTACAGAAAAATTGAAGCTGCTTCAGTGTAGGATATATAGATGGCGCTTCTTCTGGACTTGTCTGAAAGTTTCGTATCATCCCAATATATTTAAAAGAATAAGGAATATTACTGTGGTAATCGATGGTTCGATACAGGTAACCATCGAAGGAGATCAAAAAACTTTCGGTTGGCGAGGGGTTTAGAAATGCGATATTTCGAGGTAGAAAGGGGAAGGCGATCTCGCGCGCGAAACGAGCACCATAAAGTTCTTAAGAAGTCCTTTCGTTAGGTGCATTTCACATGCCTTTACGGCCACGCTAACATTTTCAAAAAAATTTACCCAAAACACCGATTTCCTGTTCTTCGCGAAAGATGGTCCGGTAAAATTGAAAAAGGCTTTTTCCACTGCAACGATCAGGAAAAGCCGTTTTCATATGTGTCTTCCCCGAGAATCGGACGTTTGGATAGGGCTATTCATATCTTCTAATCGCAAGTGAAAATATTTTAAATTAATTGCTGAAAATAGTTTACTTCGGCTCAAACACAAATTTCCAGATCATCAGTCACGTCCGACGTTCACAGAACTTTGTCAGATCATTCCAATTACAATATTAACCGATAATCGTATAATATTTTGAAATTTCTTCACTTCATAGGATTCGTAAGAGCCCTGGTGATGTATTCTCTTATAGTTTAACAGTCTACGATATGTATTTAAGAAATTCAAAAATGTACCCAGCATAGAACCAGTTTTGCAATCCCTAGCCAATTCATTTCACCCCTGTCGATTTCTACTCTGAAATGACAATTTTCGTTGACATTCTAATCTTATGTGGATTCTAATGTTATATTCTATAAGTAAATCGGACCCACTTAGTTTATGCGTGAACGAATGAAACGAAATTCGAAGTAATCGGCGAGGCACTCTGTTCATGGTTAGACACCTTTAGACCTTTATCGAATAATTTTTATTTTACCTTTGTAAAATTCATCAAGCGCGAATCGATGGAGTTGAAACGATATTCTTTTGATTTTTTTTTTTTTGGTGGAAAAAGCACCCACTGCGAATCAATTATATACTGGGTGTCTCTACAGTATAGATACCAACCAGTAGTCGCACTCCGTGAATTTTTTTACAACAAGTCTGACTAGCGCATCTCGCAGGGATTCTAACCTCATATTTTGGTTCTTGTTCATTGTTTTCATCAATAATTCTAAGATGTCTGGAATAATGTCATTATTATTTTAGACATCTCAAATAATTCCTTTGTATAATTAATTCGTTTAATATTTAGAATAATATAATTTTTTTGAGATCTATTTAAAATTGAAGGAAGAAGTTGAAGAAAAAAAAATCAACCTAACCTATAATTCAGTGGAATTTATTTGAGTCAAAATCTACCATGAACCAGCAAAGCTCATTTATTTAATCTCTGCTTTGGTTCTCTCACCTGGCTTCATTTTCAAAATTCTTATTTTTCTTCTTAAGTTTTCATCTGATCTCTGCGTCAATAGAATTTCTTCTTCTCGTGATACAATTGAATATACTGAAAACTTATAATTTATTAGATCTTCTACATCTCCACCTGGTTCTTCTGTTGGTGCTCGGGATAGTGCATCCACATGCTGCATTACTTCTCCTGGTTTATATCTGATTTCATAATCATACTCACAAAGTGTATTACACCATCTGATTATCTTCTCACTCTGGCCACTATTCCCAACAAGATCACTATTCTCAATGGTATCACTAATTTCGCCCTGTTCACTATTTTAAACGAGATCACTTATCTCACTCTGGTCACTATTTTCAACAAAATCACTATTCTCAATGGTATCACTAATTTCGCCCTGTTCACTATTTTAAACGAGATCACTAATCTCACTCTGATCACTATTTTCAATAAGATCACTATTCTCAATGGTATCACTGATTTCCCCCTGTTCACTATTTCCAACAAGATCACTATTTTCAACAAAATCACTTTTTTCAACAAGATCACTATTTTCAACAAGATCACTATTTTCAACGAGATCACTATTTTCAACGAGATCACTATTTTCAACAAGATCACTATTTTCAACGAGATCACTATTTTCAACGAGATCACTATTTTCAACGAGATCACTATTTTCAACGAGATCACTATTTTCAACAAGATCACTTTTTTCAACGAGATCACTATTTTCAACAAGATCACTATTTTCAACGAAATCACCTTCTTCAACAAGATCACTATTTTCAACAAGACCACTATTTTCAACGAGATCACTATTTTCAACGAGATCACTATTCTCAACAAGATCACTATATTCAACAAGATCACTATTTTCGACAAGATCACGATTTTCAACGAGATCACTATTATCAACAAGATCACTATTTTCAACGAGATCACTATTCTCAACAAGATCACTATTTTCAACGAGTTCACTATTTTCAACAAAAATCACTATTTTCAACAAGATCACTATATTCAACAAGATCACTATTTTCAACGAAGTCTGTTATTTCAACAAGATCCCTATTTACAACAAAATCACTATTTTCAACAAGATCACTATTTTCAACAAGATCACTATTTTCAACAAGATCACTATTTTCAACAAGATCACTATTTTCAACGACATCATTATTTTCAACAAAATCACCATTTTCAACAAAAATCACTATTTTCAACAAGATTACTATATTCAACAAGATCACTATTTTCAACGAAATCTGTTTTTTCAACAAGATCCCTATTTACAACAAAATCACTATTTTCAACAAGATCACTATTTTCAACAAGATCACTATTTTCAACAACATCACTATTCTCAACAAGATCACTATTTTCAACAAGATCACTATTCTCAACAAAATCACTATTTTCAACAAGATTACTAGTTTCAACAAGATTTTTTAGTTATATATATATATCCTTTTGAATTTTCTAGATAAATAGTTGAGTGATATGATTTTCAATTTTATAAATAGAAATAACAATAATATAATATATATAATTAGATATTATCCACCCTGTATTCTGATTATTGTATTAATTGTAGTAATTGTTAGTGTATTAATCCATTAGGAAATGCATATTACCTTGTTGTATTTTGTCAATCAGCATATTGCTTATCGCATTAATTGTTATCGCGCTAATTTGTTGTTTGCGACGCCTCTCCACAATGCCCTCATTGTGCCACAATGTCCTCATTGTTCTTAACTATTATAAATAGGAGAGACGTCTAATGATGTATGAAAAATATAGATTTGATCTTCTCACGTAATACATTGCTTGTATCGTTGTTTCCAAATAAAGTAGAAGTTTTTTTAAAAACACAAGTTTCTCCCAAAATAACATTATTATATATAACAATAACTCAATAGGTTTTTCATTTTTTTCCACCATAATGAGGGAACCATTTCTAGAGAACACTCAGCATATTTAGCGCAGGGGAGTATTTACGGTTGGGGGTTTACTGGGGGTAATTTACAAGTTCTTTCGGGTTTATTTGTGCTCCTTCGGGGTTTTTAGCTTTTCTTCGAGTTTTTTTGCGCACTTTCGGTTTTTTTGTGCTCCTTCGGGGTTTTTTGGGTTCCTTTGGATTTTTGCGTTCTTTCATGTTACTTCGGGTTCTTTCGTGTTTTTTCGCGTTCTTTCATGTTTTCTTCGCTTTCTTCCGTATTTCTTCGCGTTCTTTCGAGTTTCTTTGCTTTCAACGGGTTTCTTTGCTGTGTTTCGTGTTTCTGTGCGCTTCATTGATCTATGTTCTATATTGATCTATGGGTT
Organism: Micraspis discolor; assembly: GCA_030674115.1. Taxonomy (NCBI): domain Eukaryota; kingdom Metazoa; phylum Arthropoda; class Insecta; order Coleoptera; family Coccinellidae; genus Micraspis; species Micraspis discolor. Next base: position 345,758 of record JARTUT010000020.1, read on the forward strand.
AAACGAACTACTGGCTTATGGATCTACTGGCCTATAGATCTACGGGCCTATGGATCTACTGGCTTACTAGTTATTATTATATTATTAAAAAGGTTATTGTTTTTTTAAGAATCATTTGGCCAACAAACATTATATTATTATTTCAACCTGGATACAGGTTTTGTCTGTAGGCGCGGGAAGGTAAAATAGAACCACCTTCGTGCATTCATATCTGGTTCGAAATTTCAACACGGTGTGCTTCTTTCAGTTTGAAATATATTCCTATGACCCGATAAGAAACTTAATACATAATTACATAAATCATTGAATCATATATAGAAAGCACCGAATAAAAGGGGTATACTAACTTAAAAGTACGTTTTCTTCAACTTATTTTGAAACAAGTACATAAAATCATAAGCAGTAAGAAATTTCATTTTTTTATTGATTATAAAAATATTTGATTAGAATAGAGACAATAGTGTAACTCATTATAACCATTAAATTAAAAAATCTTGCGTAATATCATTATTGACTAGGATCTGAAGATCTACAAAAATTTTAACTAACTGATGAGATCGAGATTCAAGAGCTATTCTCAACACAAATGAAGAATTTTCAAATTTGAGAAAAAAAAATTGAAAAAATTGATATATTTATTCGAGTTAAATTATTCAGTCTTTCATATTGAAAGTTCACACATCATAAGCATATACAACAAATGTTCCTTTAAACTCAACAGGAATGTTGCACCACAAAATCATTCCTAACATAGAAAAAATTTTCAAACAAAAATATAACATAACTGGGTTTTGAAGTTGAACCATCGAATTCCATCGTACAATATTTTTCATCACAGTATTCTTAGCATAAATTATTCTATATATACTATTATTTTTCTATTCGCAACACCAGTGATTATGAATTCCAAAATTCGATCATTACAAACTATTTCCCTTATTCTGCGAATGAATTAATCACCATCAACTTAGCGAATCACTGGATTTGATTCAATGTGAGAAGCTTCGATACCCAGCTCAAACCACTCAAGTCAAGTTCAGATAAAAATTTACACAAAAAAAAATAGATAAAATAATCATTCTCATTACTTCTGCGATTTCCATTACTCCCCCTATGATAATCAGAAGTTCTTTTGAAAAATAATGAAGCTATATGAATTCAATGATCCTAAATGAAAGAGATTATTATCATCACTAGAATTATGATACTTACAACACGTATACTCTGAATGTGAATTAAAAAACAATATTTATTAATCATTTCTGAAGATTTCGCATATTTCAACGAAATGGTCTCCAGTTATTTCATTGGAAGACAAGAGCTATTGAAAATATTCAGTTCCGACAAGAATAAAATAGAAAATCAGTTTTATTGAAAGAATAAAGTTAACAATGAGATGATATCAGTGTTTCGTTCGTTCTGAAATCTCCTAATGAATACGGTTGTTTTAAAGTCTGGTGGTCAGTATTGATTACTGAATTTGAAAATGTATTTTTGAAAAAATAAGGAAAAAGCATTCTAGGTGAGCATTGACGATGAATTTTAGAAAATAATGAAATGGTAAATCGAAATTGATTTCTCGTTTATCCCTTGGTGAAAAATGATTTAAATATTTAAAACGAAAATTGACCAAAATCAAACACTTGACTGTACGTTCCACAAATTTAATTCAAACATAATTGTTGACATGCATGTTTTGGGTTTTATACCATTCTCAAAACTGAATACAAAACAATAACGGTTCATACAGTGCACATATTCCTATCAAGTAACAGATGTTTAAATTGGTGATAGGCGGAATTCTAATTGATCGTTCACAATTGGGAGATTTTGTTTATAAGCTATTTCTAAATATTCCAAAAGGTCCATACGTTTACATTTGTTGCATTTGTGCATTATTCTAATTTTTTCAAAATCAATAAAATGGTTAGAGGAGATAAAATGGCTTGAGAAACCAGTCGTTGGCTTATTTTGGAGGATTGATTTTTGAAGTGAGCGCTGAGCACTCTCTTGTATGGGTAAAAACATCCAAACTCGCGTCAGCGTCACGTGATTGTCATCGAAAAAGCGTAAGATCGAGGAGTAGGAGAGGGAATAATATCCCCCACTCTTTCTACCGTGCCTGCGTGTGCTGTTTCGTTTAGGCGGTGCAGGGCGCTTGTGCGAATGTTTGTGTATGTTAATGTAATATAAATTAGGTTTGTTCGCGTGGCAGTTCGGAACTGTAATTTTTGGTAATTTGTGGTTCCCACCCGTTCGTCTGGGACGGAACAGGAGTTCCTTGTCGTTCGTGTGGTCGGAACACTTGATTTCGGAACTGTTCGTTTTTATTTTCATCGATTCGTATTGCCAAGGAACCTCCAGTTTGATCTATGTAAAATGCAGGGCATTCATTACAGTATAGTTTATATACACCACTTAATTGTGTGTTATTCAGTCGATTTATACCATTGAAAAACAATGATTTTAAATTTTTCTTGTTGGTACATATAACGTCAATATTATAATGTCTAATTCTTTTGCAAATTTTGATACTCAGAGAGGGGATGTAGTCTTATGTATGTATATTTCTTCCTTTCGTCTTTGTTGTGAGGTTGGTATATTGAATGTAATAACATCTTCTGTTGCTTTTTGAATAGTAATTAGTCTATCACATATGGGGCGTATCCGTTATTTTCAGCTAAACATTAACTCTGACCTAGTCCCCGTCCATATACAAAAGATATCATCCACATATCGTCTCCAAAGCAGAACAAAAGTGGTCAATCTCGTGTTCTCAAGAGGAAATATTTTCTTTTCGATGATAGTCCTAAATATCTCACTGAGTAAGTTCGAAGATAGAGATCGCATAAGTAAGCCACTCAATTATTGGTAGATTTCTTCATTGAATTCGAAATATTTACATATTTTAAGAAGTTTCATTATCTCTTCTCTTATTTCAATGTTGATTGAGGTGTTTTCATTTAGTTGTTTGTTAACTAATGATTCAACTACTGCTGTTGGGATGGATGGAAATAGATTTACCACGTCAAAAGATACTAACAGTGCACTGGGTGGAATTAGTAGCATTATGTTGAATCATATCCGGTATTATAGAATTTAGATATTTGCACAATTTTCAAGCTGGTGCATTGGTGTAGTTGACAAAGGCAATACTGTAACTATTTTATATAAAAGTGACTATATTGTAACAAAACCGAATATGAACATTTTGATGACTGCTGCGACAACAGAGGAGTTCCGCTTCATGCGCCGACAAAGGGATTAAGAACATGATGAAAGGGACCGCTCGCCATGAAGCTGTCACATAAAAAACGATTAATGGTGGCATATTTATGTGACATAAAAGAGACCGCTACGATCGTTCTGGAATGTGAAGCATATTTCTGGTAACTTCTAGAAAAACAGCGCCGGATATGAATGACTGAAGCGGATTCATGGATAGAACTTGCCGACGAATAAACAGGTGTTCCTAGTGAAATTCTGTAGATTAATTGTGTATATAAATTATTGATAATAATTGTTAGTTAAGTGTAAATATAAATTAGTTTAAAGAGGACTTCGAGTGCCGTGAACAGGGTAAGTGTGTGATATCAGTGTCAGTGAATTTACATTGGAATAAATTTTTTAAATTGGTCTTTTGGTAAGTATCTAATAACTAACCTAACTATTCAATTGGACTTGAGATCATTTGCGTCCAGAATGGTCAAAACGTGTTGTATTCCATCCTGTAAAAGTAATTATCCGTCTACAAAAATGAAGGATATTTTAGTTTTCCTAAAGACGAAAAACTTAAGCTTTTATGGAGGAGGGCCATTACGCGAGATTTCATTCCCACTAATAATAGTTTTGATTCCGACGATATAATTAAGTTTGATAAACATTTACGAGCCGATGGAACCATTAATTACTTTCTTTAAGATTCCTAAAATTGAAAGAAGGCGCTATCCCAAAAATTTTTCCAAATTTATCCCTGTTTCTTTCGAAACAGAATCAAATAAAGAGGACCGATCCTCAATCTAGAAGACGCAATTTTAACTAGTAGAAGCCTTTTTGAGTTCTGATTTGATCAAAGATTTTAAATTTAAAGACTTTATTAAAGATTATTCGGCCAAAAATTGATATATCTGGTTGGGAAATTTGAAAAAATGCGATAACGCACTTCATTTCTATATTTTAAATTATGAAAAATTATTATCGGTTGAAATTTCTATACAGATGAGTGAAGTTCTCGAGATTGAAGTATTTCATAAAAATTTTCTAATTTCCGAAATCTACCTAAATTCACGCCTAAAATGGATACTTCCTCCTGATTTGATTCTCAGCAGATAGTCTCAAGTTACAAATTTGCTTTCTCGTTATAAAAATATGTTTAATAAGAAAACAAGTAAATCTACATCAAATTTATTTAGAGATTCCTTGACCTCATTAGAAGCACTTTTATCAGATGAGAATAATGAAAATTTTGACCAACTACGGCAGCTAGAAATTGTTACTGATCAATTGAGGCAAATAAGTCGAAATAAAATTAGGTACTCATTAAGTACAATAATAATGTATTTTATTTTATATTCGCAGTCAGCCTGTAATTTTATGTTATCTTTTTGTTTGATTCTAATCTCTAATTTTGTTATGTATATAGAGAATTTTAAGTTACGTTATCTTTTTTTGAGAATTACAATTTATTCTGTTATATATATATATGTAAAGAGAATTTTATTTGAGTTGATTTTATTTAGAGAGTTATATTTGAGTTCACATTGTATGGCGAGAGATGGCCCTACACCTCCCCGTGGTTCTTGCTGGACAATAAATTGAATAAAACATCATTCATATTTGCTTTAATCTCAATTTTGAATTTTATTTGTATTCAATTTATTGACTGAGTAGGGCATACTTCCACCCTTTTTCAGATATTCATCGGAAATCACATTTAATGACATCAGAAAATAAAATGGTACGTTCGAAACTTCGTACTTAAACGTATACCTCCCAGACCTCGGCTTTTGCGGCGTTGCCGCTTCAGGCGCCGGGCCATGTATTAAGACGGCCGTGATTTTACATAGGTCAAACTGGACGTTCCTTGGCAAAACGAATCGATGAAAATAAAAATCAATCCTCCAAAATAAGTCAACGACTGGTTTCTCAAGCCATTGTATCTCCTCTAACCATTTTATTGATTTTGAAAAAACTAGAATGATAGACAAATGCAACAAAAGTAAAGGACCTTTTGGAATATTTAGAAATAGCTTATAAACAAAATCTCCCAATTGTGAACGATCAATTAGAATTCCGCCTATCACCAATTTTAACATCTGTTACTTGATACGAATATGTGCACTGTATGAACCGTTATTGTTTTGTATTCAGTTTTGAGAATGGTATAAAACCCAAAACATGCATGTCAACAATTATGTTTGAATTAAATTTGTGGAACGTACAGTCAAGTGTTTGATTTTGGTCAATTTTCGTTTATAAATAATGAAATGGTAAATTTTAGATCATCTCTCAAAAACTGAGGATAATAATGAGTAATGATAGTTAAGTTTGCCCTATTAACTGAATAGATTGAATGAAAATATATCATGGAAATTTTGATAATTGTGTAATAGAAGTGTTAAAGGATGTTTAACAGAGAATTTAATCGACAATATCAAATTGAGATGAATATATGATATTCGTTCTTCTTGTCAACACTAATCTATTACTTCTATTATTCTATGCCATGAGCAAATATCATCACCAGGCCTGGTTCTACCATCATGTCTTCTCCCATATGAGTGTTATCACATGCAAGTACAAGCACAGCTTGTTTGCCTGGTATCCTCTTACACAAATAGTTCTCATACTGCCTACGATTGTTCTGTCTGGTTTCCAAGGAGCACAAACCATGCGGCCATCTCCTTTCGTGGCAATTTTCCATCAGGTTGTCCAAAATGTGCGACGGACATCCCATTTCATTTAATGTTCTCCTTATCATTCTCTTGAAACAAATATCTAGTTAGATTCAACAGATTTTTGACGTGACAACGTCTTATAAATTGGTTTGCCGGGTGACACTTCAAGAAACTGCGTTACGCTCCGCTCACGTTATGCGCTCACAATGAGAGCGAGTGAGAGGCACGCGTCCCTTCCACTCGGGCATGGTTAGCCCGCCTAAGAGCGAGAGAGACAGACATAAAAAGTGAAAGGCACGCGTCCCTTCCACTCGAGCACAGTTAGCCCGCCTAAGAGCGAGAGAGAGAGAGAGCAAAGGTAAACGCGTACGAATGAATATTCACATTAAAATTATTTTATCACTCAAAGTCGTTGTCACGTAAAACTTTCGCCCGTATACCGACTTTACAGGCAACCAATTTTGTAAAGATACTTCATTGCATTCATTATTTCATGATGTTTTCTTATATTAGATTTATGTAACGCTAGCCTGCTCTTTAACCATTGAGAGGTTTGTCCGATGTATCTTCCCTCACATAAATGTTGGGTTTCAACACATTCCCTGAATTGTTTAATCAATTTGAGTATTCAAAAGCACGTCTGTTTCACACGTCAAATCGCATTTATTATTGTATCTATCATAATTTTCGAATTATAGCTTTGTCGTACTCGATGATTCTTTTTTGGTAACTCTGTATTTTATATCAAATTGAATTGAATTCGTCATGTGTAATGACATAGTTGGAAGTTTGCTATGTACCACCCTTCTTCCCCCTACAAAATTGGCTTCGTCCTGACCTTAACGGCATGATATATTCCAAAACTTACAGATACATAAATAATTACCTGTAAAACTTCATCAGGTGTTGATATCATTCCACCCCACCTGTTGACCCTCGCTCTCTGGAGCGTATTGCTCCAACGAACGACCTCGTCTCTTTCCATTGCATCTGCTATGGCTCTCATAGAAGGATTCGATATTCGAATAGCTCTGATGAGGTCCTTAATAAAAAAAATTTCCTATCAATAACCCAGAATTCTTCGAATGAAATGTTATGCTCATGATCCAAGCTGTGAAACTAAAACTAGATTTGAATAAGAACTGCTGAAAATTTGTACATTGTGGTTTGAGATAATCCTGTAGTAATAAACACACGTACCTACTCAATTAGCGGCCGACCACCAAGAGGCGCATAAAATAAAAAATATTTCTGAATCATCCGCGAATCTGGAATAGGGATTATTTTTTAAATAAGGCAGGAACCGTTACTAACATGTGCTATAAGGCATGAGAGAATATATTTTTTTATCAACCGCGAAACTTTCTGTCATTTTTTCAGAGCCGCCGCTGGAACTCCATGACCTTCCCCGTGTTCCCCATTCCTTAGCTCATACAATATTTATAGTTATGGCTCACATACCCATACATATTTGAAATATTGATGTTCATCTTCAGAAATAATTTGTTATTCACAACTTAATATTAATGCATACGCAAAATTTCAACTATTCAGTTCCTAAACATAGACTGACAACTTAGGAGAAAGGATCATAATACTCATCAATTGTAATTTTCAAAAAATTGCCAAATGATATAAAGTTAACAAGGAACTTTAACACTATAAGAAGATGGTGTTCTCACTATTGCTCAAATTGGAACCATATAAATTGTCGGAATACCTGGGAATTTAAGCATAGGTTGTTGTAGTCTCATTAGTGGATTTTTTGGTTACCACTGTTGTCACTTTATTGGTTTGTACGGTATTGTTTTGATTGGAGAATCTACTTCATGTAATTTTGGATATTTTTGGTGCAATATTGTTGAATTTGCACTCAGCATTTATATTTCGAGTAACCGGTTATCTTTGGTCTTTTGTGGTAAATACCTTTTGCATTCAGACGGCTTGGGTTATAGATCCGTGACGTCATGAGTTAACCTCAATTTGATCGAGAAATGTCAAGAATAACCTGCTCGAGAGCAGGGTTACAATTCTGGTTATTCGAGCAAGTAGGTTTAGATGTGTATAAACATGAAAATAGTAGACAATAGCAGACTGAATTATTTGGAAGTTGAAAAACTGATCTTGGTAGAACCGAAAGACTATTGAATATCGAAAATTTCACTGAGATAAATAATTAATAATCCAAACTTTATAAGTAGCAACACGAATTCGATTTAACGAAATGGAAGTTCAACTCCAGATAGGAACTTAGGGAATTTAAGATAAAATTAAAAATAAAATGCTCTTCTTAAATTCACAGTTTCAAACAAAAACTTAAAGAACGTGGTTGAAAAGTTGTGTCGTTTGGATTGAAAGAACTCATTGAAAATGGGACCACAATATCCCTGATATCAAATAAGCAGAATATAGAGTTTTTTTAAAATAATAAAAACAGAGCAATTATGAAATACAGTTCTTGAAAGAAGGAAATACTCAGGATCAGAATTGTAAATTACAGATCAGTTATACAACTGGTCTGTCAACTGAAGGTGCGTTGAAATGAAACTTATAAATCCAATGACTTTCTTGAATTTTAACTTTGATAACTCAAAAATAAAATTGGAAGCAGAAACTGTACATTCAACGGAGAAAAATTCCATTTCTATAAATCACCTAGGTAAAAAAATGATTTGAAAACCATTAGAAGCATTACTTTTTACTAGAGAAAAACAGAATTCCCTGTGTATTTTGATAGCTGCAGTTATCCAAAATTTTATCAGCAAAGAGAAACTTAACTAGTCATCAACTGAAACTAGGTTGAAGTAACACAGAAAAACCATCTATTCTTATTGAATTTTTTGTTATAAAGATAATAATCAATTCTTTTTCAGAATAACTCTATAAGGGAAGAAATAAAAGGTTCAAAGAGAAAATGTCATTTGTGTGAAGCAATCTATATTGATAATGATTTGAAAATTACAAGAAACACCTGGAAATAAGACCCACAAGAAATCAATAAAAATCCATTAAGAATTCTGTTACTGAAACTATGAGAAGATAAGTTTTCAGGTTTTTTCAAATTTATGTTATGTATATAATACTGAGTATCTGCAAAGCATCGTATCAATAATTTGGGTGTTCTGATGTTCTGAGAATGGACTGTAGCGCCACTTCGTCACTGGCAGGGAGTGTGTAGGGATCACTTGGCGGCACTTCATATAGCCACGCATAGCGCTTCAGTGGCCTAGAGGTTAGCGCTTAAGTTTCACACCGACTAGGTGCCGGGTTCAACTCCCGGCGGCTACCTCAAACTTCTAACCCCTGCGTCTATGGCATGGCGCACACAAGCCATACTGATGAGTCCAAATGTGTGCGCCAGGGACGAAACGCATAAGTAGGTAACACTTTCGATCCTACATTGTTGACTCCGACGTGATGGGAACGGTTGTCTTTACGACGTGTCTTGGAAAAGCAGACGGTTGACGCTTGAGGTATACTCGCTCCCTCTCTGCAACTTCCAACGAAACTCTAGACGCCTTTCCCATTTCGTACAATATTCATGGTCTGCCGCGGTATTGCGGATCTGCTTAGGTTCACATCACCCGTCCGCACCATACCGTGTGGTGTAGCTCAGCTCGGGTGGCCATCACCCGGCTACACCTACTGACCTTGTAACACGCACTGGTTTCGTTCCTCCGTCACTGGTAAGGGAGTGTGTAGCGGCACTCTGTCAGCGGCAGGGGAGTGTGTAGGGATCTCTTGGCGGCACTCTATATAGCCACGCATAGCTTAATTCACAGCGCTTCAGTGGCCTAGAGGTTAGCGCTCAAGTTTCACACCGACTAGGTACTAGGTGCCGGGTTCAACTCCCGGCGGCTCCCTCAAACTTCTAACCCCTGCGTCTATGGCATGGCGCACACAAGCCATACTGATGAGTCCAAATGTGTGCGCCAGGGACGAAACGCATAAGTAGGTAACACTTTCGATCCTACATTGTTGACTCCGACGTGATGGGAACGGTTGTCTTTACGACGTGTCTTGGAAAAGCAGACGGTTGACGCTTGAGGTATACTCGCTCCCTCTCTGCAACTTCCAACGAAACTCTAGACGCCTTTCCCATTTCGTAGAATATTCATGGTCTGCCGCGGTATTGCGGATCTGCTTAGGTGGACATCACCCGTCCGCACCATACCGTGTGGTGTAGCTCAGCTCAGGTGGCCATCACCCGGCTACACCTACTGACCTTGTAACACGCACTGGTTTCGTTGCTCCGTCACTGGTAAGGGAGTGTGTAGCGGCACTCCGTCACTGGCAGGGGAGTGTGTAGGGATCTCTTGGCGGCACTCTATATAGCCACGCATAGCTTAACTCACAGCGCTTCAGTGGCCTAGAGGTTAGCGCTCAAGTTTCACACTGACTAGGTGCCGGGTTCAACTCCCGGCGGCTCCCTCAAACTTCTAAACCCCTGCGTCTATGGCATGGCGCACAAGTCCAAATGTGTGCGCCAGGGACGAAACGCATAAGTAGGCATCACTTCCGATCCTACAGCACAATATAGTAGCAATAAGGAGAAAATTTGAGGTAGATCAATAAATTGAATGAAGAACTATTAGAAGTGACCAAATAATTCTTTTTTTTTTAAATTGGAATAAACTGAATTATAAAAATTCAAAATATTGTTTGTTAAAACTATCATGAGATTTGTCATTGTTGTTCCTACGATTAAGAAGTTCTTTCATTGCCTTTTTGTGTTTGTTTCAAATTTTCATCAAGTATAATCTTGAAATAATGGAAAAATAGATTTAATTTCTAACTCTGACCTAAGTTTCTTCCTTTTACTGGCTGTTAATATTGATATTTTTCATTTTAATCATTTCTTGTCATTTTCTTCATTCCTAGTTACTCACAAAATAATTTTTTTATGATCATTGTTTTATATGTATAGATATATAAGTCTAATTTGGTATTTTTTCCTTGTTAAATTTATTGTAGTTTCAGTAATTCCATTATAAGGATATATTGGCTAATAAAAATTGCTTATAAAAATGTCTTTTTGTTTATATAAGTTTCGGGACTGGGCCCTTTTTAAAAAATCCTGAATATGCATAATGAAAGATACATATTGACCTAGCACAGCTGTGTAAGAAAAATTTTCGAATTTATATAAACAAGTATATATAATTCAGAAGTTTTGAACAATTACTTAATATATTTATATATAAATCGAAGTCAAAAATGCTATCAATGTATGGTAGAACTGCATCATTAGAAAATGTAATTCGAAATATAAATTTCTTCCCTTAAATTATTAGGCCAATTTGACCGGTTAACGAACTGAACCGATATATTTATACCTTAAACCTACCCTGAAAATCTAGCTCTATCCGTTCGAGAATTATCGTGCTCACGTACGGACAGATAGAATAGATTTTGACCACGATTTATTCATCAGCTAGTCCAACCAAAACGATTTACATATACCATTTTCGCCCAAAAATTCGAAGGATACAGACATGTGGGCAAATTGATAAGCACTCTGTTCAGGTGAATAAAGTGCTGAAAATAGGAGATTTCTGTTCGTATTTAGAACATATGTAATTTTCAACCGTAAGAGGTAAAATATCAACTCTCCTTTTCAGTGCTGTCTGAATCAGATAAATGCTCAGAAAACCTATGAACATAAATAAACGTAAATCACAAGAATGACAGCACAGATAACCAAACCCGATCATTCAAGCGATAATTCCTGGTTATTCTTTCTGGATTCCGAAGGAAAAACCAAGAAGGACCAGCAATAACCGCTAGATGGATCAAAATAATAACCGGTTATTCGCTTGAAATACCCTTTTGTTTTCACTTGATTTCAATTCTTCCGATAACCTGTAAAAGTGCATGACGTCATTTGCTATACTCTGTGCATATCAACACTGGTAAAACAGTAAACGCTGTTAGAATTCATTGAGATAATTTCTGTACCTGTTGATGTATTTCAACTTGAATATGTGACTGGTCATGTAAATGATGATGTTGAATAAACAATATGTAAGTTTTCTACATTGTTCACTTTAACCTATGGATTCGAGATCTTGAAAGAACTTTGCTTAGTTACAGCTTGGATTCCATGTATGGGTTGAATAAATGGTGCAACACTAACCTTCAGTAGCTGCATTTCTCGTTTTTGCTCACTTATCACAAATTTGAGTTCAGTTAATTCTGTCTGAAAATCCTTCATTTTCTGTTCCTGGACATGTATCAGTGCTCTTAACTCCTTTATACAATTATGGTCTTTTAATTCATCCTTTGCTACGACCAAGCCACAACCTTGTTCACATGGAAGGGGCCTTTTAGGATTATATTCACATTCTTCCAGGTGAGAGCTCAAGGATTCTAACTTAAGGACTTGAGCGCACCCATAAGTAGCATTATCACAATTGATAGAAAGTCTGAAAGAAAAAGACATTAGAGTTGTCAAAACATCAGACGATTTTTATTCTAACTAGCCTTGAGAGTAAATTCCTCAAAATACGGGGAACTTGACGGAGATGTGCAGATGTAACAATTTGGCGGTCCACAGGGCAAGTTGGTTGTCTCGATATCCATTCACTTATACAACATTTACAAAAGGCATGTTCACAGGTAGGAGCCTTCAAAATAACAGTTGATGAAATACGGCTCTTGTCATAACATGTAAGGTATTCTAATTTTACCTGTAGAGGATCCTCTAAAACTCCTGAGCAAATAGGACATATCAGTTCTTCATCAACATCTCCTTGAAACCGATTCACTTCAAACCCCATTTCTGTAAACCAATATGATGAGTCCTTTAAAAATAGTCAAAATAATGACTAATTTTTTTGGGAATCAAAAAGTACTACAAATAATATCGTCACACATGTTTTCATCATTTGTCATCCTTTGTTTTGATATTTTGAGGGGTTATAGGACTGTCAAAAAGAAGTGTGAACCTCTGCCAGCCGCCAGCAGCTAAGAACCGAAAATACCCGAGCAGTTGGCAGCAACTTAAATCAGTGGCGGGTACAATATTTCAGCTATGTAACCCACAGAGAAGAATCGGAACAAGTGCTGTAAAGATATCGACGTTTTCTTCTTTTCATGTGGTGAATTCTTTCTTTGTTCACTACTTGAAATTTTCTGTACCAAGGGTTGTTTTCATTGTAATTATCTGATCCTCATTACTTAGGACCTGGAAAAGCTATGACACTTCTCTGTGGGCACGTTGAGTGGTGTAAGGGTACATAATATACCATGCCTGCCGGGTTCGACTCCCGGCCGGGTCCTAGAAAGTTCGGCTAACCCCCGGCATGGTTTTCTAGAGACTCATGATGACAACATCCTCATCAATTAGCTCTAAGCCTTGCAATTTGGAGACTTCATTCCAATCACGTCTGTGGTTGTGAAGCATATTAAGCAGAGCATACACGGTCAATAATACTGACAGTAGGTATTGATAAAAGTACTGAAGGTGCCCTTCTTCAGTATTTTCTGTGATTACACGATCATTATTACTGAAAGTATTAAGAAGTGCACGATGATAAGACTGAAAAAAAAATGCTGACCAGTGTGAAGACAGCAGGCTGAGATCCCCAAGTTACCATATCGACCAGTGGCGTTGGTGGTAAATAACACGCTGCGCTCTGGCGCTGAATATCAATTGACTACGTTTACGTTCAATAAGAAGAAATCAAGAGTTATTTATTTTTATATTAACATACTTCAGATAAACAAATCAGGTGGAGGGAATATTCAAACGTTTTTGAAGACTTCAAAATCCTTACTTCTTTTTGCAGTCTACCGAAAATGGTTTCAGATCATTTATATCTAATCGTATTTGACAAGATCCATGGAAAGGAACTACTATCTTGCTTTCATAGGGAAACTATCTGCTCAAAATGAAAATAGTTCAAGATTTTTTGTCGAAATTTCTGCAAGTTGAAGCCGCTCTGAAAAAATGAAAAATACTTTCTGACATACTCTAGCTGTACGTTTCAAATGAAATAATTACTACGCTTTGATAGGGAAATATTCTACACTGCCCAACATGAAAAAAGTTCAAGATTTTTATTTGATATATTTGCAAGTTATTAAAAATACTTTAAGACGGTCTCTAGCTATGAAATAATTACGACTACATGGATCAATAAGTCCCGAGACTAACCCAGAGATGGCACTCGTAGTAAACCAGTAACCACGTCTTTCTAAGAGTACTAAACTTTGCTTGAAACGTGTCAAAATTTTAAGTCGATCGGACCAGAAACAGCTGAGTTATCGAGGTTGGAGTAGTGTCGTTTTGTAGTTGTATTTGTGTAATAATTATAATAATTTAATAAATAATAGCCTTTATGAAACGTTCTGATAACAGTAACTCACGTTTGACCTTCATTGACCATATATGACTGTGCGCTGCGCACTCTACCTCAAAAACGGTTGATCGTATAAAAAAAAACATAAAGCGAAAATTGTAGAGAATTTTATACTCTACAATTTTTATAAAAGGTAGAAATATCATTTAAGCAATAGAAAGCGAGATATTCACAAAAAAACAATTTTTATGACCTTTGATCTTCAATATCTTAGAACGCGGACACATCATTTGTGATTTTTGAGACAACATTTAGAACGACAAAACAAAGGTTTATACCAATTTATAGCCTATTTTTTTTCATTCCGAGGTGAAACCCCTAAAATGACTGGGCTATCCCATAAGTCGTCGTCTTCTTCATTTTATCACGTACTCAAACACCCACAAAAGAAATATTTCTGAGAAAATCTCTCATTATTTGACTAGGGTAGACTAGCGGAGGCTGCAGTATCAACAAGTGAGCATCACACACATGAAGATGAATTAAGTATAATAGTAATTGAAATAATAGTTATTTTAAAGAAGTTGTCAAATTCATCTGATGCTTAGATATAATGTGGTACATACAATTTTGTTTTTAAAATTTTTCCTGATTTATTGGCTGTCAATCCTTTCAAAACCATTTATTCGCTTTATTCGCCCTTGTTATCAAGCTTGATTTTTGTCGGCATAAAGGAATTCTCACCTGTCTTCCAAAGGAGGTGGCATGTCATAAATTATTCAACGTTTCATCCACTAGAGTGAGTTCCTCCTGATTGATAACAGTATGTCTCTTCATGCGCCCTTTCTATTGACTTCATTGCTATTCACTTTCAACTCTTTTGGATGTAGGCCCTTATAGTTACATTTCTCTCTCTCAATAATGAAATTCACACTAACAGTTCTATTACCTTTGTTTTTGGCCGCTGCGAATAGCAGAAATGGCCTTAAATATATCCAGAGTCATAAGCCTTTGAAAAACTTTACTTATAATCTTCTGTACTCTTCTAATACGTCATGGGTTGAGTACACCTATTACATTTACCCTAGTCAAGCCTTGGTGGAAACAAAAATTAAAAACTCCATTGAAAATTTAAGGATCGGCATAAATAATAACGAAAATTCCGACTGCACACAGACTTCGAGCAAAAAAGATCACAAGAGCGGACTTGGTGGTTTCAGAATGGATATTTTGGAGATTCTGATCGGTTTTCTGAATATGGGTAGAAATATAAGGTACTAAAATAAATGCACAACAGAATTATATTACTTCACTATTGTTTTATTGATTTTCAGTTCAGAAATCATACAATTTATCGGTAATTCCAGTATTGATAGGTCAGAATTCGATGTACTTCTTTGCGAAAGGAGAAGAGAGGAATTCGAATACTTTCAAGTGGATTTAGGAAGGTGAGCCAAAAACTTATGATGTTCAGAAAAGCACTGACGTAAGATTGTGAATAGATTTTTCTACCAACATTAATGAGCAATATGTAAAATTTCAGATACTCTATGATATATAAAGCCAGAAAGTTACACTTCATCCGAGATATTTTCATATTAACATTTTCTGGAACCTTATGGTTGGTGTTTTTCACCCTATTGATACTACTGGCCATCTGTTTGAGAATATCGACACTTCAGTATTCTAAAATTGATAGGAAGAAAGAACACTGGTCCTGGGTTGGGATTACTTTGTGGGCAATAGCAGCAGCCTGCCAACAAGGTAATTATTGCATAGAATACAGAATGAGCTATGACCATAGACTACCTATAGATAGGCAACTCTGGTCCCGATTTCGAGAGCTCAACTTACAGCGCCATCTTTAGTTATTCCCCACTTTATTACAGATTCAATTCGCACAACGTTCCGTCTGGTGGAGCCCTCTAAGGCATTTTATATGAGTTATCATAGGATGCCACGCAAGCGCAGGTTGAATCCCATATTTTTATTGGATTTTAAAACAAATACATTTGAAATGACCATTATTCCAATCTGCTGTAGATTGTCACAATTTCAATTAAAAAAAATCATTGGATCAGAACATTGTGACAATTGGCAGCAAATTGAAGAACATACTAATATTTAGAGGATGAAAGGAAATAAACAAAATATAAACTTTGGAAATATATATAATGCAGTATATAATCAATTTACAAAAAATTCATTATCGAGGAAAAGAATAAACTAACCAACAAAAATTATGCAACAGTTACTCATCAAATTATGAAAAATACATTAAAAGAATAAATTAGAATATTAGTGAAAAATATACCAATTTAAGCATGAAATGCATTAGATTTATGAAACAATTTCATAAAGCAAATTTTATTTTTCTTTTAGATATTTTTTCGGATGCCATCTTCATTATTGAATCATAGGATCTTATTGTTTTTTTCCCGATAAAATTTTATTAATAGTTCTGTCATAAAAGTACAGAATGAATTTCATGGCAAAATCAATAAAATTATCACTAACCTTTTGACATTACTATCACTGAAGCAATTGGGAACAAGCAAGAATAAACCATTTCAATGAAATTAAGTCGAATAAGTTGAAAATAAATACCTCTCTAGCTCAATAACACTACTTTTTGAATAAAAAATAAGTAGTCTATGTATGGAATAAACCTAGAACACGACATGGGGGAAAAGAAATGTGCTCGTCATAGAATAGTTTCTTACTCGTCATAAAGTCCATCAAGATCGAGATCCGATAAAATCCGTTTATACCGATCACTACTGAGAATTCCTATTTTACCGATCCGAGCTATGGGAATAACTAAAGATGTCTCTGCCGTTCGTCGAAGGAAAACGTGACCACCTTTGTAGAAGGCCAGTTCCCACCCCCTGGACCTAATTCTCCCTATATCCCCTATTTCCGGCCTATCCGACCCTCCATACGAAATTTAATATTAGGATTATTGTTAGTATTTTATTATATAGATACATAGATCATTCTGTACTGGTTTTTTTTGCACAGGCTCTGGGTATACACCAGTTGGATTTGCGAGTAAAATGATCTTCCTCATCGGATATGTAATGGCATATCTGCTATATACAGGATTTACAGCTGCAATAACGTCTGTCTTACTTCAGAGTGAAACAACACCGGATTTGCGATCTATTTCACATCAAACCAACTTGGTGTGTTTAATCAATTATGATTGCATATCTAATCTTCCGTTTGGTGAATTTGTGAGTATCGATGCTGATTCGTTTGATTTGAACCATCCAAAAATTGAAACAAACACAAAAATCACATGAATGAATTGACGCAATCAAAACCAATAAAAATTTTTTCACAGAAGCATACATATTATGTTGATGATATGGACACCCTCGTCAGCTACCTGAACCAGGACGATACTGTACTGATGGCTCCAGAAGTATACTTTCAGAACTCAAAATCAAGGATCAACCTGATGAATCAGTTAGATACGACATCATTTCTCCTAAGTAACTTTACGTTCAAATTGGATTTAGGAATCAACTACCACAGTGGACTGAGAGGTCCAATAAAAGAATGGTAGGGGAAAACATATGCGTAGGAAATGCAGATGGCCTATCGGAAATTGTCTAAGGATATTGTTTTTCTACAAAATCAATCAATCACATTTTACTGAGGATGTTACCTATCACACCTCTACGGTCAACGAGATAGCAAACTTGCACAGGTTCTATTCCGGCAACCTTTGTGTATGTGGCCAGTAGTGAACTGATGTGAAAACAGCCGAGTAAGATAGCCGAGTTTTGTACAGAATTTTTCGTACGCCACTGGAATATTGACCGGATAGCGATGCAAACAATGTTGATTCGCCGAGATAATTTGAGATTTTTCTATTTTCACTTTGGAATCTGGATACGGTACGTTCTCTACGACGATGGCCCATGATAAACCCATCACCAGCACTCATTCCACCCCCGGGTCGAATATGCCGAATGACGGACGAGTTTTCAATAAAAAATTCTTATCTGGCAAACTAGACATAGGATTCATGTCAAATTTGGCAATAGCGCCCAGGAAGATAAACTGACAATTATTTCTTATGCCACATTTACTTGCAAAAATATTTTAGTAGGTATCTGTGACTTGCACCCCTATGGGGGGCTAAAATAACGGCCTAATGATGATTCAAGTAGCTACAAATATCTCGAGAACTAGATATAGATTCGACACGAAATTTTGTATTTATTCGTCTTTTTACATACACAGAATAACTTTATGACTCACTTCCACTTGCAACCCCTGGAGGGGGGGCTAGCTGAGTTCAAGCCGAGTTTTCTGTGAGTAACTCATACCTGGGAAATTAGACATAGGATTCAGGTGAAATTAAACAACAACATCCAGAAGCGTCAACTTTTTATTTTTGCATTTGCCAAATTCACTAGCACCCCCCGGGGGGGAGGGGGGCAGTAGGTACTCAGCTGATGATTGAAAATTCATAAAAAACCAACCATACATGAGAATCCCCTCATTCTCCTGCAAAATTATCTACATATTGACAAAAAAAATTTGTAGTAGGTATCTCTGACTTGCACCCCTATGGGGGGCTAAAATAACGGCCTAATGATGATTAAAGTAGCTACAAATATCTCGAGAACTAGATATAGATTCGACACGAAATTTTGTATTTATTCGTCTTTTTACATTACACAGAATAACTTTATGACTCACTTAATTTAATTTCAATATTGTAACCTCTGGGTGCTTGGGAATAAGCTTGATTTTATGTAGCCTTTGAGCTTTTCTTAACAAGGGAGTCCAACTCATACCTGAAAGAAATTAGACGATAGGATTGAGGTGAAATTCAAACAACAACATCCAGAAATATAACTCTATTTCAGACGTTTATTCTGTTTTTTGCATTTGACGTTTACAAATATGAATTGAATATGCAGTTTCACCATTCTCGTTAGTTCTAATGACGATATATTGCGGAGATGAGTTTTTGAAAGTCAGTAGGTACTCAGCTAATGATTGAAAATTCATAAAAAAACCAACCATACGTTTTGAGAATGTTTCATATGTACACTGCAAAATTGATAGGGATACATATTGACAAAAATTTTATTTTTATTCGCTCCAAGGTATCTCTTGGAGAAGGATAATGGGTTGGGGGCTAAAATGCACGGCCTAATGAAATGATGGAAAGTACTTGCTACAAATATCTCGAGAACTAGATATAGATTCGACCAAGAAATTTTGTATTTATTCGAATTTTTACATAAACAGAATAACTTTATGACTCACTTCCACTTAATTTAATTTCAATATTGTAAGGCTTTTTGGTGCTTGTGAATAAACTTGTTATGCGAAAAAAGTGTTATTGAGTAGATAATGCAATGACAGAAATTTTAGTTATGGCAACATTAACTCGGTTTAGCCTCCAAACCAGAGGTATCGTGGGTTGAGCTCACAAATTGGATGCTCGCTCTGTTGTGGTCACCTGTTGTCATTTCTGTTTTTTGTTATTATTCATTTAATATCTTATTTCACCGCATTATCTTCACTTTGAATTTGTTCGTTTTATTCTCAGTTATGCTTCATGCTGAAGTCTATTCATAGATGGAATCTATAATTTGTTTCAGCCTGTTCAGATTGCAAGAGCATGGAATCGTTCATAGAATATTTCTCAGAAATTTCCTCCAATTGGCAAGATGCTCGGATAAAAACACCGATTATGGATATTCCAGTGCCTCCCTTGAACATGTGAAATCGGCCTGAAGAAGCCAATAAGCAGAAACACGTGTCGGCAAGTACCTTCCATCCATTTCCCATATTTTCTGCATTCCTGCGGTTTAACCCATTATCCTTCTCCAATATCTTATTTCACCGCATTATCTTCACTTTGAATTATAAATTTAGTCAGATATCAGAGTATTTTCAGTTGATAATATGGTTCACTTGAGAAATGAATGAAAAAATGGAAAGTTGGAGAGAAAACAGGACTTTATTAGGAACACTCAAAATTCTGTGTTTGAATAACATAAATTTTATAATGAAACACAAGAAGGCTGAAGTTTCGGTTAAGCTAGTACCTAGTGGATCCTCCACGAGCTCGTCTCAAGCATTCTACCCTACGAGGCATACTTTCAATCAAACGATTTATAAAATTTCGGGGCAAATTCGTCCAAATATCCCGTAAAGCGTTAGAAAGGTCCTTCAGGTTATTGATCGGTTGTTCTAAGGTTGACAATTGTCTAGACATCTCAGATCAGACATGTTCGATGCAATCCATGTCTGGAGAGCGAGCTGGCTAGTCCATCCTATCAATAGCATGAGTTTCTAGCGCTTCATTTACCAGACGACTAAGGTGTGGACGGGCATAATCGTCAATTAAAATGAGATTCTCGCGCATGCAGCCGCAACCGGAACAATTATGGGTTCAATAATCATATCGTGATATCTCTGGCTGGTCATTGTGGTGTTCTGCAGAACAACCAACTCTGTGCGTTGGTTCAAACAAATGACTCCCATACACATATAGAACCTCCGCCAAAAGCTTTTGTGGGTACCATAAACTGTTCTGCAAACCCTCGACCTCTTTCCCTCAAAGCAAGGATACGTCCATCGGAGTTGACCAAACGAAATCTAGACCCATCCGTAAATAAACATCGGCTCCAATCTTCAACTGTCCAATTGCCGTCGATGAACCCGGTGTTCCCTATTCAAACGGGGATGTTGTACCCTTCTACGTGCTCTCAAACCACGAACATGTAGTGGTCGTCTTACAGTCTGGTTCGAAATCAGAACTCCTATTACAACTCTCAGTGATCTATTGAGCCCCGACGCCGGGTAAGTGGGATTTCTCCTAGCATTGAGGATCAAAAGACGATCTTGGGCAGCTGTTTTACTGCTCTGCCGACCTCCCCCATGAACATAAGCTACTGAGTCGTTTTGGATGAACCTATTCCAAGTCCGACTCACGACATTTTGCGAAACTCAACCGCCGGGACACTTCTCGCTGGGACAAACCTTCCTGTATCCACCGTATGATTTGGTCCAGTTGCAGAGGAGCCGAACGTCTTCTCGGCATGACTGATAAGCTGATATTGTTCTCATTTCTTCAATTATTGTCACCTTATGTGTTTGAACGAGAGAAAAAACAGATTTAATAACAAATACCACATTGCTTTTTACTCCACCTGTAACAGCCTACAGATAATAATCGATTTTGTGAACAAGAACCGATGAAGTGAGGAAAAACTTGATATAATCAACTCAAAATATCTTAATTTTTCCTTAGAGAACATATAATGTACAGATATTCACGAGATAACTTGATAAAAATACAAATGAAGAGAAGTTCATAAATGATCCCTATCAATTATTGATCAGTGTATATAAAAAAGTGTTATGAGTAGTACAATGACAGAAATTTTAGTTATGGCAACATTAACTAAATTGTTCGTTTTATACTCAGTTCGCTTCTGCTGAAGTCTATTCATAGATGGAATCTATAATTTGTTTCAGCCTGTTCAGATTGCAAGAGCATGGAGTCGTTCATAGAATATTTCTCAGAAATTTCCTCCAATTGGCAAGAACTGATAAAAACACCGATTATGGATATTCCAGTGCCTCCCTTGAACATGTGAAATCGGCCATCTACATATTATTTTATGGAATCTGCATTGTAATTCTCTTTCTCCTCACAGAAGTCTGCTACTCATTTTATAGAAATAAGAAAAAATCTTGAGTCAAATATTGTAGAGATGAACTTCTGTAATAATATTTTTATTCGTTCGATGCGTTTCATCAAGAAATATAAATTAGTTTTTATAATACACATAAGAATATTTAATGCCCAGAGTAAGGTGGTACAATTCGGAATCCTCAGCCAAGATCTTAAAACAGAGATCTTTATTTGGAATTGATTGAAACATTAAAAAATTGGGAACATTTTTCCAATACACTCGTAGAAACATCGGAACAGTTACAAAAGTTTATTTTTCAATGGAAAAAGATGAAGATATTAAAGATTTTTTTCATGGAAATTCTGCTTTTCTAGTTTTTCTTCTGAAACTAGAATGAGTAATCCCATAATTATGAAACAAAGTCCAACCCACCATAGAATTGACGATGTTTCACCGAAGATAGCATATCCCATTGCAGCCTGAAATCAGTAAGAATACTATAATAATTATATTATACTAGATCAATAGCACAGTAGATCAATGTAGCCTATTGATCAATATAGTCCATAGATCAATGAAGAGCGCAAAAACACGAAAGAAAGCAGAAAACAAAGAGCGTTCAAAAACCCGAAGACACGCGAAAAATTCCAACTTTGGGTATTCCTCAGGGTAGTATATTGGGCCCGTTGTCGTTCTTAGTATACATCATTGACATCAATGATCTGAGTCTTGGTTTACTTCACTTCGAATTGGAATGAAATCGCAATTATTGCCAACGACCGTAGTTTCAGATGTGATAGGGTAGGGATGCATCGGTAAATCCCCATGCAAAGAAATTACTCTATGTTTGCGACAGCGACAGTAGACATATCCGCGATCTCTTAACCAATTTCACAAAATTCTGGAGGTGGCGGTCATTCGTAGATGACTGAATACTATGCAATTAATAATTGATCGATTAAATCCTCATTGATTTTAAAGATTTTTGGCATAGTGACGGTTTATCATGTTTCCATTTTACAGTTTCGAATATAGAAAATTAATTTTTTCCGAGATAATAAAAAAATGTATCCTTTGGTTGATTTTGGCGCTCCCTCAAATTGGCGCCCGAACACCTCGACATATTCACGAATTTTTATTGAAATCCGAAAAATATCTTATGAGATAGTGAGTATTGAAAATTTTTTTTTGGGAATTTTTTAAAAATTTTCAAGCGCGACGATTTCTGCGAAATTTTGCGAGCCATTTTGTTGCAGCCTCCCTCAACAATATTTCAAGTATCAACTTGATCGGATGGATATTCTAGTAGTTATTGAGGAAACAACATTTCAGATGCTCATAACTACTGAACCATCCGAATGATCGTGTCATTTTCACGAGGTAGCGTGTTGATTTAAATGAAAATTTCAATTTAAATTTTTGGGAAACTATTTATTTCTTGGTGATTTTGATACAGTAGTATGAAACCATCATGTAGAATCGATTGAAAGTATAAAAATTTGAATACCAAGGTCGGGTCCCTAATCTGCAAATTAACCGAATGCTTCTTTCCATCTCATTAAGCCATTCATTTTTATGGGTTGTGAGATTAAAAAATCCAAAATGAAACTCAACTCCCAATTAGATTTGTCTTTTATTCCAAATGCTTCGCTCATTTATTCACACAGTTGGTGGAAGCCTGGAAACAATATAATCAACGTAATAATTTAGCTTATTACAGAAACATCACTACTTACCTTCATAAAAGATATCTTTTTGTCAGAAATTTCCCGACAAATATTCGTAAACACAAATGAAAATCAACCAAGTGCTTCGAAGTTGTTTGGCAGGCAATTAAACAAAGAACCTCCGAAGCTGTACCTATCTCTCTTCATGTTTAATCCTCATTTTGCGGTTCTGCTTACCGTGAGGACTGTCCGAGAATTCAGGAAAATACCAGCCCGAACCATTGAGGTTTCAAACTAGTATATAACGTCAATGACAAGAATGAAGCTAATAACCCGCTAATCATTACCACTTGTGACATCTATTGGACTGTTTGCAAGAAAAATAGTGTCCTATACTTCAATGATAACGGAATCTTCCTCAAACAAATAATAATATAATAATAAATTTCTTCAGTTCATCTGAAGAATCTTCGCTCAATTGCTACTGATTCATAAGTAAACAAAAAGCATATGAATCAAAATAAATGATAAATGTTCATGAAGGACAACTTACGGACGACAAAAAACCTGTAGCGTTTGTGACAACTGTAGCAAGCAAGGTCGATCCACTCTGATGTAATGCTTTCATAAATAATGTTAACGCCCAAGTATTAACTAAAATCATCAACAGAATGCAGATAATTCTGAGAATTATATATTGCTGGAAGAAAAAAAAATATTAAAGCAGAATATAATTAGGCCTGATTGATCTGTTGAAAGTGAATCTCTTTTATACTTCAACCCCATCTATGAAGTACCATTATAAGTGAGCAAGCTTTTAAGGGTACTTCCATATCTTTTAAATTAAAATTATTGGTAATTAAAGGTGAGTTCTGAGTTGTTATTCAACGAGTTTGTTTCATTCCGATCCTCGCCTCTTTCTTTTGTGTTATCAAGAATCTCCACGTGCAACTTAGAAATAATTTTCAACAGATTGATCGAGGCAATTTTAGCTAATCTTGACTTTTATACCGGTGGGATTTAATGACCCGAATTGCGCATGTGCCACGAGAATTTTGTTGCCAGATTGTGCAATAATTATATCTTGGAAAATCGATATTAGTCCTTGGAAAATGAAAGGGTTTTTTTTCAATGATATTTGACTGGCGATTTAATGAAAATTATTTACCAATTAATAGAAATGATCAGATAATTAGGTTAGTTTGCAGTTCATCGCCCAATTTTTATAGTTCACATGGTTTTTTTTGTCAGGTTATTAGGTTAGTCGAGATTTTTATTTTTGATATTGGGTCCGAGGTGATTAGGTAAGTTAAGCTTTTGTTATATAATAGAACGACTTCGAAAGTAACTTTTTACCAATATGAACTATCAAATATTAAATATTTACAATCAGTTCAAGAACGTCAAATATTACCGCTACGAGTCATTCTACAAATACCACGACTAAACGTACGACCGGGCAACGTTGCTGCTCATTTTAAGCGACGCCAACAATCCACCGGTATGAAAGTCAAGATTACCGATTGGTGTAACAATGAATTATAAAACTCACTTGAAATATGGGTAATCCAGAAAGTTTTCCAAGGACACTGCCTGCAGGGCTGCAAACGCCAGCTAAATAAGCCGCACCAAGTTGTTTCCAATTCAAATTTAATCTCATGTTGTTTCTTTTTGTCAAGGATAACGATGAGTTTTCAACCCCTTCCTTCTTTCACTTCGTTCAAGCCGTTTTCACTTTGTCAACTAAATAAAATGCAATTTTACTTCTCTCCATATTTCATATTTGTGTTAGCATATTTATTTATGTGGCGATCTCTCACCTCGGTAGCGAAATTAGGTTAAATCATAGACCAGTTATCTATAGACGGCTCACGCCAATGTTAACCGAGAAAGACGAATCTTTGCGCCACCTGGATCTACGTATCGTACTAAATCGTAAAGCGGGGATTGTGGCGGGAATTTTGAATGTAGTTCCAGGAATGTTTTACTTAATTGGTATTTTGAACAATGAGAATTCTATGAGAGATTTTTGTCTCGACGAGAAAATCTGGGTAGACTTGAAATTATATTGAATGCTTCACACCAATTTTATTGTTTTAGAAGAGGTGTAAAATACTTAAACTGAAAATTATTCACTCTCAGATCTTCAATTCGTGAGACAATTCAACATCGATGATAAGAAACACGAAACACTTCATAGAAATAATGAAACATCAAGAAATCATGGAAGAAGACGTTATGGTCAGCTTCGACATTACCAGTTTGTTCACTAATATTCCGACAGATAAAACACTTATCATAGTTAAGAAAAAGCTTGAAGAAGATCAAACCCTTAGTGAAAGAACTTCACTAATGGTGAATGCAATTATGGAAATGCTTTCTATTTGTATTGAAACAACATATTTCCAATTTGAAGACATCTTTTATCAACAAGAATTTGAAATGGCCATGGGTTCACCACTATCACCAATTTTAGCTGATTTATATATGGAAATTTTCGAACAGAAGGCATTAGAAAAATATGCACTTAAACCCAAACTGTGGAAAAGATATGTAGATGATACTTTCATTATTTGGCAACATGGAAGAGACACTATAGATGGATTCCTTCAATATCTAAACAATCAAGAGGAATCAATTAAATTCACAATTGAAATCGAGAAAGACAGACAACTTCCATCTTAGATGTACTCGTACATAAACAAAATGGAATCCCAAGAACCACTGTGTATAAAAAGCCAACGAAACACTAAATTGGGAGTAGCAAAATGTTTATTTGATAGAGCAATAAATATTTGTTGCACTGAAGACCAAAATGAAGAAATAAATAACATCTCGAAAACTCTTAGAAGCAATGGCTACCCCAAAAAGATATTAGAAAAAGCTAGACGAAGAAGAGAAAGTCAACCTGAACCAACAGATATAAATCAGAC
The DNA here is from genome assembly GCA_030674115.1 of Micraspis discolor. Taxonomy (NCBI): domain Eukaryota; kingdom Metazoa; phylum Arthropoda; class Insecta; order Coleoptera; family Coccinellidae; genus Micraspis; species Micraspis discolor. Next base: position 372,234 of record JARTUT010000020.1, read on the forward strand.
CATTAAAACCGTAATTCCTTATGTAAAAGGTTTGTCGGAGAAAATGAGAAGAATTGGAAATAGATACAACATAACGACTGCATTCAAAACTCAAAACACTATCAGAGCTAAACTTACAAAAGTTAAGCCTAATAATGAGACACAAAGGACAAAGAACTGCATATATGAATTACCTTGCGAGTGCGGAAGATCTTACATCGGAGAAACTAAACGTCCTCTGAATGTACGAATAAAAGAACATCAGAAGCTTCTACGAGTACTAGACAGCGACAAATCCAGGTTGGTCCAACATGCTGTAGATGAGAATCATCGTATGAAGTGGGATGAAGCATCAATAATATCCAAAGAAGAAAAACTTGCAAGAAGAAAAATCAAAGAAGCAGCATTTATGAAAATAACACCAGATTCCATGAGTGCTCCATCTATAGATCTACCAGAAGTTTGGACGTCGATAGTTCGATCCAACTTAAAAAGATCATCATATCACAGATGAGTATATAACATTGTTCATTTTTCTTTCATGACTTCTGTCAATTAATTTTTTAAAAATTGATAATTTTCAAGAAGTTTCTTACTTTTCTCCTTGATAAAGATAGAAGATGTCTATCGAAACGTCGGAAAACATTACATCCACAATAGATGATGGTAATAGCCCAAATAATCATTCAACAAGAGCTCCATCATCAACAATATCTCGTCATCAACTACAATTTATTTATTTATTCTTTGAGATCGATGGAGCTTGGCAATATTCGAAAGTTGGTTACAATGAAGTCATACTAAAGAATTGTTCATTCTCATTGTTCAAGAGTACGAGAAAATACTCCAGAACAAGCTAGTAAAATCTCCTGACCTCACGTCAGTGGTTTTCTACTTTTTTATTTTCAGATTCGACTAACGGCAGTCGCCGTGAATCATCCTGTTTATGCGATACAGTTAATATCTCATCTATGTGTTTATGAACGTCAACCGATTCTCAGTAATACATGAATTCAAATGTAGATTATTAGATCAAATACCGAATCAGTAGAACTACTGCAAATGCAGTACATGTGGCAAACTCAGATTTACCGGTTCTGGTGAATGAACAGGTAAATTACGATCGGCTAGTTGTAAATCTCACCTGAGCACATGTTCGATTCCGTCCATATCGAGGACTTATACACGAGACTCTCGGCAACGTCGCATAAACAAAAATGCAGTAGAGCTTATCCGTATGTTTCCGGAAATTCTTTCCTGCAGCGTACTGCAGGCGATGTGAAAAATTGATGATAGTGTTTTCGGTTGTGCCAATGGAAACAATGCCCGAAACATATGATGCCGATTGTTTATCCTGCAAACGGAATATCAGTGACACCCAGTGCAGTGAAAGGTTAAAACTATGAAAGAAAACCTGTTAATCAAGGTGAGTAGACGAATTTTGTTGAGTGTTTGTTGAACTGATTCGGGGACGTATCGACAAAATGCAATTAAGTGCTTTTAAGGTCAAAACTATTCCGTATGCTACGCTTATTATGTGTGTCATTCTATTTGGAATGGCATGTAGATAATTTTTGAGAAAATTGCAATATTTATAAACAATCAATTCAACAAAAAATGAAGAAGAGGTACTGAGGTTTTTACGCGTTTGCTCTTCAGTGTTTTTTCGGTCTCTAGAAAAAATGCTTCAAACAACAGAAATAGATAATGTGAAAGAATCAACAAACATGTATCTTGATTGTTGACGAGAAATTTTTTTTATGATGGAATTTTTCAATTTCAATTTATAAATTTCAAATACTTCGAAAACTTACAATATTTAGTTAGCAAACAATAAAGCATATAGATCAGGGGTTAGTGACGGGGTGTCATACAATTCAGCGTATCACATAAAAGCCTAGGGAAAAAACCCCAGTAAAAAAAACCCTGGCTCCCGCGCTAAGTGTGAAATTACAAAAATAAGCTGAAATATATTTTAGGGACTATCTTCAAGAGTGGTCTTCTATTGATGGCAACAGAGAATACTTCAAGTTGCCCACATAGAATCTGGAAATAAAAAGACAAAAGCAGAAAAAAGAATTGAATAACAAAAATACAAAATTTGAAAGAAATAAAGAACACCCTCAAATTCGCCTTTTTGGATTAACTCGATGTTGTGAATCAAGGATTTTTTAACATAACAAGCTAAACCGTAAATTTTACTAAGGAGATAATCAATGAATACATAACCTTTTATGGTTCCTCTTTCACCAAGAATTGTTTACACATTAAATGCAAAACCGCCATAGAAAAATATTAAATTGGAAATATTTCGAAAACTTCAAATTTTAGGTATAGATAACCTCATACAAAGTTACCTTCATTTTTGATGATTAATACTACAAAATAATAAAAATGGGGGGTTTCCATTTGAAAAAATTGAGTTTTGTCAGTTTTCTCAATCTCATTCTAGATCTTTTTTTTGAACACTCTGTATGATTATTTGTCTAAGTATTATACAAGATCTATTGAAGTAGGTCCTTTTCAACTAGACATCCAACCCAAAGTAAGTAAAAAGGGCTTCCTTATAGGAACAATTGATAATTAAGTTAGGGCTTGCAATCGTAATTTTTGACCTAAAAACCTGAATATGTCAAAAACGCTCAGACTTAGGGATAGGACATGATACATGAAATCTGCTTAGATTGTTAATTAGAATCCAAAAATGTAATAATATATAGGGTATCTCATTTAAAATAAGTGACTTAGGGTCTATTTCCGGTATAACCGGAAGTGCCCTATAATGAAAATATTTTAGCTCTATAAGTTCCCAAAATTTCAAATTTTTCCCACATTCAGTTTTTGAGATATCGATCGATGCAGTTCGTGGAGGTTCATCCTGTATATTGAACAAACGTCACAAATTCTAAAAAAACGCATTGCCTTACACAAAAGTGACAACAGATTGCGACCTGAAAGGTGTGCATTAGCAAACCATTCATCAACCCTTGACCATTCTTTCGATTTTGACGGTATAAAAATGACTATAATAAAAGACTATTTCTAGAAATGTGTTATATAAATGAAAATAAAAACAACATCAACAAAAAACAGATATTAAAAATTTAAATATTATCTATGAATACCTACTTTCTTCAGACGTCACATAATTTAGTTCATCTATGATAATAAATTGTCAAATTTTATATTTCAAGTTCTTGTCAATTTTTCGAATAATCTTTTGTATGTAAGTAAGTTATTTGGTAATATTGTGCTCAATTCCTTATGTTCATTATTTCCTCTATAGCATACTGAAGAAGAACTGCAAGAACAGTTCGAAATATAGATGTTTTACAATATTGATAATTGATCATCCCCGACATTGCCAAATACCCAAATAAAATTCATCAGTAAAATAAACGGCAAATAAAATTATATATTCAATATAGTAGATTTATACAAGCAACGTTTCGGACATTTTGGGGAATTTCTCAGGCTATACTAATTTTTACGCGATTGCTTCAATTGGTAAAGTGAGCTCTCGTTTTTCCGAAATACCTGTTTTTTTCTCGATTACGAAGTATGTCAGGTCGACCGTATACTCTTACCTTGCAATAAAGTGTTTATAGTTTCTATTATCTGTCTGAATATCCCGACAAAATCCAATGGTTTTTGGATGATGGATTTCGAAAAAGGATGAGGGGTGATGCGATACTTCATTACAAAGATCTTTTCGTGTACTATCTAATCCTGAAATGTCGCTTTAGAATTTCACGAATAACAAAATGACAGGTAAAGTAATACAGCAGTAGGTAGTCGACTTTTGTCATTAGTTGTTGCAAATGGGTACCATTTACTTCCATCTTCCACGGAGTGATGTAAGTTGTTCTGAAAGTGTTCAAGTGTATAACTCAAGATTTTTGGTGTAATTTTTCCGAAAATTCCGGCTCGTTCAAACGATACAGGGTATTGATATTGTTTACAGATTTTTTTCCCGTATTTCTTCGGAATAGTGGATGTGATTTACTTTATATTGGTGAGTTGCTCATATATCTGTTCATAATCAAAACTATCTAATTTCCCTCGTTCCTGCGTGTTTGTTCGTACTAGAGTGTTATTGTTTTGCCCAAATATCTGTTATTTTCGAATTTCGAGACGAGAATGTTCTCAAACGAGTAGGTTTCAATCATAGACATATTAAGAGATGAGCGCATGGAATTGAGGACTTAAAAACAGATATGTATAAACAATTGAATTTCTTGAAACCATAATTGATGATATTTTTAACTATTGTATAAAGAATTAAAAAAATTCTCACCTATTTTGCTCTCTTTAATATATTTTTCATGGGTCAAACGTATTGAAATTTATGTCTCGAAAAATGATAACTTTATCTTTATAAGTTATAGAATTTTTGAAAATTGTATTTCAACAAAGAATCCAAAAAAAATTTGTCCGAATGAAAAATAAAATTCCTTGTCCTTGTTTAAACAATTTTAATTTGAACAAAATGGCATTGGGTTGCCCCTTGCCAAGATGCATTTATATCATTAGGTGAAGCTACTCCCCTTGCCTCATCATCATCAAACATTGATCCAAGATTAATCGCTCGCCTCCTAGTTGATGTATCTGAATCAGTCAATATATCCCAATCTAAAATGAGGAATATGAAGAAAAAACACATATACAGGAGATCAGCTCCTACTTTAGAACATGTGTCACATCCATTCATTATAGATGAATTGAGGGCTGCAATCAAATCTACTAAATCTCGAAAAACAGTTTAGACGGAATTTATCCAGAATTCATCAAACATTTAGAAAAAAAAGGCCTTGTCTTGGTTATTGTCTTTCTATAACAATATTCTGAATTCGGGAAACTTTCCTTCCGAATTTCGTAAAGCTAAAGTAATAGGTATTTTGAAACGAGGAAAAAATCCTTGTGATCCTAGTAGTTATCGAACCATCAGTTTATTGAGTGTTCCTTTAAAGATATCAGAAAGGCTAATTCTTTTTAGAATTGAATCTTCTATAGAAAATGCTCTACAAAATTTCCAAGGAGGCTTTAGGAAAAATAGAAATTGTTCAGATCAGGTTCTCAGCCTTACAACTTTCATAGAATCAGGCTTCAATGATAGGTTGAAAACAGGAGCTGCTTTCATTGATTTATCTTCGGCATATGACACTGTTTGGAAAGATAGATTCATTTTCAAACTCTATAACCATCTAAAGTGTGGGAAAATGGTACGATTATTAGAAAATATGTTATTTGATAGAAGATTTCGTGTTTTTATTGACAATAAGAGTGGCCATTTCAAAACATTGAATAACGGTCTTCCCCAAGGATCAGTTTCAGCTCCTTTACTTTTCAATTTATATCTAAATGATTTACTCACGACATCATCTTAGAAATTTGTTTATGCTGACGACATTTCTATTGCTTACCAACATTCGGATTTCCATACTCTGGAAAAAATACTGTCATCTGATTTGGAAATTTTAAAGAATTATTTTATTGAGTGGCGATTATGTCCAAATCCCAACAAAACAGAGGTATCTTGTTTCCATCTGAATAATCATGAAAAATATAGTAAATTAGCTGTAACTTTCAATGATTCTCCTATCGAACATAATTTCTATCCAAAATACTTAGGAGTTAAATTAGATTCATCTCTCAATAACAAGGCTCATTTAAATGATCTGAGCCTAAAACTGAAAACTAGGAATAATATTGTTCAGAAATTAGCTGGATCATCTTGGGGTGCTGATACTTCCACTCTTCGCACAGCATCTCTAGTCCTAGTTTTTTCTGCAGCTGAGTATTGTTGCTCTGTTTGGTTTAATAGTGCACATACACAAAAAATTGATGCACAATTGAATACATCCATGAGAATAATTACTGGCACCATAAGATCTACACCGGATTGGTTTTACTAACGTTGTCCCTCATATTGCAGACAGACTGCAGCTCTGTTTTGACCAAATATCATTCTTTTCCCAATTATTTCATATATTTGAATTCCCAGATTGAAGTCACGTAAACCATTATGGCATAATACGATCTTCAATATGAACATAAGTGATAAAGAATTATGGAAGACTGAGTGGAACTCAGTTCCTAATCGTTTAAGAACAGGTCATGGTCGTGCCAATAGCATGCTATTTAGATGGAACTCAGTTCCATCTCATCTCATCAATAGTTCTCCCATATATAAATTTCAAGATGGTTTTAGGGCTATTCATGTTGTCATGTTTCCAACTCTTTCTTGGAATGGGTTATAAATTTCAAACGAATATGATACGTATTTTTATTATTCAGTTCTTTTTTCTGCTTTTGACTTTTTATTTCCAGATTCGATGTGAGCAACTTGAAGAAGCTTCTGTCTCCATCAATAGAAAACCACTCTTGAAGAAAGAAGTCCCTGAAATATATTTTAGCTTATTTTTGTATTTTGACAGCCAGGGTTTTTTTACTGGGGTTTTTTCCTTAGGATTTTATGTCATACGCCGAATTGTATGACACTCCGTCACTAACCCCTGATCTATATGCTTTATTGTTTGCTAACTAAATATTGTCAGCCAAAAGTTGAAAAGAAGATATATGTATCATTAGTAGAGTAATTGAAGAAAATCTCATAAAGAAATTGAGGTGGAATACTTTTCTATACTCATGCGCCGATTCCTCCTGGACTGAACTGATATAACATGTAGCTATGGTATTATAATTTTTTCACATTCATTGCGGTATCACACTGTTTCAGAGTTCTGTCACTTCAGTTCTATCCAACATTTTCTTATATCTGATGTTGTTTCCGAAAATTAAATAAAGATTCTTCGATTTTAGACTGAGATTTTCCTAAAAACTGTCCTTACTGTCGATATAAATCGAGATAACACAGTGAATGTATTTCTGAAGTGAGAATATTAATGATATAATTTTATCTCTCGATCTCGATAAATCAAGCAAGTGTATCATGAAAGATTCATCAAAATAAGTACGCGTATTGTGAACGAAATATGTGTTAGTTCAATTTTCTTGCTCATGTAACGGTAACGCAACTGTTCGTGCAAAGAATGTAACGGCTGGAAAAGTTATATAATAACGTAAGGAATCATTATTCAGATCGATAAGTGTTGCAGGAGATTTCTGCGTGATGTCTAGATAAGGTGGATTTTTGTTTTGATGTTTTCAATATTGAAATTCTCTTATTATCAGAATGATTGTCTGGGGCTATTTCTACTATATATTGTTAATGTTCATATGAATAACGTTGCTGTAGAAATCTTCTAGTATTTCAGAGTTATATTGCGTAGAAATATTGTATATGTATGTATTGTATGTATTGTATATTGTATAAATAAGTTCTAAAGTGAGTACGGTTGCTTTGGCTATCGTGTCGAAATCCTTACTGTATTATTCAAACTTATATATTATTAATCATATGTCCAGCATATTGTTCATTCGATGTGAGAATGATATCAATTGTTATCTTATTATGAAGCATTATCCGAGATATACGGGGCATGTTTTTTAAATAAGTTAAAAAAAAGACGTGTAAAGATATCGCAATAATTTTATTTTTACATGAAAGCCTGTATCTTAATCTACTTTTCAACATAATTTCCGTTAATATTGACGCACTTGTCATAATGTGGCACCAGTTTTTGGATACCCTCCTCATAAAATTCTGCCGCCTGACTTGTTAACCACTGTGTCACAAATGTTTTGACTTCGTCTTGCAGACGCTGACCGCCCAGGTGTTTCTTCAAGTGCAGGAACAAATGGTAGTCCCTGGGTGCCAGATCAGGGATTTTCGTCCATTTTCTGCACCAAATCTTCTACCGAAGGACACCCACTCCGTTCTTCATAATGCACATTTGTGCGGCCATCTTTAAATACTCATAATGTTTTGTCCGTAAACTTCACAGATCCGTTTTACGCCTTTAGCACTAAGAAATCGTATAACAGCCCGTAGTTCACAATCAGCGGGACTCACGATTGTCGGAGGCATCTTAAACACTCAGTAAACAACGTATACAATAAATGATCAGTGGTCAAACTTGAGTATGTCAGCTAGCGGGCCTTATATTCTCTACCTTCCGAAGGATATAACCTAGAGTTATCATAATTTTAGAATAAGACTCCAAATATCTTGATCAAGTCCATTATTGGCCCAAATCCGTCCAATAGTTATGTGCATTTGAAATTTGGTTTCCTCAGTAGGTAATACTAGAATAGTCACCAGAAGGTGGTCTATATAAACTCAGTATACAATATGTGGTCTTACCGAGCACACATCTCACACTGCAGTTCAACTGAGAATTTAACAACATTTATGCTTTGCACATGAAGGTCAGATCTAACATAGATAGCACATCCCCCGTGAAGGCGATTTGGTCTGCAGTAGTAGGCTCCCAATCGATATCCCGGCGGCGCCATGAAAGTCAATTGATCAGACGAGCACCAGTGATCAGCCATACTCACTATATCTGGATTAGAGACGCTGAGAAGAATTTCCAACTGGCCTTATAATTTTCATTTGAGATGAATGTTTGTTCCTTGTGCAGAAAAATATTTGAGAACAATCGCGTATAAGCTCCTGACATCACGTTAGTGCTTTTCCATATTGTTTAAGAAATTATGTTGAATAATTGAAAAATACCAGGAAATCTTGATCATGTAGATATCTATATTTAAAATCTAATTAATTGTCAATATATTATGAACCCATTTTCTTGCGTAAAAATCATGAACCGATAAGGATATGATTAGCTGATGGTTATCACCGCTTGATTACACTAAAGAAATTATGTTTAACAAGTTCTGATAGGAACATTTTGAATGATAATCTACTGTGTTCACACAATCCGATTGAATGAACATCGATTTATTCGAGAATAATACTTTGTTTTAGCTGTGACGTAGCGGAAATCTTATCGAAAAATTAAACCAGATTCTTTCATTTCCACGTACCAGAGCATCGACGTCGACTTAGATTAAAGATTGAGAGAACATGACAACGAGATAGGAAAAATTCAAAAAAGCACTGACGTGAGGTCAGAAGCTTTTGCATGCTTGTTCTAGAGTTTTTTCTGTACTCTGGAAAAGTGTGATATTAAAACAACCGTCACTATTAATGAACAATCCTAAATTTCGAATTTAAAATAAATACTTACAGTTATGCTCGAAGTTCAAATTCTCCCATCAAAAGGTGGCATACCAATTTCATCACAAAACAGGAAAACCTTGAGTAGTTAATTTCAATTTGTGATATAGTTTTGTTCGTTCATCGTGGCGGTTGTATATTATCACACAGTTTCAAAGGACGGAAAAACAGTCTTAAGGTGCTATACTATATGGGTCATTCGAATAATCAAGTGACCTATCTGAACGATATATGAGCATAAAATAATAAGCACTATGCCGTCACTTGTAAGCTGTTCAACTGAGTGCTGGTGAAAATTCAAAAGTACAGGTAGAGTGAGCATATTTTGGTTTATTGCACGCGATTCTTACCATCGATAGATCCATTAATAATAATAAGAAAACACGCAGTGCCTTTAGAAAAACAAGAATTCGGATTTTTTTTTCCGACAATTTCCAGGGTGAATTTAATCATTTGATTTTCTAATCCATTATTCCGCAACGCCGTACAAATATCATGTGACTAGGGGAAAAATTGAGGGTTGCAACCCTATCCCTTTCCGTGGTCCAGGGGTGATTTGACACAACATAAGATTAATTTATTTTGAAAGTTTTTATGCATAGATAATATTTTTTTCATATGCTGTACATTTTTGTTGGTGTGAAGGTTTAGATCTCAGTATAACTAGTTATTATCACATCAAGGAATTAATTTAAATTTCAGGTATAAATTGATTTGATATAGTGGGTATGAAATAATATTTCCGGCAAAGATGAAGAAGCTTTTTTATTTATGGGTAATACAACAAATTTAAATTTCACGAGAATCACATGGAAATCCAATGAACTGATTTCATGAGACTGAATATAATGCAAAATTATTCACTTATTCTTTATCAAATAGAGCAATTATGTATAGACTAATATTCATAATAAAAAATTTATTTTAGAAAATATAGATTCAGTATCAGCTCGATTGAATTTTTAACAACACATTTCTGAGTTTCAAAGAAAACCAACTCTGTGATAATAGAACACTAGTGTACCCACGCCAAAACAGAACAGATATTAGTTCTATAAACAATATTTCTTATATAAGGCACCAAAAACCATCAGAATAATCAAAAGAAAGATCATATAAACAAGAATTTTCCTTCCGATACAAAAACTATGGAGCAATCCTTGATTTCAAGCACTGATGCCAAACTATATAGATTACCATATATAGATATAAAAAAAAATTTGACGAATGGATTTCAGCACTCTCCCATACGTCTGGACGAAGTCAAACACTCACATGAAAATCGAAAAATTTTACTGATGATCAAACACAATCCCTTTACCAGCTTGATATACCAATTGTTTACATCTGATAAATACAGTTTCTTCAAAATCCATTACATTTGTGTTCGATCCCTTGTGTAATTTATCAAACAGATTTCAGGGTTGAAATGAGTTGTCTTTGAATCCTCTTGTTGTTTATCTACCAACTAACGAGGCGTTTGGCCACTCAGATCATTTAAAGCATAAAATGATGGGTTTTCACAAAACATTGAAAATTATTTATCATTTCCATCCTGTACTAAGTTGTTGCCTGAAATACAAATAATATACGTTGAGATATCTTCACCCAATTTACTATGATTGCCAACCTTCAATACTTTTGTCGATTGAAATAAACATTCTTTCGTTTTGAATCCAATTCTTGAAAATTAGGTATACCTCAATAAACATATTTTAGGAATCAACAATCCTGAAACTGCAAATATGACAAAGGAAAATTATGTTATAATGTAATAAAAATAGCATATGAAACTTTTTAATCACTTGATTAAATAGATTCACAAAAATAAACACATATATTGCTATACATGCTGTCTACTTTTTCTAATATCAAAATTGATTTGCTGAATTATTTCATTGTTTTTAATAAGTTCCGGAATCTTACAAAAAATAGCTCTGAAAAAAAATGTGAATTGTTTGATTATTGCAAAAAGTAGCACTACTGAGTACAATGACTAGATTTTACACATGGATACACTTGGTGATTTTTTGGCATTATGAATTTTGATTAACTCTTCAACCTCTCTGCATATTTTTCTGTACACTCCACAAGAGAATATCCATTTTGTTGCAGGTTATACTGATGTTTATTCTGAAGTAAGCATTAACGATAATTGGCCACTATTCTTTTTAAAACCCATTGTATTAATTTTCCATTTAATGGGGAAGAAAATATCACCTAGTGTTATATTCTCTAAACATCTAGGTACAAATAATTCTTCTTTCCATCTTATTTAGTCATTTATTTTTATGGATTGTAAGATTAAGAACTCCAAAATAAAACTCTACTCCCAACCACAATTAGTTTTGTCTCTTATTCCTAAAGCTTCTCTTATTTATTCACACAGTTAGTGAAAGCCTGGAAACAATATAATTAACGTATTAATACAGCTTATTACAGAAACATCACTACTTACCTTCATAAAAGATATTTTTTGTCAGAAATTTCCCGACAAATATTCGTAAACACAAATGAAAAAACAACCAAGTGCTTGAAAGTTTTTTGGCAGGCGCAATTAAACAAAAAGCCTCCAAAACTGTACCTATCTCTCTCCATTTTTGATCCTCATTTTGCTTCTTGGTTTCTGCATTTCTCTGATAATTTTCTGATAGTCCAAAAATGATCCAAAAATCCTCAGCTATTACGCATCAGTTCTGCGCACCCTGAGGACTGTCCCAGAACAGTCAGGAAAATACGAACCCGAATGAAGCTATAGTGTCAGTATGAGACCGTCTTAAAGCAACCATTTCGATTAATTTTCCACCAACTGAAACTGAATTCATAGGTCCAACCAATGTCTATCGATTAAGTGAATCTGTGAAACCATCCAAAATTGAAATTCGTATTTTCATACGAATAATTTGGGGCTCTTCTATTTGAATTTGTGGTGAAGTTACAACTTGATCCGATGGATATTCTAGGAGGAAACCAAATTTCAGTTGCTTATAACTCCTGCATCATGGGACTGATTCGGACAGTTAATCTATTCTGAAAATGTGAAAACTGCAGCTTATCTTTTTCGGAAAATAGAAAGTAGGTATACGGCCCGTCGGACCAAAGAACATACTTAAATTTGCCACATTTTCATTCGATAATTTTCAAAAATTTCATCGTGGATTATCGAGACAAACTTGTCTTAAAACCACCTCAAATCGCCGATACCAGTGTTTCAGTTTGGACTGCAGTATGATTATACTAAGTCCCCTAAAATCTGGTGTGTGACCGGAAACCATCGATGCGATAAACTGGAAATGAATAATTGTCATATGACATATCTTGCCATAGAATCATCCTTGGGTGATTTGGCGACTACAATACATTCGATATGGCATTAACATTTCCTAGTAACAATGTTATGTTCTCGTTGGATCCGCCTAAATGAAGGGTGGTGTCGATTGGTTCACGGAAATGTTCAAGAAATTCAATCGCTGTGCGTCAAATCTATTTTGAGGTAATCTATGAGATGTATGAGATTGACCGAATCAGTGTTGATAGAATCAAAAATGTCATCAGATTTTTTTATGTCACATGAATATTTATTTCATATTGTCCATGAAACAATGTATCGGTAAAATATAACTATTACATAGAAAAATGAGTTGGGATGACCTCATGAAATAAGACATGTTCTCATATATGTATGATTAATTCCATAAGGTAAGACACTTGTTAAATGTTGAAGCCACATAAATTATTCAGTACTCATAGATTACAATTTGTCAATTTGGAGATGATCGTTTACTAATATAGACACGAATTCAACTCACAATATTATTAATTTATTGCCTTAGGCCTGTTTAATTACAATTATGATTAAGAAGCATCGTCATTCTTACACGCTTTTTGTATCGGAATGGTTTGATTACCTGATAATGATAACCTGTTCAAAATTCAGGACATCTTGCATGCTTTACATTGAGCAGAACTGGACTCATCATATTTTCACCATAACTTGATAATTATTATATCTTAGTCAAATTTGTAAACATGTGAAATCCGTCCAATGGTTCGACAGTTAAGGGTGTCTGAGTTTTCTTGTAATTTGTAACTATCAAAAATTTCATGTTACGAATCTGAGTTTTCGGTTTTTAATCTGATCAATTTGTACTATGAAAAACGTACGAAAAGAATATATACAGGGTCTCTCAAGTTCGAGTGTCTATTACACGTTTCTGGAGAACTAGACATATTTGGAATCTGAAAATAGGGATTATTATATTGTTCGAAGTTCTCTACAAAGCTAAAATATTTTCGAAGCCCAAAAACTTCCGGTTATACAGGGAGTGAAAATAAATTCGACGAAAAAATTTTTCTTCAAGTTTTCCATTCCTGGTATGATCGAGTATTCAATAGTGAATATATTTCTATTAAAACCATTGTATTAAATCGAATAGTTTTCAAAATAAAAAAAAAATTGGAAAAAAAGTCAAATATGTTCAGTCAGTAATATGTATTATTCCTATTTTAAATATCCTGAGCGTAAACCGTTTTCACAACATCGAAGAGGAAGGATATGAAAAGGTCATGCATCTTTTGGATTTCAAAAATATCATGACAAGGCGTTTCAAAGTTTGTGTTGAAAATTGTGATCTTAAATTGGTCATAACTTTTGTTTTTCAAATTAGAACCCTATTTTTTTATAATTGTGTTGGATTCTGCGGTCAAAAATAATGATAGTTTACTCACATAATTATGCTCCTAAATTCAATAATTTCTGAGTTCTTAGTTTTAATATGTTTGCTCTTTTGATGAACAATAAAGTGCGGTACTACATTTATGAAAAAAATTTAAATACAGAAAAATTTTTGGAAATCCTGAGAAATTTTTTTTTAGTGCTCAAGACACTATCTGTATTTGTTTTGGGCGATATTCGATTTTCATTCAGTACTTTTATTATAGTATCTTTATCTTTAATTATTACTCTGCTACTACTTCTTTTCATTTTGGTTATTTTTTTCTCTATTACAGAACTGAGGGTGTTGGAAAAATCAGACAGAATGGAGCACGCGGACTTGATACAAGAGATGCCACACGTCGAGCAAATGCCTACTCAAGAAAGACTGATATTAGCAAAGAAAAAACGAAATCATCAACTCAAGGTTTGGTTACAGAAAGAAAAGGAGTATAGTAAGAAAGCCCATAAGCCGAAACCGTCCAATAAGAGAAATATATTTTTTAGCGAGAGCGTCATTCTTCTCGAAGCAGCTTCCAGAAATGATGTTGAAGAAGGTAATTATTCTACGGTATCGTTTAAAAACTCGTGATGACATTTCTCGACTGATTTCAAATGTTGGTAAAGGTTACCTTCAGCACGTATGCTACAATCTAATATTAGTGATTTCTACTGGATCCGTGGAAGATAAGGAGATCAGACATTTGCTTGTTTCGACTCAGCGAGAAACTATCCTGGTGTTTAAAAAGAATTCGTCATTCTACTAGAACAAGATTAGATTTAATCACCCAAGCTGGAGCTTACCGTTTTTAACAATTATTGTAGCTCAAGTAGGAACATTTTTGTGATAAAATGCCATTTGTTGAAGATTTGTTTCGACACACGTGTCGCACATCTCTAAACCAACTCAAGTCGCTCCCGATCTCTCACGAGCGAAGGCGTCCAAACCGGACCAGCAAACTCCATAAGAGGGCGCACGTAAGTGGTGTAAAGTATTCTGGCCATCTCAACTGTACATCGTGGAAACGACCTCCGGATCATATAGATCAATCGTCGAGGTTTTCCCACGACACTATCTATATGAGCTGAACACGATAAATCAGACGTCATAATAACGCCCAGGTCACTATGTTGAGCTACCGGCCGGAGCAGTACACCGCCGACAATATAACATCGCGGAGGGTTATTGCTACCAAGGTGCACTTTCCGATATTTAGAGGAAGCAACCGTTCATCACACCATGCGCATATCCTGTCCAGATCACTCTGAAGTGTAGACGTTAACGCATCAGAAAACAATTTAAAGTCATCCGCGTATGCAGCGCACCTAGATGAAATCACCCGCCCAAGATCGGCAACAAAAACGAGAAAAAGCACCGGACGGAGCACCGAACCCTGCGGAACACCACTTGCCACGGGCCTGCAAGATGAAAGGGACCCGCCAACCTTCACCGAAAACTGACTCGATCAACCGAAGTAGCCCACCGCTGATTCCGAAATGATCTAGCTTACTTATCAACCTTCTCAAAGGAACACGATCAAAAGCCTTTCATGATATTTTATATGGAAAATTATTGAGGCTGTTTTCATTTCTCAGCATGATCATTCTTGAATAATCATACGTTTTTGTGAAAATTCTTTCACAGTAGAACTAATATTGATTGTCAGTCGAGTGCAACCATTGATTTTTTTGTTTCAGTGCGACGGTTGTTATTGAAGGGAGTGAGTCCTAATACTTGCAACGAAGATGGCCTCACAGCATTACATCAATGTTGTATCGATAATAATGAAGCTATGTTGAATCTTTTATTGGAATACGGAGCAAATGTCAACGCTGAAGATAGTGAGAAATGGACGCCTCTTCATGCTGCCGCTACGTGTGGTTTCCTTAGATTGATCAGGTTTGTTTTAGTTGAATTATCAAATATTTGATCCAATGTACAGAGCTCCACTACCCACACAAGGCAATCTCCTTTTCATGAAATTTTCCATCACCAAATCGCAAAGTGGCTGTTATAAGTATAACGGCTTTGCGAATTCCATTTTTGAGGTGACCTCCACATGAACCATCATCATACAGAGCAATAAGTCTTCTCCCTCTCACTGGGAAAATATTCGAGAGAATACTGAAAAAAATTCAAGAAGATTACGAATCAACACCCAGTACCAATTTGGTTTTCGCCAACATATGTCTACACTTCACCAGACTCACAGAATAGTCAATTCAATTGCAAGTTCACTGGAAAAAAACATCATTTCTGCAATGGTGTCTTTCTGGATATTTCCCAGGCATTTGACAGGGTATATCACGCTGGATTATTATATATCACAAGCTGGATTATCATATGACAGACATATCAGATACAATGACTCATTGTCAACTTATAGATATAAATCGTGTACCACAAGTGTAGTGGGACCATACCTGTTTTTACTTTATCTGCTGACATGCCAGAAGATCATGATACAACCATGGCAGCATTTGCAGATGATCGCAATACTAGCTTCCGATCATGATCCGGATATCTCCTCTAGAAAAGTCCAAGAGCACCTCAACAAACTGAACAATAGGTATAAAACCTGGAGGATGACACTAAATCACAACAAATCGACACAAGTTGTATTCACCAATCGCAACAACACCTGTCCCAGCTTAACACTGTATGGCATTACTATACCCACAAAGAAAAATGTCAAATACCTCGCACTGCACCTGGACCAGAGACTCACGTGGCAAAAACATATAGAATCTAAAAGGAAACAGCTAGACTTGAAAGTTCGGAAAATGCACTGGCTTATTGGAAGGAGATGAAAGCTGACCATTCAGAACAAACTGCTGCTGTATAAGGTGGTACTTAAACCTGTCTGGACTTACGGTATACAGCTGTTGGGCTGTGCAAAACAATCATTAAGAAACTCCATCCAAAGGTTCCAGTCCAAAACTCTTCGGTCGATAGCCAATGCTCCATGGTATGTCAGGCAGCAGAGAATTCATGAAGACCTCCAAATACCCTCCATAACAGAAGTCATACAATCCACCTCCACCAAGTATCAGGAAAGACTACAAGCTCATTCGAATGACTTGATAGAGAACCTTCATAAGAATGGACCAAGAATCAGACGACTAAAAACGACGTGGCCTGAAGACCTACCGATCTGAAATAGCAATCGAGTAGAAGTGTCAGTGGACATTTCGCTCTCATCTTCTCCCTTTCATTTATTATTTTTTTTGTTTTGTTGTCTCCCTTTTTATTACAGCCAACACAATTACTTAATACTTATATGTGTAGATTGTAGATTGAGCAATAAATATTGAAAAAAAAAAAAAAAATTCCCTATTTTTCTCTATTATTATTATTCTCTATAAGTTTTATCCAGCATGGCTACTTGAAGGATAGATCAATGTATTTATCAAAACATTTTGAAAGCTTCTAGAAGAGAACAAATTGGCAGAGCTCTGAAAGGCGTTTGATTTCACGAATCGAGATTATGAGTTGGAAAAGTTAGAGAAATCTGGAGTGGTCTGATCTACATGACTAATTAATTCCTCATGACCTGGTGACGATACTACAGTAAGATTATTTATTTCTTGTGAGGTGAAAGGCAACATTCCCAACCGTTAGGCAAGCTGGATATTCTTAATGTCGATATGTGAACCTCTGATGTTTCTCTTATGATACACATCTCAATACTGACATTATTTCTATCTGTGATATAGAGAAATTTAGATAGAGAGATATGGAGCTGGGGATAGTATGTTATTAGGACCAAATATGCCTATGCCAGTCCCATTTTCACATTTACAACCATATCTACCTTGAAGATGGAAAATTTCTTGTTTGGTCGATCTATACACTGTTTTGCACTTCAGCTGTTTTCATCGATGGTCACTGCAAACAGTGTTTCAAAATCCTGATTTTTCGCCACAATATCCGACGGTTTTTCGACAATGCCTGGGTGTATTTCTTCAAGTCATTTGATACTATTCACTTACCTTCAAAGGAATAAGTCGCAAAATGCCTCATTAGTCAAATGAATTCTCGATTGAATCTGGGGGCATCTCAAGGTCCCAGTGATCACAGATTTATCTGCAACAATATTTTAGGTTGCTCTTGAGTGATGTTCAATGGGTCTATTATCCTAACAGTTCAATTTTTTCTGAGAATTGCAGTCCAACAAGGTTTTCCACCATGACCCAAAAATAATAATTTTTGTTTTGAACAGAATTCTGATCGATAATGGTGCTAACCTTCTGGCTGTCAACGCTGATGGTAACATGCCATACGACATCTGCGAAGATAACCAGGCCTTGGATACTATAGAGATAGAAATGGACAGGAGGGGAATAACTCAGCAGCTCATAGATGACACGAGGTCGTCTACAGAACGCCAAATGTTGGCTGATCTGGAAATCAAGGCGAGAAATAGGGAAGACCTGGATACCTATGACGATCAAGGTGCTACACCGGTGAGTAGAAACTTGATACTGAACTAATTCTATGCCGCCTGACTTTACACGAAAATTCAGCTTGTGGAAATTATAAACTATGAAAACTTTGAAACTGAAACTATGTGATTAACTTTCTTACCACAATTAATTATGGTTTATGCATCAGAGAATAAACCACACTTTGTCGCAATGTTGACAATGATTAGTTCGCATCCAGCTATCTTTACGGGGATACTCTTGAGAGCATCGCTAACAATATCTTTACTTGATGAAACCATCTTACTCGATGTTAATTTTTTTTTGTCTGATTCCAGCTCCATATAGCAGCTGCGAACGGTTACGTGTCGGTGGTCGAGTTTCTTCTGGAACACGGCGTGAGGACTGATGCCAAAGATAAGGACGACTGGCAACCCTTGCACGCGGCAGCTTGTTGGGGACATGTGAGTTGAGATTCGAACGACACAAAAATCACTCTGATTTTCATTTAGCTCGATGGTTGTTTCAGGTAGAGGCGCTGGAGCTACTGGCTCAAGCTGGTGCGGATTTGAATGCCAAAAATAAGCATGGCGAAACACCCTTTGGTGAGTATTTCAGTCTGAAATAAGGGAGAAAATATCTTTCGTGGTATATTTGAAAGGTTTTTCGCAAAGCGTTGACGCTTAGCTTTTCCGATTCTCAATTATAGCAACCAAAAGATTTCTAAGCAAAACATGAGCTTCTAATCCTCCGATGACTCAATGGCTGTACACAACTGTGATAAATCGCACGGTTGCATTTAGTTTACTGCTTAGGTATTCCTTTAGCCATCAAACCACTAAACTTCAGAAATGAATAGTAACAGGCAATTATAGGCACTCTTCTGTGTAACAAATCCTAAAATTCAATAGTTTCTATAAAGGTAACGTAATGTTCAATATTTACAGAGTATCCCAAGATGTTTCATGTATCCTGTTTATTGACCCTTAGACTAACTAGAAAGCTCGAGCTATAAGTATTTTTAGTGGCATCAGAATTTCTAACGCTTTATCTATGTATCTTATTTAATTCGTGAGATGATTCTCTTTCAGACATTTGCGAGGACAACGAACTGAAAGAGAGAATACTGGAGCTGAAGACCGAACAGGAGATCAAAAGGCAGGCCGAAGCGAAACGGAAGGTTCGAAGGTCACAAAGTAATACAAGAACGCAATCGGTGAGAAGGACATCTTTACGCGACAAAGGAATGACAAGTCGGAAAGATGCCGTCGCAGAAGCTAGGCTCAGACTGGAAGCAGAAAGTCAAAAGGTAAGATAATTTTCTCATTCATCTGAAGGGGATAGATACTGCGATGTTGGTTGACTCTCTCGTGTGATGAGGGAAGGAAATGTGAAATTGCTCTCAATATTTGATCGAGTGAACCCCCTCACGCCGTAGCGACGCTGTCGCATGTCCTCATCGTTGAATGCAATAAAGCGACCCACAGACGATCAACTTAGTTGACTATGTTGACTACATGCCGTGTTGACGACCAAGTTTATCGTCGGTGGAGTGGTTGGTGTTTGAAATAAACTGGTTGGTAGATAACTACAACCTAGTTGACAAAATTGTTGATTACTAAGTTGATTGTGGGCCGCTCAACACAAGCTAGGATAGATGCTGTCCTACCTGCAGTTGCGCGTGGCAAAGACAACTAACATACGTTAGCAGTACTGAAACGCGCAGATTTATTATACTTTTCTAAAATAATTTAATCAGTTTCACAATTGCTTCCACCCCATACACCATTTTAGTTCTACTGCAAATTGACAATCGCGCTGTCACAGTTGTAACATTCTTAAAAATTTGGGTAAACCAAGGTTAACCTAAAACATGAGGTCATACTATTTTCGACAAAATCCTAACAAAATACCTTTGAAATGTGTTGAATACGAATAAACTGCTTGAGATAAACACTGTTCCTTCCACAAATTTTGTTGTTGATGGATTTCCTGAAGTTAAATTATAGGGTCAGATAATACTTATTACAAGGCTCAAAGTTGGTTATCGCCTTAGGCTATATAAGAATAGACCTCTTTATTTACATTGAAAAGTGTCGCATCTGAAACTTAGAGCTGGCCGATTGTAACGTATTGAGCTGGTCCACTCAGGTCATTCATGTTGCCAAACTGAGCCAATAGAAGGTTTCTCTATTCCCCTACAATTGTGAATAAAAAGTTTTTCTCAATCTGCATTCAAAACATTGTATAAAATTTTATATTTTGAATCTTATCGGATATATTAGCAAGAAATAAAAGAAACTTTAGTTGATTCTGCTAATTTATGTCAGAGACCGCAGATGGAAAGAAATTCACACGAAAGTCAAGACAACGCTGCCGCAATCTATGTTCGACAGTTTGAAGGTCACATGATGTTTAAAAGACACACGTTGCCACATCTGTATCGAAAATAAATACGCAAATTAAAGAAAATTTGTGAGAGTCAGTATGAGGTTTTTCATTTTTTATTGTTTATAACTTTTCAATACAATTTTCAATACAAAATATAAAATTTTTACAATGTTTTGAATGCAAATTGAACAAAAATTTTTATTCACAAATATAGGGGAGTAGAGAAATCTACTGTTTGCTCAGTTTGGCAACATGAATGAACTGAGTGGACCAGCTCAATACGTTACAATCGACCAGCTTTAGATGCGACACTTTTCAATGTACGAGGGCCGTTCAGAAACTAACCTCCGGTCAATTGAAAAAACTTCACCAAGTTAAGTAAAAATATTTTAATATATACATCTTACAACTACATCTTTGCACTATTTTTCGACATAGTCTCCATTACGATTGAGGCACTTATCGTATCTCTTCACAAGCTTTGAAATTCCTTCTGCATAAAAATCACCCGCTTGTGCCTTGAGCCAGCCTGTGACCGCATCTTTGAGCTCTGGGACCCGAGCCATTTCTTCGATCTTCACGAACTTTTGCATCAACTGTCTGAACGAGTTCGTCAGTCACCAATGATGGTCTACCACTTCTCTCTTCATCATGAACGTTTTCTCGTCCACTTTTCAATAAACGTACCCATTCACGGACAACTCCTTCACTCATAAATTTTGGTCCGTACACGGCACAAAGCTCACGATGAATAGCTGCTGCAGAGTATCCTTTGGCTGTAAAAAACCTTATAACAGCACGCACCTCACATTTGGCGGGATTTTCTATTGCAGCACACATTTCAAACTGTCACAAAAACTAAACTAGCGCAGGTACGATGTTCACTCGACTACGGCTTGATGCCGACTGACCTGCTGAGCGCGTGAATGCAGAGATGGCGCGCTACTCCCCCCCACTACCCGCACTGTGACCAATCGGAGGTTAGTTTCTGAATGGCCCTCGTAAATAAAGGGTCTAATAGCCTAAGTCTGCCCCCTGTGAACTAAACAAGCTAATTATGTTTAAAGGGCAGTATTTTAAGAGGTCCTCAGTACTATTTATCGTATTGAATCTTCATTAATGAGTATTTCAAAAGTTATTCAAGAGAAATTGATTACCAGCGGCTTCCTTTAGGAGGCCGTATCTCCGTAGGGAGGGCCGCTGGGAAAAAAATTATGGGAACTTGGCATCTTGTATTTTAATGTTTTATCTGAATCCGAAAGATCTCCCACATTTTTCTGTACACTCTGTATATTTCTTCTGGTGGAAGGAAGTTATGATAATGGAATTTTTAAAGAATTTTCTGACTTGTCGATTTCTACGTTTGTTTCCTCCTAATTGAAGTATTTTCCAAATTACAACATGATGCGATAAAAATTCTAGAAGTTATTGAGGAAACCCAATTCTAGATGCGCATAACTATTGGACAAATTTGGCCCAATAACGAACTTGATCGAGATATTTGGATAGCAAATCTATTCTGAAAATATGAAAACTCTAGCTCATCTTCTTCGGAAAGTATATGGCCTGCCAGACGTACATAATGGACCCTGGATTCTTCATCATGAAGTCAAGTTTTTAGGTACAACAATAACTCGCTGTTCACTAGAACAGGGTTTCTCAAACTCTTGGCACTGCGAACCCCTTTAACTTTTTCTTGGTGATGGCAATCCCCTTTATAGTTAATAATAAAATACTTCATTTCAAGGAATCTCCATAAAAAATTACGAAGATGTAAATGAAATAAACTTAACTTAAATAAAATATTTATTTATAAAAAAACTACAATATTCTCACTGCATGAAAAAACTCTTCTAAGGAATATGGTTCAATCTCAATGAGGAGAGTTTTCAGTGATTTCTTAAAGGAATTCAAGTTCGTCAACATTTTTACATTAAATGGAGGAGAGTTAAACAGTTTAATGCACATATAGGATGGATGTTTCTCAGTAATTGCTAATTTATGCAATGAAAAATGTAGGTTGATAGATCCTGTTTGGATAGTGATGCTGACAAGTATGAATTGTAAACTTTTCCCTATACATACAACGTCAGAATATTCTTTTCTCTGAATACTCCTCTACATGACTCTATGAACTTCATATGGAACATGATTCTCATAACTTTCTACTGTATTTTAAAGATAGAGTCAACTGCTGAGCTTGCTCCCCAAAACATGATCTCTTATCTCATGACAGACTCTGCATTGGCAAAATAAACTGGTCTTAAGCTAATTGAGTTTAAATATTTCGCCAATACCCTTATTCCATAGCATGTCTTACTTAATTTCATAGATAAGGATTCTATATGATCGTAACATTTCGAGAACCTGTCGATTTGAAGGCCTAGAAATTTAGTCGATTGACTCAAGATAATGCTTTTATCTGCCGATTGTATTAAATTGTCCAACTCTTTACGGGATCTATCTGTGCTGAATACTAGAACTGCGGTTTTGTCTTAATTCATGAGAAGTCTATTCGAATCGAGTCAATTTTTCACGATTGCATATATCTCATCCGCTCTTTTGCTGGTACTATTAAAATCCTTGCCTTCCAATAAAATATTAGTGTCATCTACAAAACAAGTAATGATGACCTTCAGGGCCTCAATCAAAAGACATAAATCATTCATAAAGATAATGAACAATACTGAGCCCAGTGTGCTTCCCTGGGGTACGCCAATATTCACCTCTACCTGATCTGACTCCGACGTCACGTCACACCATCCACTTGAATTGATGGCGACCTCCAAGGTAAGACTCAAACCACATTTTTGCCACACCGAGAATTCCCATATTCTCTAGCTTTTGGAGCAAATAAGAATGGTTCAAGCAATCTCTTGACTGATCAATAAATAAACCCAATCCGAGTTTATCTTCTTCGATTATGCGGATTATTTCCAAAGTGAATTGGAAAGTGGCTGTGATCGGAGACCTTCCCCAAGGTATCCATGCTGAGAGTCACTGAATATATTATTTGCTTCAAGAAATTCCAAAAGCCTATTTAACATTGATTTCTCAAATATTTTTGAAAAACATGGTAGAACACCGATAGGCCTATAATTTTCAATAGCACACTTATCTCCCTTTTTAAAAATGGGGTTTATAATACAAATTTTCAACTGATTCGGAAAAATTCCATATATAAAGGAGTTATTATTTATATAAGATAGAATACATTTCAATTCTTCACTACAAGACTTTACCAGCCTCAAATGAATTTCATCCTAACCCATACAATTTTTATTTTTGAATTTCTTAACAATCTCTGTGAATTCCTCAGGAGTTACAGGTTTTATAATAAACATCTCCTGTATATTGGGTGGAACAGCGATGAAAGGTAATTTTATCCATCAATTGAGGAAAACGCATTTTAAAACATTCCAAAAATTTAGTGGACACCTTAGATGGCGATCCCTGTACACTACAATTATGATTATGAGTTTTTCCGGACAGTTCAGTATAGTTGAGGCTAAAGTAATCATCCACCGCCTCCTCAAATAAAGTTTCAAAATAAAATTCTGCTTATCGAGCCGCCATAACATAAATATTGTCGCGAAACTCCAAATGGCGAACCCCAAGTGGTTCGTAAACTCCACTTTGAGAAACCCTGTACTAAAAAAATGGCGCATTCGGAAGTAGTAAAATCCTGGTGTTACAGTGTCATTGGACAATCTTACGAGTTGCACTAATAATTGTGCTATAAAATATTCGAAAGTTGAAATTTATTTGAAGTATGTCCAATTCAAATTTGGTTATTATGGAATATGAAAGCAATATGCAAGAAGTGAAAGAATTCCTGTAGATCCAATTAAATGTCTAATTATCTCATAGAATTTCGCTTGATGCATCGCCCGATTCCATGAATAAAGAAATCGATTTTTTTCATACCAGCGAGCATATAGGACATTATTGTAGGAAAGTAATTTTAAGATTAAATATTTCAGTTTCCTCCAAAAGTTGATGGAATGTTGTTTGATCTCTATGATTGTTAAGATGTCGATTAGTGTTGAATTTCGGGCGATATGTGGTTTACGAAAAAACAGACTGTTGTGTGTTTGTCTTATAAGTTCAAAGTGAGTTGTTATTCACAATTGTTTACAGGGTGTTTAGAGCATAGTTGCCTATTGAGCGTTGCTGCAGAACAGGATCTATTTGAGATTTGAAAATTAAAATCATATGGCCATATGCCATCACCATATCAGCATACTCAGCGTTGGTGAAATTAGGCATATCAACAACCAAAATTAAAACAACAGTAGCAGAAAGTCGATAAAAGTAACAAAAACAAAAAGATACAAATTTAAAAAACTGAACAACGCGGCACAGACACTTCTAACAGCAGAGATAGTTAAAGCTCGAATGACGGTAGGGTCAAGTCAGCGGCGACTAACCCAATCCAACATAAGGACAGAAATAGTAATAATAATTCACACGCGTCTGAAACGGGCAGGTAAAATTTCCTTGCTCGCTGTGTTGTGTCGAAATCCGTACTTTTATTTAGGTGCGACTTTCTTCACTCTTCTGTCTAAAACCTTATTTGGCAGTATTATTTTTTTTATTGACTTACGTAAATAGCATTAGGTTAGCAACGTTTTAAACCAAAGTACATTTTAAAATAAAACTAAGTTTGTAATAGCTGTAACTTTTTTTTAAATTTCAATAGGAGTGGAGATGTTTTCATACTTTCATATTTTTTTTTAATAAAAGGCCCTCGTGTTAATTTTGTGGTGTTATCTGTAACAATAAATACGTTTTTTTTCAAACACACACTCATGTAGACTTAATACAATAAGAAAAATGCATGTAAAAGCACACGCAAAAAAAGTTATGGGGCTTCGAAGGGTACCTAATAAAAAAATCATACCTCCGTAACCGTTATACTAAGGACCCAGGTTCCAAGACTGAAAAGGTAGCAAATGACCCTACCAACGCCCCAAAAAAATTTGACGGTCCATGTGCCGCACACCCTGTATATAAAGAACATAAAGAAGATGGTAAATGGCATCTTCTTCAATTTCTACTTGATTCGATGAATGATAAAAAGTTCTTGGCCTATGAGGGGATCGAACCCGCGACCTTCGCTTCATTAGCACGACGCTCTAATCAACTGAGCTAATGGTCCATTTGATCTACAGCTAATCTCAAGTTCATATCAGTGAAAGCGATAATGATTAAACAATGTATATTTTTCAATTTTCCGAGAGATTTTCTTAATATTTTTTTCCGTAAGAACCATGTACAGCGTATTAGAAAACCACAAAAAAAATCCAGCCAAATCAGTCAAGCCGTTTTCATGCTATGCCGTGACAACGAAAACCGGGTTTCATTTTTATATATAAAGATTTGGAAAGCAGCATATTTTCTGAGATATATCGAAATATAAGACTCTTTTCTTGTTTCAGGCACTCGACACCAACGAAGACTCCCAAACTCTATCTAAACCCCTGAAAGTCCCCGTAAGCAACAACGTACTAACACTGCCACCCCAACCGAAACTCAGGTCAACCAATATAAACGAAATAACGAAACACGAAGGCACCAATTTCGATCCAACGAAAACCGATCATGATTTCGAGCTGGAAAGACGTACACCTGAAGGAAAGGACAGCGATTCTTTGCTGGAAACGTCGCCCACAGAATCCAACGAAAATTCGTACACCACAGACGTTAACGGAAAAGTTACCGTACATGTGGTTGTAACCATAAACGGAAATGGTACACTCTCCGACTTGAAGAAGCAAAGAATGCAGATAAGAAATAACAGTGGGGATGTCAGTACTTTGTCTTCGCCGGTTAACAGTATTACAGACAATGATTCTTGTAGCAAATAAGAATGGTTCAAGCAATCATAAGCCCTTGACTGATCAATAAATAAACACAATCCGAGTTTATCTTTTTCAATTATGCGGTTTATTTCCAGAGTAAATTGGAAAATGGCTGTGATCGAAGATCTTCCACCGAGGTATCCATGCTGAGAGTCACTGAATATATTATTTGCTTTAAGAAATTCCAAAAACCTATTTAACATTGATATCTCAAATATTTTTGAAAAATGGTAGAACACCAATAGGTCTATAATTTTCAATAGCACTCTTAACTCCTTTTTAAAAATGGGTTGTATAATAGAAATTTTCAACTGATTCGGAAAAATTCCATATATAAAGGAGTTATTAATTATATAAGACAGAATACATTTCAATTCTTCACTACAAGACTTTACCAGCCTCAAATGAATTTCGTCAAAACCAATACAATTTTATTTTTGAATTTCTTCACAATATGTGTGATTTACTCAGGAGTTACAGGTTTTATAATAAACATCTCCTGTATATTGGGTGGAACAGCGATGAAAGGTAATTTTATCCATCAATTGAGGAACACGCATTTTAAAACATTCCAAAAATTTAGTGGACACCTTAGATGGCGATCCCTGTACACTACAATTATGATTATGAGTTTTTCCAGACAGTTCAGTATAGTTCAGGCTAAAGTAATCATCCACCGCCTCCTCAAATAAAGTTTCAAAATAAAATTCTGCTTATCGAGCCGCCATAACATAAATATTGTCGCATGAAACTCCAAATGGCGAACCCCAAGTGGTTCGTAAAGTCCTCTTTGAGAAACCCTTTACTAAAAAAATGGCGCATTCGGAAGTAGTAAAATCCTGGTGTTATAGTGTCATTGGACAATCTTATGAGTTGCACTAATAATTGTGCTATAAAATATTCGAAAGTTGAAATTTATTTGAAGGATGTCCAATTCAAATTTGGTTATGAAATATGAAAACAATATGCAAGAAGTGAAAGAATTCCTTGTAGATCCAATTAAATGTCTAATTATCTCATAGAATTTCGCTCGATGCATCGCCCGATTCCATGAATAAAGAAATCGATTTTTTTCATACCAGCGAGCATATAGGACATTATTGTAGGAAAGTAATTTTAAGATTGAATATTTCAGTTTCCTCCAAAAGTTGATGGAATGTTGTTTGATCTCTATGATTGTTAAGATGTCTATTAGTGTTGAATTTCGGGCGATATGTGGTTTACGAAAAACAGACTGTTGTGTGTTTATCTTATAAGTT
Source organism: Micraspis discolor (assembly GCA_030674115.1). Lineage (NCBI taxonomy): Eukaryota > Metazoa > Arthropoda > Insecta > Coleoptera > Coccinellidae > Micraspis > Micraspis discolor. The sequence goes on from JARTUT010000020.1 coordinate 400,011, forward strand.
CAAAGTGAGTTGTTATTCACAATTGTTTACAGGGTGTTTAGAGCATAGTTGCCTATTGAGCGTTGCTGCAGAACAGGATCTATTTGAGATTTGAAAATTAAAATCATATGGCCATATGTCATCACCATATCAGCATACTCAGCGTTGGTGAAATTAGGCATATCAACAACCAAAATTAAAACAACAGTAGCAGAAAGTCGATAAAAGTAACAAAAACAAAAAAATACAAATTTAAAAAACTGAACAACGCGGCACAGACACTTCTAACAGCAGAGATAGTTAAGGCTCAAATGACGGTAGGGTCAAGTCAGCGGCGACTAACCCAATCCAACTTAAGGACAGAAATAGTAATAATAATTCACACGCGTCTAAAACGGGCAGGTAAAATTTCTTTGCTCGCTGTGTTGTGTCGAAATCCGTACTTTTATTTAGGTGCGACTTTCTTCACTCTTCTGACTAAAACCTTATTTGGCAGTATTATTTTTTTTATTGACTTACGTAAATAGCATTAGGTTAGCAACGTTATAAACCAAAGAACATTTTAAAATAAAACTAAGTTTGTAATAGCTGTAACTTTTTTAAATTTCAATAGGAGTGGAGATGTTTTCATACTTTCATAATTTTTTTTTTTTTTAATAAAAGGCCCACGTGTTAATTTTGTGGTGTTATCTGTAACAATAAATACGTTTTTTTTCAAACACACACTCATGTAGACTTAATACAATTAAAAAAAATGCATGTAAAAGCCCACGCAAAAAAAGTTATGGGGCTTCGAAGGGTACATTTTGGGTAATTTAGAAAAACCTAATAAAAAAAATCATACCTCCGTAACCGTAACACTAAGGACCCAGGTTCCAAGACTGAAGAAGTAGCAAATGACCCTACCAACGCCCCAAAAAAATTTGACGGTCCATGTGCCGAACACCCTGTATATAAAGAACATAAAGAAGATGGTAAATGGCATCTTCTTCAATTTCTACTTGATTCGATGAATGATAAAAAGTTCTTGGCCTATGAGGGGATCGAACCCGCGACCTTCGCTTTATTAGCACATCGCTCTAACCAACTAAGCTAATGGTCCATGGTCAAGCCGTTTTCATGTTATGCCAACGAAAAACGGGTTTCATTTTTAAATATAAAGATTTGGAAAGCAACAGGGCATATTTTCTGAGATATATCGAAATATAAGACTGTTTTCTTGTTTCAGGCACTCGACACCAACGAAGACTCCCAAACCCTATCTAAGCCCCTGAAAGTCCCCGTAAGCAACAACGTACTAACACTGCCACCCCAACCGAAACTCAGGTCAACCAATATAAACGAAATAACGAAACACGAAGGCACCAATTTCGATCCAACGAAAACCGATCATGATTTCGAGCTGGAAAGACGAACACCTGAAGGAAAAGACAGCGATTCTTTGCTGGAAACGTCGCCCACAGAATCCAACGAAAATTCGTATACCACAGACGTTAACGGAAAAGTTACCGTACATGTGGTTGTAACCATAAACGGAAATGGTACACTTTCCGACTTGAAGAAGCAAAGAATGCAGATAAGAAATAACAGTGGGGATGTCAGTACTTTGTCTTCGCCGGTTAACAGTATTACAGACAATGATTCTGCCGCAATTCCAACAGCAGATGTGATAAGATTCACTGGTGAGACAGATGAAGAAAATGTCGGTTATACGAAATCGAGAAGATGCTGTGTAATACAATAGATGCTCATCAAAACGACTACTTTTTATTAGTCCACATTGTGATATATGCCTCAGCAAGTATTCTTCAATTCTAAAAAGTTCCTCTTGTTTGCCATTAGAGTCGATGAAAATTATTCAACTGCATTCACAATTCGATATGGATATTTTATCGAAAAGTTTTATACTCTGGTAAATTAGAATATAGATTGATTCACGAAGATGGCCTATTTAGATTATGTAACACTCACCACAGGTTTTGGCTGAAAATTTGTATGTTGAGGATCGAGAAAATGATCTTTTTCCCTAAAATTTTTCCTCAACAATTCATCTTAGAGTTATTACGGAAACTGACTACTACTTTACAATGTTAAATGGCAGGATATAGTGCATCATTGTTTAGATAGCTTATAAGATAGCTCAGATATTGATACTTGGACGAAAAAATGGGGAGACTAGGGAACAAAAATATGTCGGTCAGGATCCTTACCCAATAACTCTCTTCTTCTTCCACATATCTTAGGTCTTAGGCCTGTGTTTTACAACTCTCAGTTGTCTTGGGATATTGATGACCATAAATCCACCCATCTCTTTGGGGGCCTTCCTAAGGCACGTCGTGTCTGTGGTATACAATCCCTAGCGATTTTTGCTAGTCTTCCCGTAGTCATCCTATCCACGTGATCATTCCAGGCTCTTCTACGCTTACGTCCCCACCTGGCAATGTCATCTACTTGACATTCGTGCCTTATGTCAGTGTATAGTGTCAGAGTATAACATGGGAGAGTACGAGATGCTTAAATGTGTTGAAACTTGTTGAACAGCTTTGGTTATTATATTTTCTTTTAACCATTTATTGGCTCTAGAAAAAATTTCAATTTACTCGCTGCCTTAAAGAGTCCTTAATAAAAAAAAAAATAATCAATTTGTTTTAATTCTTCGGTTATGAGATAGGAAGTGTTGAAAATTTTTATATATCATTTATATACATATTATTCAATGTAGATTGAATTTATCGTGTACATATCAATAATTGCAAATGTATACATTTGTAAATTGTCGACTAGTGACAATAATATGCATTCCAAATATTGTGATAAGTTTTGAATGTTTTTTTATGAGTTGTTTTTTTTTTAATGAAATGGTATGCGGAGTTTGATGACAAGATGGAAATTTTGTTGGTGTATATACTCACTTTGGTTATTTCGTCCATGTTTATTATTTTGTACTTATCAAACTTAGTACCTACTCGTTTTTTAAGTATTATTAAGTATTTAAGTATCACGAAGATTATGCCTATAGCAGTTTTAATCTTTACTGTATTCTTTTATATTTCTCAGTCATGAAGAAATGAAATAATATTTTGAAAAATTTTATCAGTTTTATTTGTTGATCTTTCTGTTCAAATAACCGGATTAGTGTATATCTGATATCTACGATTTAAGGGAGATAAAAACGAAACGAATTATATATTGTTACGTTTTTCCTCAGCGAAATAGAAAAACAATACAAGTCTTCTTTAAACTAATTTATATTCACACTTAACTAACAATAATCAATAATTTATATACACAATTTATCTACTGAATTTCACTAGGAACACCTGTTTATTCGTCGGTAAGTTCTATCCATGAATGAATCCATGAATCGGCTTCAGTCATTTATATCCGGCGCTGTTTTTCTAGAAGTTACCAGAAAGATGCTTCACATTCCAGAACGATCGTAGCGGTCTTTTATGTGACAGCTTTATGGCGAGCGGTCCCTTTCATCATGTTCCTAATCCCTTTGTCGGCGCATGAAGCGGAACTCCTCTGTTGTCGCAGCAGTCATTAAAATGTTCATATTCGGTTTTGTTACAATATATACTTCCCAGACAAAGCATTTGACCATTTAGGCCATATAAAGCATACATTATAATTTCAGGGTTGTGAAGTATGTAAAGAATTGTGATTAATTCTTTTTGATTTTCATCAAACAGATATCCCAAGTAACATTTTTGGTAACCGGAAGATTTATGAATTGAAATTGGTGTTATTAGTGATTCATATTAGGGATACCTGAGGTATTTTAGTTCATATAGGATTTGCAAAAATTATTGATTCTCAAAAGTTTCTATAAACCATAGATTTTCAACTGTTCATAAAAACTTCAGGTTATAGTACCAAAAGGTTCATAATATGTGTTTATAAAGGTGATAGGAACCCGCCTATGAAACATCAAGAGCAAGATGATACAACAGTTATTATAGGGCGTTCTATAGAAGTGTTTGAAACTTCGTAATGTAACCGATAGTGTTCAGTGTTTTCAAGTATTCATCAAGTCATTTATATACATAAAAATCATGTATTTCCATTACTGAGTACCCTCATAAACCAAGATGAGAATAAGTAATAAAAAGGTATTTTTAAATTCAATTTCATAATTACTTGAAAGTTTTTGACATCACTGCATTTTCATAGTTTGCAGAATAACCTATAAAATTATTAAATTTACACCCAACAATCGGGAAAAAAATTTCTTCAGGTCCTTATTGAAATTATTTATTGTCTAGATGGAGAACAAGAGGTAAATGGCCAATATTAAAAAACAGTTATTGTTTCAAAAGGAGAACTTTTCTTAATTAAAAAAAAAATGAAGAACATAAAAAATGTTTTTCAAGCTGTTATGGTGTCAACAGAATCCTTTTTTCCATCAATCAATCTCTTCTCTTCCTCAGACTAGTGAAATCAAATTCGTTCAGCAAAGAGAAATGGTCGGGATGAACTGTATAAGCCTTAAACCTCTTGAAATACATAAATTTCAAGAATTTACTTTGAACGGACTCCGATGCTGTAATATATTTATTGTGGTATGGCTTCCATACAACACTGCAGTATTCTAGCTTACTTTGAACTAAGCAGAAATATACAGCTTGTACAGCATTTAAATTTGAAAATTCCCGGCAGTTGCGAAAGAGGAAGCCCAATGAGTTATTTGCATTGCAAATAATGCTCTCAATGTGCGGGACGAACGAAAGCCTGTTGTCAAACAAAACGCCCAAGTCTTTAGTCTCTACTTCAAACTCAACAGGAAACCGCCTCCTGGCCTTACATTTTTCAATATTCAAAGGCAGTCCGTTAGCGGAACACCATTCTGAGAGGCGCCCAATGTCTTGCAGTAGGCGACACTCAGCTGTGTCGACAATTCTCCTGAGGAATTTGAGATCATCAACGAAAACGAGCTTCATCGATACTAATGTTTCGCATACATCGTCGATAAAAATGAGGAACAAAAGAGGCCCCAGGTTGGAACCTTGCGGAACTCCAGAACAGGCGATGAAGTAGATTGATTTTACACCAAGAGATCAGGATTATAGCCTCTATTCCATCTAGAGGAATGAAATGAAGGTACATCTTTTCCATCAAAAATCAAATAGAAATTATTGTCTTTCATTCAGTCAGCTAAAGCTATTCCACTTCTATTATTATTATTATAACCCCACATTACGTGGTAAGAATTAAAATCACCGCGATAAATTGAAGGATGAGGAAGATTTATATCCAAGTTTCTTGGCTATGATTTAATAAAACAAAATTCGTGAAGCAAATAAATTACAAACATACAAATAACTGTGAGTACTAGCTCTTTTATAGTCATATACAGGATGAGTCTTCAACTACTACATTAATTTCATTATATTCTAGATACACTTTTTTTTCCTATAAAATTTTTTTAAATTGGGTCCGTTTCAAAGATACGGGGTATTGAAATGTTTTTTGCTTATAACTTTATAATAGATCATTCGAATAAATTGAATTTTGCAGGTTAGAAAAAATGGAACACATCATTTCTATTAAACACACTTTCTTTATCCTCCAAGGTCTTCAAGTTATTGCATCATCAACTCTTAAAGTCTCCAAAACTTGCTCTAAAATATGTAGTTACGAAATACATCTTCTTAGCTTTTTTTGTTTCTTGAACATTTTAGAAAAATTTATTATTCCACATTTGTCTTCCGCAAATGTACTGTTTCCAAGATACTCGATATTGAATGATTTGAAATTTAGAAAGAAGGTGAGAAAATTTCTCCGTTTCCTGGATCCGAACCTGACCTCAAAAAAATTACTGAACCGGAACTAAACCACGTTGGCACAGTTTTCCCTTTTTCGAAATCATTATGATCACTGAGAATTTTGAAGTTGAATGATATAAAAAATTTCACCTTTTTAATGGATCGATGAAACTTGAGAATGATAGTTAAAATTTTTTTTTCCATTGTAAATAATTTGAACCATTTTTAAATTTTTTTTTTAATTCAAAGGTACGTTATAAACTACTCCGTTACTGTTTCATGATAGAACAGGTGAAATACTAACTACGATAAAAACTTAGATCTATTAAATTTTAAAAACGAAGTTACAAAAACAATTATTGAAATGAATTAAAACGTTCTATTTGCTTCGTTTTTTGATTAGTTCAATTCTCTAATATACAATACTCAATATTTCATCTCATATTTTTAAAAATAAATATCTATTTCCAGTGAAAACCTTTGTACTCTATTTCATGACAGAAAACGTAACTTTCAACTCAAGAAATTCTTTTTCAAGAATAAATTGAATCAGCTTTAATTTGATGAGTACATTCGAATCACATGAGATATATCTATGAAATATCTGATAATCATGAAGGTAACTTGAAAAAACCGAATGATCCATAACGCTTTGAACGGCTACATTAATTTTCAAAATGAATATTTTCAGTACCTTGAGAAATTATAGCAAATATTACCCTGATATGAACAGGACCATGTTTCTACTTTGAAATGAATACCTACATAACTTACATAATGTATCAAGTGGTGGCGAGAAAAAATAGAAGAGGAAAAAAGTACTTTTTATCGCTTCAAGAATATGTCAAAATTAACGCGTTAGACAAAAACTGACCCTGTATAATGATCTGAGTATTGACAGCTGTCATAAACTGACTATGAGGAAGCATCCAATTTAAGCAAGCAGATGGAGTAAAACCTTTTTGAAGTCCCCTGGTGTGTCATTCTGGAAAGAAGGAAAAAAATTAGGTCATGATGTTGTGCAATTTTGGAATAAGATAACAGTTTACTCTAAAATAAGTTAAGTGCTAGCTTGAGAGTCCCGCTCATTGCAGCATCTGGACGGGATGTATGTTGCTCTAGTATCTCGAGAACGCGCAAATGCTACCCACGTGAAACGTGGTTTCTGGACAGATTCTGATCGAATCATAGAATCCCAATTAAGTTTTGTTCTAAGCCGCTATTTTGATGTAACATTTTTCAGTTTTGGTTGGAAAATTCTCTCTGAGCGGGAAAATTCGAAAAAAAATCGAAAATAGAGCTCCGCTGAAACAAGAATAACTTCGAGGTTTTTGGATGAAAAATGTTCATTTTTGGGATTTTTCAAGATGTAAGATTGATGTATCCACTTTAAAAATCTAAATCGCGATTCATGATACAGGGGGTGAAAAAAGTTACGGATGACAAAATCGTGAAAAATCAATTTTTTCGAATTAGAACCCCATTTTTTTATGGCAGATATTGAATCTACGTTAAAAAATAATGCGAGTGTATGCTTCACACCCTTGCCCTAAAGTGGATATTTGCTGAGTTATTCACAAAAACTGTTTTTCGTCTTGAATTTTCAGCTATTTCTTTTCCCTTCACGCCAAAAAAGATGAAATTTTCAAGACCAGCGATTTTTTCAATTTCTATTAAAAACACTTTCTTTATCCTCCAAGGTCTTCAAATTATTGCATCATCAACTCTTAAAGTCTCCAAAACTTGCTCTAAAATATGTAGTTACGAAATACATCTTCTTAGCATTTTTTGTATTCTTGAACATTTTAGAAAAATTTATTATTCCACATTTGTCTTCCGCAAATGTACTGTATCTAAGATACTCGATATTGAATGATTTGAAATTTAGAAAAAAGGTGAGAAATTTTCTCCCTTTTCTGGATCCGAACCTGACCTCGAAAAAATTACTGAACCGGAACTAAACCACGTTGGCACAGTTTTCCCTTTTTCGAAATCATTAGGATCACTGAGAATTTTGAAGTTGAATGATATAAAAAATTTCACCTTTTTAATGGATCGATGAAACTTGAGAATGATAGTTAAAATTTTTTTTTCCATTGTAAATAATACGCAAATCATTTTATGTATTTGATCCATTTTTTAAAATATTGTTTTTTTTAATTTAAAGGTAGGTTATAAACTACTCCGTTACTGTTTCATGATAAAACAGGTGAAACACTAACTACGATAAAAACTTAGATCTATTAAATTTTAAAAACGAAGTTACAAAAACAATTATCGAAATGAATTAAAACGTTCTATTTGCTTCGTTTTTTGATTAGTTCAATCCTCCAATATACAATACTCAATATTTCATCTCACATTTTTAAAAATAAATATCTTTTTCCAGTGAAAACCTTTGTACTCTATTTCTTATTCCTAATTCCTATATTTCTTAATTTCTATTATGACAGAAAACGTAACTTTCAACTTAAGAAGTTCTTTTTCCGGAATAAATTAAATCAGCTTTAATTTGATGAGTACATTCGAATCACATGAGATATATCTATGAAATATCTGATAATCATGAAGGTAACTTGAAAAAACCGAATGATCCATAACGCTTTGAACGGCTACATTCATTTTCAAAATGAATATTTTCAGTACCTTGAGAAATTATAGCAAATATTACCCTGATATGAACAGGACCATGTTTCTACTTTGAAATGAATACCTACATAACTTACATAATGTATCAAGTGGTGGCATAGCCCAATTTGAATATTCATAATAGAAAGAGAAAAAATAGAAGAGGAAAAAAGTGCTTTTTATCGCTTCAAGAATCTGTCAAAATTAACGCGTTAGACAAAAACTGACCCTGTATAATGATCTGAGTATTGACAGCTGTCATAAACTGACTATGAGGAAGCATCCAATTTAAGCAAGCAGATGGAGTAAAACCTTTTTGAAGTCCCCTGGTGTGTCATTCTGGAAAGAAGGAAAAAAAATTAGGTCATGATGTTTTGCAATTTTGGAATAAGATAACAGTTTACTCTAAAATAAGTTAAGTGAGAGCCTGTCCAGAAAGCGCGATATGCTAGCTTGAGAGTTCCACTCATTGCAGCATCTGGACGTGATGTATGTTGCTCTAGTATCTCGAGAACGCGCAAATGCTACCCACGTGAAACGTGGTTTCTGGACAGATTCTGATCGGATCATAGAATCCCAATTAAGTTTTATTCTAAGCCGCTATTTTGATGTAACATTTTTCAGTTTTATTTGGAAAATTCTCTCTGAGAAATGGAAAATTCGAAAAAAAATCGAAAATAGAGCTCCGCTGAAACAAGAATAACTTCGAGGTTTTTGGATGAAAAATTTTCATTTTTGGGATTTTTCAAGATGTAAGATTGATGTATCCACTTTAAAAATCTAAATCGCGATTCATGATACAGGGGGTGAAAAAATCGCTCTCAAAGTTAGGGATGACAAAATCGTGAAAAATCAATTTTTTCGAATTAGAACCCCATTTTTTTATGGCAGATATTGAATCTACGTTAAAAAATAATGCGAGTGTATGCTTCACACCCTTGCCCTAAAGTGGATATTTGCTGAGTTATTCACAAAAAACTGTTTTTCGTCTTGAATTTTCAGCTATTTCTTTTCCCTTCACGCCAAAAAGATGAAATTTTCAGGACCAGCGATTTTTTCACCCCCTGTATCATGAATCGCGATTTCGATTTTTAAAGTGGATACATCAATTTTACATCTTGAAAAATCCTAAAAATGAAAATTTTCCATCCAAAAACCTCGAAGTTATTCTTGTTTCAGCGGAGCTCTATTTTCGATTTTTTTTTCGAATATTCCCGCTCAGAGAGAATTTTCCAACCAAAACTGAAAAAAAAAACTGGTGATACGTTATCAGAATTAAATTAATTATAAAAATAAGGTAAAATTACATTACTTTTGTCTATTTGGATCGAACAAATTTAGGAAAGCACTGACGTGAGAGGAGAGCTTTGTTCGACAATTTACCCTTTTCTGGGAATATGAAAACCCTAGCTCATCCTCTCGGAAGATAGAGAGTATACGGCCGGTCGAAGGGATATACTCAACATTTACTCTGCATTGATCACTTGAAAGAGAAGGAGCGTCGGCGTAAGCACAAGCAACAAGCATAAGGTATTAAGTTATATTGAAGTAATAAATACTAGTAATATTTAGTATTAAAGCAATAAACACATTAACGATATCTAGTAATATTGAAATGAATATTAATTGAAGCAGTAAATAAAAAAAAGAATGGTACTTGAAGGTGGGTACATACTATTTCATTCCTCAAAAATCATAAATATAGTGATTCATTGCGGCAAATATCCTAGCGAACCAATGCAAGTAAAGCACGTTTATAGTCTCCAGAGGCATCATTCTGAAAATGATTAACAAGAATCAAGAAATTATTAGGCTGCTATTTCAGGAGCTCAAAACATTGAAGTGATATTATTATTGAAAATTATGAAATAGATGATCAAAATTACAGATTCTTGGTTTCAGCAATATTCAGTATAAAAGAACACTGAGGGGAAGTCAGAAGCTTCTGCGCGCTTGATAATAATAATGATAATAATTTAGATTTTTATTTCCATTGTGAAGAAATCTGAGGGAGAAGTTCACTCAGAGGAATTCTACCACTTATTTTATTTGTCTTGTAAAAATAATCAGAAGTTTTACGTTCACAATATAGATCTACGCCAAAAAAATTATTGTGGATCAACACGTGAAACCTGCAAAGCATATTTCCAATATGCAGAAATTATCATCGTAACAAACCTTGAGAGGTTGCCTCCAACAACAGAAGCCAAAAAAAGATGACCTAAATGAGTTTAATAAAGATTTGTGCAAGGCAATGATTGCCAGTGAGTTGAGCAAGTTAAATAATCCCAACCTGAACGAAATTTTAGGAATATATTGTAAACTAAATATTCCAGTCGAGTCGACCTCACGTAAAGCAAGTGTCGACTTAATTTTTAAACAAATATTAGGTTGTATCAAAAACGAAGTCAATTAAAACTATTTCTATTAAGTAGTAGACGAAACCTGTGATTCGTGCTGTAGATATATCATGCATTAATAGCTGTTATAGGGGAAACAGATAATTTTTCTTCAAAAAAAGCTAATAATTCAACAATTGCACCAAATCGTCCAAGAAGAATAAGAATAAGAAAAAGCTGTACACAAGATCCCTTGAAGTATCTCGCAGCTAAAATTTATAACTGCCTGGATCTTGGCAAGCCGTGTGTTTATGGACTTGGCCTTTCGATGGTTTGTTTTTGGAGTCTAATGAAATACGTGGACATGTCTTATTGTGGTTCAAAGGCTACCTGGAGCAGAAAAAATAATGCGTTCAAATAGGGGAGACTCTGAGTACAGTAGAGAAACTTTTGGGCTTCCACAGAGTACTTGGTCGTGTAGTTTTCATTGTATATATTGATTGAATATTTCTGACTGAGTTTATAGTGGACATAATTACATTTGCAGGTGGAACAGCAATTTGACACACCTATAAAGGAGATGTTAAGATATTGAATTCTATAGATCATATGCTGTTAACAATAAATTCAGACAAAACAAAATTCGTAGCATTCACTAACTATGAACAACAACTACCACAATGAGGAATATATCACGATAAATATAACAGATCGACTCACATATGTTGGAGTATTTTTGGACAATCACCTAAGATGGGACAAAAGATATCAATCCTATAAAAACATAAGTTCGATGTCTGATCACTAAATTTAAGTTGCTCAAATCTTATTGTGATACCGCTTTGCTGGAGACAACATACAGGGTACTTTACAGCCTCAACTCACGTATGGAATTCTTTCTTGGGGAGGAATATCCAAAACACATTTACGATAGGCCGAAATAGCTCAGATGGATGCTGCAGATTATTTATAGTAGGCCATTCAGTTTTCAAATAATTGGAAATACGACATACGAAAATAAAGGTCTAAAGGTGTAACCATGAACAGAGTGCCTCGCCGATTACTTCGCATTTCGTTCCATTCGTTCACGCATAAACTAAGTGGGTCCGATTTACGTCTAGGAGATGACATAAGATCTACATAAGATTAGAATGTCAACGACAATTGTCATTTCAGAGTAGGAATCGACATGGGTGAAATGAATTGACTAGGGATTGTAAAACTGGTTCTATGCTGGGTAAATTTTTGAATTTCATAAATACATATCGTAGACTGTTGAACTATAAGAGAATACCTCACCAGGGCTCTTACGAATCCTATGAATTGAAGAAATTTCAAAATATTATACGAGATATGGGTTAATATTGTAATTGGAATGATCTGACAAAGTTCTGTGAACGTCGGACGTGACTGATGATCTGGAAATTTGTGTTTGAGCCGAAGTAAGCTATTTTCAGCAATTAATTTAAAATATTTTTACTTGCGATTGGAAGATATGAATAGCCCTATCCAAACGTCCGATTCTCGGGGAAGACACATATGAAAACGGCTTTTCCTGATCGTGTCAGTGGAAAAAGCCTTTTTCAATTTTACCGGACCATCTTTCGCGAAAAAACGAGAAATCGGTGTTTTGGGTAAATTTTTTTGAAAATGTTAGCGTGGCCGTAAAGGCATGTGAAATGCACCTAACGAAAGGCCGTCTTAAGAACTTTACTGTGCTCGCTTCGCTCGCAAGATCGCCTTCCCCTTTCTACCTCGAAATATCGCATTTCTAAACCCCTCGCCGACCGAAAGTTTTTTGATCTCCTTCGGTGGTTACCTGTATCGAACCATCGATTACCACAGAAATATTCCTTATTGTTTTTAATATATTGGGAAAATCCAAAAGTATTAACTTATAGACTATAACTATAATATATACATATCTTTATCCATCTTTTTGTGTCGCATTTTTCCAGAGATCGGAAAAATTAAAACGGGGATAAAAGCTCCTGACAAGACCTCAGTGTTTTCCTTCATTTTCTATAAAATGCACTGATGAATATAGGCTCATCTTTGAAACAGATGAAATGAAACTGTAACTAATGATTACGCTGATTACTATTGGAGATGCTTATTATTTATGCTCCAAAAGATTTCTCAAAGGATATTGGAGATATTGAAATTATTATATTCATATTGCTCTTTACTTCACGAGTATGATGTAAATTTGAACGAGCAATGTGATCGGCATGATGAAATTATAAGAAAATTAAGAACATGAAGCAAAGCACTATATTGATTTGTAATCAAGAACATGCAATCTATATGAGACATTATTTATATAAGAGGAAAAAATATCTCACCTCTATGCAACTTTCCAAAGTTTTATCATACATCTTCTCGAACTCCTCCTTTATGGTCGCTAGATCAATTTCTGAACGACTGACAATAATTCTTATCAATGAATCGTCATCTGTACCCGCTCCATCCATTGCATCATGAAGTTTTCTAGCGAAAAAGGTTGCTGGGTTTTGAACACACTCCACTGTAATGAAACGTATAAAGTTCGTGTATTACTAGATACACAGGGAGTTCTATCTCACTCGGTATGTTACTTATCCCAAAGAGAATAGGGAAATTTTATGAAACAGGTCGAATGATTTTGTTTGGGGGACATCTTTTGACGTATATTTGACACTTCAAACAGTAAACTCGCGCTTTTTAATGGAGAACTGAAAATTAGGGTTCTAATTTGAAAAACAGAAGATATGTCCAATTTATTATCATAATTTTCAACACAAAATTGGAAGCACCCTGTGATGATATTTTTGAAATCCAAAAGATGCATGACCTTTTCACATCCTTCCTCTTACTGACTGAACATATTTGACTTTTTTTCCAGTTTTTTTTTTGGATATTTTGAAAACTATTCAATTCAATACAATGGTTTTAACAGAAATGTATTCACTATTGAATACTCGATCGTACCAGGAATGGAAAACTTGAAACAAAATTTCTTCGTCGAATTTATTTTCACTCCCTGTATAACCGGAAGTTTTTGGGTTTCGAAAATATTTTAGCTCTGTAGAGAACTTCGAACAATATCATAACCCCAATTTTCAGATTTCAAATATGTCTAGTTCTCCAGAAACGTCTAATAGGCACTCGAACTTGAGACACCATGTATTAATAAAGTGATAATTAGACACAAAACAAGTTTCATTCATTATGCATAATTGTTTTTCACAAACTAAACGAGTCATAAATACAACTTTTAAACGGTATTAGGCACTGATTCTACTCACCAACTGCCAATAGAGCATCCAAATAATCACCGCTCAACTCGTGTTTCAACGCTTGTTCGATAGTATTTCCAGAAACATCTTTATATTCTTCAAAGATTCTATGAAGTTGTGCGAAGCTTTCATGGGCCAGTGTTTTGTAAAAGATACTTTCTTCTGTTCCAAGCTGACCTTCACCTCCGGCGTAGAGCTCTTCGGCCCTTGCTCTGGCTTCACCATCATCTATATCATTGCAGTCGTTTCTTGTTTTCGTCAATATGAGGGTAAGAAATCTTCCTAAGTTTCCTGAAGTTTCTGAACATACTTGTTCAACAAGAGGCCTCTCGTATACTGAAAAAAAAACAGTACTTATACATATATCATTCTCGCTCCTTACGAGTGTATCTGTCGATTTTTTGACTCTATTGAGAAATTGAACAAGCCTGAATTTAATTATTAGGCAACAGTTTCAACCTTGTTCCTTTTATAATTCCAGAAATTGAAGGGTAAGTAGTATTTTAGAGACAGTACGTTTTCTATACAATTTTTTCAAAAATAGAAATTGTTCAGATCAGGTTCTCAGCCTTACAACTTTCATAGAATCAGGCTTCAATGATAGGTTGAAAACAGGAGCTGCTTTCACTGATTTATCTTCGCCATATGACACTGTGTGGAAAGATGGATTAATTTTCCAACTCTATACCCATTTAAAGTGTGGCAACGATTATTAGAAAATATGTTATCTGATAGAAGATTTCGTCTTTTTATTGACAATAAGAGTATAAGATTCTCCTATCGAACATAATTTCTATCCAAAATACTTAGGAGTTAAATTAGATTCATCTTACAATTACGAGGCTCATTTGAATGATCTGAGCCTAAAACTGAAAACAAGGAATAATATTCTTCAGAAATAAGCTCGGAGTGATGATGCTTCCACTCTTCACACAGCATCTCTAGCCCTAGTCTTTTCTGCAGCTGAGTATTGTTGCTCTGTTTAGTTTAATAGTGCACATACACAAAAATCGATGCACAATTGAATACATCCATGAGAATAATTACTGGCACTCATTCATTTCATACATTCCACATAATGAAATTCCGAGACACGTAAACCATTCTGGTATAATACATTCTTCAATATGAACATAAGCATAACGCCCCTTCAAGGTGAGAATAAAAGAACATCAGGAGCTGTGTTAGACGCCGATAGATCCAAGTTAGTCCAAAGTGCTGTGGTTGAAAATGAACTCATAACATGATATATCGATCATAATCAAAGAAGAGGAGTCTGCAAGAAGAAAAATCAATCCCACAAGTGTACCATCAATTGAGTACGAACCTGATTAATAGAAAATGTTACACATTTTAGCGATTCCAATTCGTTGGGATCAAAGCCTAAGTCATTTTGGATCAGTTTTAAGCAGTGGTGTGATGTGTACATCAGTTTTATATACTGAACACTACAGTAGTTATTTTTGAAAGAATCTCTTATTACGATTGTTCAATATTGAGTTAACTGTCGTTCATGTTTGAATCCGAAACATATCGAAACATGTGGAACATAAAATGTATAACAATGTAAACGTACCGAAAAAGCGATTTTGAAATTTGATTATATGACTTTAGGCCAAGTTTCAAACAAGTGATTATGAGGAAGCAGAATCCGTGAATAGTGCTAAAATAAATGCCCCCAGACAGTCTAGTAAGTTATTGGTAAATCATGCAACCATAAAGATCTAAGAACTTATATGTTCCTGGGACACATCTATTTATTCAAACTAGTTGGATGAATAATAACTAGTACCTAGTTTTGTGTTAGAATCTGCATATAGCTTGTATATCAAAAACTACCTCTTAAATATCATCAGCTATTATAACTTTGCTTACAATTTTCGTAACATTCCACTATCTTCTCTATTTCTTCGTTGGACTTGGTGCAAATTATTTCGATTAAGGTACCCTCATTCGTGCCTGCCCCATTCATTGCATTTTTCAATTCTTTACATAAAAACTCATAAGGAGGTCGTAACAGAGCAACGATAACTTTCTCGAAATCTCCACCAAGTTCTCCTTTCACGTCTTCGATGAGGTCCTAGAAAGTTTCAGAGTATTAAATGTTTCGAACAAATACCTTTTCTATACCTACTCTTTCAAGAACATTGTGGAAATGTTCAGCAATAGCTTGACGCTGTTGATTAGATCTTTGTGTCAAAATCTCTATGATCATATCCTCGTCTGTACCAAGACCATCCATGGCGCCCTTAAGGATTTCAGCATCCTCTGCTGCATTGAAATTTGCTGCAGGGCGTACGGTGGGGACTCCCTATCGAAAGTCAATGATTTACTAATCATTTAATCAATGTAGAAATGAAAGTCAAACTCATGTTCTTCAAATGATGAAAAATTGCGTAATTCTTTTGATAATTTTATATTTGAAGAAGTTAGGATTGAGTGTTATTCAAACAAGCTGAAAACAGATGTTTTGGTTGTGGCGGTTATACCGGGTATCCTCAGATTTATTTATTTATTAACGTTTCATGACCTTTATATATAAAAAACAATATCAAAAAAAATACATCTCAAAGCAGCACAACATGTGCAACATCAGATGTAAAGAAAATGCTAGTAAAAAGTTACAATTAAGATTTGAATATATATTAGGTATATTAAAGAACAAATGCTTACTGGAAGAAATATATTCTAAATGGATTTCGATATAGTAGATACACCTACTCTTAGTAGAGTTTTGAAAGACGGGAATTTGAGTTTCAAACAAAACTAAAAAGAAATTGTGATTGGTTATTTATATTTTGAGACACAGGTAGGTTCATTCATTGTGGTATTAGTATAACAATATTCCACTACGCGGAAAAAGATTTGAGACAAAGCGCTCCAAAGCTCCTGACCTTACGTCTGTGTTTTTCCACATTTTTGTTATTTTGTTCCGACTTGCGATTTTCAATATTTGTTGTTTGGAAAGAATAATAATTTCATTGATCGAAATCGCACGACTGAAATGAAATAAGCATTTAATAAAAATATATGCAATTAGCGATACTGATTCTTGAAGTTATCAAAAAATAAATTGATATTCATAAGTACTGAATTAAAGTAGGAAAATTTCGAAGGTAATCATCCTTATTTGAGGATGAATCATTGTTTTGATTCAGATAGCAAGGCTGATATGTGACCATGAAATTAGACTCAATTCACGGTTCATTAATTTAGAAGGGAAGGATTCGATTGATTCCGCCGGATATCAATATCCCTGTGAAAATTATAATTATATTCAATTCACGGAGTGTTCTATCTTTGACAAGCCATTTCGTTTATTTTTCTCATCTCATCGTCATTGGAGAAATTTCCCGAAACCCATCAAATGTAGAATGAAGGACAAATGTGAGGAACTCAGTAAATATCTGTGAAATTATTATGGATATCAAAATGAAATTTAAAACAGGGATTCTGTAGTACATTGCGTATTTGTGTACACCCTGTAAATTATTTTAGTTTAACCCTTACAACCATGGGGTAAACCAAATAAATAACTGGATAAGTGTCTTTTTGCTAGTAGGAAACGTTAGGTTACTTTCAATATTGTAACTTTTTTGGTGCTTATGAAAAAAATTGTTATACAAATCTGATGTACTCCCTATGAGGGGCTGTATCTTAACAAGGGATGTTCCAATGATGTTTCTTTATATGAAAGATCCTATCTTTATTTCGATAAGGAATCACCTCCTTAAATATTTTACATTTATTTAGTTACACCCTGTATACAAGATGTTCCTAAATTGAAAGTATAATGGAAAAGGGGAATTCCTTGAGTGAGTAAAAAAAAGTCCCATTAACATGAATTCGCAAAAGTTTCTTTTTCGAGATACAGTGTTATAGTTTGAATTTTTTCAATATTTTTTCTGATAGTGAGACTTTTTAACTTCATGATTGAAAACACAAACATTGATTAATTTGGTGTGTCAAAACGGTCACTCAATTCATTCACATCTTACAAACTTTCGTATCATAATTTGGATTTTTCTCAAGATTTCGAGAGATTTTTTTTTCTAAATTGGGGGCAGTAACGACAGAAATACCAGAGATCGAAAAGTTTAGTATATAAACACAGTTCCTTCACATTTTTTCAACACAAAAGTTGCTCCAAAAAAAAAGTTCTGGACGAAAACAGATGCCACTGTTCCAGAAAAAAAAACAGCTATATCTGCTATCAATATTGCTTTGTCACGTGGTGAGAACTGTCAAATGTAATATGTATGCCAATTTTCAAATGAATATCTGGTGAAGTGTAGATACTATGAGAGAAAACTTGAAACAGATTCAAACTTCAACACTCAGTATCTCTAAAACCAAACGTTTACGTCCCCTTGTTTATGGAACCAATTTGTTCTTAAACTTACTTGAGGAATATCCCCTTTTCGTTTGTACAGATCAATTTAGGAAAAGCCTGTATATATAATAACAGAACAATTAACGAAATTTTACATTAGATCTTCCATAATTCCAGCATTTTTTTTTTTGTAGATTGGACATGATTTTTTACTTACCCCGAAATATTTGGTGCACATTATCTTTTATGGAAGAATCTGAAATCAACAAATAAAATATACGTAGTTCGTTGTACGAAATCAGTCTCAAACTAATGAAAGCATGACACTCCTTCCACCGGTTGAATCGCGTGATGAACGTGAGATCATGTTATGCTCTAGAGATTTACGGGTTGAGTCATTTAGCTTGGCATTCAATTCCTGTTGGATTAATGTTCTCATATAGCATATAGACCATCAAAAACATCGGTCATATGCAGACTTGAATGCTCGGTTATACAACTTCATATACCTATAATTGATGGTCAAGATTGACAGAACTCTAAAACAAGACCAAATTTGTTATCTGTGGTTTGAAAACTTATTCAAAATAAATACTACTTCCTCGATTCTTCTACTTGTAGGCTTCTCTTCTTTGGATATTATAGATAGATGTGTCGCTCCACTTCATTTGATGATTCTCATTCACAGTGTGTTGGACTAGCATCGATCTATCTTTGTCTAATACTTGAGAACGCTTCTGATGTTCTTTTATTGTAACTTCCAAGGAAGATTTATTTCTTCCATATTAGATCTTCTGCATTATATTTCATTCTATGTTCTTCATTATCGGAGATATAACAAATTTGATTTACTTTCAAAGATCTTTCAATCTTGACAATAAATGAAAATAGAAGAATTATTGTATACAGGGTGTAACTAAATAAATGTAAAATATTTAAGGAGGGGATTCCTTATCGAAAGATAGATAGGATCTTTCATATAGAGAAACTTCATTGGAGCATCCCTTGTTAAGATACAGCCCCTCAAAGGGTTACATAAAATTTGTATAAGAATTTTTTTCACAAGCACCAAGTCAGTTACAATATTGAAATT
The DNA here is from genome assembly GCA_030674115.1 of Micraspis discolor. Taxonomy (NCBI): domain Eukaryota; kingdom Metazoa; phylum Arthropoda; class Insecta; order Coleoptera; family Coccinellidae; genus Micraspis; species Micraspis discolor. The sequence goes on from JARTUT010000020.1 coordinate 419,429, forward strand.
AACATAACGTTTCCTACTAGCAAAAAGACACTTATCCAGTTATTTATTTGGTTAACCCCATGGTTGTTAGGGTGGGAAACGCAACCCCTAAAGTTTATTTCCAAAGTAACTTTTTATGTTATTATTTGTTTACCATTTAAAAATTTATTTCCGATAGCCTGTTTCATTCTAAACATAAAATGTCTCATGAGTTTTTGCCCAAAATAAACCAGATCGGAGCAAAAAAATATTTAACGAATAACTACAGAGATAGGTACATCGTCATTAATGCGAACTGTATTTATTATTATTCTGTAGTTAGTACTTGCATTAAACGACTAAATGGTAAAATCTCTGTAGTAACTCATCAGACATTTTTTTTTAATGAAACAGGCTATTGGAAATAAATTTTCAAATGGTTAACAAATAATAAGACAAATAAACTTTAGGGGTTGCGTTTCCCACCCTTAAATATTTTACTAATTTAGTTACACCCTGTATATAGCTTATATAGAATTATATTTGGGCAATAACCATCATCTATTATTGTTCTTGTAACCATGGTTTCAACAGACATCTTCTGTCGTTCTCATGGTGAAATTAGCTTTTAGAAAAGCTTTCATAAATGTTTTCAGCTTTCATAAATGTCTTTTCAGCTTTTTGGCCCTCTTGTTCACCGGAACAGAGTGCTTATATAGTTGACCAAATGTCTGTATTTTTCGAATATTTGGGTAATAGTTGTATCAATCGTTTCCTAAGGATTCACTGATGAAGAATCCATGGTCTAAATCAATTCTGTTCGTATGCACGATTACGTCCGAACGGAAAAAGCTAGAGATCTGAAATTCTCAGGGTAGGTCGGAGTAATGGAATCTCGGATGAGTTCGTGATTGAAAGTTGGTTTCCTTTATAACTCCTAGAATATCTGGCGGATCAAGTTGTAACTTGGAAGATAATTGAATTAGAATGAAACAAAAAGGGTTGCAGAATTTCACAAAAATCTACAAGCAAGAAATTTCTAGTAGAAAAATTTTTCAATGCATTATATACTTCCTATTTAAAAAAATTTGTGCATATATGGACGTATTGAAATCTCACATATTCTCAAATTTCATTGTCGAAACTTCTTTGCTCCTAAAGATATGATAATTTTTTCATCCACATAAGAGAAGGGAAAACAAAAAGTCCGTTTGGGTGCCTGATTGTATCACAGATACTCAATCCATTGACATGGGTCGGACTAATTGATCAGTGTCAATTGGAGGATAATTAATCGAAAAGGTTCGTAGGTTTACAGGAGAAAAATTCGAACAAAATTTGAGCTTCGAAACATGCTTTAGAAAAATTATGAGTAGTTACTTTTAATTTAGAATATAGGTTCGTTCATTCATCGTGGCAGTTGAATTTTCATCACATTGTACCAGTATTGATCCCCGGTACAGAGGGCTTAAACATTTATTATAGTAGAGCAAGAATCTCAACAAGAACCCCAAATCTGACCTCACGTCAGTGCTTTCTAATTTTTGAGGGCTCATTTGCTTCGAAAATAAAACAAGATATCCATTGAAACGTTGGTAATAAGAAAAATATTAGACGGTGTATATCGCCAAAAGAATTCGACATTTTTTTTTGTTCGTGAATAAAAAGATCAATTGAAAACTAAAATGCAAAGCAATGTTTTCACTTACATGTAATAAACTCTCGATTTCGTTGTTTACTGTCAGCCTATCGATTTTATTATTAGTATGCTGGGTAGAGATGGGGAAAAATCACCCTTACGGAACAGGCGAAAGCTTTCCATCGAAATTGCATAAGCGTAGATGTCGCTTGTGTGTTTATGTTCGGTGAAGAATGAGTAATGCAGTGTGGAAGTGATTCACGTGTGTGGGTGATATAAAGAGACTATCATCTCTATAGTCCAGACCGGCCAAAATTCTAATGGCTTTCATCTGCATTTTATAATTCAGAATCAGCCAGCCGAGTGACCCCACGCCAAGACTCCATACGACATCACACTATGACAAAGAGAAAAATAGGCTCATCTTGAAACCTCTCCGGAAAAAGAGCCCGCAAGACTCATGAAGAAAAAGACGCCAGAGTTCAAGCGTTTGTATACCATGGTATTTGATCTGTCCAAAGCAGCTTCGAGTCAACAACAACACCCAGGAAACGAACCGGCTCCTGCGTTTCCACCTCGAATATTTCTTTTGTCGAGAAGTAAAAGTTTTTTGTCTTCTCTGAATTCAAGAACAACCCATTGATTCCGCCCTCAACATCGTCACTTCACTTCGTTCTTCTGCTCTACCCTACACTTCGAACTTAGCAGAAAATCAAAACACCAGCATCTTTTACAGACGATATGGCTATACTTGCATCTGAAACTGAAACAGCTTCCGAACTTATACAGGAACAACTGGACGACTTTATACAGGCGTATCGAAAATAGTGACTCAACATCAATAAGGCTAAGTCACTTCAAGTTATATCCACTACAAGAAGTATGTCCTCCTGTCAATATAAGTGCCAGTCGACACCAAGGCTATGTATCTTGGCATACATTTAACCCAGTATTTCAATGCCCAAAAAACAATGAAATAAATTCGGAAATATGAATTGGCTTATAGGCAGGAAGTCCAAATTGAACCTACAAAATAAATTGCTAATTTACAAAGAGATCATTGAACCAATAAGGACGTACGGCATCCAATTCTGGGGACGCGCTAAGCCATTGAATATTCAAATTATCCATAGAATACTAAGTGCATTGGTTGATGCGCCTTGGTGTGTCTCCATCCACATCCTTCATGAAGATTGAAGAATCCCATATGTCAGCACACAAATAGAAGAAAGCTCGAGAAATATTGTAGGATTTAGTATTTTTGGACGGAGTGGGTCCCAGTGCGGACCTGGCTTCGCAGTTGAAAAGGTGATATCCGATATTTAGTGCATCTATCGACGATCCTAAGATGACAAACTAGTCTCATTTTATTTATTGGGCCCAAGCCGTTTATTTATTCGACGCCGGGTAGATTAAACCTCTTGACGTTCCCAAATTCGAGATGACATTTTTGAATATTAAGTATCAAGTGTAATGTTAAAAAGTTTACATGTGCATCTCAAGAGTTGAGAGAGATAAGAGTTATGATGAAGTACCCTGAGTACAGTGGTGGGAAATATGTTAAACCCCATTCGTTTAAAGTGGAAAATGAAAGTGTTTAGGGAAGCACCTTAAAAAATTATGAAAGTTCCTGAAGACTGAAGGTTTCCATCGAAAGACACTTTAAGTTTAGACGCTGATAAAACCGGTAACCTTGGAGAAAAGACGTTAGACGAAAGACGAATAAACGTTTCGCGAGTTTAGAACTTTTAGCCGAAATTAAGAACTTGAACATCGTTGTAGAATTTAAACGAAGAACTCAGTATCGGCCTTTTTTCTCTGTGTATAATTTTCTTAACGAAAGATCCAACATTTCTCAAGTTTGTCATGGTTCTGTTAATGGTATCTCTCATTGGTCTGGGTCGACCAGGAAACCTTTCAATGAACGGTCGAATCGTTTTATCTACAACTTCATTACATTCTCCATGAAGTAGAATGAGATTTAAATAATCTTCATTGGTAAAATTAGGCATAGTGATCGATTTTATAACCTAATACGAATTATCCCCAAATTAATAGTAAACACAAAATGCTACTGAATAAAGAGGAATTTGGCAGATGTAATTGATGATATCTATCATTAAAAAAATGTAAAACATGGTAAGTTTTTGCATATGGTTCATAAGGAATTATTTATTTATCACTGGAGAGAAAACCGATGGCCGATTAGTTGAAATAAAGAGGTTTCCGATACAAATTCGAATCCAAATTCGCCATCTATTTAGGAACAACCTGTAACTTTTTTCTCTTGCATATTAGGGTAGTAAAATCTAAAACATGGTTTAAGTAACAGTTCCTGAAAATTTCATCTTTTTGGCGTGAAGGGAAAAGAAATAGCTGAAAATTCAAGACGAAAAACAGTTTTTTGTGAATAACTCAGAAAATATCCACTTCAGGGCAAGGGTGTGATGTATACACTCACATTAATTTTTAACGTAGATTCAATATCTGCCTTGAAAAAATGGGGTTCTTATTTGAAAAAATTGATTTTTCACGACTTTGTCATTCCTAACTTTGAAAGCGATTTTTTCACCCCCTGTATCATGAATCGCGATTTCGATTTTCAAAGTGGATACATCAATCTAACATCTTGAAAAATTCCAAAAATGAAAATTTTCCATCCAAAAACCTAGAAGTTATTCTTGTTTCAGCGGAGCTCTATTTTCGATTTTTTTTTCGAATTTTCCCGCTCAGAGAGAATTTTCCAACCAAAACTGAAAAATGTTACATCAAAATAACTTTCTAAGGAATCTATTTTTGCAATAAAAAAATGGTGTTGTAATTCGAAAAACGGAAGTTGACGTCATTTCCGGAAAAACCGGAGGTGCTCATGCCTTGAAAATATTCTAGATTTCATCAGCATCGTGAAATACTTATAAGTGCTGAATTTCATGAAAATACGTTCAGTAGTTTCCCGTATAAATATGGGTGAGGTTCCTCGTGAAAGACCCTGTATAGTGTGACATTTTGACGTCCTTGTACTCAAAGACGGTATAATTTAATTAAAAACTCCTCTTGATTTGGTTTTGAAGTTTTGTTTGCCGATGTACAATAATACAACATTGTGTATTACTGGTTGCCTACTCGCCGGCGTTTATGGAAGCGGCTGTTCTCGTACGTATTTGTCGGTTCAAAAAAGTTGTTTACTCACTAACCAAAACAAAGTAATTAGGGATAAATGAGCACTTAGCTGCTAGAAAAATCACTTTCGAATGTGTTATGTCTCTGTATTAAAGTTTTCATTTCCACTTCAGTTAAACTTGAAAGATTATTCAGTAAACATGAGCGATGTGTTCACTGTAAACGTAAACTCGCGAGTCCAAATAAAAAATAAAATCTTACTTTTATGCGTTTCCTACATATGTTAGAAAAATGAAACCATTGTCAACTATCATCGAAAGTCGACCCCTTCTAATGGGAGCATAACTGCAAATGGCAATAGAGATGAAAAATTTCTAATTTTTGGGATAATACAATTAATGTAATGGAGGGGACCAAATGACCTTATTTATGACTGTTTCCGCATGACAAACTCGTCAAGTATATGGTAGTTTAATCTATAGCTTGTCAAAGTCATATAGAGATTTCAGAATATTCGATTCCGAAAAATTATCGCTTTTTGTAATTTGCCCCCCAAATTCTAGTATGATGGTAAAAGAAGACCTAGTTTTCCATAGATCAATTTTCCTCATTATATCACCACATGAATTCAAGTAATTAAAGTGATTACAATATAAAGTATAATAGTTTTAAGTGAAAAAGGATTGTGGCTCAAATTAAAATAATTAATTCAAGATATTTGTAATTTGGACTCTAATATATAAGATATTTCAAAGGACAAGAGCTCCTAGAGGAAAGATATTTTGAATGCTTTCCGATAGAGTTGATATGTCTACTTTTGTTTGGTTTCAAGCAGAAGAGGATTTGAGATTCGAACGAAACAGAAGGAAAACTAGTAGTAATTTTTTTAAGTTTGAGAATAGGTTTGTTCATTCATCATGGTGATTATGTCCAAATCCCAACAAAACCGAGGTATCTTGTTTCCATCTGAATAATCATGAAAAATATAAGAAATTAGCTGTAACTTTCAATAATTCTCCTATCGAACATAATTTCTATCTGTTACTGAGCTCTTAAGTTGACTAGTTTCGTCAATGCTCATGAGAACCCGGTCAAAATGGAATGTTCAACAAATAAATAGATTTGTAGAAAAAAATATTTCTCAAAAGGCCATCCTCAAAATTATTCAGAAAAAAAATTTGTAGAAATTTTTGATAATTACTTCTCTACTTTCAGTTAAGGCAAAAAAAAATATGAAAATATTTGAAGGCAAAATGATTTGCTATAAATTATGGCTTCACGAATTTTCTGTCGAAGGCACAGTTCCGAGATATCCCGAAAAAGGTGTTTGCACCCTTTTTTTCAAGATTTTGGCCGAGAGGCAAAGGATGCATCACCACAAACTATGAGTAAAGCTCCAATGACCTCCCCTTCGCATATTTAAAAAAAATTGCTGTATAAAAGCTTATTTTAACGGAATATTTCTGATCCAACCTTAGTAGTAAAAATTAATATTATCGAATAATAGCGGAATATATTATTTGTATGAGATTGATTTTAACGTCTGTAAAATTAAATCTAGAATTCAGGTTGATGACATTCAGACGAAATTCGGTTTTTGAAATTCCGGAAAAAATGCATCCTTGGACGGGACTCTAACCCGTATATCCAAATTTCCGATCTTTCAGTCACCAAGTAATCCCGTCCAAGGATGCATTCAACCTTAATTATAGATGTATTATTTGTGTTATACTTCAGGTGAAGTAAAATATTTAGCTTTAAGTAGGTAATGGGGTTCAGTCCAGTGGTTCCAATGAAATTCATGATAATCAACAATAAATAATTTTGAGTAACAAAATGAGTCTTTTTTAGAAATGTCGATATATTTGTTATAATATATAATGTTCAAAGTGAGAATGAATCGTTTTGATAAAGGTCCCGCATAGGTGTATTTCTTGGACCTTGCAATAATTTTGGCCTGCACTCCGCCACTGAATATGATTAGCCATGAATGAAATTAATTCATCGATTTAAAATATTTCATTGATTGATAGTGGATATCGAACTTTGTCAGCAATTCTCATTCAACCTTCTTGGGCAAATTAACAAATGATTAAATGTCGAATATTTGTTATTTCCGAAAGTGAGAATGAATCGTTTTTTAAAGGTCGCATAGGTGTATTTCTTTCTTTAATTTTGGCCTGCACTCCGCCACTGAATATGATTAGCCATGAATGAAATTAATTCATCGATTTAAAATATTTCATTGATTGATAGTGGATATCGAACTTTGTCAGCAATTCTCATTCAACCTTCTTGGGCAAATTAAGCAATGTCCATTATAGCTAAATCATATTTCCGAACGTATACGCTTTTTCGCTGTCCTACTCTTTTCTTTAAGTCAGCGCGTGTTAAGTAATATCTCAATTGAAAATTTGATAATTCAACACTTTTCCTTAGTTTATTTCGAACTCCAAGCTTTCTATTCAATATCTAAGTAGGTATACTAGGTGTTTCAAGTTCGAGTGCCTATTTGGTGTGTCTGGAGAATTGATCTTATTTTGAATAATGATATATGTATATATACAGGGTGTCCCGAAAACTATGGATAAGCCTGCAACTATAGATAGACAAATTTTTCGACTATTAGGTAATCAAGTAGTTACGAGAATGAAAACCTACAGAATGCCTAGGTTTATGATACCTTTTTGGAATCTGCAATAACTGAGCAAGTTTTTAAGACGATGTCTACCAGGGGCGTCCTACATTTTTTTTACACTGTAGCTCATCAAACTTGAAGGAAATTTAATTTAGTTTTCAATTTTTCTTTGTAATTGAAGAGTTTCTAACTTTATACACTAGTTTGATGAATTTAAGTCTTTATTTCCGATAGCTGAACTATCTCATGTGAAATTAAAAAATACCATATCGAAATACCTGACCATTTGTAGAAATGGCACTAGAAAAACTAATCGCACTTGGAAATTTTATAAAAATACGAATAAGTGTGCAATAAGTTAAACCACGACAGTGTCTATCTATAGTTGCAAATTTATCCATTGTTTTCAGGACACCCTGTATATTTTGGAATATGGAAAAAGGGAAATTTTTTCGTTACAGAAATTTTTATGTTTCATATTTGAAAAAACACAAGATTGTTCTGAAACTTCGAAAATAACTGTAATGAAAAAAATTATCACTTCAATCGAATACACTAATGAAGTAATGAGAACTTTTCTTTGTTGCAATTTTCTTTATCAGCTTGGAAACTGTTAGACTTGGAAGGTAGCCGTTTTCACCAAACGAATGCTTTCAAAAATTTTGACAGAAAATGTTCTAGCTTATCAGGTTTCTGACCACGAACCCATAACGCCCGGTACATTTTAGTTCATACACCAGACAGTCCTCTAAAGCTACGTATTGACAGACTTTAAATTGTGAAGATTTTTTAGTTATGTTTTGTTTGCGAAAGTATTGAAAAAATGGACCCTCCTTTTTACCATTAGCTTCACATAAATCCATAAATACCATTTACTCGAGAAACGTAGAGTTTTTGCCCAAGTCATGGCCTATTATTGAAATGAGATGAGGTATCTAAAAATGCTCTTATATGCTGGCTGTCTTATTTGATATAAGAAAGTAGTAAATAGTAAATTTTTATTCGCCATCAAAAAAAAAAACTACATGGCACATCACACAAACACATTCAGCAATATCAGAAGAAAAACATACTAATAGAGATATAAACATCAGGAACATAGCACAATATATCTCAATGCAAGTTAAAATTTCAATCCATAAATATGTTGAATACAACACAAGTCAGAACTCGAATCTCAAAAATTCTTCAACAGAAAAAAACGTTCTCCAACAATAAATATTTGATATTTCTTTGAAAAACAGATTTTGGCAAACTCTTCATAGATTGAGGAAGCTTGTTGTACAGTTTAATGCACTGAAATTGAAGTGGACTTCACTCTATGAAAATTGCTTCTGAACTCATCTCTGTGTCTGGTGTTGTACGAATGGCAATCGCTGACTTGAGTGAACCCATTTTTGTTCGAGTGAACAAATTTCAAGCACTCCAGAATGAAAACGGAAACAATGGTAAGTATCCTATGCTTCTTAAATAGTTCGCGACAACTATGTATTCTTGGTACACCACTCAAAATTCTTACTGCCTCCTTTTGTTTCAGGAAAATCCGATCAAGACCTGGACTATGCCCCCATATTAGTATCCCATATGTCGCCACATAGTGAAAGTTGGAAAAATAAGTCAGCTTACAGACATTATCGGTAGAGATGGCCTTCATACGCCTCATAGTAAAAAGGGCTGTCGACAGTTTCCTGGTAAGTAATGAGATATGCTATCTCCAACAAAGATCATTCTCCAAGGTTATCCCAAGTAGGTTCAAACTACGTTTTTCTTTGTTGTTTAAATTGAAATTCAGTCTTTGAGTTTTATCTCTATTCAATTTTATACCATTAAAGGTAAACCAGTCCTCCGCAACTTGCAGGGTTTCAATACACACACGCTCCAGTTCCTAATGTGAAGAAGCAATATTGAGAAAAGATTTATCATCTGCATATAATTACGTTGCGTCGCACGGAACATTTCCTGGTAAGTCATTAATGTACACAACGAACAACAACGGACCCAGTATCGATCCCTGTCGGACTCCCACATTTATCTCTCTAATTCCGGAGTTTATACCCTTCCATGTGACCACCTGCTTTCTATCAGTTAAGTATGATCTGATGAATATCAAAGCTGTACCTCTTACTCCATCTTCTCAAGCAGTATTTCCCTGTGAACACAGTCAAAAGCCTTACTGAGATCTAAAGCAAGTATTTCAGGGTGTAGATGGTGGTCTAAAGCCTCTGTGATTCCAGCAATGAGTTCAACTATTGCTGAAGTAGTGGATCGCTTCGATCTAAAACCATGTTGAGAGTCTGAAATATAGGAATGTTTATCTAGGAAGGATAGTAAGCGTTTCTTTAGAATTTCCTCAAAAACTTTAGAAGGATCGACACCGAGCCAAAATTGCCCTCTTCATCTACATCATCCTTTTTATGAACTGGGACCACTCCAGCTATTTTCAATTCCTGAGGAAATATTCCTTGTTCCATGCATATATTCAATATTTCACAGAGAGCATCTGAAAGAATCGGATATATCTGCTTGAACAATTCAGGGTTGAGTCCATATATATCTTCCGATTTCTTATTTTTGAGATTGCAGACAATATTCGATACTTCGCTAGCTGTTGTTGGCTCTAAAAACATTGACTGACAGAAGGATGATAACTTGCCTTTGTCCTTCTTCAACATAGTTGATGCCTGATCCACAGAGGGGTTACACTGTTTTAAGATAATTTCTCCAATTTCCGAGAAGAATTTATCGAACTCTTCAGCATTCAGGACGCTGACATTCTCGGTACTTCCCTTCGATTTACCCGTTTGGTTCCTGATCATGGTATAAGTAAATATGTAATGTTTACTTATACCATGGTTCCTGATGATATTCCAAATAGTCTTATTTTCAGCTACCTGGTAAATACAGTAATATAGTACTTGATGTTGATGGTATTTTGGTTGATGAGGATGAAGCCGTGGCGGAGATATTTGCTGGGTATTTCTCATCCATTGCGGAGAAGAGCCTCAGCCAATACTATAGCAATGCGTTATCCATTTCATGTACCACGTCTTGTATTCACAATAATAGCTTTTCTTCCATCCAGTATTGGAGCATGAGGTGGTAGATATCCTGAGAACTCTTAAAAATGGTACTTCAGGTGGAGATTTTATCTCTGCGCGTATCATTAAAATGATAGGTCCTGTTATCGCCCGACATTTTGCTTACTTGATCAATTTGTCGATAACGACTGGAGTTTTTCCTAACTGCCTTAAAAAGGCCACTATTATCCTGTACATAAAAAAGGTGATGTTTTTGACGTTAGTAATTATAGACCTATTTCAATCCTCAGTTGTTTTTCTAAGGTATTTGAACGGCTGGTGTTCGATAGGATGATCAAATTCCTGGATAAATTTAGACTGCTTACTTCTTCACAGCACGGTTTCAGATCAGGCCGCTCAACTCAAACTGCGGCTCTAGAATTTGTTGAATTTGTATACGAGTGTCTTGACAACGGTTTGCATGTCGCGGGATTATTTTTGACCTGTCAAAGCATTTGACAGTATATCCTTTCAGTTTATACTCGACAAATGCTATAATTTGGGATTCAGGGAGTGTTTCATGAGTGGATAAAAAGTTATCTTGAGGAAGAGTTGCATCTGTTAGGGTTCGTGATGCATCATCAGTACACATAGTCTGAAACTGGGGTACGGCAGGGCTCTGTGCTGGGACCACTTCTATTTCTGTTGTTTATCAACGACCTTCCGGAGAATTTGAGGAAAGTATTCATCAATAGAAGCAATACTTGTAACCAGCTGTGTAATATACTTCGAGCAATCTTGTTTGCTGATGATTTCTCTGTGGCGGTAGTTGCGGATAACTTGGATGAGCTGCAGAGGTTATGTGATTTACTGATTCAGTGCTTTGTTGATTGGTGTCATGCAAATGCCATCATGATCAATGTTAATAAAACCGAATGTATTTATTTTTCAATTTCTGTCAATGTCACTGCTCTTGTGGCCCAATATTCAGATTCTGTAATCTCATCGAAGGACGTCATAAAATTTCTTGGCATAAATATCGATAGGCATCTAAAATGGGATGCACACATAGATGCAGTATGTAAGAAACTGTATAGTTCTTATTAGGCATTATGTCGGATCAGATTTTTACTTCCCTTGCATTCACTTATGAATGTCTACTACAGTTTGGTTTCTAGTCACCTAACATATAATATCTTGTTATGGGGGAATTCGACTGATGCGAATAGAGTTTTTATACTTCAAAAAAGAATTTTACGATCGATATATAACGTTGCACCACGATCCTCTTGTAGACCAGTCTTTCTGGCAAATAGAATATTACCACTTCCTTCTATTTTTATTTTTGGGTGTTTGATTTTTGCTAAGGAACATCAGAATGATCTGGTAAAACTTTCTAGCTTCCATTCCTATAATACTAGAAATGATGTCATATTGTCAATTCCCAAACATAGGACAACCAAGTTTGAAATGTCACCTAAGTATCAAAGCATTAAAATATTCAACCACCTTCCACGTAATATTAAGTCTCTTAATGTAATTAATTTTAAGAAAGTTGTTAAGCAGATACTTCTGCAAAAGTGTTATTATAGTGTTAATGAGTACTTTCACGATAATTTTGCTAATATCTGAAGTAACTTCCAACTGTGACTTGTCCTATACATACCTTGTTATGTCTAAAAGGATCAATAAACTATTATTATTATTATTATTATTATGCATCTCATGTTGATATTTTTTAATATTCGTGTAACATTCTCGCAGATGACGTTTGAGAACACTGAGTAATTCCCATGAGGCTTTATCCTTCCGTACCTCATATATAGTTTGAGCAGCCTCGATTGCCTTGCGAAGTATCTCGTTCTTATTTTTGATCTTGTCAGAATTTATCAGACAACTGGTGTTATTTGCAATTATTTTTGGGAAGCAGTCATCAAAACAGCTTTGGAGTACCGAATGAAAGATCTCATAGTTCTCATAGTAGTCAGTTTCCAGGTAAAAAACGGAAGCTGTTGTGGTCTGTAAATATTTAGGGATAAATATCGTTGATTCAAAGCACAACGTACAAATTCCGATAAGTTTTTCATATACTTCTATCAGATCATCGCCGTGAATCACCCCGTAATCTTCCCAACTATACCATAATTTTATTTCGAGACCAAAACGTCAAAAAAAGTAAGTTGTGATGAAAGAACTGTTCATCAACGATCAAATCACATTTTTTTTCATAAAACCTCGAAAAGAACCCTGTGACGCCAAGGCAACATAGTCGACGTTAGCGAAATTCCCACATAAGCGGCGATACGTCGCACGTATTTCGGCTATAACTCTAACTTCTCCCTCTGAAAATCTCAGTTCTCCAGCGGTTTTGGGCGCGTGCGAATTGATCTATCGTGCCACTCTAAATGCCAGTCACCAAGAAGCTCGCACTCGATCTGCAAGACGGCAAAGTTATGACATCTAATGGTGATAATTGCAACAATAGGAAACCCGCCGTGTCGCGCACACTTTCAGAAAATTACGAACTTAATGACGTCGACGTGCCAGGAACTCCAAAGACGCCTAGAACTTCCGCAACTCCAGGTAAGACAATTTTTTTTTAAGCTGTATCAGGTCGAAAGTATAGGCTGAGCCTTCGACTTCTTCATCAGTTTTCTCGCAAATTCGTTCAAAATCTGTCTCCATTTGAAAGATTCAGTTTAGGTGAAAAAAGGCAGAAATGCACTGACGTGAGTTCAGGATCTTTTAACTTTGAGAAGAGTTGCTCGACCTGCGTATAAGGTTTGTGCGCTATTTTTTTATTTGTATAAGGTTTAACGATATTTTCAATTTTTTCGGATAATATGGGTATATATGGTAGTGGTATATATGTTGTAAAATTTATAAGCGCGTTGCTTTTAATTTTGTTTATTAATGAGGGTGGATAGTTATTTTCGATTCATAATTTGCTTACTTGATTTAAAATGAAGGGTCTGTAACTCGGTGAGGTGAGTTTGATTGCTCTGTATAATTAGTTTATTATAATGGCTTTTTTTGTTTAAAGTGGTGTGATGAAGTGAAACTAAGTATTCTATCTGTACTGATCTATACAGGGTGAGTCTTTGACCACTGCGTTAATTTTAACCATAGGTTCTTGAGATCAAATGAAACACTTTTTCCATTACGGTTTTTCCAAATTCAGCTGCGTTCAAAAGTTATAAGCATTTTTAGTTTTCACATTGGGCAAATACCCCTCTGTAGTCCAGTTTAGTTTGAATGAAAAATACCTTCCACAGCATTCACTATTGAATCTGAATTGTTTAAAAACATTATTTTCCCTCTAAGAAATGATTCACTCACTCATGTTTCATCCGATGAGGTCCATATCCAGAAGGAAGATACAAAATACTTATTTTCTGGTAAAAAAAATTCAACACCATAAACATAGATTTTTGTTGTTCTACTATATTTTCTTTCTACTTCAAGATTATAAACCATGCCTTTCTAGTGAGAAATTCCAAAAAAACCTCAGAATTATTGGGTGTTATCATCATACATTTGAAATTTTCTTCTTAAAATTTCCAAATCATGATAACCATCATTTCTATGAAACTTCCAATGCAAGAGGTTGTCACTGTGCTTTCTTTTTCACTCAAAACCAGAAAAAATCATCTATGATTTTCCAAACACTGATATTTCTGAAGTTTCTTCTCCTCGACAGAGACCAGTGAACAGGTATTTTCTGTACTAAATCCCAATAACAATTTACCTGGATAGATTACAAGTATTTCCAGATTTAGGTGTGCAATTATACTTTCTTGAAGAAATACCTAAATTTGATTTTGAAAAATCAACTAGGTGTTCTTTGATAAAAATTTTTGTTAAATCATTAATATGAATCTATTCTGTTTAGACTACAATTACTGATTTTTATAATCAGAGTAAATAACGTAAACAAGAACATAAATATTGAATAATGGTTATTCATAGATTATGTCAAATTTTAATACCTTACCATAGAATATTAATTTATCACCGAACCCCAGGAGAGAAAAAATTAATATTTGCAATGTTTTTTAAATGAAAGATAATATCTGTAACTATTATTGATCTTTAGTTATAATTTTCCTCAGAATAATTAGAGTAAATTATTATCACATTAAAATATTATAACGTCTCTGTGGTGGGTAGTTCCAAATAAAAAAGTATTCTGTGGTTCCTTGTTGTTTTGATTCTGTTTGAAACTGTCAAAAGTTATTTGTATCTTCAAAAAAAAAAAGTGGAAAGATTTTTAGGGATAATATCGATAGTTTTAAATTATTCAATTCAGTATGAAATGATTATGGTCAGAAATTGCATTCTATTCTAATCTTTCTTATTTATGAGCTTATATCTTCCAGTTTCAATATTGATTGAATTTTAATTAACCATGCATCATAACAAACATTCAGAAATATTAAAACTAAGTCAAATTCTATTATCTCTTAAGTTTGTGAACAAGGCTGAATCGGTGTATGAAATAAAGATAATAAAGGTATAAAACAAATCTAGGAGACTGGGTTCGAAGTTTTTAAAACTCATATGAGCTCAATTTGCAGTATTCCTATGTTAGAATAGATATAATTTGATGAACCCTGAAAGTCTGAAGCTATAAAAAAACAGGTCTTCATAAAGACAAGTCTTCAATTTAACAGGTCCTGACAGAAAATACTTCACCTATTTCAAAGGTCAAAATATACTGAAGAGCGATGGAAAACTTTTTCTTTATTTATTATGGAATATTATTCTGGATTAAATATTAAACAAGGTGCTAGACATCACTAACAATGAATACAGCAAATGGCAATTTAGATTTTGTGGTGAATGTAAGACAAAAATTGTTCAGTGGTTAATTTCATCTATTAGTTTTTAGTGGTGGAACCATAGAGGAAGAGATTTCCCCATCCTTTTGAAGAAATATTTAATATAGACATAAAATATGGCAACATTGAACAAATCTTGTTATTGAATAATTTCAGCACAGAGTTGGATTTGGGAAAATCAGAAAATTTGGACAAAATTATATCGATTTAATTCCTTTCAACTTCAAATATCTCAAGAATGGTGCAATTTAGGAGAAAAGATGAAGAATGATTTTATCTGCAAAAAGACTCTGGTGATTCCAGGAAGTACAAGATAAGGACCTTTAGTTCAAGTGATATTTGTTTTTCATGCAATTTAACCAACCTGTACAGTAGTAGTGAGAAACCCACAAGAAATGGAATAAATCTATTGATGCCAAAATATGCATGACTGTTATCAAAAACCTTCTACAAGAGATCATTTCAATTGATGTTGTCGTTTGAATATTACAGGTGAAAATGCAGTTTTTTTATGAAATTTCAACACCCTATATCTTTTGAACAGGGCCAAATTTAGAAAAATGTTATAGGAAGAAAATGTTTCTTTTGACGTCAAGAATCTATGATTAAAATTAACGCAGTGGTCAAAGACTCACCCTGTATAATTTTGATTTAATTGAACTGTTTTCTCGCATTATAGTGATATCTAAGAAGTTAATTTGATTATCTTGTTCTTGCTATAGTTTTTTATGAAAAATGTTTAGATCAAATAATATTTTTGTATTTCCTCTTCTGGCGCAATTATTAAGCAGTCGTCCACATATCTTTTAAATATTGTGATATTGTATACATGTTCAATGCTCGATCGATCAAGAATAAACTGTGAATTTGTGAATTATGTGTTAATGTGGATAACTTGAAGCCTGATATCCTTTGTATCACTGAAAATTGGCTGCATGATGCTCTTCCGGATCAATTATACAATATCAGGGGATTTTCTTTGTTTCGATGTGATATTTCTCTCAAGGTTGGCTTCGATGGTGTCTACTTGAGTGATGCCATCTCTGAGTCTTTCACTGTTGGGACATTTTCTTGTAACATGCCTCATATTGATAACCTGTTTGTGAGGTTGGCTTCGCCTACCTTCTCTATCTGTGTTGGTTGTATCTATAGGCCCCATCATTTTCAGTCCGATGAATTGCTTTTGGACCATATTCGTTCCGTATCGGAAACTTATCCTAGTGTCTTCACAGCTGGAGACTTCAATTTCAGTGGAATAACGTGGCCAATACGTTCTTCCCCTCCCTGAATACTATAGCCGGGCGTTTTGTCAACTTGCTTGATGAAACTGGCCTTCATCAGATCGTTGATAGACCTACTCGGATCGTGCATGATCAGACTCCTTCTACGCTCGATCTTCTACTGACAAGCGACCAGGATTTGATTTCTGGGAAGGAGTATGTCCTCTCGGTCGATCTGATCATAGGATGATTGTTTCCACACTCCAGTTTACCTCACTCCCTGAGAGCAGAACTTCATTAAAACCCATTTCAATAACTGATTTCGGTTCTCTGAATCGTCATCTTTCCGGCATTTGCTGGAGCCAATTGTTGGGAGGTTTGGATGTGGATGATGCCTGAGACCGTTTCTGTTCTTGCCTTAAAGAGTCAGTATCACGTTGCACTAGAAATAAGTTTATTAGATCTGTGGCTTCCAAGCCTTGGCTGACTGAAGAGTTTTTCTCCATGCTGCGTCGAAAAAGAAAGTTATAGCAGTGTTATATTCGCGATGGGTCGCAACAAAGTTATAACATCCATCGCCGCTTCTCTAATTCTTTGAGTCTGAGAATAAGAGATGCCAAAAAAATGTTATATGATTCCTTAGCCAAACCTAATAACAGAAAGAAGTTCTATAAGCTTATCCGAAGCTCACTGAGTTCGAAAGTATCGGTTTCGCTGGTTAGAAATGAGACGGGTGATCTGTGTTCTGATAGTTCCGAGTGTGCTTCTGCTTTTTCTGACACCTTCTCTAATTCGTTTTCTGATGAGCCTTGTGATCCTATGCCAGCAATCTCTGCACCACGTGCAGTCTGTAACATAGATGTCCGAGAGGAAGAGATTTTGGGTATTCTGTCTCGGTTGGACGAGTCTAATGCGCCAGGTTTGGATGATATCTCAGCGCGAATTCTGAGGAGGTGCGCTGCAAGTCTGTCATTACCCATAACCATGATCATCCGGTTATCATTCCATACTCGTCAGTTGCCATCAGCTTGGAAAATGTCAAGAGTCACTCCAGTCTTTAAGAGGGGAGACAAACTGAGTACCAGCAATTACCGCCCTATTAGCTTACTTCCCTTAATCTCCAAGATTGCTGAGAAGATTGTGTCTGATAGACTGCTTGGGTTCTTTGTTGAAAATAATATAATTCCTGAACAACAGCATGGTTTTCTTCCGGGACGAGCAGTTGTCACATGTCTTCTGCAGGGTCTCCAGCCTTGGATCAAGTCTATTGACTATGGTATACCTGTTGATGTGATATATCTGGACCTCTCCCGAGTCTTCGATCGTGTTCCTTTTCGCCGTTTGTTGTTCAAGCTTGAACATTTTGGTGTGAGAGATAGGGATTTGGACTGGCTGCGTTCGTTCATTGTTGGTAGGTATTTCTCTGTAAGAGTTGGCGACTCATTATCTGACTTCAAGCCCGTTATCAGTCGAGTACCGCAAGGTTCTGTTTTGGGTCCGATCCTATTTGTGGCGTACGTATCAGATCTGCCTGGTTTATTCTCTTCCTACTCAACCCATTATGCTGATGACATCAAGCTCTTCAATGATTCTCGCTTGCCTAATATTCTTCAGTGTGACTTGAATCGGTTCAGCCAATGGTGCCGTGAGTGGCTTCTTCCCGTGAACGTAGAAAAGTGTAGAGTGTATTCACCTTGGGAGGCAAATGTTTGGTCTCCGCTGCACAGCACGTCGATCTCGGGCTGGTGATAACTGAGGATCTGTCTTGGTCAGCCCATGTGAGGAATATAACCGCCAAATGCCGGAAGATTTTGTACTTGATGCGGAATGTCTCGATCGAGATATGGCGGCAGCTTTACATCACCTATGTTCGACCAATTCTGGAATTTGCTGGCCCTGCATGGTTGCTTAGCCTGATCGCAGATCAACAACGTTTGAAGGGAGTGCAGCGTTCGGCAACGAGGATTCCTTTCGGGGTGGTTCGCCCTTCATATGAAGACAGACTAAAATTGTTTGAGCTGGACTTGTTTAGTGATCGTAGGATGCGTGGCGATCTAATAGTGACGTTTCGTTTACTGCGTGGTTTCATTAGTGGCAATTTGGGCAGTATTTTCGAGTTAAATAGAAATCATCTTCGTGACCACCAATAAAGAATTTACCATGAGGTATTCCGAGCTCGTGCGAGACAGTTTTTCCTGCCGAATCGCGTGTTTGCGAAATGGAACTCTCTTCCTGACAGTGTAGTTTGTGCCGATAGTGTAAACTCTTTTAAAAACAGATTGGACGCATTGGCAATTGTGTGATTTTTTTTTTCTTGTGGCAATACTCTATTTTTTTTGTTATTTCTGAAGCGCCACTTAATTTTCAATTTTTGTTGGAGATTTATAGACGACAGCCTCTTCACTGTATCCTTCTGTAATAATAATAATAATAATAATGTTCCTCGAGGTGTACCATTATTAATTGTGCGATGATGCTTGCAATAGGGCTACCCATAGCTACGCCATCAATTTGTTGGTAAAATCGTTATCAAATTGGAAGTAACTCTGCATTCGTGAGGAGCCCGACGGACCTCTTCCAGAGGTTAGGTTTGCTAGGGTTTCTGGTGAGATTTCCGATATCAAGATCGATGAGGAGCTGATTCGGGGGTGCTTGGCTCAGCTCAGGGATACTGCTCCAGGTCTCGATGGCCTTTCTTCCAAGCTTCTCAGGAGCTGCGCGGGTTCTCTCTCTATTCCCCTTTGTAAAATTTTCTCTAGTTCCCTCAAGTATTCGATTCTGCCTGCTGACTGGCTTACTGCTTCCGTAACACCCGTTTTTAAAAAAGGGGATAAATTATCACCGCGCAATTACAGACCCATCAGCTTGCTTTCTACGGCTTCCAAGGATCGTTTCGGACCAGATCACCCAATTTGCGTTAACAAACGATGTTATCCCTAATGAACAGCATGGATTCTTATCTGGCCGCTCTACCATGACCAACCTCATTTTGTGTATCAATGAGTGGACTAAAGCGTGGGATCGGGGGGAGCCTGTGGATGTTATCTACCTTGACTTCTCCAGGGCCTTCGATAGGGTCCCTCACCGTCGGTTGCTTGCTAAGCTCTCTCATCTTGGAATCAGGGGAAGTGTTCTTGCTTGGATTGGGGCTTATCTATCCAATCGTTTTTTCCACGTCAGGGTCGATCGTTCCTTCTCCAGTCCCGGGAGCCCTTTGTTATCTGGTGTTCCACAAGGTTCCGTCCTGGGCCCTATATTATTTTTATTATACACCTCCGATTTACCTAGATTACTCCACTCTTCGTGCTCTATGTTTGCAGATGATACCAAAATATATAACTTTCCCTTATCTAACTTCAATACTCTGCAACGTGACCTAAATGAATTGAATGTTTGGTGTGGTGAATGGTTACTTCCTTTGAATGTGGAGAAGTGCTGTGTTCTTCATATTGGTAGAAACAACCCGAGGAGGGAGTACTTCATCGGCGGCGATAGGCTGAAACAAGTTTCGAGTCACTGTGACCTGGGTGTAACTGTCTGATATGTGCCTAAGGTTAGTTGTACCGCTTCAACGAATTCATTTCTAAGAACAAATTATATATTCTATATATATTTTATATATAAATCCCTGATATTCAATTTTGGTCTCAAGGTCCACATACTATCCTACTTCTTTTTCAATGTACCACAACCCATTCAGAGTTCTGTCTACATATTTGACTTTCCCTGTATAATCATCCCATTTTGGATCAAATGCTCATTTGCAAACATAAATCGACGATTCTGAATGTTTTACCCAACATACTCTTATTAATTCTCAATCGAATTTATTTCTTTTGTTAGATACTTTACGAAAATGTGTATCTATGTTATGATCAATGATTGCAATGCGATGAAATAATCATTAACAAAAGATTCATGAAAGGTGCTATTGTTTGCATGACTACTGATAAAATTCGGGAATTGGGCAGTCTTACAATTATTCAATTCAGAAAGTTTTTGGTGTGTATATTTAATGATGTCGCCTTCTATTGAAAAAGTCCTTCTCTTCTTGTTTGTGAACAATATTTATCACAGAATTCAAATGCATAATTGCAATATTTGTCAAGACACTTTGAATAGATTAAATATTGAATAGATAGATAAATATTAATTCTTAAATTCAAATTGGTGATCCAAAATTATATTTTTAAAGGCTTAATTGGTGGTAGCAGGAGCAAAGAAACGTTTATGTTTAATGTTTATGCAGTTGAACTTATTAAATTCGATTTAATGAAGGGTGTCTCTAAATTAATGCAAGATTTGCCGCCATTTATGCAGTACAGTGTTAACAACGCTTAAAACAAAATGAATCGCCAGTTGACAGTTTAGGGTTAGTAAAAATGGAGCGTTACGCAATAGAACAACGTGCCTTTATTGTTGAACAATATGTCAAAAATAAAAAATGCTCGGCGGATGCAGTTCGAAAATTTTTATTTCATCTTCTAATAATCTCATTGAAAACTTCCTTATTAAAACTTTCTACGCTACTGAACATGTAAATAACTGAATACTTCGTTTCTAACAATACCCTTACCTATGAAACGATAAATTCGGATAAAATTCCTGTCTTTACTACAACTTTCACACTCAAAATTAAATGAAAATATGAAAGACCTAATACTAACTCTCACAAATTTACTTCAATTTGCGTATTTATTTTCGATACAAAGGTGGCAATGTGTGTCTTCTAAACATCCTGTGACCTTCAAACTGTCAAGCAGAGAAAACGTGGCGGCGTTGACTTTCATCTGAATTTCTTTCCATCTGCGGTTTCTGACATAAAATAGCAGAATCAACTAAAGTTTCAATTCAAAATATAAAATTTTATACAATGTTTTGAATGCAGATTGGAGAAGAAGTTTTCATTCACAATTATAGGAGAATAGAGAAACCTACTATTTGCTCAGTTTGGCAACATGAATGAACTGAGTGGACCAGCTCAATACGTTACAATCGACCAGCTCTAAGTTTCAGATGCGACACTTTTCAACGTTTTTTCTTAAATAGTCTAAGGTGGCATGATTGGACCATACTTTTCCATTATTTTACATGATAAGACTGCTTTTTTTGCCGAAACTGGATGACGATGCCACATGCATACAGTCCCTAAAATACTACAATTACTGCATGAGACATTTCCAGGTCGTGTACTCTCTCGTTTCGGTGATCAGAATTGGCCCACTAGATCGTGTGATTTAACACCAGTCGATTTCTTTTTATGGGGTTATTAAAAATCACAAGTTTACGTCAATAAACCCACAACCACGTGTGCATTAAAGAAGGAGATTCAACATTGCATCAACGAAATGCGAATTTGTATGCATTTTCTTCATGAAACATATTTAATTCAAATCTTGCGTTAATTTCGGGACACGCTTTATAAAATGAAATTGTTATGAATTCTATAATGATACAGATACAGAAATGATATATTTTTATTTTTTATTTTCCATATGGCATTGAATAGCAAAGTAATTCAGTTTGTTAACCATATTAATGTATATTCAATAGTGTAATATCCATTTTGAAATAAACGCCTGACAAGGAACCTCTATAAAAGTATAGTTAGTGATTTTTCAAGCGTTAAATCAGCAGCACATAAAACAATTCCATTTAATTAATCGATACATCCTTTCATTATCCATCGAAGATATCTACAGAATTTCTATAGCCTTGATCCGAATGAATCATTTTATCTTTGAATTAATCTTCGCCTTGAGGCTTTATTCAAATCAAGATAGAATTTCAATTTTTAATTATGGGATTCTGTATTAAATCATACAATTCTTCAAGTGTTCAATATTATTTTATTCGTAGTCGATATACGCTTGTGATAACATGTTATAGTCTACTAGAAAACTTCGTTAATAAACTACCAAAGGACCTTTCTTGTTTATGAGCTTATAGCTTCCAGTTTCAATATTGATTGAATTTTAATTAACCATGCATCATAACAAACATTCAGAAATATTAAAACTAAGTCAAATTCTATTATCTCCTAAGTTCGTGAACCAAATCTAGGAGACTGGGTTCGAAGTTTTTAAAACTCATATGAGCTTAATTTGCAGCATTCCTATGTTAGAATAGATATAATATGATGATCCCTGAAAGTCTGAAGCTATAAAGAACCAGCTCTTCATAAAGACAAGTCTTCAATTCGACAGGTCCTGACAGAAAATATATTACCTTTTTCAACGGTCATCATGAAAATATGCTGAAGTACCTATGTGAGTGATGGAAAACTTTTTCTCTATTTATTTGGAATATTTCTCTGGATTCAATATTAGACAAGGTGCTAGACATTATTAATAATGAATACAGCAAATGGCAATTTAGATTTTGTGGTGAATGTAACACAAAAATTGTTCAGTTAATTTGATCTATAGTGTTTAGTGGTGGAACCATAGACTGGAGAGATTTCCCCAACCTTTTGTAGAAATATTTAATAGAGACATAAAATATGGCAACATTGAACAAATCTGATTATTGAATCATTTCAGCACAGAGTTGGATTTGGGAAAATCAGAAAATTTGGACAAAATTATATCGATTTAATTCCTTTCAACTTCAAATATCTCAAGAATGGTGCAATTTAGGAGAAAAGATGAAGAATGATTTTATCTGCAAAAAAGACTCTGGTGATTCCAGGAAGTACAAGATAAGGACCTTTAGTTCAATCGATATTTGTCTTTCATGCAATTTAACCAATCTGTAGAGTAGTAGTGAGAAACCCAAAAGAAATGGAATAAAACTATTGATGTCAAATTATGCACGAGGTTATCAAAAACCTTCTACAAGAGATCATTTCAATTGATATTGTCATTTGAATATTACAGGTGAAAATGCAATTTTTTTCTGAAATTTCAACACCCTATATCTTTTGAACGGGGCCAAATTTGGAAAAATGTTATAGGATGAATCTTTGGTTAAAATTAACGCAGTGGTCGAAGACTTACCCTGTATATATCAAATATGGATCTGTTTGAGAGTTTTCACTGATTCTGATTCGTTGTACAGTTGTTGAGGGTAGACACTATTGAATATCACACCCTGCAATCAAGATTTGAGAATCCAAAGGAAGTTATAATATCAGCAGAAACCCAAGAATTAGCTGCCTCTACAATGTTCTTACTATTCTATGTGTATAAAACACAGTTTTCTAGAACATACATTTGCAGAACAATAGCAAGTTTTCCACTTGACATCCTGATGAAACAGAACTCGCAGGTCACTACTGAGACGATGACAGTTGATGAAGTACCATGCTATAAACAATAGTAGTAAGAAGAATAATGACATTTCGATAATAATGTTAAATAATGGAAGAAGCCTAAGCAATCTTCTAAATAATATTACATTATCAAGAGTATCATCACATTCCTTATCAGCAATAGATGAGAACATTCTTATAGAAAAAATTCAAGAGACAGTGAGAGTGTTTTATTGGTCCCATAAAATAATTTTTTAATTCTTGGTAACAATGCATAAAACAACGTTTATTACTCGTGTTTATTCATAAACAATGCGGTGATTTCATCACACTTAACCTACGGAACAGCACTTCGATTTGTTTGCATCATCTTTTAGATAAATTACG
Source organism: Micraspis discolor (assembly GCA_030674115.1). Classification (NCBI taxonomy): domain Eukaryota; kingdom Metazoa; phylum Arthropoda; class Insecta; order Coleoptera; family Coccinellidae; genus Micraspis; species Micraspis discolor. Next base: position 443,501 of record JARTUT010000020.1, read on the forward strand.
AAATATTTTTTGTTATTACAGAACCAGATATTTACCAGTCAATGTGATTTTCAACTACATTGAACATACGTTGTCACAAGTTGGAATAATTTTGTTTATTGAATTGCTGATAAAAAAGTTAATACTTGTCTGATTATGACACATAAAAACAATTTATCTTTTTTGGCAATCGAGCTAACAAAAATCGATTATTAGAGTTCAATGAATTTTAAATTCGATAAGAACGTATCAGATCATTATTATCCGGAATCAGGCCCTGTTTTAAAATAAGGATGTACGGCCGTTAGACGGAGTTCGAGTACTTGATATTTTTGATAATTGAATATTATCATGACGGTTAATTAAACTAATTTTTATTACTTATCGTGACTATTCTCCAAAAATTTTTTCGAATGATCCAACATTGAAATTCGTCGACAATCAAACCAATAATCCATGATATTTTATGAATTTGCAATTAAATTTTATGCTTTGTTAAAATTATGTTTTTAGTTTTCAATTAGTTTCGTTGTTTGGTTATGATAAGAGGCTTACGCCTACTTTTTCCCATAGATATACAGGGTGTTCGGCACATGGACCGTCAAATTTTTTTGGGGCGTTGGTAGGGTCATTTGCTACCTTTTCAGTTTTGGAACCTGGGTCCTTAGTATTACGGTTAAGGAGGTATGATTTTTTTATTAGGTTTTTCTAAATTACCCAAAATGTACCCTTCGAAGCCCCATAACTTTTTTTGCGTGTGCTTTTACATGCATTTTTTTTATTGTATTAAGTCTACATGAGTGTGTGTTTAAAAAAAACGTATTTATTGTTTCAGATAACACCACAAAATTAACACGAGGGCCTTTTATTAAAAAAATATGGAAGTATGAAAATATCTCTACTTCTAAAAGAAATAAAAAAAAGTTGCAGTTATTGCGAACTTAATTTTATTTTAAAACGTTCTTTGGTTTATCGCGGTTCTAAATGTATGCTATTTACGTTAGTCAATAAATAAAAAAAAAACTACAAATAGTGTTTTAGATAAAATAGCAAAGTAAGGACAGATTTTAGTAAAATACAGTTTTTGTATGATTGTTCATTTACAAAGTGAAATAACACGATTCTTTTACGTAAATTCTGTTCGAATTGTTCTCCGAATGCACGCCCGACACCTTTTTCTGATTTCGACCGTTGTAGTGGCTAGCAACATTTCTTCTTTCATTACCACAAATGCCGCGTTTATGCGTTCAATCAACACCTCTCTTGTAGGTACCTCTGTGAAATAAACCAGACATGGTAATCTAAAGGTGTTAGGTGTGGAGATCTTGCGGGCCAAGGCACGGGGCCGGCTCTGCCTATCCATGAATTTGGAAAAGAGTTGTCGAGGTGATCTCGAACTTCTCTCAGGAAATGTGGCGGGCAACCGTCATGCTGGAACACGTCTTCATCGAAGACCGGAACATCTGCTAGTAGCTCCGGCAGAGCATTCTGCAGAAAATGCAAATAAGCAGGCCTACTTAGTCGAGCCGGTAAATAGTGTGGCCCGATGAGATGTCTTCCTATCACACCAGAAATATAGAAAGAAATACCTTCTATTATCGTATGAATCTATTTTAATATCATAGTGACGCAATTTTTTCTTGCATCATTTACCTAAAATCGATTATACTAGATTTACAGTTCGTAATTCTACAGGTTTTTCTATCATAATCTCAAATATTTCTAATTTTGAAGGTTCCTCAAAAATTAAACGAAACCATTAAATCAGCACGCCACTGAGTATTTGACGACTTCATTATGCAGCGTTGCCAAAGTGCTTTTTCTGACACATGGTGAAATAATTTAATGTTAGCTATTAATTTCAACAGTTTTATGAATGAAATGCTAGGTCTATCTTTTTATATGTCTATATTTTTTCCTGACTGTGGGTCCCACCACATGCACTAGAAATGACTGTGAAAATGGAGATGACTAACATGACTGACCTTTATTTTAAGGGAGGACGTACTTTTTCCATCCTTTGTCTTTGGATATTGTAGAAATTTCGTCCCATTTGCGATGTTACACATTTGATGTTATGGGTCTCATTCTAGGCATAGTTGGCTGGCTTGAATTTTTTTGTTGTTATGAATGAAGTCAGTTCTGACTTTCCGAAGGCTTCTCCTCAATGTGGGCCGTGCCATACTCATGATATTTCAAGAACGCAGTTCTTTGTGGTTTCTTTTTAATTATTAGATTTCATCTGAGTGCGTCATCCTCTTATTGTATTCTTGTTCTTGAATACTATTCTTACATGCATTCATTTCCAATCCTCTATAGTTTCTCGGATGATCCGTTGACTTGTTTTTTAAATAAATGGTTATCTCATAGACTATAAAGAGATAGACCTAGCATTTCATTCGTAAGACTGTTGAAATTAATAGCCAACATTGAATTATTTCACCATGTATCAGAAAAATTTAAAAATTAAATGGTAGACAAATAATAAGACAAAAAGTAACATTGAAATAAACTTTAGGGGTTGCGTTTCCCACCCTTACAACCATGGGGTAAACCTAATAAATAACTGCATAAGTGTCTTTTTACTCGTAGAAAACGTTAGGTTAATTTCAATATTGTAACTTTCTTGGTGCTTGTGAAAAAATTGTTATAGAAATTTGATGTACTCCCTTTAAGGGGCTGTATCTTAACAAGGGATGCTCCAATGAACTCTTTCTATATGAAAGATCCTATCTTTTTTTCGATGAGGAATCACCTCCTTAAATATTTTACACTTATATAGTTACACCCTGTATAACCATTGAAAATCAATAATGATATCCTTATTTTATATTCACAGATTGAGTGCTACAATCATTGATCTGTCTATCTGCGGGATGTCCAAGGTTGATAATAGTTTGAAATAATTTTTTTCCTTGTCTTTTCATTGAATTGTTCCTTGACTTTTTATTCCAGTGAGTCGTAGTTGAAAATTGCTCTCGGTAAGAGAAATACCAGACTGCTTCCTCATCTCAAGGTTTCTTTCTATGGGTAACTGCTAAAATAACACGTAGCACGCAATAATTAACAAACTGGTGCTAGTAATGAGGAAGTGTGACATGATGAGCCAATATCTTGAAGCATTGTGTCAGATCGTTAAAAAATTTATTATTATTTATTAGTATTTCGGTTTCTACGAGTCTTCTATTTGGCAGCAAGAGTGTGATGCAAACTTAGCTGTGCGCTTTTCAGAAATAATTATTTTTTCAATTTCAATTATTTTTCCTGATGTCTCATCTCTCTTTATATTTGAATGAATTGAATTGAATGAATTTTATTTTATTTTCTTCTATATAGATCGTAATATAATTTCGATTTTTTCAACCAATTTCAGTACTTTTTATTTTCAAAATGAGTTTCGGAAAATGTTCAAAAACATACCCTGCATTTTCAAGAATGAGTTGTGGTCCTACGATTCATTCCATTATTGTGATTTCAGGACACGAAAATTGTACCTTCCACCACGACTTAGAACTTGACCATCGACCACCAACGAGAGAAGCCATGTTGCCTGAAATGTCCAGATCATATAAATTATTATTAGCGTCCCTTGGAGAAAACCCGGATAGACAAGGACTACTCAAGACACCGGAAAGAGCAGCTAAAGCCATGCTTTTCTTCACGAAAGGATATGATCAAACTGTTGAAGGTAAATAAACTTATTTATGTCATGTCTGACTCAAAAACAGATAATTCGTGTCAACTTAACAGTAGACTTGAGTCTTATGCACCATCAATCTTACCAGTGAACTGTCAGTTGAGTTTTTGGATAATCATAAAGTATACAGTAGTCAATCTAGTTTCGGAACAATGTTGGGTTTATGGTTCGGGGCCGTCATTGAGAGTCTACAGGGTGATTCGTCCGATTTTTCTTTTATTCATAACTTTGGTATGGCTTGATCAATCTTGATGAAATTTTCAGTGTAAAATAATATGATTATCTTCTTTCAATAATTCTAACATTTTCTCAAAAATACAGAATGGGAATTATGATAAGTTCAGATTAAGTTTGCAGGTTGAAAAAACACCCTGTACATTCCGTTTTCAAAATTTTCTACATGCTTCAGATTCTACCATAAGTTTACATTACTGGAGCGTTTTTATTTTTTTGGCACACTTCCAGTTTTCCTATGAAAATTTTTCAAGAATAAACAATATCGTTAGTGAGGATATTCTGAACTAAAATAAATTTTCCAAATTCGAAATTCATTTTTGATCGCTCATATTCAGATGTATAAAATCATTTAATTCGAAAAATTTCTTTATACGTGCGTGAACCAAAAAATCTACATACTACTACTACAAATACTGAATAAATAATGGAAGAAGCCTAAGCAATCTTCTAAATAATATTACATTATCAAGAGTATCATCACATTCCTTATCAGCAATAGATGAGAACATTCTTATAGAAAAAATTCAAGAGACAATGAGAGTGTTTTATTGGTCCCATAAAATGTTTAATTTTTTTTTATTTTTTAATTCTTTAATTCTTGGTAACAATGCATAAAACAACGTTTATTACTCGTGTTTATTCATAAACAATGCGGTGATTTCATCACACTTAACCTACGGAACAGCAGTTCGATTTGTTTGCATCATCTTTTAGATAAATTACGAAATATTTTTTGTTATTACAGAACCAGTCAATGTGATTTTCAACTACATTGAACATACGTTGTCACAAGTTGGAATAATTTTGTTTATTGAATTGCTGATAAAAAAGTTAATACTTGTCTGATTATGACACATAAAAACAATTTATCTTTTTTGGCAATCGAGCTAACAAAAATCGATTATTAGAGTTCAATGAATTTTAAATTCGATAAGAACGTATCACATCATTAGTATCCGGAATCAGGCCCTGTTTTAAAATAAGGATGTACGGCCGTTAGAGTTCGAGTACTTGATATTTTTGATAATTGAATATTATCATGACGGTTAATTAAACTAATTTTTATTACTTATCGTGACTATTCTCCAAAAATTTTTTCGAATGATCCAACATTGAAATTCGTCGACAATCAAACCAATAATCCATGATATTTTATGAATTTGCAATTAGATTTTATGCTTTGTTAAAATTATGTTTTTAGTTTTCAATTAGTTTCGTTGTTTGGTTATGATAAGAGGTTTACGCCTACTTTTTCCATAGATATACAGGGTGTTCGGCACATGGACCGTCAAATTTTTTGGGGCGTTGGTAGGGTCATTTGCTACCTTTTCAGTCTTGGAACCTGGGTCCTTAGTATTACGGTTAAGGAGGTATGATTTTTTATTAGGTTTTTCTAAATTACCCAAAATGTACCCCCAAGAAGCCCCATAACTTTTTTGCGTGTGCTTTTACATGCATTTTTTTATTGTATTAAGTCTACATGAGTGTGTGTTTAAAAAAACGTATTTATTGTTTCAGATAACACCACAAAATTAACACGAGGGCCTTTTATTAAAAAATATGGAAATTAACACACTTTTACGTTAGTCAATAAAAATCGCGGTTCTAAAATGCTATTTACGTTAGTCAATAAAAAAAAAACTACAAATAGTGATAAAATAGCAAAGTAAGGACAGATTTTAGTAAAATACAGTTTTTGTATGATTGTTTATTTACAAAGTGAAATAACACGATTCTTTAACGTAAATTCTGTTCGAATTGTTCTGCGAATGCACGCCCGACACCTTTTTCTGATTTCGACCGTTGTAGTGGCAACATTTCTTCTTTCATTACCACAAATGCCGCGTTTATGCTTTCAATCAACACCTCTCTTGTAGGTACCTCTGTGAAATAAACCAGACATGGTAATCTAAAGGTGTTAGGTGTGGAGATCTTGCGGGCCAAGGCACGGGGCCGGCTCTGCCTATCCATGAATTTGGAAAAGAGTTGTCGAGGTGATCTCGAACTTCTCTCAGGAAATGTGCCGGGCAACCGTCATGCTGGAACACGTCTTCATCGAAGGCCGGAACATCGGCTAGTAGCTCCGGCAGAGCATTCTGCAGAAAATGCAAATAAGCAGGCCTACTTAGTCGAGCCGGTAAATAGTGTGGCCCGATGAGATGTCTTCCTATCACACCAGAAATATAGAAAGAAATACCTTCTATTATCGTATGAATCTATTTTAATATCATAGTGACGCAATTTTTCTTGCATCATTTACCTAAAATCGATTATACTAGATTTACAGTTCGTAATTCTACAGGTTTTTATCATAATCTCAAATATTTCTAATTTTGAAGGTTCCTCAAAAATTAAACGAAACCATTAAATCAGCACGCCACTGAGTATTTGACGACTTCATTATGCAGCGTTGCCAAAGTGCTTTTTCTGACACATGGTGAAATAATTTAATGTTAGCTATTAATTTCAACAGTTTTATGAATGAAATGCTAGGTCTATCTTTTTATATGTCTATATTTTTTCCTGACTGTGGGTCCCACCACATGCACTAGAAATGACTGTGAAAATGGAGATGACTAACATGAGTGAGTTTATTTTAAGGAAGGACGTACTTTTTCCATCCTTTGTCTTTGGATATTGTAGAAATTTCGTCCCATTTGCGATGTTACACATTTGATGTTATGGGTCTCATTCTAGGCATAGTTGGCTGGCTTGAATTTTTTTGTTGTTATGAATGAAGTCAGTTCTGACTTTCGGAAGGCTTGTAATCTCCTCAATGTGGGCCATGCCATACTCATGATATTTCAAAAACGCAGTTCTTTGTGGTTTCATTTTAATTATTAGATTTCATCTGAGTGCGTCATCCTCTTATTGTATTCTTGTTCTTGAATACTATTCTTACATGCATTCATTTCCAATCCTCTATAGTTTCTCGGATGATCCGTTGACTTGTTTTTAAATAAATGATTATCTCATAGACTATAAAGAGATAGACCTAGCATTTCATTCGTAAGACTGTTGAAATTAATAGCCAACATTGAATTATTTCACCATGTATCAGAAAAATTTAAAAATTAAATGGTAGACAAATAATAAGACAAAAAGTAACATTGGAAATAAACTTTAGGGGTTGCGTTTCCCACCCTTACAACCATGGGGTAAACCAAATAAATAACTGGATAAGTGTCTTTTTGCTAGTAGGAAACGTTAGGTTAATTTCAATATTGTAACTTTTTTGGTGCTTGTGAAAAAAATTGTTATAGAAATTTGATGTACTCCCTTTAAGGGGCTGTATCTTAACAAGGGATGCTCCAATGAACTCTTTCTATATGAAAGATCCTATCTTTTTTTCGATGAGGAATCACCTCATTAAATATTTTACACTTATATAGTTACACCCTGTATAACCATTGAAAATCAATAATGATATCCTTATTTTATATTCACAGATTGAGTGCTACAATCATTGATCTGTCTATCTGCGGGATGTCCAAGGTTGATAATAGTTTGAAATAATTTTTTTCCTTGTCTTTTCATTGAATTGTTCCTTGACTTTTTATTCCAGTGAGTCGTAGTTGAAAATTGCTCTCGGTAAGAGAAATACCAGCAATAACGACTGAAGTCGACCAGACTGCTTCCTCATCTCAAGGTTTCTTTCTATGGGTAACTGCTAAAATAACACGTAGCACGCAATAATTAACAAACTGGTGCTAGTAATGAGGAAGTGTGACATGATGAGCCAATATCTTGAAGCATTGTGTCAGATCGTTAAAAAATTTATTATTATTTATTAGTATTTCGGTTTCTACGAGTCTTCTATTTGGCAGCAAGATTGTGATGCAAACTTAGCTGTGCGATTTTCAGAAATAATTATTTTTTCAATTCCAATTATTTTTCCTGATGTCTCATCTCTCTTTATATTTGATTTATCTATCGATTATCTGGTACATGAATTTTATTTTATTTTCTTCTATATAGATCGTAATATAATTTCGAAGAAATCGATTTTTTCAACCAATTTCAGTACTTTTTATTTTCAAAATGAGTTTCGGAAAATGTTCAAAAACATACCCTGCATTTTCAATAATGAGTTGTGGTCCTACGATTCATTCCATTATTGTGATTTCAGGACACGAAAATTGTACCTTCCACCACGACTTAGAACTTGACCATCGACCACCAACGAGAGAAGCCATGTTGCCTGAAATGTCCAGATCATATAAATTATTATTAGCGTCCCTTGGAGAAAACCCGGATAGACAAGGACTACTCAAGACACCGGAAAGAGCAGCTAAAGCCATGCTTTTCTTCACGAAAGGATATGATCAAACTGTTGAAGGTAAAGAAACTTATTTATGTCATGTCTGACTCAAATACAGATAATTCGTGTCAACTTAACAGTAGACTTGAGTCTTATGCACCATCAATCTTACCAGTGAACTGTCAGTTGAGTTTTTAGATAATCATAAAGTATACAGTAGTCAATATAGTTTCGGAACAATGTTGGGTTTATGGTTCGGGGCCGTCATTGAGAGTCTACAGGGTGATTCGTCCTATGCGACCGATTTTTATTTTATTCATAACTTTGGTACCGCTTGATCAATCTTGATGAAATTTTCAGTGTAGAATAATATGATTATCTTCTTTCAATAATTCTAACATTTTCTCAAAAATACAGAATGGGAATTATGATAAGTTCAGATTAAGTTTGCAGGTTGAAAAAACACCCTGTACATTCCGTTTTCAAAAATTTTCTACATGCTTCAGATTCTACCATAAGTTTACATTACTGGAGCGTTTTTATTTTTTTTGGCACACATCCAGTTTTCCTATGAAAATTTTTCAAGAATAAACAATATCGTTAGTGAGGATATTCTGAACTAAAATAAATTTTCCAAATTCGAAATTCATTTTTGATCGCTCATATTCAGATGTATAAAATCATTTAATTCGAAAAATTTCTTTATACGTGCGTGAACCAAAAAAATCTACATACTACTACTACAAATACAGAATAAACATTCGAAACATATGAAAGGCGAAATTATGGATTAACATAAAATTGAGTCATTATTCAGGTGATTTTTGGCATACTTCCGGTTTTCTATGAAGCGAATATTCCTAAAACATAGTAGTTTCGTTCAAAAATGTACCCACTTATGGCCATATGGTATGTAAAATATTGAATCACGAATGTATGATAAATAGTTTTAATGAAATTGAAAATTCTACATGAAAATTAAATCTCTATTTAAATCAAGTTCTTTAAGATCCATAGTTACCATCACAGTGAACCACAGAATCAGAATATTTAATAAATAATCTGTCACAAGAGATGTAATTTCAACATGCCTCAATTATTTACTCATGCGGATATGATTTTTCTTTATGGTTTTTGTAACGGAAATGGAAATGAAGCCAAAATGGAATACCATAGACGATTTCCCAACCGACGTCAACCAAATAAATGTACTTTCGGACGAATATTCTATTATTATAAAGAACATGGGCATTATCCTAGTAAGGCAGATCACATTGATAGGCCTACTCAAAATGAAATTTAGATTCAAATTGTTGAACAGGTGGAGGAGGAACCGTCTATTAGTACTCGTCAAATTAGTATCGAATTAGGAATTTCGCAGAGCAAAGTGAGCAAGACTTTGAAGAAAGAACAATTCCACCCATACCATTACCAAAAGGTGCAAGAACTGTTGCCACAAGATCTGCTCCAACAGATTATCTGCCAATATTTGGCTTGGAACAATAGACGGAAATTTAGTTGGCCCTCACATTTTTGCGGAAAGATTAAATGGTGAAATTTATCTAGATTTTTTGGAAAATATTTTACCAAATCTATTGAAAAATGTACATATCCTCTCACCTGGATGTAAATTATCCGAACAGATGGATTGGTCGTGGAGGCCATATTGCTTGGCCACAAAGATAACCTGATTTGAACCCTTTAGACTATTTCGTGTGGGGATATCTGAAAACAAGAGTTTATAAGGTTGAAATTAGAAGTAGAGAACACCTAGTTGAAAGGATTTTCGAGGAATGTAATTTCTTGAAGCAAAATCAATCCCTCATTAGAAGGTCAATTGGAAATTTAATAAAAAGGTCTCGAATATGTATTAAAGAAAGGGGAAAACATTTCGATTATTCTATGTAAGATTTGTGTTAATCCTTAGTTTTGCCGTTTTTTTTTGTTTAAGTAGGTAGGTATAATGATATTTTCTGGATTAAATGATTTTATACATCAGTATATGAGTGATTAAATATGAATTTCGAATTTGGAAGAACTACTTAAGGACTCAGGAAGAGCTTTGTATCATTGGACGACACCGGTTTACATTCTAGTTCAGAATATCCTCACTGCCTTGGAGCTATATAACGATATTGTTCATCCTTGAAAAATTTTTATAGGAAAACTGGATGTGTGCCAAAAAAAATAAAAACGCTCCAGTAATGTAAACTTATGTAAGAATCTGAAGCATGTAGAAAATTTTTGAAAACGGAATGTACAGGGTGTTTTTTCAACCTGCAAACTTAATCTGAACTTATCATAATTCCCATTCTGTATTTTTGAGAAAATGTTAGAATTATTGAAAGAAGATAATCATATTATTCTACACTGAAAATTTCATCAAGATTGATCAAGCTGTACCAAAGTTATGAATAAAAGAAAAATCGGTCGAATCGGACAAACCACCCTATAGACTCTCATTAAAGGCCCCTCAACCATAAACCAAACATTGTTTCGAAACTGCCTTGACTAGTGTATACTTCACCTAAAATCTCCTCCGAAATCACCCTGTATAAATAATCTGAATTCTCTCGAGGAATCAGATTGAGACACATGTTTTCTGAATCAGCCGGTTTTGACATCGATCTGACCTATCGATCGAGCGTCAATTACACTGACGAATCAAGACGAGTCATAAAGTTAGCCGGGTAACGTCAATGAAGGTAAATAAATAATTGAGCGCGTAGCAGGCTGTGTAGAATACTTCCAATTATTAACAACAATCATCAAGACTTTCAAAATAAATTTGAAAATCTGCATCTCAAGTGAAGTCCTCAGGCGTAATATGACATGCGTTTGCACTCACTGGGATAGTGGATGAAATTTGAGGAGCGCCAGTGCTTCATATCGCTTCATTTCCCAATTCTGCCAAATTGATTGCTTATAATGCACAATTTTTTCTTGTCAACATAATGAATCTCAAGACAATATTAGGCTATTTGCACACACACCGATTTTGGACGGCCGGTAAAAAATTGGCCGCAAAGTGCATGTAGACATCCAGTCTCTCTTGTGACACGAAACTGAATATATAAATAACAATGAATCCTAAAAGATTGTTACTGTACCGTCGTATTAAGCGTGAGTGCTGGATTCATCCAATCAATCAAAACATAGAAAACGCGGGAACATTTCACACACTATTTAAAGAATTAAGAGTTGATGAAAGTAAGTTTTTTAACTACTTCAGAATGTCAGTTAAAAATTTAAAACAGTAGTTAAAAGAAGTCGATTGCACTGAAGGATGGTGTAGAGAGGACTGTTGAGACGGCCGGAAATAAATCGGTTAAAAAATTTGTATTTAGTCACTTTCGCCATTTTCGATACTGCTGATATGTATTGTTATTAGACTGTTTGCGGTAGGTATGGCTCATAAATATTCACAGTGTATCGAAAAGGATCTTAAGCACTATTCAGATTCGGGACATCCCAAGATTTTCAGATTATTGTCAATAAGTCCATGGCATGGATTTTCCACTTCACAGTGGCAGTCTGCCGGGTGGCGTGAACCGCATTAAAGTATCTAGAGACTCAAACATTGGCTATGAAGGTTGTGCTATCTGTATTTGGCGATGCGCATGCAATTTTGTTTATTAACTACTTCATACATGGAAAAACAATCGACAGCGACTATTATATTGGTTTATTGGACCACTTAAAGGTCTAAATTGCCTAGAAAAGACCTCATTTGAATAAGCAAAAGGTGCTCTTTCAAGAAGACAATTTTCCGTGTCACAAGTCAATAAAAACAACTGCTAAAATCGTCGAAATGAGTTTAAAATTACTATCGCATACCGTATTCTCCGACTATTGGCTCATCACAGAATTTAAAAAAAAGTGTGAAGACATTTGGCTTAGCTGAGGAGGTGAATGCCGAAACTGAAGCAAATATGATGGTCTCGATATATCGTTCTACACCGATGGTATCGATGAATAACAATAAATTTTGGTTTTCCTACTAAGTTATGAGTTATTGACTGATGTCTTACATTGTGAACTGTCCGGTATTTCAAAAATACTGTACGATGAAATTACATCATCATCCCACATTTAATTGAAAGGTTATCTATGCGAGTTGAATAATTCTGGTAAAATAATTTCTTATGAAGTACCGATCGCTAAATGATTTTTCTCGGCATAAGTGCGACGAGATATTGCACCATGCAACGCAAAGTTGCGTAGATTGAGGTGATCACCTTGAAAGACGAAGAGGTATATCGATCAAGAAAATATCATTCTTTTCACATATAAATATAATCTACCGCTGCGTTCAGTGAAGGATCAAAATCGCATTGCTTCGCTTCAAATTATCCACACGGTGTTTGATGTATAATGTCTTACCCTTACAACCAAGGGGTAAACCAACTAAATAACTGGATAAGTGTCTTTTTGCTAGTAGAAAACGTTAGGTTAATTTCAATATTGTAACTTTTTTGGTGCTTGTGAAAAAAATTGTTATACAAATTTTATGTACTACCTTTGAGGGGCTGTTTCTTAACAAGGGATGCTCCAATGAAGTTTATCAAATATTTTACACTTATTTAGTTACACCCTGTAGATACAAGAATCTAATGTTTTACCCATTAGACCCTGCTGACAACCTATCACCTTTAAGATTTAGAGAAGCAGTTGTTTGCAAATATTTATTCAGGCTTTGAAATATAACACCTCCGAAAATATTAATTTTCTAAAACTTGAAATGGTATCAATGTGTTCGCATTAGAGAACTTCATCGTAAAATGTGTAAGAAAATTTTATTTTCCATTATTCCAAAATTAATGGGTCGGTCTGGCCGAACAACGAACGCGTCCGATATATTATCTCTCAAACCCATGCTGAAAATTATATATCTCTAGCTCAATCCGTTCTGGCGCTCATGGACGGACGAACCGAATCGATTTTGACCACGGATTCTTCATCAGTGAGTCAAAATGAAACGATGGATACCACTTTTATCCAAATATTCGAATAATACAAACATTGGAGCAAATCTATAAGCACTTTTTTAAAGGCTTAATTGGTGGTAGCAGGATCAAAGAAACGGGAAAATGAAAACTATGTCAGTTCGCCGACGTTTCGGAAATATATTTTTCCATCTTCAGGGCTCTACAAAAGAATATGGAGCATATAATGAAAAATTCCAAAAAACAGACATGTAAATATATAAAACAGCAGGAATGACAAACCAAGACAACACCTCATAATTACAGTATAAAAAGTGTAACATCAAACTATTAAACAAGGATACAGCTCAAAAAGTGAAAACAACATAAACAATCAGCAAAAATGTTGAAGGTTTTCGTGAAAAAAAAAACCAAGATGTACTTACAGACTAAACAATTGTATCCTCCCATTATCCTCTATATAAATAATACAATTTACAAATCTCAGGTATGTATTTTTCATGGAAGAAATTATCAGACCGCAATGAAAATAAACAAAATGGTAACTTTGTGACATACGTAGACACACGGAGGTGGAACCAATATAAGAGCTCTCGATTTCTCAGATGGAAATACCCGAACACGCGTTCATAAGTTAACGGGAGGCGATGAAAACTTTACAGGGTGTTTATTCATTCTTAATAAAGGAAAATATATTCGGCTTAGATGTTGGATATCCGATCTTGAATTAACTGAGTTATTAACTGCTATCTGTAACATCTCATACATTAGTCGATTCCCTAAGTATGGTTCCCTATTTAGAATTTGAACGTTTTCAAAGTCGAAACTATGTCCCGTGCTAACGCAATGTTCAGCTAAGGCTGTTTTTGGGATGGAGATGGGCAAGCGGACAGATCTCATGTGTTCCTGTACTCTCGAGTTCAAATATCGCCCAGTTTGTCCTACATAGACAACAACAACATCTTATCCTGTACACTATATCAGAAAGCATAGTAATCGGTGTTGGATTCTTGATGGCACTGAAAAATTGTTTTCCAATTGTATTGGAGCTCCTAAATGACACTTTAAAATTTTCTTTCTTAGTGATTTTGGAGAGTTTCTCTGAAAGTCCTCTGACATACAAGAGGGTGTCATATTTTACAATTGGGTGCGTGGATATCGTCCAGAAAAAGTAGGTTTCTGATACCAATCTACATACAAAATATCATCACTCCCACGTTCAATCTTCATGTCTAGAAAACTGAGTGCTCTATTCGACTCCAACTTTATAGTGAACTGCAATTTTGGATCATATGAATTGAAAATGTCAAGCACCAGATGTTCAGTGCCATCCGGTATTATAATAAAAATGTCATCCACATACAGTTTAAAACTCTCCAAAATCACTAAGAAAGAAAATCTTAAAGTGTCATTTAGGAGCTCCAATACAATTGGAAAACAATTTTTCAGTGCCATCAAGAATCCAACACCGATTACTATGCTTCCTGATATAGTGTACAAGATAAGATATTCAGATTGTTCTAGTGTCTATGTAGGACAAACTGGGCGATATTTGAACTCGAGAGTGCAGGAACACATGAGATCTGTCCGCTTGCCCATCTCCAACCCAAAAACAGCCTTAGCTGAACATTGCGTTAGCACGGGACATAGTTTCGACTTTGAAAACGTTCAAATTCTAAATAGGGAACCATACTTAGGGAATCGACTAATGTATGAGATGTTACAGATAGCAGTTAATAACTCAGTTAATTCAAGATCGGATATCCAACATCTAAGCCGAATATATTTTCCCTCATTAAGAATGAATAAACACCCTGTAAAGTTTTCACCGCCTCCCGTTAACATATGAACGCGTGTTCGGGTATTTCCATCTGAGAAATCGAGAGCTCTTATATTGGTTCCACCTCCGTGTGTCGACGTATGTCACATAGTTACCATTTTGTTTATTTTCATTGCGGTCTGATAATTTCTTCCATGAAAAATACATACCTGAGATTTGTAAATTGTATTATTTATATAGAGGATAATGGGAGGATACAATTGTTTAGTCTGTAAGTACATCTTGGTTTTTTTTTCACGAAAACCTTCAACATTTTTGCTGATTGTTTATGTTGTTTTCACTTTTTGAGCTGTATCCTTGTTTAATAGTTTGATGTTACACTTTTTATACTGTAATTATGAGGGGTTGTCTTGGTTTGTCATTCCTGCTGTTTTATATATTTACATGTCTGTTTTTTGGAATTTTTCATTATATGCTCCATATTCTTTTGTAGAGCCCTGAAGATGGAAAAATATATTTCCGAAACGTCGGCGAACTGACATAGTTTTCATTTTCCCGTTTCTTTGATCCTGCTACCACCAATTAAGCCTTTAAAAATATAATTTTGGATCACCAATTTGAATTTAAGAATCTATAAGCACTGTTTTCGAAAACAAGAGCGCAAAAAACGGCTCTAGTAAGCCACTGGTGAAAGAATTATTTTACGCAGATATATTCAAAGTAAATTAACAAAATCTACAACATATTTTCAGAAATATCAACTAAAACTTATATCCTCGTTGATGAAAATATTCCTAGAACAGTTGTTATGCCGTCCGGGTAAACGAATTGCATCGAGCATAAAAGTTTGCCTATGTGCAAACCATTCCTGATTATTTGAAAATCCCAATAGCCATAACAAAGGTGAGAATTGCCCTCTGACAGCTTCAGTGGGATCACTTGTCCTGACCTGGAGTATCATTACAATCAGAAAACCAACGATTTATGAACCTCTGAAATCTGTCCATGTCATCGCCATGGAAACCGAAACTTGTCTCTCTGTCGAATGAGAGCCCCTTTATCGTTCGTTAATCATATTTTCTGCCTGTGTCAATCTGCCGGCTCTATCATGGCTTTTGAAGCTGCTCCTGCATGGAACAATCATTTGAATTCTGGGACATATAACAAGTTTATTAATCGAATGTTCGTAACACAGTGCGACTTTATTAGCCAATTCATGAATTAACACCCTAGACTCTAATTTTCTTTGACCAGTCTGTTGTGAAATCTTGTTTACACTATTTTAATCATATTAGAAAAATTTAAAATTTAAAGTTAAAACTTAAAACACAGAGACCACTGCTTTTGTCTTCATTCATCTCTAGGTCCTTCATAATACAGTTCTCTATTTGGACAGGTAAGTAAGTAAGTATAAATGTCGCTTAAGTTCTGGGTGTCCGACTTTTTGTTGATTGTATCGGTTTCTTTATTAATGTGGATCATCTCTAGAGTCTTTTCTTATAGTTGGTGTGTTTCTCCAAAATTTCCAATTGTTCAAGATCAAATTCATGGCCTTTTACAATAGCATGCTTAGCCAATGCACATCTTTGATTTCCTTTTCTGATGTCGCTTTTATGTAGTGCTATTCTGTTCTTCAACCATTGTGTGGTCTGTCCTACGTATTTTCCTTCACAATCGTTATATTCAACTTTGTAAACTACATTCGATTGTGTCATCTTTGGAGTTTTATCCTTCAACTTACTGTATGGGTTCTTTACTGATAATACATTGTACTGGGCTATTTTCACATTCTCTTCTTTGAAACAACTTTTGATTTTGTTTGTAAGATGTTTGATATTGGCTATACTGCCGTACTTTACTTCATCTGTTGATGCTGAATCTGTTATGATGTGTTGAATACAATATTTTTGATATTATTCTTGATGGATAAAAGTTTTCTCCTAATATCTTTTTCAAATCTTTTTTAGAATCTATGTATGTTGGGTGGCAGATTTTCTCCATTCTTTTATTTATTTCTTTCATGCAATTTAATTTCATCTTCATTGGATGGTCTGAGTGTTAATTGATTAATTTATTTGAAGCTGTGGGTTTTTTGTACCAATTCAATCGGATTTTATTCTCTATTCTATTTAATCTTGTGTCCAAGAACGCAACGGATTTGTTTTCATCTTCTTTTTCAACAGTGAATTTTAAGATTGGGTTGTAACTGTTGAAAATTTCTACTATATTATCCATCTCTGATTCTGATAGTGTCATGATTAGGTCATCTACGAACCTTTTTAGAAATGCTAGTCTATAACTCAGTTTTCTTGTAACTATGGGACTCATCTCTGATCCCAACGAACATCCAAATTTCTGCAGGTACCATTCATCTTTATAAGAAAAATAGTTGTTTGAGAGTATGAAGTTGATTATTTCTATAAATAGTTCTTTAGGGATTGCAGTGTGTAGCTCTATCTTATGCCATTCTTGCTGAATGATTTCTATTATTAAGTTTTTTGGGATATTTTCAAATAAGTTTACTACATATAAGGAGATGATAACATATTGTTCTGGTAGTTGGAAATCGTTTATAAATTCTGCGAATTCGAAAGAGTCTTTAAGATGGTATTCGTTATTTCTGTCAAATGATTCACTCAAAATATCGGTCATGATTCCACAGATATTTGTCATTGGACCATTTATAGTTGATATTATTGGTCTCGTGGGTATTCCCTCTTTGTGTATTTTGGGGTTTCCATACATTTTTGAACACGTGGAATTATAAGTTTTCAAACTTTTTGCTCTTGTTGGACTCAATATGTTTAAGTTTTGGAGTTGCGTTATATATTTGTTGGATTTATTCTGGGTTAATAGGGTTGGATCATCTCTAATTTTTGTGAAGTTTTCTGACTGTACTATTTCATCCATCTTTTGTTCATAATCGTTTTTATCCATGACTAAGGTTACACCACCTTTGTTTGTAAAGTGTGCATATTCAAATTTTAAACTTCTATTATTTTATTTGGATTGTTTCACTTTGAATGCGAGTTTTGAGATGCCATCGACATGACGTCAGTGCCTTTCTTCTTATTTATTACGGGCAAGTAAAGATCGAAGGAGGTTTCATGAATACCATCCCTATTCGTATCGAGGCTCTCCAGGGATCAATTCCCTTTGAATAAAATATTGTTGGTTTCTTTTATTCAGTCCATTCGATTAAAAATGATTCACCAGGACCGCATTTCTCTGCTCGAAAATTAGCATTGGCAGCAATAGGAGGAACATTTGCAGTGGATTTCTTGTATTTCATAATTTTTTTATCTTTTCAGGTTACGATACTACGTTGATGAAAATTTTCTTCACAACAGAACATTTACTGAAAGCAACCTACAATAAGTCAAATTTAGTTTTGAAGAAGCTAGTCAGTGCCGATGTGATTCAAAACTTCGCGATATAGAACCAACATAACACAAGTGGCAATGTTACCCATCCAATCGCCAGTACCATTAAAGTGATCGTCTTTGTCTCGGCCATACAAACCTAACACATCTTCTTAAGCGTGTCGCACTATCATTACATGCGCTAACAGAGGTTCCAAAATACTTAAACCAAAGACTTCTTTCATCAAGTGTATCATTGTCGGATATGTTGCGTGTAGATTAATCACCAAATGTTATACAATATCTTAAGAATACCAATCTGTCTAACTAAATCACGGATCAATAAGTCCCGAGACTAACCCAGAAATAGTGCTCGTAGTAAACCAGTAACCACGTCTTTCTAGAGTACTAACCTTTGCTTGAAACGTGTCAAAATTTTAAATCGATCGGACCAGAAACAGCTGAGTTATCGAGGTTGGAGTAAAGTCGTTTTGTAGTTTGTTTATAAAATGGAAAAAACCGAGTTTCGTGTTCTGATAAAACATTGTTTTTTAATGGATAAAAACACCATGCAAGCGAAACAATGGATTGAAAAATGTTACCCGGACTCATGTCCATCAAAAGCAACGATTTGTCGGTGGTTTGCCCAGTTTAAACGTGGTCGTACCGACACAAATGATGCGGAACGCTCGGGTAGACCTGTGGAAGCCGTTACACCGGAAAATGTGAGTGAAGTGACAAAAATTATAATGAAAGATCGTAAAGTGAAGCTCCGTGAGATTGCTGAGATGACACAGATATTATATGGAAATGTATTTACTATCCTTCAATATCTTGGTGCGTTATGGAGAAAAAAATGTTATTCAATATATAAATCTGAATAATTATCTCGAAGACCTAATTTGTGGGTCAAGGTTTCATAACTGAGATCCAGATAATCGAATGTGATCCTTAATCAGCTTGGGATTCGGTTATGTTGAACGACCTACCTTGAATTTTTCACAGTTAATCACCTGGAATCCCAGATGAATGTTTACATTCATTTCTTGAGGTTAAACTGAATCATATCAAGGACAAGGTCGATTCTTGCAAGTACTTTGATTCCGGTTCTTCCATATTATGCATGAATTATTTTCTCTTGTCGAATTAGTGAATAACTTTGCTTTTATTGGAACATATAAGAACTAAATCAATAAAACAATTCAGGAAAAAAAACGCACCTTGTCACAAGTTTATCAAAAAAATGGCAAAACTACATGAATAAAACCTCGAATTGCCTCCACATCCACCAGATTTGGCTCCCAGAGACTACTGACCGTTCCTGAAAAATGCTAACCGGTAAGAAATTTCGCACGAAGAGGATATCACTGAAACTGGGGCCTATTTTGAGGCAAGAGATAAATCGTTCTACAAAAGTGGTATTGAAATTCTAGAGTAGCGCATGAATGATTGCGTTGCTCTTGATGGAGATTACGTTGATGAATGAAGCTTGTTGATGTCACTTATTGGACCATTCTGTATATGTCAAAAAGGTTTCAGTTAAATTTTTCGTTCAGGAATAGGTGAATAAACGTTAATAAAGTATTTATGGTGAATATAAAAACAGAGCACTATCTATGTACTAAATTTATTCAAAATTAATTCAGCTGTAACCACGTTATATAGAAACGAATATTTCTTAAGATTAGAAAAGTGTTGGGTTCGGTTTTAATGTATAAATCATGAAGTTCGTTTATGTATGGGGAAAATGACTTATTCATTTTCTTGTATTATGGGAGCGTTTTCCTGTAGGAAATATATCCTTCCCATAAAGTAGTTTATAGTCATTTTATGTTGATGGGGAATTTGTGGAATATTTACAGATTCCGAATTTAATATAGTGATTGTAGAGTATATGATGAAATGTAATATTTATGACTAAATACTGGGTGATTCACCGCGAAGGCCTATACAGGGTGTCTCAAGTTCGGGTGCCTTTTAGACGTTTCTGGAGAACTAGACATATTTGAAATCTGAAAATTGGGATTATGATATTGTTCGAAGTTCTCTACACAGCTAAAATATTTTCGAAGCCCAAAACCGTTTTTACAACATCGAAGAGGAAGGATGTGAAAAGGTCATGCATCTTTTGGATTTCAAAAATATCATCACAGGGTGTTTCAAATTTTGTGTTGAAAATTGTGATCTTAAATTGACCATAACTTCTGTTTTTCAAATTAGAACCCTATTTTTTATAATTAATTTATAATTTATATATGTTGGATTCTGCGGTCAAAAATAATGATAGTTTTCTCACATGATTATGCTCCTAAATTCAATAATTTCTGAGTTATTGGAGATTTTCTGGATCTACTGATTTCTATAGTCTAAGCTTGCTTAGAACGAATTATCTCAAAAATCGAGCCCGCAAATATGCTACTCATTTTTTTCTAGCTCATCGAGTTTCTGAGATCCCCTCACCAGATAACGAATTTGGGACACCCTGTAGATTTAAGGTTCATACCGCAATCTCATTATATTACGTATTAGAGAATTGAAGATTTTGAAGATAATTTGAAAAATTTTCAGAAAAATGTGCGTCACAACATTTGGTATTCGAATAAAAACCAACTCGAAAAGTGTAGGGAGGCAGCTAATGGTGGCAGAATATACTGGGCATGCCATTCGAAATGAGAAGGTATTTTTACAGTTTTCGGTATAACCGGAGAGGCCATCGCTGCTAATTACACCGTATATGATTTTGGTTTATTTTTGGTGTTTTTTTAGCCATTTCGGTATGTCATACTTGCCAAATGCAATAACAATTTCATTGCTTTTAAAAGAGCGTTTATCAGTTTCAAATTAAGCTATTGACGAAAAATGCTAATTTTAAACACTTTTCAATGGAAGTTATATCTTTGTTTTCAGTTCACTCGACCAAGCAGAAAATATGATGCTGATGAATATATTGTGTAATGGTTTATGTCTTTTACAGGGGAGATATTTAAATATATTTTTCTACAAGCGTGCACTTTCATTCTCTTTCCCGCACGTATTTCAATTCGTAAATTACCGCACGCAAATGCGTGTGATAATGGATTAGCAAGGGTTTTTCTCGCACGCTTTTTCTAAAGAATAAACTGAATAATGATATATCTCTATGCCAATTAATACATTGTTATTATATTATGAAATTGTGTTTAAATATAAATAATATCAACTCGAATTCAATCAGTACGCTCCGGTAAAATGGATACTTCGGGATCTGATGATGGCCTGCCCGAAGAAATATTAGCAGCTTCTTATGAAGCGAGTTTAAATTTGTTACCGGCCAAGTCGAAGATAAAATATGAGAAGCAATATTCAGAATTCATTGATTGGTGTAATTCCAAAAAGGTTCAACCGAGGAAGGAGGAAGTGTTTTCGGCGTATTTTTTGGAAATGTCCAAAATTTGGAGACCAAACACATTATGGTCCCGATATTCAATGATGAAGAGTGTTTGTAAACTGAAACAGGATTTGGATATTGGAAAATTCCATAAATTAACTGCCTTCATTAAACGACAGAATATAGGATTTCGTCCAAAAAAAGGCCAAAACTTTTAATGAAGAGGAAATAACAAAATTCATGAGTGAGGCATCTGATGAAATTCACTTGATGATGAAGTTGGTAACAATTTTTGGATTAGCTGGTGGTTGCAGACGAGAAGAACTTACAAAACTCACCATCGACGATATAGATGATAAAGGAGACTTGATCATCGTCAATATTAAGACTCCAAAATCATTCACCAAGATCGTTTGTTATATCCCAAGACACCAATAATGGATATTTTCTGAACATATACAGCAAATATATGAATTTACGTCCAAAGGAAATACCTCATCGCCGAATTTTCATAAAGTATATTCGGGAAAATGTAAGATTCAACCTGTCGGAATCAATACAATAGGAAAAATACCGTCCGAAATTGCAGCTTACTTACGCCTACAAAATCCGGAATTATACACAGGACACAGTTTTAGGCGCTCCTCGGCTACTTTCCTAGCCAATTGTGGAGAAGGTATCACAAATATTAAACGTTTAGGAGGATGGAAGTCAACTGCTGTTGCTGAGGGATACTTGGAAGAATCTATTAACCAAAAAAAAAATGTCCACTAAAATTCTTAATTTGAATGGTTCTTCGTCTTCAAACTGTAATACAGAATCATAACCTTCCAAAGAGTCTTCGAACAATATGATGGCAAATATTCAACGTTTTGCTTCTTCCTCTTCAAACTGTAATACAGAATCATTATCTTCCAAGGAGCAGCTGACTTCGACCAATATGATGGCTTCTGCTATAAATTTGCATAACGCGACCAACTGCACGTTTACAATAAATATAACTAATAACTGAATATTTCTAATGAATATATTGATAATAATGGGAAGAAACAGAATGTACATAGATTCCTTATCAAAATTCATTTTTATGTGCTGTTAGTCTAGTTTTCTTTTCAATTAATAAAGAATTTATGAATATTATTACAGTTTAAATTTATATTTTCGAAGACCAAAACCGTTTTTACAACATCGAAGAGGAAGGATGTGAAAAGGTCATGCATCTTTTGGATTTCAAAAATATCATCACAGGGTGTTTCAAATTTTGTGTTGAAAATTGTGATCTTAAATTGACCATAACTTCTGTTTTTCAAATTAGATCCCTTTTTTTATAATTGTGTTGGATTCTGCGGTCAAAAAATAATGATAGTTTTTCTCACATGATTATGCTCCTAAATTCAATAATTTCTGAGTTATTGGAGATTTTCTGGATCTACTGATTTCTATAGTCTAAGCTTGCTTAGAACGAATTATCTCAAAAATCGAGCCCGCAAATATGCTACTCATTTTTTTCTAGCTCATCGAGTTTCTGAGATCCCCTCACCAGATAACGAATTTGGGACACCCTGTAGATTTAAGGTTCATACCGCAATCTCATTATATTACGTATTAGAGAATTGAAGATAATTTGAAAAATTTTCAGAAAAATGTGCGTCACAACATTTGGTATTCGAATAAAAGCCAACTCGAAAAGTGTAGGGAGGCAGCTAATGGTGGCAGAATATACTGGGCATGCCATTCGAAATGAGAAGGTATTTTTACAGTTTTCGGTATAACCGGAGAGGCCATCGCTGCTAATTACACCGTATATGATTTTGGTTTATTTTTGGTGTTTTTTTAGCCATTTCGGTATGTCATACTTGCCAAATGCAATAACAATTTCATTGCTTTTAAAAGAGCGTTTATCAGTTTCAAATTAAGCTATTGACGAAAAATGCTAATTTTAAACACTTTTCAATGGAAGTTATATCTTTGTTTTCAGTTCACTCGACCAAGCAGAAAATATGATGCTGATGAATATATTGTGTAATGGTTTATGTCTTTTACAGGGGAGATATTTGAATATATTTTTCTACAAGCGTGCACTTTCATTCTCTTTCCCGCACGTATTTCAATTCGTAAATTACCGCACGCAAATGCCTGTGATAATGGATTAGCAAGGGTTTTTCTCGCACGCTTTTTCTAAAGAATAAACTGAATAATGATATATCTCTATGCCACCGACGACGTTACTATGGAAACGGCATGTGAATAAGAATTAATACATTGTTATATTATGAAATTGTGTTTAAATATAAATAATATCAACTCGAATTCAATCAGTACGCTCCGGTAAAATGGATACTTCGGGATCTGATGATGGCCTGCCCGAAGAAATATTAGCAGCTTCTTATGAAGCGAGTTTAAATTTGTTACCGGCCAAGTCGAAGATAAAATATGAGAAGCAATATTCAGAATTCATTGATTGGTGTAATTCCAAAAAGGTTCAACCGAGGAAGGAGGAAGTGTTTTCGGCGTATTTTTTGGAAATGTCCAAAATTTGGAGACCAAACACATTATGGTCCCGATATTCAATGATGAAGAATGTTTGTAAACTGAAACAGGATTTGGATATTGGAAAATTCCATAAATTAACTGCCTTCATTAAACGACAGAATATAGGATTTCGTCTAAAAAAGGCCAAAACTTTTAATGAAGAGGAAATAACAAAATTCATGAGTGAGGCATCTGATGAAATTTACTTGATGATGAAGTTTGTAACAATTTTTGGATTATCTGGTGCTTGCAGACGAGAAGAACTTACAAAACTCACCATCGACGATATAGATGATAAAGGAGACTTGATCATCGTCAATATTAAGGACTCCAAAAATCATTCACCAAGATCGTTTGTTATATCCCAAGACACCAATAATGGATATTTTCTGAACATATACAGCAAATATATGAATTTACGTCCAAAGGAAATACCTCATCGCCGAATTTTCATAAAGTATATTCAGGGAAAATGTAAGATTCAACCTGTCGGAATCAATACAATAGGAAAAATACCGTCCGAAATTGCAGCTTACTTACGCCTACAAAATCCGGAATTATACACAGGACACAGTTTTAAGCGCTCCTCGGCTACTTTCCTAGCCAATTGTGGAGAAGGTATCACAAATATTAAACGTTTAGGAGGATGGAAGTCAACTGCTGTTGCTGAGGGATACTTGGAAGAATCTATTAACCAGAAAAAAAAATGTCCACTAAAATTCTTAATTTGAATGGTTCTTCCCCTTCAAACTGTAATACAGAATCATTACCTTCCAAAGAGTCTCCGAACAATATGATGGCAAATATTCAACGTTTTGCTTCTTCCTCTTCAAACTGTAATACAGAATCATTATCTTCCAAGGAGCAGCTGACTTCGACCAATATGATGGCTTCTGCTATAAATTTGCATAACGCGACCAACTGCACGTTTACAATAAATATAACTAATAACTGAATATTTCTAATGAATATATTGATAATAATGGGAAGAAACAGAATGTACATAGATTCCTTATCAAAATTCATTTTTATGTGCTGTTAGTCTAGTTTTCTTTTCAATTAATAAAGAATTTATGAATATTATTACAGTTTAAATTTATTTCATAGGCTTGTAGTCTCTTAAATGGTAACGACTTGTCAGAGACTTTTGTCATTCATGTGTATTTAGAATGATCAATTCACATTTGATCTGTGTGTTGAAATCGATCTCGTATAAGCGCTTGTAGAAAAAATATTGTTCCTAACTCGTGCGGAAAGTGTTTTTCCCGCACTCAACTGCAGTTTCGTGCGGGAAAATATCACTTTCCGCACTTGTTAGGAAAATAACTATTTTTGAAAGACGCTACAGGCATGCGGTTTTTTCTATGATTTCAAATGAAAATATTCAACTTATTCTGATCCGGAAATAAAAGTAATCAAGTTTTATATGGCTTCCCTCTCATCAGTATTCATTAGAGGCCGAAAATCGAAGATGTTGTCGAATCGCTAAGACTATACAGGAGTATTCACGGCGACAGCCTAATATAATCCAGTAAAGGACGGGCTGAAATCACTTTTTCTCGGAGGAGCTGCATTTTTGATATGTTGATTGTTATAAAGAGAGAATAATGTGGTCAAGAATGCAGGTATCGAAATTTTCAGGAACATTGAAAAATTCTTGAAAATATAGAAAAAAACACGGTTTTTCTGATATTTTCGCGAATCAGAAGGTTTAGTGAGGAGAACTTTCGAACAAAAGTTGTAGAGCGGAAAATTCTAGTCCAAATTATTTAGTTTGTCGTTGTCCAAAGTGAATTTGTATATTGATTAACAGCGTATTTCTTTAGTAGCGCAATACCAACGAATTTTAAATTTGGCGCTCGATGAAATGACTACCTGAACACTGAACCAAACATCTGGCAGATATTCGCCAGAGTTGGACTCTGGTCTCGTTTTGTTATTGTATTGCATTTATTACATCGAACCCTAGCATATAATGTTGAGTTGGTTGGAAACGGACTGTTTGTCGTTTATTTTCTTATGTTAGCCCTACTGCAACTATTTTTGTTTAGTGTTAAAAACAAGCTTTATCACATAATGTAATTAAAATCTTAGCTTCCCATTGAAAAAATATGTTGATAACATCATAACTTTGACAAATTTGACTTGTTATTTTTGTAACTTATTCCAAGAGATGCCGAATGTAAAACACCGTTTGACGTGTTTTTGCATTTTTTTCAAAAGTGATCGTTGTACGTTTTATGAACGAATTTTGTGAATTCTTGTCAAGACATAAATACTTAGAGAACAAGCGCTGATTTCACGTCAATGCATTTCAATATTATTCTGATAAAAATAACGCGTATCATTTCAATTAATTCGAATTTCCTGAAGCATTGACGGTTCCACAGATCCCATACATGAAAAACGAATTACCTCGCATAATGACCGCCTCTTGTAAATCCGTAACCCTGGAAACGTCGGGAAGCTTTCAACCGAAGAGGAAATGGAGGGTCTCAGATGTGCTTTTCTTCTTATAAAAGTTCAATTTATTGTTCCGAGCCTCCATTGACTCGAATGCATCGTCAGTTCCAGATTTACTGCTTCAATTCACTCTTGCTTTGATGCTTCAAGGAGATCCAGCAAGTGGTTGTGGTTTAGAATAGAGATTATTATCTTAAGATAGGAAAATTAAGGATTTCCTGACTGTTTCTTGGATGAATAGAAGGAGGTGCTATAGAATTATCAAAGAAGTCTATTGAAACTTTCACTACATTTTAGGATAGGATGCTGTTCTACTTGTTTAATGAACTATGAACAAACGTGCAAAAATAATTTGGTACACAGAATCTACATAAAATTTGGATATACTGGCATAATGTCAGAAGGTTTTGTGCTCTTGTTCGTAACAGGCTGGCAGGACATGGTCGAATTTGACTATGGTTTCTTCATCTGAAAATCGAACCCAATCGATTGATAACCATTTTATAACCAAATTAAGGTCAGTTTGTTTTAGTTATTCGAATCTTCAGTAGATTCCCGATGCAATTCTCTAGCTAGATTTAGGCTTTTAGTGAAAGAACTTGAACTTGATTGCTCTTCACCCTCTGTTAATGTTTTAATTTTTATATCTTGAAATCACTTAGTATTATTGAAATTGTTACTTCTTGTTGCAGAGGTACTCAATGGGGCAGTCTTCGATGAAGACACTGACGAAATGGTGGTTGTTAAAGACATTGAAATGTTCTCGATGTGCGAACACCATCTGGTGCCTTTCTACGGTAAAGTATCCATTGGTTATCTTCCTAGAGGAAAAATTTTGGGATTGAGTAAGCTGGCTAGGATTGTAGAAATATATTCAAGAAGACTCCAGGTGCAGGAGAGGCTCACTAAACAAATTGCTGTTGCAGTGACCAAAGCTGTGCAGCCAGCTGGGGTAGCAGTTGTTGTCGAAGGAATGTGAGTATTTATAATAGACCACTTGAGCTCATTAACTATTACAAAATAGAAATCAGAATATAAAAACAAAAAATTATTATTTGATCCTGCAAACAAAAAATTATAGAAAATTATTATAGAAATTGGGATGCATTCCTTAAATGACCCGACCACTCAAGTATAATTTCCTCACAGTTGTATCAATGAGGGTCTTCAGTTTGATCTTACAATATTGTATTTGTCTGATTGAATAATATTTCATCTTTTTCAGACACATGTGTATGGTAATGAGAGGAATTCAAAAGATTAACAGCAAGACGGTTACGTCGACAATGTTGGGAGTATTCAGGGATGATTCAAAAACAAGAGAGGAATTCTTGAATCTAGTTCACACCAAATAAGAAGACAACCATTTGCGAATGTAATTAGAAGTTTTCGAAATTGTTTTGAATTTTAATTTGTACCATTATGGATCGAGATGTTGATGATTACTCAGTGCGTAACGAAGGGATTCCATTCAAGGTCAAATGATGAAATAATCCATTGGAATATTGACTTTTTCGAAAACTTCTTTTATGAACCCAAGGTAATGTTGGAATAATTACGGCGTACACTAAAGGAATATAATGAGGACCATCTCAAATGCATGTTATATCGATATAAGATATTTATTAGTATAATAACTTTAATGTGGAAGTGTCTTTATATTTTTGTGGATGCATTTACATTATCAAGAATGTATTTTTTCTAAGATTCTCCATTAAATTTAAACTAAACGACTTTTATAAAATATGTTTCTTATTGTAAATTTTAAATTCTTTTGCTTATGTAAGTTCTGTGATAAAGAATGTAATCTAAGTTCGACCAAAACCCAATAAATTAACAGGGTTCATGTTATGTAAATACTTATAAGCCGACTGTCAGTGTCGAAAAAATAAATTTATCTGCAGCATATTTTCTCTTCTTTCTTCAATGCTCCTCAAGAGGATTTTTTTGGTTTTCAAATAGTTTAAAGTGATATTAAATGATTGATTTTTGATTGGTCTGTCCTATGTATACTCCCTCGCAATCATTGCATGGAATTTCGTAGATGACGTGTGATTTTGAGATATTGGTTTTCGCGATTTTAACATTGAGAAGAGTTGCTTGACCTGCGTATATTTGTATAAGGTTTAACGATATTTTCAATTTTTTCGGATAAGATGGGTATATATGGTAGTGGTATACAAGGTCTTTCACGAAGAACCTCACCCATATTTATAAGAGAAACTACTGAACATATTTTCATGAAATTCAGCACTTATAAGTATTTCACTATGCTGATGAAATCGAAAATATCTTCAAGGCATGAGCACCTCCGGTTTTTCCGGAAATTACGTCAACTACCGTTTTTCAAATTAGAACACCATTTTTTATTGCAAAAATAGATTCCTTACAAAATTTCAAGTTATTTTGATGTAACATTTTTCTTTTGGTTGGAAAATTCTCTATGAGCAGGAAAATTCGAAAAAAAAATCGAAAATAGAGCTCCGCTGAAACAAGAATAACTCCGAGGTTTTAGGATGGCAAATTTTAATTTTTGGGATTTTTCAAGATGTAAGAAGATTGATGATTCATGATGAAAAAACAAAATCGTGAAAAATAATTTTTTCAAATTAGAACCCCATTTTTATGGCAGATATTGAATCTACGTTAAAAATAATGTGTGTGTATGCATCACACCCTTGCCCTAAAGTGGATATTTTCTGAGTTATTCACAAAAACTGTTTTTCGTCTTGAATTTTCAGATATTTCCCTTCCCTTCACGCCAAAAAGATGAAATTTTCAGGAACTGTTACTTAAACCATGTTTAAGATTTTACTACCCTAATATGCAAGAAAAAAAGTTACAGGTTGTTCCTAAATAGATGGTGAATTTGGATTCAATTTGTATCAGAAAGCTCTTTATTTCAACTAATCGGCCATCGGTTTTCTCTCCAGTGATAAATAAATAAATCCTTATGAACCATATGCAAAAACTTACCATGTTTTACATTCTTTTTTTAATGATAGATATCATTAGTTACGTCTGCCAAATTCCTCTTTATTCAGTAGCATTTTGTGTTTACTATTAATTTGGTATAATTCGTATTAAGTTATAAAATCGATCACTATGCCTAATTTTACCAATGAAGATTATTTAAATCTCATTCTACTTCATGGAGAATGTAATAGAAATTGTTCATTGAGAGATAGAACATTAACAGATTCGATCTTTGTTCAGTTGAGAGGTTTCTGACTTGACCCAGACCAACTCAGACATGAATAACGAATCTGTTTGGAGAATATTAAAACATAAAATGACAGATGAATCTAAATTCATGATTCGAAGAATGGAAATCTTTTTTTCTGTATAATTTAGACAGATGAATCTAAATTCACAAAGAATGGTTCTTTCAATATGCATAACAGTCATTATTGGGATGAAGAGAACAACCACCACTTCAGACAATGGAACTTTCAAGAGACCTGGAGTTTCAATGTTTGTTGCGCCATCAAAAATAATGCAATTCTCGATGTTCACATTTATGATGGGATTTTAACTGGTAAGATAGAACACTCAAATGTTTGCATTATTTAAAGAATGTTCTCCCTTAGCAGATAGATATTCTGAAATATTGACTCAAATAATTGAGCAGGTAGTACAGAACCATAATGACTTATGGTATCAACAAGATGGCGCACACAATTCACTCAATGTGTCAAATATCCTCAAATAAGATCGATGGTTGGCGAACAATGGCTCTTTGAAGATCTCCCGATTTAGTAGAGGATAAGGAAAATATTGTCTACTCAACTCCCTGACTGATAAAGAGTACTGCATAGAACGAGTCAGAAATGCGTTCAGGTTTGTTTAGATTTTTAGATTCATATTTTTGAAACTCAATTTGGTTTTTAAACACTTTTGCAGATCTCTTCCTCCCGACGAAATAAGAAGAGCAACGCACGAAGCATTCCTGAGACGTATAAATAAATGTCTAGAAATTAACGGTCAAAACTTTGAGCATCTTCTCTAGTTATAACTGCGAGAGTTTGCCATGGTTCTCCTAATAGTTCAGTCAATCTGTCGAAAATTAAATCGTTTTGACGGTATAATTACAGCTTGCAGAAGAATGAAAATTCCAAATATACTGTTGTACGCAGTATGAGTACACATCGGTAGTGCACGTTTGAATCAAGAAATTACTAATTTAATTTTTCTTAGCAATTAAACTTTAATAAATAAAATTTTAATTTGTTTTTGGCAAGTATTATCCATTATTTGATTTTTTGAGTCGCATTCTGTTATGAATTATTTTGTTGAACTCTCAATGTTATTAACAAAGACAATTTTTAGTGTTTTTCAGTTTTGTTTTTCATTTTTCAAAAAATGTCATCAATTAAACAGATTTTTGAAGAGGTTTTGAAAATTTGGATAAGGGAAACAAACAACAATTCAATTAAAGTCATTATTTGAGTTTTCATTTTCAAGTAAACGTTTAATTCAGTTTTGTATTTGTATTTATTAACAGGTGTATAGAAAAAGCATACAAAATATTGCAAAAATACTTACAAATCTAAATTGCTTACAATCGGCCCCTTTGTTAGAACTATGCCAACGTCGCCGGTGAAAGTCACAATAGAAAACTACCGTTAGCAGAACAGTGTTGTATATGCAGCGCTATGTATTACTATAACTTGTAAATGGTAAGTTGTACGAAAAAAATGTTGAAATAAAAGTTGTTGATAATAATGTAAGGAACAACTGTTACATTTAAACTTTTGCATTAAAACAACATTTTCAGGGCGAAAAACATGAAAAACACTTTTTTTGATACTTTAGCGCCACCTACTTTGTGCGCTTTTAGTCGTGCAGCATTGCACCAATGACAAAAAATGTAGATCGCAACGTCCTCTACAATTTTTGTTCAATAAAATTCTCTGTACGATGCATAAAATTCGAGAAAAATGCATTTTTCTACTTTTTTTGAGTTTTTCAAAAAACCGCTAACATTTCAGCGAGGCCATCGCAAAGGTAGCTTAGTTACACCATTTTCAACAAGTTTACCAAATTTCATCGAGCGGGTAATTATACCCGCACCAAATGTACAGATTGACTGAACTATAATAGTAACTTGAAGTCGGTTTCAAGAAGGGGTGAAAAATCTACAGCATGGCTCAAATAACAGTTCCTGAAAATTTCATCTCTTTGGCGTGAAGGGAAAAGAAATAGCTGAAAATTCAAGACGACAAACAGTTTTTTGTGAAAAACTCAGAAAATATCCACTAAAGTGGATATTTTCCGACATAATGATGTGATGCATACACTCACATCATTTTTTAACGTAGATTCGATATCTGCCATAAAAAAATGGGGTTCTAATTTGAGAAAATTGATTTTTCACGATTTTGTCATCCCTAACTTTGAAAGCGATTTTTTCACCCCCTGCATCATGAATCGCTATTTCGATTTATAAAGTGGATACATCAATCTTTCATCTCGAAAAATCCCAAAAATGAAAATTTTCCATCCAAAAACCTCGAAGTTATTCTTGTTTCAGCGGAGCTCTATTTTCGATTTTTTTTCGAATTTTCCCGCTCAGAGAGAATTTTCCAACCAAAACTGAAAAATGTTACATCAAAATAACTTGGAATTTTCTAAGGAATCAATTTCTGCAATAAAAAGATGGTGTTCTAATTTGAAAAACGGAAGTTGACGTAATTTCCGGAAAAACCGGAGGTGCTCATGCCTTGAAAATATTTTAGATTTCATCAGCATCGTGAAATACTTATAAGTGCTGAATTTCATGAAAATACGTTCAGTAGTTTCCCGTATAAATATGAGTGAGGTTCCTCGTGAAAGACCCTGTATATTTATCAAATCATTATATCGAAAGAAAAAATGGCAAAAATAATGTCCATTTAATTGCAGTTCAACAGAATAAAAATACAATAAAAACTAAAAATAAATACTGTTACTAAAAGGAAATTATCCAAAGAAATCATGCAATATACAATAATTTGAGCTTGTCACAAATTTCAATTTTAACAGTTTTTCAAATGAATGAGCTTTAAAATGGAAGACAGTTTCATAAAGAGTATATAAAGAGATTTTGATTGATGAGTGTATAAAAATTAGAAAGTACAATCATTTGAATGCAAATTAGCAAACAAATCTGTTTTAAATTATTCAAAATATTTCGTCTCACAAAACAAAGTAAATAATAATTAAAGTATTTATAGAAGAAATCATTGAATAACTACTGAGAGAACAGTGAATGTTATCTAGGATTATGTACAATTAATAGTTTATCACACAACTAATTGAGATAAAAGTTTGCCAAAGACCAGAATTAGTAATTCTTTGGTTCGGAACACAATTAAATATACAAATTTAACTTCATTACGATGATTCACTGTTGGGTGTTTCAGAGCCGATTATTTTATAAGGTTTTTTGAAACAACAGAAAAAGTCCTTAACTAATCCACCCAAACTTTCAGTAGAGCCTGTCCGAAACAGTCCACTGGATACGTCTTCCAAGTTGGGCTCGCCAATGAAAATTTGTAGATCGCTCTTCGGAAAACCTTTCTTGTAATATTCCTGAATGGTCTCGTAAGCGTCAATGATGACAGAAATGAATAAGCTGAGTATTATGTAAATGAATAAACTAATAAATGTATACAGATAAATTCTGGAAAACCACCATAGCAACTCAGATTTTGTTCCTAAAATAGAAAAAGTGGCAAACATATCATCACCGTTGATCAAAGAAAACAAACATTCCCAAGTGGTAGATAACGATTTAAACTTGAGATGATACGGTCCTAATACGAGCCAGCCGCAAAATGCGAATCCGGCATATAAGAGAACAGCACAGATTAAAAATCTAAATACATCTGGCGCAGCTCTTTGAAAGGTCAAAATAACAACGTTGTACGTTTTGAAAAATCCCAGATATCTCAAAACACCAAACCAAACTAATAAATTCCCTGTACCTAAAAACACGCTGCAGATGTTCCATTGGTCGGAACTAAACTCATCCTTTTCGATCTGTTGTTGAATAGAAGAACCGATAATGATCAGGACATCATTACAAATGATCATAATGAACCACAAATCCCAAAATCTTCCTTTATCGGCACGACTTAGACGTTTATCGAGACGAGAAATAAAATAATTTTCTGTAATACGTCTCAATTGTTGAGCCCTCCAAACAGCTCTCACACAAAGTAAAAACGAAGTCACACATACTGTAATAATTAAATAATTCAAAAGGCCTTGTAATACGGAGTTGATTTCACTTTTTTTCTCGTATTCAACATCACCTTTACAATTCAATCTAGTTGGCTGAGCCTGGAGATCAACAGTGACTTGGCCATCGTGGTCTTCATTATCGAATATTATACTTATATCGAACTGGTAACAATTAGGTGGTGAAATTCTCCCAGCTGCTTTAAAGTTCACGGTTTTGAGTGAGAATTTCAGTTCTGCTTTCACCAAAGCTGAAAATTTTATATCTTGGCTTCGGAAATAGCCCTCGGCATTGAATGGATCATTCTTCTGATGTGTTATATTGCTGCATACCTGGACAATTTCCGGATTGAACACATAAGATTCATTAAATCCATATATATCTCCTTTTTTGTAACTGTATATACAGAACATCATATCTGGCATGGAATTATCTTCATTAGTATAAGAGTAGCTACCAATCGCATCACTCACTTTCGAATAACCTTCCACAGCAAAATCTATGGTTGAATAAAAATCTGCGATTGTATAAACAGCCAAAGGTCCAGCAGTCGGAGGGTATGAATTAATTTCTCTAGCAGGATCCCAACCCTTCAAGAACAGATGACAAAAGGTGACTCTATTGTCGAAGGTATAATTCACATAATGGTATCTCGAATAAGAATATAGGGACAGTTGTAATGTTACCAAGAAAATTTTTATGAGTTGAACACAAAACTTGTAAGGAAACCTCTTTTTGGCGTTCCATTTTTCTATTGGATTCATGAAATGGAACTGTAGCTTCTTTTTTAATCGGTCTTCTGTTAACATCAACGTTGATGAAGATAATGAATGGGTACAGGATTCCAGTCCATGCTCATCTCGAAATTGATAATTGTTAGGATTCATGTTCACTACTTTTGAGGACACTGAATATGTTCACTATGGTTAACTAGGATCAAAACTAAGAAACTGAACACATTACAGTATGGCCTTATACAATAGGCTTATTTGAGTCATAATTATCAAACATAAACAGACTAGTCTTTGTTCATTAGAATGTCATCAGTGACAATTTGTAGCGGATGTCAACAACAAACAGCTGATAAGATCACAGAACACATCTCTATGTAATTACTTTATGGATAAGATCTCGTTGAAGAATGGATCATATGTGCAGTAGTTCCTACGCAGCATGACGTCACGTAGACAGATGCAGATTTCCCTCCTTTGTTAGAACTTACTTCGCAGTTATTCGTAGATATGATAAGAGATATAAGTATTCGAGTAAATGTTGATTATACAATAATCCTTCAATTAAACATAAAGTGTTATCTATATAGTGTTTTATTCATAGTGAATCCAGTTCATAAATATAAATAATAAACTCAATATTCTAACGTGGTGGAGGTGCCTTGGGCAAGAGAGAATTAAGATAAACCGGTGTGAAAAGCAAGTAGAAAAATATGTCGATAGAAATTAATTAAGGCCAATAATATTGCATGCTAGAAGTTTTAATGTCCAGTAAAACCATTGAGTGTATTAATTAAGTAAGAAAGTCGTTAAAGTAGATAAAGGAGATAAAAGTAGATGAAAAAAAGGGACAAAAAAGCACAGAACAAACCTGCTGCTAAATTAAGGTAAAAAAATTGGTATTTAGATAATATAAGTCGAATGTTGGTTAAAGGTGAAAACGTAGTTGAAAATGTAATAAGTAAAGTAGTTCTAAGGAGAAAGTATTAACTCAAATGGTAGTAAGTTGGTAAATTAAATGTACATGTACTTATCAAAAAAATAAGTAGATATCCTAAGTAGCATTAAGCAGTGTTTGAATAAAGTAGTTCTTAAAAGAAAGTATTAAATTTGAATGAATCAAAGGAATTAAAAAAAAAAAACCATCAAATTAAAATCATTTTGTTGAAGTTTGAATAAGTAGTAATATCTTTCGAAAATAGAAAGTATTAAGTTTGGATGTATTAAAGGAATGAATAAAAACCATCAAATTAAAATCATTTTATTGAAGTTTGAATAAGTAGTAATATCTTTCGAAAATAGAAAGTATTAAGTTTGGATGTATTAAAGGAATGAATAAAAACCATCAAATTAAAATCATTTTATTGAAGTTTGAATAAGTAGTAATATCTTTCGAAAATAGAAAGTATTAAGTTTGGATGTATTAAAGGAATGAATAAAAACCATCAAATTAAAATCATTTTATTGAAGTTTGAATAAGTAGTAATATCTTTTCAAAACAGAAAGTATTAAGTTTGGATGAATTCAAGGAATTAATAAAAAAAAAAAAAAAAACCATCTAATTAAAACCATTTTATTGAAGTTGGAATAAGTAGTAATATCTTTCAGAAAATGGAACCTGATAAATCAGATAATATGCAGCAAGAAG
This sequence comes from Micraspis discolor, assembly GCA_030674115.1. Classification (NCBI taxonomy): domain Eukaryota; kingdom Metazoa; phylum Arthropoda; class Insecta; order Coleoptera; family Coccinellidae; genus Micraspis; species Micraspis discolor. The sequence continues at coordinate 479,729 of JARTUT010000020.1, forward strand.
TGGAAAAGTTGCAATCACAAATAAAAGAAAAGAAGTTATAGAAAATTTCCTCATGGCTATTGATAACAGCTATCCTGAGCTAATCAGAAAATATGATGCATCAGGTGAAAAACTGTCTTTTGATGAGCTAAAATCTCTATTAATAAATGAAGAAGGAAGAGAAAAAGAAACGAAAGAAAGAGCTAATGAAGGTCAAGCTCTGAATGCAGACATAAAAAGAAAGAAAGTGGATGTCAGTTCAACAAACAAAAGTAGAGTATGCTACAAGTGTGGCAAACCAAATCACTTCAGCAGAGAGTGCAAAAACACTAAACAGATTTGTTATAATTGTCGAGAGCTGACTGACAACCACGAAGCAGCTACATGTCCTAAACCAGCATACCGTGGTAGAAATAAAGTAGGCTATCGTGGTGGTAGAGGAAGAGCTGCTTATTCAAGAGGAGGAAGAGGTGCATACAGAGGAACAGTTACAAAAGATATTCAAATAAATATAAATAAAAACCATATAAAGTTGCAAAATGAAAATACAAAAGATATCATTAAAACTGGTAAATATGATGGTAAATTTTGGTGGTTAAATTTTGACCTAGTCAATCCAAAAATAACGAATAAAGGAGGAATAGAAGGCTTTTATCAGAACGTAGAAGATAAAACAAAAACAGTAAAGGTTATTGAGAAGGAAGGAGTATTGAAAGTATCAACACATGCAACACTGTAGATGAAAATGTAGTAGAAAATGAAATAGAATATGAAGAAATTGGTAATGAAGATAATGTAGAAAATGAAATAACATATGAAGAAATGGATGAAACGAACTCAGAAAGGCAAATTTCATATGAAGAAATAAATGAGACAGATACTTTACAGAAGTATTTGAAAACTGTGAGTGAAATGGAATTAAATGACATTCAACAATTAAATAGTAGAAAAGTAGAAAGTTTGAAAAATGACATTGGTTTGTTATGGCACTATAGATTGGGGCATGTGTCTAAAAGTTATTTAGAGAAGGCAGCAAAGTTGATCCCAGAACTAAAAGGTGTAAAATTCACAAAAGCAATCACTGATTGTGAAGTCTGTGCCAAAGCAAAAATTACTCGACAACCTAGTAATACAAAAAGGTATCAATACAATGAGCCACTCAAACTTGTTCATACAGATGTCATGGGACCCATATCACCATGTACATATAAATATGGCTCAAGATATATAATAACATTTGTGGACGATTGTACCAGATATGCTTGGGCATATCCAATGGTAGATAAGAAAGAAGTACATATTGCTCTTAGCAAAATGATGGAGAATGCTAGACTTTTAAAGGGTGAGAATGTAAAAATAACGTTTTTAAGGCTAGATAACGGTACAGAATATTGTACTGAAAACATGAAGGAATTTCTCCGGAAAGAGAAAATTGTGCTGGAACTCACTCCACCATATACTCCAAATCTTAATGGTACAGCTGAAAGGTTCAACCGAGAACTACAAGAAAAAATAAGAAGTGTAATCATAGATTCTGGATTTCCACAGCAACTATGGGCTCATGCTCTACAGTTTATTTTAAGTATATATAACAGAACACCTAAAAGTAGAATCAATTTCAAAATACCTTTTGAAATGATTACAGGTAAAGGATGTACCATAAAATACTTTAGAAGATTTGGAAGTGTGGGATTTGTTCTAGACCCAACAATAAAAGAAAAATTCTCAGAAAGAGGAAACAGAGCTTTCCTAATAGCATGTGGAGACACATATTATACCCTTATTGAACCAGAAAGTGGAAAATTAATTAAAAGTAAACATGTAAGGTTCATTGAGTCTAAAACGTATGGGGATTATTTTAATAAAGACAATAAGCAGAATGTAATCAAAGATCCACAAGTCGATGTAAATGAAATAGGATCGGACTTCTTCACCGAAGATCTGCATCCAAAAAGAATTACAGAAAAAAGTAGTGTGAATGATATTAGAGAATCATTTACTGCTCTAATAGGTGAAAGTATGGAACATATAAGTGGCAATGTTTCTGAAGTTGATGAACCTCTGAACTATGTTCAAGCCATTGACAGTAAAGAAAAAGAACGAATGGTTGTCAGCAATAGAATCTGAGTATAATTCTCATAAGAGAAATGGAACCTGGTCATTGATTGAACGAAATCAAGTACCCAAAAATCAGTCTATAATGACTACAAGGTGGATATTCAAAAAGAAAGAAGAACCTAATAATGAGATACGGTACAAAGCTCGACTGGTAATAAGAGGCTATGCTGACACAAATGATTATGATGTAGGAGAAGTTTATGCTCCTGTGGCAAGACTGTCAGATGTAAGATTTCTTTTAATAATTGCAAATAAATATGATTTAGAATTACATCAGCTAGATGTGAAAACAGCCTTTTTAAACGGAGTGCTAGAAAAGGAGGTATTCATGGAAATACCTGAGGGATATGAAGGAGGAGATGATCTCAGACAAAAACATGTCTGTAGGTTAGAAAAAGCGTTATATGGATTAAAAGTAAGTCCAAAAAGATGGTATGAGAGGTTCCAAATGACAATGAGTAAATTACATTTGGAAAAATATCCTCTACAATCATGTTTATTTATATGGAGGAAAAAGGAAAATTTGTTATTTTGTTATTGTATGTGGATGATATTTTAATTGCCAGTAACTGTAAAAATAAACTTAATCAAATTAAAAATGACCTGCAAAAAGAATTGAAATGACTTACTTGGGATGTCCTGAAAAGTTTCTGGGCATAGAAATAAAAAGAGATAGAGAACGCAGAACTATATATTTACATCAAAAAGGTTTATTATAAAAATGTTGAAAAATTTTAATATGCTCGCTAGTAAACCAGTCAGTACCCCAATGGTGACCAGAGAAACAGAACAGAAGGGAGGAATGGAAAGTGAACATTTGTTCAAAAGGAATTTCCTTTCAGAGAAGCAATAGGAAGTTTACTATACCTATCAAGTGGAACTAGGCCTGACATAACATACGCTGTTAATGTGTTAAGCAGGAAACAAAATAATTACACCTTTGAAGATTGGATGAAAGTTAAAAGAATATTCAGATATTTGAAAGGAACCATAAACTTTGGCTTAGAGTACAGAGGTATAGGAAGAAACTTAGAATGCTATGTAGATGCATCTTTGGGGACTGGTGATCTGAATGGAAGATCAACAAGTGGAATATTAATAAAACTGTTTGATGATGTAATTTTCTGGCGAACTAAGAAACAAACCCATGTAGCTTTATCATCTGCAGAAGCAGAATATATTGCCATGTCATTGGGGTGTAGAGAAGTAGTTAGTATTAGAGAAATGTGTAAGCGTTTTATTCAGATGGATATTATTCCAATAATGTATGAAGACAATAGAGCTGCAATTAATATTGCAAAGTCAGAGGATTCTCAAACATTGAAACATATAGTGAAGTTGTGTTTTCACTATATTAGATTTGAGGTATCAAAAAGAAACATAATTATTAAGTGGGTCAGTACTAAGAATCAATTAGCAGATGCTTTGACAAAACCCCTAGGCAATCTTAAATTTAATGAATTCAAAAATGTAGTCTTGAAGGAAACTAATTCTGAATGATTTTTTCTAGCAGAAAATGAAGATAGCTTTGAATAAACAAAGGACATGGGAAATGAAGTTATTTTTAAGGAGCAATGTAGATTTCTATTACTTAATAATGCAAAGTGGATAATGTTGATTTATAATAATGAAAATATGTTGTTCATTAACAATTAAGAAGATAATGTTGTTAAAGAAGGTTTATTTTATTTATAAAGAAGATAATGTTGTTAAAGAAGGTTTATTTTATTTATAAAGAAGATAATGTTGTTAAAGAAGGTTTATTTTATTTATAAAGAAGATAATGTTGTTAAAGAAGGTTTATTTTATTTATAAAGAAGATAATGTTGTTAAAGAAGGTTTATTTTATTTATAAAGAAGATAATGTTGTTAAAGAAGGTTTATTTTATTTATAAAGAAGATAATGTTGTTAAAGAAGGTTTATTTTATTTATAAAGAAGATAATGTTGTTAAAGAAGGTTTATTTTATTTATAAAGAAGATAATGTTGTTAAAGAAGGTTTATTTTATTTATAAAGAAGATAATGTTGTTAAAGAAGGTTTATTTTATTTATAAAGAAGATAATGTTGTTAAAGAAGGTTTATTTTATTTATAAAGAAGATAATGTTGTTAAAGAAGGTTTATTTTATTTATAAAGAAGATAATGTTGTTAAAGAAGGTTTATTTTATTTATAAAGAAGATAATGTTGTTAAAGAAGGTTTATTTTATTTATAAAGAAGATAATGTTGTTAAAGAAGGTTTATTTTATTTATAAAGAAGATAATGTTGTTAAAGAAGGTTTATTTTATTTATAAAGAAGATAATGTTGTTAAAGAAGGTTTATTTTATTTATAAAGAAGATAATGTTGTTAAAGAAGGTTTATTTTATTTATAAAGAAGATAATGTTGTTAAAGAAGGTTTATTTTATTTATAAAGAAGATAATGTTGTTAAAGAAGGTTTATTTTATTTATAAAGAAGATAATGTTGTTAAAGAAGGTTTATTTTATTTATAAAGAAGATAATGTTGTTAAAGAAGGTTTATTTTATTTATAAAGAAGATAATGTTGTTAAAGAAGGTTTATTTTATTTATAAAGAAGATAATGTTGTTAAAGAAGGTTTATTTTATTTATAAAGAAGATAATGTTGTTAAAGAAGGTTTATTTTGTTAATAAAGAAGATAATGCAGTTAATGTGTTTTTTAGATAACACAAGGTAAAGTATTTTATGTAGAATTATTTAAGTTGAAGGAATAAAGGAGGTGATGAAACAATATAAGACTCTTATCAAAAGTAAGTTTATTATTTGACAATAAGTAGGTATTTTAAAAGGAAGCATGGAAAGTGATTCGTCAGCAATATTTGAACTGAAGATTCAAATATCACCGACGAGAAGGGAGCGTTGAAGAATGGATCATATGTGCAGTAGTTCCTACGCAGCATGACGTCACGTAGACAGATGCAGATTTCCCTCCTTTGTTAGAACTTACTTCGCAGTTATTCGTAGATATGATAAGAGATATAAGTATTCGAGTAAATGTTGATTATACAATAATCCTTCAATTAAACATAAAGTGTTATCTATATAGTGTTTTATTCATAGTGAATCCAGTTCATAAATATAAATAATAAACTCAATATTCTAACGCTTCTACTCAAACTAGTCACACAAAGGATGATAATTTTTATAATAAGGCTGTCTTGCATACATGATTTTTTCAGATTTCATCTAATCTAATCATAAATTAATCTAAGGATATACTGATTAATTATTCAGGTTCATATTTTCCTGACTGTTCTCGAAAGTCCTCAGGGTGCGCAGAACTGATGCGTAATAGCTGAGGATTTTTGCAGAGACCGGTAATCTAAAGACATTTCCTGCAGATTGCAGACCTTGAAATTAAATTGTAGTACCGATACGAGACGTACGATGTCGCCATATCCAGAATTCGTTGAGCATAGGGCAGAACATAGACAAAGAAGAGATTATGTACAATAAAAAATTAATAAATATTCTTTGATTTTTATTATAATACTTGAAACATTTTGCTGCAATTTTTAGATCTTTCGATTTAAAAATAACATCTAATAAAAAAATCAAGGACTTGAAAATTGCAGCAAAATTTATTCTAATTGTGAAATTATTTCCTTCTACAACGGTGGGGGACGTCACAATCGCTCTGAAAGTTTTCTACTTTTTCGACTTTAACGCCATTTCTCAGAATTAGTTCCATCTGCTGCTCATAAGGTCGTCAACATGTCAAACGAATCAAAGAAGTTGGAGGTCTAAAATACTGGTGTGTGCACTCCTCCGATTTTGTTTTACAGATTTGGCGACATGGGGATTCTTTAATTTTCTCTCCGCCAGGTAGCGCCACTCAAATCTATTCGAATGTCAGATTCTGATTAGAATAAATTATTTATTGCGTTTATATTTTGAATAAAAGTGTGTGAAAAGTGATCATCCATTTTTTATAATGCGTTTTTGTATTTTATGGACAGTCTAGTGCTGCGGATGAGAATTCACGAACTTTCAGTGTGTCAAAAAATATACAGGGTGAGTCTTTAACCACTGCGTTAATTTTAACCATAGATTCTTGACGTCAAAAGAAACATTTTTTTTTCCTAAAACATTTTTCCAAGTTTGGCCCCGTTCAAAAGATATAGGGTGTTGAAATTTCATTAAAAAAAATTGCATTTTCACCTGTAATATTCAAACGACAAAATCAATTGAAATGATCTTCTGTGCTGTTGCACCATTCTTGAGATATTTGAAGTTGAAAGGAATTGAATCGATATAATTTAGTCCAAATTTTCTGATTTCCCAAATCAAACTCTGTCCTGAAATGATTCAGTAATTAGATTTGTTCAATGTTGCCATATTTTATGTTTTTATTAAATATTTCTACAAAAGGTTGGGGAAATTTCTCCAGTCTATGGTTCCACCACTAAACACTATAGATCAAATTAACCAATTTTTGTGTTACATTCACTACAAAATCTAAATTGCCATTTGTTGTATTCATTATTAATGATGTCTAGCACCTTGTTTAATATTTAATCCAGAGTAATATTCCGTAATGAATAGAGAAAAAGATTTCCATCACTCACATAGGTACTTCGGTATATTCTCATGACCGTTGAAATAGGTAATGTATTTTCTGTCAGGACCTGTTAAAGTGAAGACTTGTCTTTATGAAGAGCTGTTTCTTTATAGCTTCAGACTTTCAGGGTTCATTAAATTATATCTATTCTGTTAACGTAAGCGCTACTGTGGTATGTTGACAGTAGGCTACGTGAAATGACAACCTACCCATCGATCCATAGAATATCATGATCATCCCAAGGGTTGCCTATCCTGCTCGAATTTTTGTTGTTTGGCCTACGCCAGTTCTGTTTCAGACAAAGAGCAGATAAGTTAGCGTAATAAGCCATCAACAGTGATTAATATTCAATTATTACTAATTAGTGATAATATTATTTTTCATTGATCTACATATTGTGTTAACAATTGTGATTGAATATACAGAATATTCTTTGAATCGTTTACATGGTAGCAGAGCATTAGAAAGAATACGGACTCTTAATTTCAATCTCAAGTGTTTTTCAAGTACCAACGCTAGGTAGCCATTTTTGTGAAAGATAAGCATCATATTCAAGTTTCTGCCCATTACTTATATTTGGAGAGATGGAAAATACATATTATGATAATACATCAGCTCTATATGAGGAAACTGTTGAGACTAGCTCAACTCTAGAAGACAACTTAGAGGATTCGCCAAGTACTCAAAGTTCCAACATGACTGCACAGATTTTGAGTTTGTTCACAAATCCTGACTTTGTGAACACTGTGGCCAAAAATATCAAAGACACTTTGGTCAGTAATCATGAAACTGAAGAAGAAAGGGGTTCAAGCACCTCCAAGATATCGATTGCATCAAGTTCTTAATTAACATTGCCAACGTTTCATATACCAATAATAGATAATTCTGATAAGTTGCAAGGCCATTCAAATTATCGCTCGTGGAAGCAAAGATTTCAACGGAAAATAATGGCACTTGGTAGATCAGAATTCCTTTTATATCCTCTGGGAGGTGCACTGTCACATCTTACAGACAAAGAGAAAAAGATGTATGATGCTCAAGTCAGACAGTACCTTGACGCATTCCTAAATAGTGACAATTTACAAATTTAACAATTTACAAAATTACAAATTTGACAATTTACAAATTTACAAATTTGACAATTTACAAATTTGACAATTTACAAATTTAACAATTTACAAAATTACAAATTTGACAATTTACAAATTTGACAATTTACAAATTTGACAATTTACAAATTTGACAATTTACAAATTTGACAATTTACAAATTTGACAATTTACAAATTTGACAATTTACAAATTTGACAATTTACAAATTTGACAATTTACAAATTTGACAATTTACAAATTTGACAATTTACAAATTTGACAATTTACAAAATTACAAATTTGACAATTTACAAATTTGACAATTTACAAATTTGACAATTTACAAATTTGACAATTTACAAAATTACAAATTTGACAATTTACAAATTTGAAAATTTACAAATTTACAAATTTGACAATTTACAAATTTGACAATTTACAAATTTGACAATTTACAAATTTGACAATTTACTGTTGAAGGACAATGCTCACCTCTCAAGAAGTTGTTTTATGTTCTGTGGTTATGGATAGAATAAGTAAGGTTAGAGTCAGTAGTTAATTTTAAGGCGGCAAAAAGAGAGAACAACGATGTATGTAAGAGATTAATGTTAGGAAGTAATAAATAGATAAAAGTATTTGTGAGTTGTTTTAATGAACTACAAACTGGTAAACAAGTTTCAACAGTACCCTTATAGAAGTTTTGGCTGGACTTTACCTTATCCCCAGTGGGCATCCACAGATGGGAATTTTCTGTTGACATTCGAAGCTGCGGCAGAAAAATGGGAATATGTCATAGAAATGTATTTTTTTCGCTTATCCAATGAATTAGAAACCAGCCGTTTCATGTTATGTCGTGACAACGAAAAACGGGTTCCATTTTTATATATAAAGCTGAAATATTATTCGGCAACGTTTCGGCAGTGCCATTTATAACTGAGAAAACTCAGAAAAGCACCGACTTGAGGTCAGGAGCTGTTCTAAGGTTTTTTCCTGGACTCTGGAAGTGTAATACTAAATGAAATCGCTAAAATAAATGTGAAAAATCAACGAACCTTTATATGAAATTCGAACGCATTGCAATCATTACAACTGATTTCATAAATCACTGAATTTAGAAATTTAGGAAAATAATTTTGGATTTGTGAGAACTATCAACAAAAAATCCAAAATGATTTCTTTAAATTTGATTTTAGCCCCCCAGCATAGTAAAAATATAACTCGAATTCAAAACTGAGCCTCGCCAAAACTACAGGTGTTGATAAAATCAGTTAGGTTGGCCAAACTGGCAGAAATTTTGAAACTTGATTGAAAGAACACCTGAAATCAGAAAAACAGTCCGCAGTTTATAGTCATAACATACTGTCAATTTTAAAATCCTTCTCAGATGTCAGAATATGAAAGTAATATCCATGAACTGACACTGGATGCAAATTGTTGAATGAGTGATCTCGAGGAATATTTATTGCTCCTGAAAAGATCCCCAGCCGTTGGACCAATGAATGAAAAATGGGCATTTTCATTGATTTAATTCATAAATTAATGGAATCGATAAAATAGAAAAAAAATATATATATATATCAAATTTCAGATTTTATGGACTATATAATATTATTATAAAATTTGTCACATTGAAATTTCCATTGAGTGTTTTCGTTAAATATTCATTATCTCAAACGAACATTTTATTTGAAAACTTCAAAAGGTACATAATTTCACAGCACAATTTATGAAAAGGGATTTATTTCAATAAAATAAATCGTATAAACTATATTACTAAAACAACAATATATACAGAGTAAAATGTTACAGATTCGAAAATATAAATATTATTACAAATGTTTCTCAGTACTAGAAAATGGACAGGGCTGGCCAGCAGCAGAAAAGGGGTTTTCCTTAATTGAGACTTCAGGGGTGGGAATATCATCTAATTGACATCTTCAACACTTGGATTCAGTTCTTGGCACTCCTAACTGCTGTATCACTCGCTCTTCTATTTTCTGTGAAAATCGTAAATTTTCAATATCAACTTATTTACACTGGCTATCAATTTGAAAACAAACCTGGCCAATTATAATAAAATTGGGGTAATTTTCATTCGGAGATGGATATATTACTGAAGCCTAGCTGTAGGTGATATAATTTGTCCCTTGAGGAGCCCGGTACTCGCATTGAGTCCAATTCGAAATACTATAAATTAGGTTAACCAAGGACTCAAATTATCATACGAACGGTATTTCAAGTGAACTTCATCATTTTGGGAGTTTACAAATTGCTGAATTGCTTGACATCCTCTAAAGTCTAACTTCTTATGTCATTAATTCGTTCCATTATATATTGTGTTGTTTGTGCTATATACAGGGTCTTTCACGAGGAACCTCACCCATATTTATATATTATATAATATTATATATTATATTGTTCGAAGTTCTCTACAGAGCTAAAATATTTTCGAAGCCCAAAAACCCAAAAACTTCCGGTTATACAGGGAGTGAAAATAAATTCGACGAAAATTTATTTTTTCGTTTCCTCTTATGATCGAGTATTTAATAGTGAATACATTTCTGTTAAAACCATTGTATTGAATCGAATAGTTTTCAAAGTATCCAAAAAAAACTGGAAAAAAAGTCAAATATGTTCAGTCAGTAATATGTTCATTATTCGTATTTTAAATATCCTGAGCGTAAACCGTTTTTACAACATCGAAGAGGAAGGATGTGAACAGTTCATGCATCTTTTGGATTTCAAAAATATCATCACCGGGTGTTTCAAATTTTTTGTTGAAAATTGTGATCTTAAATTCGCCATAACTTCTGTTTTTCAAATTAGAACCCTATTTTTTTATAATTGTGTTGGATTCTGCGGTCAAAAATAATGATAGTTTTCTCACATGATTATGCTCCTAAATTCAATAATTTCTGAGTTATTTGAGATTTTCTGGATTTTATGAATAGAAATGACCTCACAAGGAAACATCTCGCAGATAAATATTTTTTAACCTTATTTCAGGACAGCGTGCATAGTTGTTGGTTCGACATTCCTGATACCTTTATTTACAAATGAAAACTAATTTGCATGAAGAGATATTGTGCACTAACATGCTCAAATTATTACGCATTTGGTTAAAATGAGCTTGAAGTGAGTCAATATAATGAGTTAGAGATGAATGAACATATGAAGAAATGAAAATTGTATGAACGAATTTGATGATACAAGAAAACCGAGCAGCTCATTAATATATCGTGCTTGTAGAAGTAGTAATTTGTAGCAGAATAGAAGACTAAAGTTTGAACAAAATCGTTAGTTACTTCATATCGAAGATTCTTGTGCATTCTTCATACGTACAACCTTATCACAGATATATCCCATCACCATTGGTATAGTTCCTTACCCTGTGCATTTCATTATTTCTTTGGTGCCTAGCTAGCAATTCCACATCTGACAAGTAAGCTAAACTTTCAGACTTGATAATGGCACCTTCCAATTCAGGACACAACTTAGGGGCCTGTTTCTTTTTTCTTAAGAGGCTCTTCCAACCATTCGAGCCATACTGTCGGTTGGTGGTTGTCGATTCGCTTCTAGATAATACTCCGGTTCCAACTGGAGTATCTGTATCAAAGCTGGTAGGTCTTTGCAACGTTTCTGATGGCACCAATGACGTCACAGGGTCGTTGTCTCCAGTGATAGAAACTAAGGTAACAGATTTTCCCTTTTGGTTCGCACCATTCGGCGTGAACAAGGAAATAACAGTGGTGCATTTGGAATTGTGAATTGAATATGATACTGGTTGTATGATTTCGGTATTGCTACCGTTAATTGAAGAGGTGGTGGACCAGTGTTGTGTAGGAGTACTTGCGGAGCTCGGAGGATGGGAGGGTGAACTATATCCTGATGTACTTTGGGAATTTGGACAATGAACAATGATACTAGCACCCTTACCAGTCGGCGAAGGCCTGAAAGTCAACAGTTCAGGTTGACGATCTGTAAGTGGTGACGTCAGTTCTCCCATAGAACCTAGACCAGTTTGAGTTTTATCACTATCTTCACTACTAGCGTTGCTATTTCTCCAGATAGCTGTAGGCATCTCCTTGAACTCTCCCAAAGATTTAGCATCCGAAGGAGTTTCAATGGTATTTGGACTTTCCAAATCTTGAATGAGTTGGAGAGCAGCCTCCAGCTTTCTCGAAAAATCTCCATCGCTACTTTTAGCATCAGATTTAGAAGATCCCCGACGACTACTACTCTTCGAGTTTGTTTGAGTCTTTTCGGAAACTGATATACTTTCACTGGTGCTTTGAGGAGATACTGTTTCCTTCTTACTGACTATTGCTCTTTGTAATTCTTGCATGAAAGAAGCATATTGTACTTTTTCAGATCTAGGGCTAGAGCATTCCCTCAGGGTTACCCCGGAACGTCTGCTCACAGATTCATTCTCTTCTTTATCGCTCAAAGCAGAATTTAGTCTGGACCTGTACACTTCAGGTTCCGTCAATTTCTCCAGGTAGTCATATATAGGAGGTTTATTGGATTTGCTGAGATTCAAACTAGATTGCGAAGAACTGGCTGAAAGAGGAATCGGTGAAGCTGTTCTTGAGAAACTCTTCATATTTCCTATTTTCCTTTCGCTGGTACTAGTGCTATCATCTGATGCTTCCTCAATATAAACTATTGGATTATCCACGTGTGGTACACTGTCGGAGTGGTTGGTTATTGATGAATGGTTGTGGTCTGTGTGAAGACCGTTCTGTTGATATTCTATTTTCTTCGGACTGCCATTCTTTAAGGATTTGGTGCAGGATGCAAGGTTGTTCGAACCTTCGGTTTGGTCTACTTCGAAGACCCAACTTTGTGCATATGCGTTGTAAATGGCATGAGGTTTCGATGGTGATTTTGAAGGTTTTTGCTGAAAAATGAAAAGTTGAATAAGTAATTGGTAATGCGAAAGTCACAATTTAAGACTAAATATTGACAAATATTTGTTCGTAGTGGCCAAAATTATGACGAGAATTGGCAAGATTTTCTCATTGTATATTTATTGAATCAATACTGGTTTACTTCAATAAATAAACTAGTTCGAAAGCTAAACTCATGTTGTTCTCAATGGCAGAAAATCATATTTGAAGGGATGCCAGTTTTTATTTAGTCAATTCTAAGATGAGTCTGAAAACAACGAATATTTCTTAAGAAAGAAAACGGTTCTGTAATTAAACCATGAAATAATGAACATACAGGGTCTTTCACGAGGACCCCACCCATATTTATACGGGAAACTACTGAACTTATTTTTATGAAATTCAGCACTTATAAGTATTTCACGATGCTGATGAAATCTAAAATATTTTCAAGGCATGAGCACCTCTGGTTCATCCGGAAATGACGTCAACTTCCGTTTTTCAAATTACAACACCATTTTACTATTGCAGAAATAGATTCCTTAGAAAATTTCAAGTCATTTTGATGTAACATTTTTCAGTTTTGGTTGGAAAATTCTCTCTGAGAGGAAAATTCGAAAAAAAAATCGAAAATAGAGCTCCGCTGAAACAAGAATAACTTCGAGGATTTTGCATGGAAAATTTTCATTTTTGGGATTTTTCAAGATGTAAGATTGATGTATCGACTTTAAAAATCGAAATCGCGATTCATGATACAGGGGTGAAAAATCGTTTTCAAAGTTAGGAATGACAAAATCGTGAAAAATCAATTTTTTCAAGTTAGAACCCAATTTTTTATGGCAGATATTGAATCTACGTTAAAAAATAATGTGAGTGTATGCATCACACCCTTGCCCTAAAGTGGATATTTTCTGAGTTATTCACAAAAACTGTTTTTCGTCTTATTTCTATTTCTTTTCCTTCACGCCAAAAAGATGAAATTTTCAGGAACTGTTATTTAAACCATGTTTTAGATTTTACTACCCTAATATGCAAGAGAAAAAAAGTTACAGGTTGTTCCTAAATAGATGGCGAATTTGGATTCGAATTTGTATCGTAAACCTCTTTATTTCAACTAATCGGCCATCGGTTTCTCTCCAGTGATAAATAAATAATTCCTTATGAACCATATGCAAAAACTTACCATGTTTTACTTTTTTTTTTTTAATGATAGTTATCATTAATTACATCTGAAAAATTCCTCTTTATTCAGTAGCATTTTTTTGTTTACTATTAATTTGGTGATAATTCGTATTGAGTTATAAAATCGATCACTATGCCTAATTTTACCAATGAAGATTATTTAAATCTCATTCTACTTCATGGAGAATGTAATAAAGTTGTAGATAGAATGATTCGACTGTTCATTGAAAGGTTTCCTGACCGACCAAGACCAACAAGAGATACCATTAACAGAACCATGACAAACTTGAGAAATTTCTTCTTTTTTGGCGTGAAGGGAAAAGAAATAGCTGAAAATTCAAGACGAAAAACAGTTTTTTGTGAATAACTCAGAAAATATCCACTTTAGGGCAAGGGTGTGATGCATACACTCACATTATTTTTTAACGTAGATTCAATATCTGCCATAAAAAAATGGAATTCTAATTTGAAAAAATTGATTTTTCACGATTTTGTCATCCCTAACTTTGAAAGCGATTTCTTCACCCCCTGTATCATGAATCGCGATTTCGATTTTTAAAGTGGATACATCAATCTTACATCTTGAAAAATCCTAGAAATGAAAATTTTCTTCAGCTCTATTTTCGATTTTTTTTTCGAATTTTCCCGCTCAGAGAGCATTTTCTGCATTAAGATGTCTAAAGATTCTTAACATCTTAATTTGCATGGTTGCTTTCTCGCTCAGACGCCATAAGAAATAATCTCTATGGAAACGTTATCCGATATGAGATGTCTAACAAAACGTTAATGGGAAGTAGAACCATGACAGATGGTAGTTATAGCCCAAATATTAATTCTATGCAGGTTCAATATATCCTTACTCGATTCGTTATATCTACCGAAATCGTTGAATTCCTTCATTAAGTGAGGTTCCCAAAGTTCAACGGGCCAAGCCGGTCAGACAGTTATTATATATACTTATATTAACTAATCAACAGTTAAGATTTGAATATTTGAATGATATCATTCTGTCTGGTGACCCTGTTATCCTTATTCTTCGAACAGATTTAACCCATACATGATATCATTTATTTTGGAATACAATCTTACATATAAATAAAAAAAAATTCAAGCATTAACGTGATGTCAAGATGCTGTGGCATTCTTGTCAAACTCTTTGGGAGATAAATCAAACAAAATATTTGTTTGTCAGAGATGAGAATGATATAAATTTTATTCTCAAGTAATGGTTAATAATAAAAAAAATCAAGTTGAAGAGAAAAAAAGAGAGATTCAACCCTCAAATCTACGATGAAAATTAAACACTCCAGATGAATTCAATCAAGAGTTCACTTGCTCAAAAAGGAATCGATTTAGATCTCAAAAAAACAGAAAATATCACTGACATAAATTATATGCAAGAATAATTTGATAACTTGGCTTCTGTCTGACTCGAATCTAACTAACTATCTAACTTGATATCTGTATTTAAATAACGGGGGTGTTTACAGAACCAGATGTTTTATTAAAGGGGGTATTTTGACATTATGCGTATGCCGACCAAGGCGCTCGCTGATTCGACCATTTCTACTAATAAAAGGAAAGGTGGTTTGGAGAGAAGATTATGAAAAATATTTGATTTGAAATTGTGATTGAAATTTTTTTTCTATACTCCAAAACTACTGGGTCGATTATAATGGTTTACGTGACTTCAATCTGGAAATTCTATTTTGTGGAATATATTAAATAATCGGGAAAAGAATAATATTTGTTCCAAGAATTCAGAGCTGCAGTCTGTCTGCGAATATTGGGAGGGACAATGTTAGACAAAACTGGTAACCAATGAATCGGTGTAGATCTTATGGTGCCAGTAATTAATCTCATGGATGTATTCAATTGTGCATCAATTTTTTGTGTATGTGCACTATTAAACCAAACAGAGCAACAATACACAGCTGCAGAAAAAACTATGCCTAGAGATGCTGTGCGAAGAGTGGAAGCATCAGCACTCCAAGATGATCCAGCTAATTTCTGAACAATATTATTCCCAGTTTTCAGTTTTAAGTTCAGCCAAAAGTTCAAAAGAATATATATATATAATTTTAAGTTCAGATCATTTAAATGAGCCTTGTAATTGAGAGATGAATCTAATTTAACTCCTAAGTATTTTGGATAAAATTTATGTTCGATAGGAGAATCATTGAAAGTTACAGCTAATTTCCTATATTTTTCATGATTATTCAGATGGAAACAAGATACCTCTGTTTTGTTGGGATTTGGACATAATCGCCACTCAATAAAATAATTATTTGAAATTTCCAAATCAGATGACAGTATGTTTTCCAGAGTATGGAAATCCGAATGTTGGTAAGCAATAGCAATGTCGTCAGCATAAACAAATTTCTGAGATGATGTCGTGGGTAAATCACTTAGATATAAATTGAAAAGTAAAGGAGCTAAAACTGATCCTTGAGGAAGTCCGTTTTTCAATGTTTTGAGATTGCTACTCTTATTGTCACTAAAAACACGAAATCTTCTATCAGAGACATATTTTGTAATAATCGTACCATTTTTTCAGTTTGAAAATTAATCTATCTTTCCACACAGTGTCATATGCCGAAGATAAATCAATGAAAGCAGCTCCTATTTTCAACCTATCATTGAAGCCTGATTCTATGAAAGTTGTAAAGCTGAGAACCTGATCTGAACAATTTCTATTTTTCCTAAAGCTTCCTGGAAATTTTGTAGAGCATTTTCTATAGAAGATTCAATTCTAAAAAGAATTAGCCTTTCTGATATCTTGAAAGGAACACTCAATAAACTGATGGGTCGATAACTACTAGGATCACAAGGATTTTTTCCTCGTTTCAAAATACCTATTACTTTAGCCTTACGAAATTCGGAAGGAAAGTTTCCTGAATTCAGAATATTGTTATAGAAAGACAATAACCAAGACAAGGCCTTTTTGGCGCTCTTGTTCACCTGAACAGAGTGCTTATCAATTTGCCCAAATGTCTGTGACTTTCGAATTTTTGGGCAAAAGTGGTATCAATCGTTTTGTTTGGACCTACTGATGAATAATCCGTGGTCAAAATCGATTCCGTCTGTCCGTCCGTTCCGTGAACACGATAACTCTCGAACGGATGAAGTTAGAGAGTTGAAACTTTCAGAATAGGTTTGAGGTATAAATATCTCGGCTAAGTTCGTTATTCGGTCAAATCGGCCGAATAGGTTTCGAGTAACAAAAAAAATTTTTTTCAAATGACACTGTTCAAATAAAAATTTTTTTATGGTGCAGTTTTATCAGACGTATACAAAAATACCACTCTCGACTTCGACAAGCTAATAGTTCTGGAGATATGATTTTTCAAAATTTAAATAATTGTAAGTGGTTTACAAGAGCGCCTAAGCCAACTGACCTCACGTCAGTGCTTTCTAAATTTTTTCCTAAATGTTTGATGAATTCTGGATAAATTCCGTCAAAACCTGCTGCTTTTCGAGATTTGGTAGATTTGATTGCAGCCCTCAATTCATCTATATTGAATGGATGTGACACATGTTCTAAAGTAGGAGCTGATCTCCTGAATATGTGTAATTTTTTCTTCATATTCTTCATTTTAGATTGGGATATATTGACTGATTCAGATACATCAACTAGGCGGCGAGCGATTAAACTTGGATCAATTTTTGATGATGATGAGGCAAGGGGAGTAGCTTCACCTAATTTTCTCAATATATTCCATGAACTCCTACTCGAATGTGTGAAATTAATCAAAAAGAGAGATATCACTTGGCCTCATCTGTCATTCCTTTCTATGCCTTTGTTTTTTTTTCTGTGATTTTAACCTTTATTAACTGTTGACATTATTTCATGTCGTTTCGTTTAAGAATTGATGTTAGCTGTTAGATTTCACATGAGATTCAGATTGTTTAGTTGTATGGATATTATATTTTCATTGTCTTTGTTGGTGGTTGAGTCTCACATTGTTGTAAGTTTTTATGCCAATTTTTATGATAATTTTTACAACATTAATGCAATTTCCAGTAGCCCTGAAGGATAAGAAATTTGTCCGAAAGCTTGGATAAAACAGTAAAGACCTAAAACCTTGTAAAGTGACTACATACCCGATAAACCTTTTAGAAGAATAAATTCACTCTAGAGAACTATTAGTTTATTGTGGCGGTCCTATTAGTATCACACTGTTCCAGAGTACTTTTCTAATTTTTTTAGTAGTATTCCAGAGCCCGTAAAGGGTTTACAGAACAAGCACGCCAAATTTTCCGACCTCACGTAAGTGCTTTTCGTCAATTTTCAAAGGTTTTTTTTTTGGTAACAAGAAGTTAGATCAGACTTGAACCAGTTCAATCTTAGGATGATTCGCCTTTTAGAAACACTTTATAACAATATCAGAATATGTAGATGTGCTAAGAAAGTAATTTGAAAATAATCAATTATGCACGAATTTTGAAATGATTGCATTCGCCGTTTTGTTATCATGTACAGAAGTTTTCTCTGATTTTTTTCACTATAAGTATGCATTTGGAGAATAAGTTTATACATAATTATTTCACTAAGTACTATTTACCCCTTGAAAGGTCCGTACGTCTTCAATTTTCGTACAAATTCGTGTTATGATCGAATTATTAAGAGAACAAAGAGTCAGTAATTTTCTACATCTCTGTGCATCACAGAAAAATTAATGCCAAACACTCACTCTATAAAATTTGCTTAAAAACATTTGTCCTAGTGTCATCCCTGAACCAAACACAATTTTTTCGAGCACACACAACACTGAAATTCCACAATACAACTCGTTTTTCTAATACATAACGCGATATGGTCAAACGATTCTTCGGAAGATTCTCGCGAGTTTTTTACCTGGATCCTAACCATTCGCAGGTACGTCACATGACGAAAAAACATGTTCTCTGCGAAGTATTTTCCCAATGTTACGATTCGAGACCGGGGACCGAAGACCGTGAGCATAGAAAACTAAACCGATCTATCGTCCGGAACGGAATCAAAGGTGTTGAATGACTAAGAACGTATCTTGCGGAATGTGGCAACTACTTTTTATCCCATTGAAACCCATCGGCATTGCCTACAACGTGCCACTTCACGTACAGTTTCGTAATCATCGTTCTTGTGTAAGAACTAAGTATCGCACCCATGGGAACAGTCTTGAACTGTGTTAACATAATCGGGTGATCTTTGAGAATCCGAGAGAATGCAGCTTCGATGGTGTTAGGGAAAGTGGACATCTTCTCTAAGAGCGATAGCAGATAGCGGTTTGGCGCGCACCTGCGGCAAGGCTACTCCTGTGAACATGAAGTGACCTTGAAATCAGTACCGTAGTTAGGTAACCAATCTAACCTGGGCCAAAAGTCTCCAACGTAACTGCTTTATGTAATCGTGGACTCGTTAATGCAGATATCCAAGATGACGGCCCCTATTTATACAGGGTGTCTCAAGTTCGAGTGCCTATTAGACGTTTCTAGAGAACTAGACATATTTGAAATCTGCAAATAGGGATAATGATATTGTTCGAAGTTCTCTACAGAGCTAAAATATTTTCGAAGCTCAAAAACTTCCGGTTATACAGGGAGTGAAAATAAATTCGACGAAAAAATTTTTTTCAAGTTTTCCATTCCTGGTATGATCGAGTATTCAATAGTGAATACATTTCTGTTGTAACCATTGTATTAAATCGAATAGTTTTCAAAATATCCAAAAAAAAATTTAGAAAGCACTGACGTGAGGTCAGATTGCTTTGGCGCTCTTGTTGAGCTACTTGCGAGTAAATATTCAAGCCATAACAAATCTATAAGCACTCTGATCAGGTGAACAATAGTCTTTTCCCGTACTATGGGACAATATAACCTATATCTCAAATTAAAAATAACTATTCATAGTTTTCCCCAAGTTTTGTTCGAAGCTATAATTCCCTTTTCCTAAAAACTTACGTCAGTGCTTTTCTGAATTTTGACAACGTATATTGTTTCAGCCATCGAGATTGAATTCTATCTTTATGATTTTCCGTTATGAAAAATTTTGATTAATATTACGCCAACTGACACTGATTAATGAGTCCGGCATGAGAAAAGGTTTCTTACTTTTCTCCTTGATAAAGATAGAAGATGTCTATCGAAACGTCGGAACACATTACATCCACAATAGATGATGGTAATAGCCCAAACAATCATTCAACACGAGCTCCATCATCAACAATATCTCGTCATCATGTAGCAATCTATGGTGAAAACTTTTTTTTGTTTACTCGAGCTTTCGAAATTACATCTTATATCTTCATCAGAGGACCTAAAAATATATAAATATTTGATATTGTATTTTTCCTATGTATTATCAAATGTTCACACATATTCTCCCGATAAAGATTCGAACATTTGGATGTGACTTTGGATTGTTACAAATAAGAATCATATTTGACCGTATAACATTTGAAAGATTTTTGAAACAACGAGAAATGAGATTCTATCAAAACTGAAAATTTTGGTGTTCTGTGCATGAAAGTGACCTGCAGATCATAAAAACCGATGTTGAAATGACTCATTCTCTAGTCCGAATAACAATATTTTTATTTATAATCCAAACGGTCTCTCCTATTGGAATGGCTTATGGTAGAATTCATCTCCTTATTTTGGAAATCGGTTAAAAACTAATGCTCACCTTGGGAATTATATACTCGATGTCCGGCAAGTTTTCGTGGGAACTCTTTTCTGTTTTCTTCTTTCTTGGTGCTGTTCTCTTTCTAGAACCGATTTGCATTGAACAGAAAGCGAATTGACTATCCAAAAATGAAGCTATGATGATAGCAATAGCAACAATTCTAGTGGCAAAACAACCTGAAAAAAAAAAAGAAATTATGACAAATTTTCATATGTAATTGATTCTTCGAAGTTTAGTTGCATTTGCATTTATTTACATTAAATCATGTAGCTCCCAATGAAAAAGTTTGGCAACCACACGCCATAGGCATCCAATCCGTTTGTGATGTTGTCATAATGTGTTTTATTTCTTGAAACTGTTTGAAAATATTCAGCATGTTGACGTCGGCACAGAACTAAAATCTGAGAACTGATACTACACTATGTGATGATCGACAACTCTGCGCGAACATATTCATTCATACAATTCACTCACCGTATTTTCCCCTTATATTATACGTAACGTTGTCAAAGCGTTAGAAAGTTATTTTGTATTTGTTTAAAAGTGAAAATTAAGTAAAATTAAGTGGTTTTTGTGATTTTGCAGGCTTCGAAAGAGTGTTTCAATTGTAAAACATGGTTCGACAATGTTATATTAGCAAAAAATATGATTATTTGAACCCAAATCTTTCTTTCAACCGGTAAGTTTCAGAATATGCTTTTGGCGTCAATATTTGAACAATCAGTGTCGTAGAATGAAGTGCATGCAAAGGTTGTTTGTAATAATTGAATAGCTTTTAATGTTATATATTTGACCAAAATGAAATAACTGAATCAATATCAAACCCTATTTGTATCATTCATCCATGTTACGACTTCTTTAATAATTTTTATTGCAGGTTTCCGAGCAATACCGAAGAGAGAAAATTTGGTTTTCCTTGGTACGATTTTCTATGTCGAATGTCTTGGTGGGCTATTTACATGCCTCAATCATGAAACCAGAAAATTAGTAGATATTTCAAAGGAATTTAGGACTAGGCCGATATACACTAAAACAATTTTGTTTTGAATTGAGTGATCAATGTTGAGTCAATGTTTTAGATGCATAAATATCATTTTGAGTGGTTTTGTTATGTATTTATATTATCAATAAATTTAAACATTGAAAGTTTGTTTTATTAACCCAACTTTTACCCAAATTTGATGAAACATGTTTCACACAATTTTATGCTCTGGTAAAAACCAGGGTTATTTTTTTCATGGCATTCTATTAATGTCCTATAATCCAGATAAATCCTGATATATCTAGATAAAACTGCTACTCGGTAAAATTTAACAGACTTAGCTGTTTCACTCTTGTGACTACCTACAAAAGATCGATTTTAATCGTACTTGCAGTGATTATAGTTCAATATTATAATATCTACACTTTTCATTAAATCTTTCGAAGTATAGAAAGAAATACCCTCTATTACCGTATGAATCTATTTTAATATCATAGTGACGCAATTTGTCTTGCATCATTTACCTATAATCGATTATACTAGATTAACAGTTCGTAATTCTATAGGTTTTCTATAATAATCTCAAATATTGAAAGTTCCCCAAAAATTAAACGAAACCATTAAATAAGTACGCCACTGGAGTATTTGACGACTTCATTATGTAGCGTTGCCAAAGTGCTAGAAAGCATATATTCCTGTCTTTTTCTGACACATGCTGAAATAATTCAATTAATTTCAACAGTTTTATGAATTGAATGTTAGGTCTATCTCTTTATATGTCTATGGGTTGATTCCATTTTTTGTCCGTGTCGAATTTTCAAGTCAGTAAAATTAAAACTAATGGGTGCCTAAGGACGAAACGTTCTGATCATCATCATGCAAAAAAATATGAAATTTTCTAATGGAAGTATCAAATTACGCCTGGCAAAACTAGTATATCTATTTCGCTGCACCCGGTATAATGTCATAATACATATAAGGTACTTATTGTCGTTCAATCTTGTAGATATTATTACCATTCAAGTACCTTCTCACTGAAAAATTAGAATCATCAGTGCCACCGGTTTCGTCACTAGGAAAGAAAGCTTATATTCCTGATAAACGAGTTGGTACTTTCACTGACGTTCAATGAGGATAAACTGAAAATTCCTTAATAGCTAATACTCTGTAATTATCAACCATATAACTCAATGGTGATGGAATTCCTCTTAAATACTCGATTTCCGGGTAGGATCCAAAAGAGATAATTGACCCTTAAACTTGTCTTTCCATTTTGGATTAACTAAGGGAACTGTATTACGTTTTATGCGAATCTCGCATAATTTGACTCTTCTTTCAATTCAAGGAAGCAATTCGAGGAAACCAAACTCGAGATGTTCATAACTATTCGACGGATTCGGCCCTATAACGGATTTTACTGAGATATTCGTACAATTAACCCATTCTGGACATACTCAAGTTTTACCACGGATTTTTCATCATACTTCCTATTCGATATTAGTAAAAGACATTTGGACAAAGAGATAGCACGCTGTCCTACTAGAATAAGCCCGCGTAAAAGTCAGGTGACTTTTTCTAACAAAATGTTAGAGGCTTAAGGTCGAAATTGAATACTATTTATAACAGCATTTCACAATTTGACTACGACATTATGTGTTTAACTGAGACCTGGCTCTCTTCTGATATTTCAAACTCCGAAATCTGTAGTGATCAATATACAGGGTGCTCGGCACATGGACCATCAAATTTTTTGGGGCGTTGGTAGGGTCATTTGCTACCTTTTCAGTCTTGAAACCTGGGTCCTTAGTATTACGGTTACGGAGGTATTATTAGGTTTTATTAGGATTTTTTTCTAAATTACCCAAAATGTACCCTTCGAAGCCTCATAACTTTTTTTGCGTGGGCTTTTACATGCATTTTTTTATTGTATTAAGTCTACATGAGTGTGTGTTTAATGGAAAATGTATTTATTGTTACAGATAACACCACAAAACTAACACGTGGGCTTTTTATTAAAAAAAATATGAAAGTATGAAAACATCTCCACTCCTATTGAAATTTAAAAAAAGTTACAGCTATTACAAACTTAGTTTTATTTTAAAATGTACTTTGGTTTATAACGTTGCTAACCATATGCTATTTACGTAAGTCAATAAAAAAATAATACTGCCAAATAAGGTTTTAGTCAGAAGAGTGAAGAAAGTCGCACCTAAATAAAAGTACGGCACATTTAAAATACACGATGGTCAATGGTTTCGACACAACACAGCGAGCAAGGAAATTTTACCTGCCCGTTTTAGACGCTATTTCTGTCCTTAGGTTGGATTGGGTTAGTCGCCGCTGACTTGACCCTACCGTCATTCGAGATTTAACTGTCTCTGCTGTTGGATGTGTCTGTGCCGCGTTGTTCAGTTTTTTAAATTTGTATTTTTTTGTTTTTGTTACTTTTATCGACTTTTTGCTACTGTTGTTTTAATTTTGGTTGTTGATCTGAGTTGCTCTGTCTGTTGCTTTTGTATGTAGATGACTGCAAATTGTTTCGTCGAATTGAGTCTATCCAGTATTGCAGGGATTTTCAGGGTGAAATCGATAATCTGAATGATTGGTGCCGAAGAAATCGACTATCATTAAACATAAAAAAGTGTAATGTGATGTCCTTCTGTCGCAGTAAGTCCGTTTTCATTTTTCAATACAACATTGAGGGAGGTGTTTTGGGCAGGGTGACTGAATACAGAGATCTGGTCTTATTCGATCAGAGGTTGATTTTTGCACCCCATGTGAGGGCAACTGTTTCGGATGGTCTCAGGGCTCTCGGGTTCATAATTAGGAATTCCGGAGATTTGTTGGAGACTCGATCCCTTTTCCTTCTTTTACGGCGCTCGTGAGGTCAAAGCTTGAATATGGGTGTGTTATATGGAATCCCGGTTATAGGGTTCATATTGGTAGTTTGGAGAAAATACAGAGGCGATTTCTGAAGTACGTGGGTTTCAAAATAGATGACTTTTATCTGTGTTGTGGAATACAAAATTGGTATTTCTCGAACAGGTTTAATTTAACTCTTTAAAGGAGCGTAGGACTTATTTGGGAATTCTTTTTCTTAATAAACTTATGAGTTCCAAAATTGATTGCCCCTACTGGCTCTGTGGACTTGCACGTCCCTAGACTACCTGTTTGAAATATATCCAGGTTCTATCTTCCATTTCCTCGTACTAATGTGCTTCGGTTTTCGCCACTGTTTAGAATATGTCATGAGTTTTGCAATTTTCAAAATGTAATGGATGTTCTCCACTGTACTAAATTGGATATAAGAAGGACTGTATTGGGGTCGTGATTTTTCAGTTAATTTGGGTTTGCATTTGTATGTATATATATTTTTATGAGTTTGTATTTTGTTAATTTTTGTTTATTCCCAATCTATAATTGGTCTAGACTGTAGACTAACAATTTTGCTTACTCTGATTGAATTCAAATAATTATTTTTCTTGGAAGTTAACAGAATGAGTCATTCGAATTATCTGCCAATTATTACGTGTACACAAGAGTTCATATATAAAGAAATCACGAAACAGTCAGCTATAAATTTGATGTTTAATGAACATCATTACTCATTTCTGCTTGATAAGTGAACAATTTTTATTCCGAAACCTGAAGGTTATCTATAATTAGCCATAGTCATTTCTGGAAATAGCGAATATCCCGCAAAATATCGTAAATAATGCAGAAACACATCACTGAAGTATTCATTTGATTTAATCATATGATCTTTATTGTTTTCTGAGAGTGTTCGAGAGCCGGAACAGAAATTTGCAGTGTTGTTCGATAATACTGTTTCAGAGATGTCATCTGTTTAGTTGGACAGACTATATAGTATATATCTTTCAGCAGGTCTTCAATTAAAAAAAACATGAAAATTATGTGTCTTATTCAGATCAAAAAAATTAAGAAGCACTGACTTGAGGTCTGATGAATATTCTGGGAGTTATTGACTAGACCAAATTCAATTGAAATATAAACGTATCTTTTAGTATTTTCTCCAAATTTTCGATAGGTAATTATTCGCTTACCGTCCTTTTTCAGATGATAACTCACCGTAGGATTATTAGAGGTGGAAGTTTGAAGAAAGAACGTCACTAACACCTGCGTACGTGCTAGAAAATAGAAGATAACCAGCGTTTGACCGGCGATATGCCGAACATTAATTCGCGATTGATTACGACAGGTATGGGAATTACTTACGGGCTTGGAGTAGCGACAAATCTTTCACGTTGCCTGCTGCGAATCCCTCCCAAAACCAAGGTACAAAGTGAAATTGTACCTGAATCAAGCCTAGGGCATTTTCTCAACCTGCCTAGGAAGGTATTCCGGTTTCAGTCGGCTTGTTCAAGTTTAGGAAAGTAGCAGAACAGCGTGGTCTCATTTTTCCCAGATATCAGTAATTTGGGAATATCATGATCTCAATCTATAAGGATTAACATCTTGATGAAGAATCCGCGTTCAAATTTGAGTATGTCCGGCCGGCCGTACACTCTCTATTTTCCAAAGGGTATGAGGCTATAATTTTAATATTTTCATTATAGGTTCATGGCCCCAATACCCCGTTATGGGGCCAAATTTGTCGATTATTTCAGAAGTTATGAGAATTTGAAATTTGGGTTCTTCAATAACACCTAGAATATCCATCCGATTGATCTGAATATCGAAAACCGTTTGAATAACTTTGAAAGATAGCCCATTCATTTTAGGGGTTTCACCTCGGAATTAAAGATAATAAGCTATAAATTGGTATAAACCTTTGTTTTGTCGTTCTACATGTTGTCTCAAAAGTCACAAATGAAGCCGTGTCTGCGTCTTAAGATATTGAAGGTCAAAGGTCATAAAATTGTTTTTTGTGAATATCTCACTTTCTATTGCTTAAATGAAAT
The DNA here is from genome assembly GCA_030674115.1 of Micraspis discolor. NCBI lineage: Eukaryota > Metazoa > Arthropoda > Insecta > Coleoptera > Coccinellidae > Micraspis > Micraspis discolor. Next base: position 506,142 of record JARTUT010000020.1, read on the forward strand.
TTTTATCTATAATAAAAGTTGTAGAGTATAAAATTCTCTACAATTTTTGTTTTATGTTTTTTTTGATAGGATCAACCGTTTTCGAGGTAGAGTGCGCAGCGCACAGTCATATATGGTCCAATACAAGGTCAAGCGTGAGTTACGGTTATCAATACGTTATATAAAGTCTATTATTTTTTAAATTATTATAATTATTGAACAATGGCCATTATTTATGTACTAATTATTAATTGTTGATATTTTATTAAAATCAGTACCTTAATTATTTATATTTAACTATTCAACTATAGTATATTATTAATTCTGGAATAACTATTTTCAGTTAAAAAAACAACGACGGTAAGATTGCACTCTCGGTCTTACAATGACAACCTTCTGCATAAAAATGTGAAAATAAAATTTCAGCTGGCATGATCGATCGCCAAATAATTATAAAATAGTATGTTTATATTTACATCCAACTGCCGAATATTTGTTCATTAATTTCTTCATATGTATTTTTCCAGTGTTTTTTTATTGTACTGGGAAAAGAATTTAGAAAAAGCTTGCAAAAGCTCCAGACCTCTCATCAGTACTTTTTATATTTTTTGAATATCTATTATATGATTTCAGAGATGTAAATGGTGTAATATTGAAAATATTTTAATTTTTGTTTGAGTTTGAAGAAGACTGATAGCAGTCGCAAGCTTGAAATGAAGCGATGAAGAATATTACTCAATATTTTCACCGCCGATCACATCGAAATGAAATGTCCAATAGAAAAACTCCTCAATCTCCGAAAAAAAAAAATCATCATAAAATCTCTAGTATTTACTCACCATACAGTATCAAAAGATGCTGAGGATGGTCCTTCAATAATTCGGTGATATCCTTAAAGAACAGGCCCCATTCCCTGAGAATGGCAGCAGTCAGATTGACGGCCAGCACTGTGAATGCAATATAGAGCAGGGCTTCCTGTCGACGAGGTGACAGCTTCCCGAAACAAACAACAGCTCCACCGGCGACACCCATCACTACATTCTGCAGAAATAAATATTTTATGGTATTATAAATTACTGAAAACAGCTTGCTATGTATTACTTGACTTAAGAGACTTTCTTTGAATGTGTTCATTGTGCTTTGATTACATGCGTACTGTGTATTGCAACAATTTGCACGCCACTGACGTTATTCCGTACGCGCACCCGAATTATGGTTGAACTCTGAAGTAGTTGTTATTTGTGAATTGTACTTATACACTTCAATGTATTTGTCAAAAACCGAGGGTAGTTTTGTTGCTGGGATAATTGAGCCCACCCTGAAAGAATTAAGAGTAGAGTCTCACGTTCGTCATTTAAAGTGGCACTTTGTCATGTTACAGTATTTAACGTAGGTATGTAACTATTCTTTTGATTAGCTTATGTTTTTTCCGCTATTACGCCGGGAACATCTCACCGGTGTTGCCCATTAAAGCTGTGTTGTCCTGAATACTGCTTCAATAGACTAACTGTGGGTTTCATAAAACTGCGTTAATTCTCCGATCAACAGATTCCTTCGTCAAATTTGACAGACTGATCAATCAGCATAATTTGACCATATTGAAACCAATAAGTTGAGTTTGGAGGTACGAAAAAGACTTTGAAGGATCTTCATTCTCTGTAATTACATAGTGAAACAATCATTCATTAAATGAATGTGGAAGCATGTTGTTTTTGAAGACTTACTCACTAATATTAGGTTTTTTCTACAGAACAATATCTAACTATCGTCAAATCGTTGATCGACGATAAAATTGGGAATTGTAGCATGAAATTCCGTAGCTGATTGTGGATCAAGCGCATGATCTGTCAATCAACACTTTATGAAACCCACGCAGATATGTTATCTGTTGGCATGAGCATATACAGGGTGTAACTGAATAAGTGTAAAATATTTAAGGAGGTGATTCCTTATCGAAAAAATATAGGATCTTTCATATAAAGAAACTTCATTGGAGCATCCCTTGTTAAGATACAAAGGGAGTACATAAAATTTATGTTATTTAATGCAGGTACTAACTACAGAATAATAATAAATCCAGTTCGCATTTCTGACGATGTACCTATCTCTGTAGTTGTTCGTTAAATAATTTTTTGCTGCGAACTGGTATATTTTGGGCAAAAAACTCATGAAACATTATTTGTTTAGAATGAAAGAGACTATCGGAAATGAATTTTTAAATGGTAAACAAATAATAAGACAAAAAGTTACATCGGAAATAAACTTTAGGGTTTGCGTTTCCCACCCTTACAACCATGGGGTAAACCAAATGAATAACTGGATAAGTGTCTTTTTGCTAGTAGGAAACTTTAGGTTACTTTCAATATTGTAACTCTTTTGGTGCTTCTAAAAAAAATTGTTATACAAAATTTATGTACTGTATCTTAACAAGGGATGCTCCAATGAATTTTTTTCGATGAGGAATCACCTCCTTAAATATTTTACACTTATTTAGTTACACCCTGTATAATTATTTATCTGGTTGATATAGAATATCATACTTGAAATTCTTATGGAACTAATCCTACGCCGGTTTGTTTTGTTGGTTGCCTAGCATACAAACATTACGGAGTATCCTTCACATAGAAGTGAAATAATAATATCCATTCTTCTTCAGTTTCGTCTGAATAAGTTGTATTCAGCAGGAAACAAATACAAATGATTTCAAGCATATTGCCATCATCCTGATCCACAGTAATCAGTAGCGTTCTTTTTATACAGGATGTTCCATTAGGCGAGCCACTTCGTATATTTCTTATCCGAAAGTGATGAAGAAATTATCTGAAATCGCCCAATAACTTTGTCTATGCGACAATTCTATTTTCTTCGATCCCCATTTTTTTTACAATTTCTGAAAAGATGTTGAAACACCCTGAATACTGATATATTTTCGTATTGTGGCGGAATGTATTCTTAATACCTTCAAGTAACATTACAATGCAGCAATATTTTTTTAAGATGAAAAATATAGATATGCAACATGCTATTAGGGTTATTTATCCCTAAAAATTGTTCAACATTTCATAATAAACAAATTTCCTATTAGCTTTATGGTTATTAATTTATGAGCAATAAAATAAAAAATTATGATACTCACAACGAAACCAGCTACTAGAGTAGGGGTGAAATTCAATGTTGGGATGGATATGAGGAAAAATATACCAGATATAATTTGTGTTGCACCACAAAAAATATATATGGAGCTCCATAGCAATTGCAACGCCGTCCAGAAGCTGCCCAGGCACATTACGTTTCTGAAAAAAAAAATTTAATTGATAGATTTTAGCAGATTTTAGCAAGTTTCTGATGTTCTCTTTTGCGTAGGTAATTTTGCAGGACGTTTTGTTCCTCCAATCTAAGAGCTTTCGTAAATGCATGAAATACAAACATGCAATACTCCGTTCTTTGGTTTTCATTATCAGTTGAAATTTTTGGGATGTTGGACATGTTTCGTGACGTTCTTCATATCTTCATTTTTGTATTCTTCGGTTTAGGATATACTCATTGCTCTATTAACCCCCGTGTAGTTAGCACCCTACGTCAGCAGCCGAAATTGAAATTTCTGTCGTCATTCACAACAGCCGAAGGAAAATAAAACGGGACAATAGATTCTTACAATCTCCAGTGCACCTATTTGTCCCAACAGCGGATTGCCAATATTTGGCCCTAAAGGAACCTGAACATAACACCTCTGATTGGGTGAAGGATACAAACAAATGAAAATAGAGATCTCATTGGTCTTGGGGTCTTATCAAAGAGTGTCTGCGGTGGAAGGTATCATGAAATACAAAACACTACACTTCTCTAATTTAAAAGCCAATAATACTTCGGAATATTTACATAATTTCCTGATGAAGACGTCTGCTGATGTTTCCCGAAAGTTCTAATACTGAATAGTCAATATGATATCGCCCTAAAAGGGTCATCATGGCCAAATAGGGCCAGTATACACAATTTTTTTCATCGAAAAGGCCAAACCCAAATAAAATAATTAAACTTGAAAGTCAACCAAATACGAATGAGCCTAAAATCATCAATTTGAATATCCAATATATCACTAATAGTTATAATAATAAACAGTCGAAGGTGAAAACAATTTGATGGCTCATTCGAGACGATTGATAATTGCGATTGATTCTCACGGAGCTTTGAGGAAAGCAGTAGGTCAAAGTTCCGTGAAAATCAATCACAACATGTCTCTACAAGGCATTAATAATATTATTCTTGATACATCAAGAAATCAAACGACTGAAATCACACTTCTGTCGGTAAAATCGTGCCTTGAGAGTTGGGGCACTCAATATTTTCCCTTTAAGTGGAGTAGAACGCAGACTGTTTAATGATCCGATGAATGCAATATTGAATACTAGAAAATTGCACTCGTACGACTCATTAAAAATGATTAGGTGCCATAACGTTCCAACTTCTACATGACTCACTAGATCCGTACTGAAATCTGATGTTAGGCATAATTAATTCCATCTCGAATAGTTTTTCATCTTGTCATAATCGACAAACGCTTGAATTCATCACCTGCTGGATTGGAGCTGAATGAGATTGTGAAATTGTTTGAGTTGTGTTAGGTGGCAGTTATCTTAATATATGGAAGTGTTATTTTTCTCTTATCAATTGCTTTTTACGACTCTATCTATAACATTGGTCAAAAACCGCGTGTTCAGGTAGGACAACAACATATTTCTGCCAAACTTTATTTTTATTCATCAATATTTATTTATTTATTTATTGAAACAAAGAATACAAACAGGCATCCGCCCCATAGAGTATTCACATATTTGTAAATTTTTCAAACATAAAAAGATCTTACATCATCTAAACCCCACCCTATACAATCCATCCTCTATACAGAAAATATACTACGTACTAAGTAAATAAATGTGCACTACGCACCAAGTAAAAAAATAAACAAGTGTGCAACAACAAAATTAACAATTTTGAAAACTAATCGATAACAATCACAGCCCCGATGCCTTTAGATCAGCCATTACCACTTTCTTTATTCTTAACAATGAGACATGAAAAATATCAACTCCGGAACACAATGTATTACACGTCATCATCATTCTATATGCCGGGGAGTTCTGCGCTGAATTTGTATTTCTTGTGTTTATATGAAAGGTACCAAAGCATCTTAAATTCACAACCGGAATCTTGAGAGAAAAAAATGCAAAACTTCAGACACCTCAAATTCCCCCCTCACAACTTTATATGCGAACAAAACATCCGTCAGCCTTCTCCGATTGAACAAACTCAACATATTAAATTTTTATCGTATGTCAGTGTAATCATGATTAAGTATAACAATTCTATTCCTGTATGCCAAATATAATCTACAATTAGAGCTTAGAGTTTATTTTCAGTCTATATAACACGAAGAATAAAACACCGAAACTGAAATCCCGAAATTCGACCTCACGGTAGTGCTCTACATACAATACAGGGCGAGTTAAATTATTATGGGACCGTCTATTATCTATTAAGTTACATAATTGCCTAAATGTGTGAAACTGCATTAATGGTAAGATATTTTATGGTTTCGTTTACGTTACATTCATTGTAAACAAACCCTCACGATTTTCATTTTTAAGTTGAAAATGTAGCCGAATGTAAACGCGCCATTTCAGTTCGAAATCTTATGTTCGTTCAAAGAAGTGTTTCCTGAAATTCTATAAAAACACAAGTATAATATATAAAATCATAACTGAGGAGATCCAATGACATAACATACATGGAAGAAATTCGGATACATCATGATATGAGGGATTCAATTTATAACGCTACTATATTTTTCCTCCCGTTGAATCTTAGTTCGGAAGAACAAATATCGAAATCAAATAACTATGAATCTTCGTGGAGAACAACATATTTTCTGAAGCCGGCCCTGGCCATCGTCTAATAGTTCGGTAACTCTCCGTTAGATGCTGTAAAGAACAAACACATTTATTTCCAGAAACATACAGTCCATCAATAAACCAGAAATCGTACTAGTAAATTTCTGGCTTCATTTCTTTGAACTGCGTTTCCCCTTTTGGTAGATTTATACTCAATGGTATCACCCAATTATGACGTGTCTGTGCTACTAGGGTAGCTGGAATACACCTGCAAGCGGTGATATTTACTAAGTCAGAAGAATATGAAGTATTTCCAGAAGGTAGTTCGGTAATTACTTAAGAATATAAATACATTGAACCTTGAGATTCAAATGACTTCTTATAGAGAGATTTAAGTATCAACTTACTCAACTCAGTTTGAAGAATACACACAACAGTTTCAACATTTTCCGTTCACAAAATCTTCCAAACCTACTATTTCGTACTACCTACTTCGGAAACACAATGAATTTAAATTTAATATGACCTGATCCAGATTCTGTTTGTTCAGAGCACACTGAAATTTATCTCAACCGACAGTGGCGCCCTGAAAGATGAAACCTATATTTGGACAAATATTTGAAAATGGGACGCAAATTTTGCTTGAACAATTTCAGAACTCAAACAATAATCAACGCGAGATACCAATTTGAAATATCCTAAACGAGATTCATGAGGATTGTGCAATGCAATGACGTTGTTTATCTGGAATGAATTACGTTGTGGTTGCGGTGTTATTGGAAACACAGATTTCTCTGAATTCACGATTTTCCTTTTGGGATGAAAAAATTAGTTTGGAGAAGAGAAAATCCAATTGGGCCAGTTCACTGAAATTCACATTTCAACATATACAGATTGTTCCTTTTCTTATAGGGGTCTGGATTAGATTGAGATTTCATTATAGGAGTGAGTGAGCTAAACGTCACAACACCAATAAATAATAAAAATTCTCACATATTTCTATTGTTTGGCGAAATGATTGCTGTCAAAAACAATAACAATATGTAGAAATTTTAGACTTATTATTTATTCGAAAATAAATTTCGATGAAGTCAGCACCAATACAATTAATTGTCGCTAACACAATTACTCCCAAATTGTCATGTGCAACCTTGCTTTTTAAAATTCTATCAGTAAAGTTGAGGCTAACACTTCAATAATTATTATGATATAATGAATATAATAATAATATACTTTATTCCAAGGAATCTCCATAAAAATTACAAAAATGCAAATGGAATCACGTCTAAACTTAACTCAAATACAATATTTATATTTAAAAACTACGAGATTCTCACTGCATGAAAAAACTCTTCTAAGGAATATGGTTCGATCTCAATGTGTAGAGTTTTCAATGATTTCTTGAAGAAATTCAAGTTCGTCAACATTTTTGCATTATATGGAATAGGGTAAACAGTTTAATGCATATATAGGATGGATGTTTCTCAGTAATTGCTAATTTATGTAATGATAAATGTAGGTCGATAGATCGTGTTGGATAGTGATGCTGAGATGTATGAATTGTAAATTATTCCCTATTCTTCATAACACCAAACATTCAAATATATAAAGGGCATACAAAGTCAGAATATTCATTTCTCTGAATACACTTCTACATGACTCTCTGAAATTCATATGGAACATGATTCTAAAAATTTTCTTCTGTATTTTAAAGATAGGGTAAACAGCTGAGCTAGCTCCCAAAACATTATCCCATATCTCATGACAGACTCTGCATTGGCAAAATAAACTGATCTTATGCTAATTGAGTTTAAATATTAATCCAATACCCTCATTCCATAGCATGTCTTATTTAATTTCATCGATAAGAATTCTATATGATCGTACCATTTAGAGAACCTGTCGATTTGAAGGCCTAGGAATGTGGTCGATTGATTCAAGATAATGCTTTTATCTGCCAATTGTATTGAATCATCCAACTCGGGATCTATCTGTGCTGAATACTAGAACTACGGTTTTGTCTTCATTCATGAGAAGTCTATTCGAATCGAGCCATTTTTTTTTAAAATTCGATAATCAGGCTATAATTCAAGAACCGCTTGAGTGGTTGCACATATCATACATCAAATCAGTGTAGAATTGAAGGAATAATTCGAATATGTATAAATATACAGGATATTGCATTTGAGATAACGAAGTTACATTCATTTTCAGTAAAACCAGAAGTAGATTCCTCTTGAAAATATTTTACAATTAAAGTTGATGTACTCTAAAACGAAAATCTAAAATCTTGAATCTGTATTACAATTCCTTTACGAAAACGTCTAATGAAGCACTTAAAAAAATCACCCTGTATAACTGCTGCGTTGATAAAGTTTCCGGAACTTTGAAGGCCAACTGTTCGATCTAATTTGAAGAAATTATCGTAACAGAGGTAAGTAATAAAATTTGATTTAATTCCATGATTATATTAATGTTGACATTTAATGACAATTAAAAAATCGGAATTATTCTACCATTTTCAAAGTGAATAAATGGTAGAAGAAACCTACTGAAACGTAAATATGAAGGAAATTGAATATAGATGGTGTAAATAGTCCAGATCAATCTATGCAAGTTCAATCACAGAAGTTATTACGTTATCAACTCAATGTTAACATCTTTCGTACGAAATAGTTGCATGCTTCTGGATGACCAACTATTTAATTTTCACAAAAAATCTGAGTTCTCATGCACGAAGAGTTATTTTCACTAGGCAGCGGACATCATTGAAAAATGCAAACCTCTCATCATCTCATGATGAATATGCATGAATATACTCTAACTACGCAATCAGCTCCTTGCTTCACAATGCAGTATACACCGATGTTGAAGACCGAGCAGTGAGTCTAGTATGAACTCGAAAAAAGGGATGGAAATAATAATAATGTCTAGTAGATTATTTCTTAGGTGACCTTCACGCCATTTTAAAACTGACTCGAATCACCGTCAACTCGCTGTGCGTGAAAAATTTAATATCTATACTTGATTACAGACCTTAATGACTGCAACAGCGGTCACTTGCACAGTGAAGTTGCAATTTCATGCTCGTAGAATGCTTCTATCCTATTCTATGCTGGTTCTGTCTTCAAGTAAGGTATGTGAGGCTGCAGTAGCAATTTCTAAACATTTGAATTGAAACACGTTCGCTTATAGGATCATTAAAATCTACAATATAAAACATCTTAAATAATGGTGTAGCACTTCCCACAATTTGAATGGATACGTCCAAATTCAATAGATTCGTTTCCTGTGACAAATGTGTGAAGGCGCCATGCAATTGATTTATGAATATAACCCTTGATTCACGATATCGAGTTAATCCAAAAAGGCGAATTTGAGGGTGTTTCTTTATCTATTTAAAATTTTGTATTTTTGTTATTCAGTTCTTTTTTCTGCTTTTGACTTTTTATTTCCAGATTCGATGTAAGCAACTGAAGAAGTCTCTGTCTCCGTCAATTGAAGACCACTCTTGAAGAAAGAAGTCCCTAAAATATATTTCAGCTTATTTTGTACTTTCACACTTAGGCGGGGAGCCAGGGTTTTTTTTACTGGGGTTTTTCCCTAGGCTTTTATGTGATACGCCGAATTGCATGACACTCCGTCACTAACCCCTGGTCTATATGCTTTATTGTTTGCTAACTAAATATTGTAAGCCAAAAGTTCAAAAGAATATATCATATATATATGATAATGTTGCACATGTTCGTTTTCTTACAGCATTTAGGCGCAGGACCTGAGATTTCTAAGCCATGTTGCGTAAACTGCCGAATTTTTAAATGAAATGGCATGATTCTAATCAGAGTAGTTGTGAGTGGCGACACTCCCTCATTACTGTAAATTTCAGCGTCGCCAAACCAATTGTATTTGAGGTTTGTGTTATTTTCTGATACTATCACAAACCTATACTGCTACAATTTATGAACTTCAATTTCTGGATCAGAATTAGAGAAAACAGTCATTTGAACTTGAAAGGAGAAAATCTTATAGGAAATTTCATTTTCTACTGAATGAAATATTAATAATAACATAAAAAAGCACTATAATAGTCGTTACACTTTCGATTGACTTATCTTTTGATAACTACATTTTTCGTTCCAGATGAACAAAAGTGGAAGATATTTTCATTCTCATCATAATTTCAAACAATTCAAAAAACTAAGGAAAATTAATGAAACATAATTAAGGAAAAATTCACTTACACATATGACGAATTCTTGCTAGCAAACGCTTCGTGGCGTCCAAGTAAAACTCTTCAGTGACTGTCTGACCGGGTGGAACGAATTCTTATTATTGATCGAAATATGAAAACAAAAATCTCTTTGTTTTTCAGAATACCAAAAAAACGTTTCTGGAGAACTAGACATATTTGAAATCTGAAAATTGCGATTATGATATTGTTCGAAGTTCTCTAAAGAGCTATTTTCGAAGCCCAAAAACTTCCGGTTATACAGGGTGTGAAAATAAATTCCAAGAAAAAAATTTTTTTTTCAAGTTTTCCATTCCTGGTATGATCGAGTATTCAATAGTGAATACATTTCTGTTGAAACCATTGTATTGAATCGAATAGTTTTCAAAATATCCAAAAAAACTGGAAAAAAAGTAAAATATGTTCAGTCAGTAATATGTTCATTATTCTTATTTTTAAAATCTTGAGCGTAAACCGTTTTTACAACATCGAAGATAGGATGTGAAAAGGTCATGCATCTTTTGGATTTCAAAAATATCATCACAGGGTGTTTCAAATTTTGTGTTGAATATTAAGATCTTAAATTGACCATAACTTCTGTTTTTCAAATTAGATCCCTATTTTTTCATAATTGTGTTGGATTCTGCGGTCAAAAATAATGATAGTTTTCTCACATGAGTATGCTCCTAAATTCAATAATTTCTGAATTATTTGAGATTTTCTGTAGATATACCTCCAGTTCTGCCGGGTTACCTCGAGAAATTCTAAAAGATCAGACAACTATTCTATAAAAAAAATTAAAATTGACCTCAAAAGGGTTTCATAACGAAATTCAAATATATATGAAATGAAAAACATAAATCTTATTACATTTTAAAATTCATCGATTCAATTTTCTGCCTTTTTGGCGCTCTTGTTCACTTGAACAGAGTGCTTATCAATTTGCCCAAATGTCTGTGACTTTCGATGAATTTTTGGGCAAAAGTGGTATCAATCGTTTTGTTTGGACCTACTGATGAATAATCCGTGGTCAAAATCGATTGTGTCCGTCCGTTCCGTGAACACGATAACTCTCCTACGGATGAAGTTAGAGAGTTGAAACTTTCAGAATAGGTTTGAGGTATAAATATCTCGGCTAAGTTCGTTATTCGGTCAAATTGGCCGAATAGGTTCGAGTAAAAAAAAAAAAATTTTTTCAAATGACACTGTTCAAATAAAAATTTTTTATGGTGCAGTTTTATCAGACGTATACAAAAATACCACTCTCGACTTCGACAAGCTAATAGTTCTGAAGATATTATGAAATTTTTTCATTTACTCAAGAGAAAAATAGAAATTTCATGAAGTCCGAGCTTTGTCATTGAAAGATTTGCCATCACAGATCGATATTCGATTGACAAATGCCAGACTCATTAATCAGTGTCAGTTGGCGTAATATCAATCAAAATTTTCATAGAATTCATAGAAGTAGAATTCGATGTCGATGACGTTGTCAAAATTCAGAAAAGCACAGACGTAATATTAATCAAAAAATTTTTTATCATAGAGAAAGAATTTGATGGCGTTGTCAAAACTCAGAAAAGCAATGACGTAAGTTTTTAGGAGAAGCATAGAACAAAATTTGGTGAAAATTATGAGTAGTTATTTTCAAATTGAGATAAAGGTTTGTTTATTCATTAGGCTTTCATATTTACATCACATTGTCCCATAGTACGGAAAAAGACTATTGTTCACCCGATCAGAGAGCTTATAGATTTGTTAAGGTTTGAATATTTACTTGCAAGTAGCTCAACAAGAGCGCCAAAGCAATCTGACCTCACGTCAGTGCTTTCTAAATTTTTTTGGAAATGATCAAACCACATAGTGAACTCAAAGCATCTTACCAAGGTTGAACAGATGTATTACACACAAAAGGTCTTAACAAATTGTAACAGAAAATTAGGAAACTTAGTCTGCATTTTCGAAGCAAAACAATCATCCTAGCACAATATGTTGTCACTTTCAAAGAGTGCGCACAAACTAATGTGTTTATTTCATTTTCAACCTGTTCATCTACAGGTAAAGTCTACAATACGTTGTTAAAAAATGTAGGATACCCAAATTACTGTATTCATTCTTGAAAAATTCCAAAATATTGTTGTATATCAAGCTCAAATTTTATGTGTTCGTTCTACAATTAATGGTATCATTAAGTTTAATCTATATCATTTCACTGATGGTTCGCTTAATACAACTACTTTCTAAATCTAAAATACAAACCACTTGAAAATTGAATTGGTGTTTTTCATTGAAATAGTGAGTTACATGAACCGTCTTCATATCTTTAGATTTTAAATTTTCATCATATTCATGATAGATTATTTCAGCCGTTACCATTTGATAGTTTATCATATTTGAAACTATTTTGAATTTTTATTACCATGCATTTTCTACCAACATTACTTATGATGAGAACGTGACTGCGGTTTCCAACTTACGTTCATCTTCAGACAGTACATCAAACTAAAGTAACAGTACTATACAGGGTGAGTCTTTTACCATTGCGTTAGTTTAAACCATAGGTTTTTGAGATAAAAAGAAACACTTTTCCATTATGGCTTTTCCATATTCAGCTGCGTTAAAAAGTTAAGAGTATTTGTAGTTCTCACAATGGGCAAGTACCCCTCTGTAGTCCAGTTTAGTTTGAATGAAAAATACTTTCCACAGCATCCACTATTGAACCTGAATTGTTCAAAAACATTATTTTCCCTCTAAAAAATGATTTACTCACTCATGTTTCATCCGATGAGGAAGTTACAAAATACTAATTTTCTGGTAAAAAAAATTCAACACCATAAACAGATTTTTGCTGTTCTACTATAATTTCAATCAATAGATTTATTCCATTTCTTATGGGTTTCTCACTACTATTGTAAAGATTGGTTAAATTACATGAAAAACAGATATCACTTTAACTAAAGGTCTAACCAAAATTAAAACAACAGTAGCAAAAAGTCAATAAAAGTAACAAAAACAAAAAAATACAAATTTAAAAAACTGAACAACGCCGCGCAGACACTTCCAACAGCAGAGACAGTTAAATCTCGAATGACGGTAGGGTCAAGTCAGCGGCGACTAACCCAATCCAACCTAAGGACAGAAATAGTAATAATAATTCACACGCGTCTAAAACGGGCAGGTAAAATTTCCTTGCTCGCTGTGTTGTGTCGAAATCCGTACTTTTATTTAGGTGCGACTTTCTTCACTCTTCTGACTAAAACCTTATTTGCAGTATTATTTTTTTTTTATTGACTTACGTAAATAGCATATGGTTAGCAACGTTATAAACCAAAGAACATTTTAAAATAAAACTAAGTTTGTAATAGCTGTAACTTTTTTTAAAAATTTCAATAGGAGTGAAGATATTTTCATACTTTCATAATTTTTTTTTTAATAAAAGGCCCACGTGTTAATTTTGTGGTATTATCTGTAACAATATAATACGTTTTTTTAAAACACACACACATGTAGACTCAATACAATAAAAAAATGGATGTTGAAGCACACACGCAAAAAGTTATGGGGCTTGGAAGGGTACATTTTGGGTAATTTAGAAAAACCTAATAAAAAATCATACCTCCGTAACCGTAATACTAAGGACCCAGGTTCCAAGACTGAAAAGGTAGCAAATGACCCTACCAACGCCCAAAAAAATTTGACGGTCCATATGCCGAGCACTCTGTATGTATGGTTTTAGGTTGAAAGTTTTCTCATCAATGAAGCTAATATAACACGATGAAATGAGATAAAAATCCTTACCTCCCTAAATTCTCATCTCATGAACTTTGAAAATTACCCGATATTTCAAGATGCAGCAGCAAATAAGGTTTCCTTCCCATCATCGCTAACCGTTGCCGCATAACAACATAATTCGGGTGCAGAATCTCGGCCAGCATTGATCATTATCTCTGAATGAATTTCTCAGAAGAATTTGCTCAGTTGTAGTTATATTCTTACTCACGTAATCCGTCCCAAATTTGATAAATTATAACGGAGATACGAATTCTCATGATTAAACGGATGAGATGCCGAAGAATTGGATCATTTGCATTGGGGCCTTGCAATGGTAATTAACCACTTATTGCGCAGACTGCAGGCATTGTTCTTCTCGTATCTTGGGACCAAGGTAAACAAACATATTCGGATAAGTTAACTGCACAAATAAGGAAGTGTGTTACTGAGCATTCCGAAATATTCACTAGCTAGAAGACAATATAAATAATATCTATACAGAGTGCTAGAATATTGCATTGATTCTAGCGATAGATTCACGAGTCATGAAGAAATAAGATTTACTCAATTTCCTTCGATTCTTCAAAAATACTTTCAGGATATCAAGATACAAACATTCGTTTCAACAAAATAGCAAAATTTGAATTGAGCGCCGTGTTTGACAGACTAGTATCACATAATTATGATGTGATACAATTTAATTATTAATCTATGATCTCGTACTACTATCTATTTATCTATAATATATGGTCGTATTACATGATATTTCATTTAGGGGTCTCGAGATTGTGGACCATTCCTATATTGTTGTATGAGATTTCTTAGCTACCTGGATTGAAGGCCTTGAAGGGGCGGTTTCAAGGCCTTAAGGCAGGAGCCGTTACTAACATGTGCTATAAGGCATGAGAGAATATACTTTTTTATCAACCGCGAAATTTTCTGTCATTTTTTCAGAGCCGCCGCTGGAACTCCATGACCTTCCCCGTGTTCCCAATTTCTTAGCTCATACAATATTATAGTTATGGCTCACATACCCTGGGGCCGTGACCAAGACGATAGTCATAATTAGTCGTTTTCAAGTTGCTCTGATTATTATGATTACTATCTATATATTGTTATAGTTTTTCTCAGAATTATTATACTTGCCTTTGCTAGCTTTAAGGATTAACCATTTAGTTTTATACAAGTGCCCTAACATCACCTAACATAGAGGGGTTTTCTACCTGAGGCTTTCTCCTACATTTTTTTAGACCCTCAATAAAGAGTTGATTGTTTTGGTCTAAGTGTTGTGTTTTATTTACTACTTTGTTTCCCAATTATTTTCACTAATCTCAATTATCACGAACTTGAATTAATACTTGAACATAACGTAGAGTCCTACCGTTGCTAGATGATCACATTAAATGGCCAAGTATTTATATCTGGAGTCATTCAGACTCCAGTGGCGTAGTTAGTTTTAAAAATAATATTTATCATTCTTTTCGAAAAAAAAAAGTGGCAAATGTTATAGGTTGTTCGCACCTAGGGGCTCCCTTATTGCCTTAGACGAATTTTCAAGTATGCCTTTCCCTGATGAAGCCAAAGAAGCAAAAACACGTGTCGGCAAGTACCATCTTTCATTTCTACCGCACCATTGGGGAACTACCCACGAATATTCTTTCATTATTTATCATCTCCGCACAATAAAAATCTTGATTATTCATAATGAACAGTATAGACCCAATATGGAATCCTGAGGGACTGCACATCGAATCTCTATTTTTGTAATCTTTATCTAAACTGTTCGACCAGCATGTGTTGGATTATATATGGAAGAAAGATAGAGATGTTGATAGATATATCTTAAATATAAAGTTTCCATAAATCATCACCAAAATTATACGCATCCTGTAAAATATGAAGGCCAGTATTATTTGTAGAATACAGGGTGTAACTGAATAAGTGTAAAATATTTAATTATGTGATTCCTCATCGAAAAAAAGAAAGGATCTTTCCTGTTTATGCTGAGGAGTCAAGTTGACTTCGATGTACTCAAACTAGTATATTATGCTAACTTTCATTCAATTCTTTATTATGGAATCATATTTTGGGGTAGTTCCTCTCATGTTGAAAGTATTTTTGTAGCTCAGAAAAAAGCATTACGAACCATGCTACGTATGGGATATAGAGAGAGTTGTAGAGGTGTATTTAAGAAAAATAATATTTTAACTGTGTATGGGGCTTATGTTTACAAACTGCTGATCTTTTTCAGTAAGAATAGCCATTATTTTGCAGATTTCAAAAATTCAAATAATACCAGGAGGATTTTCTCTTACATATTACCACAGCATAGTTAGTTCACTTCTGAGAGGTAGAACGGTTGCGTGTATGGCAGTAAATTTATTCAATATCCTACCAAAAGATTTGAGGAATATCATCATTCCAAATTCAAGAAATCTCTGTATGGATGTATTCTAGATTGTGAACCATATAGTTTAAGTCAGTGAGAAATCACCTCTTTAAATATTTTACAATTATTCAGTTACACCCTGTATAAACATTATTCTACGTACTCAGTTTAATTTTTTTATTCATATATAAGCTAAAAATTAATAGTGATCCTTCTAGGAAACCTTGTATTAAAATACCGTAACAGCTTCAGTAGAAAAATTCGCAACCCATAAACGACAAGTTAGCTAATCTGGTAGAAGACTATTAATAACATAATCGGCATTTCACTTCGCCAATACGCGATTTAAATGTAAACGGTCTGTTTCGTAATATCCACAATTTCTGAATCTCATCTTTCATAATCTCCTCATGAATCGGAAAAACGGCTCACGTAAATGGACAAGAAATCCGAGTCATTCAGCGTCTGTCGTTAATATTATTATTTATATCTCATTGCAACGCAAGTACCTGTTGCATCTGAAATGATAATTAATCGTGAATTAGTAAGAACCTGTGCATTGATATTTACAAAACATTTAATCATGTTGCGTAAGGGATGCCGCCGGTTAGTGAAATGAGTAGGTTGCTTAGCGGATAAATCGATATATCGATTAGAGGCTCTACAGAGTATCAATTAGAAGGTCAGTTTAGACTTGAGGGATGAGTATCAATTAGAAGGCACTATTTTATTTTGGGTCACTTATAGTGAGGGAAATTAAACAAAGGTAATCGTTATTATTTAATAATTCCAATATGGAGAAAATAATAATGAAATTTAAGCGGCCTTTTCCCTGAGCGGGACATATACAGCTCTGTTCTGTTTTCTCTCGGAACTGCCTAATCAGCCTTTAGGCTATAAACATCTCAAGTGTTTATTTACATCAGCATTCTTTCTAATGGTCCCCGACCAGCGGCGGCTTAGGCAATTTTTCTTCATATTTCTAACAATATAGTAAATTAATAGTAAATTTTTTTATTCGCCATCAAGAAAAAAATTACATGGCACGTCACACAAACACATTCAGCAACATTATATAATCAGAAGAAAAAACCTACTTATATAGATATAAACATATAAACATCAATATATCTCAATGCAAGTTAAAATTTCAATCCATAAATGAGCTGAATACAATACAAGTCAGAACTCGAATCTCAAAAATTCGTCAACAGAATCAAAAACGTTCTCCAACAATAAATATTTGATATTTCTTTGAAAAACTGATTTTGAAAACTCTTCATAGATTGAGGAAGCTTGTTGTACAGTTTAATGGACTGCAATTTGAGTTGACTT
This sequence comes from Micraspis discolor, assembly GCA_030674115.1. Classification (NCBI taxonomy): domain Eukaryota; kingdom Metazoa; phylum Arthropoda; class Insecta; order Coleoptera; family Coccinellidae; genus Micraspis; species Micraspis discolor. Next base: position 523,732 of record JARTUT010000020.1, read on the forward strand.
CACTCTATGAAAATTGCTTCTGAACTCATCTCTGTGTCTGGTGTTGTACGAATGGCAATCGCTGACTTGAGTGAACCCATTTTTGTTCGAGTGAACAAATTTCAAGCATTCCAGAATGAAAACGGAAACAATGGTAAGAATCCAATGCTTCTTAAATAGTTCGCGACAACTATGTGTTCTTGGTACACCACTCAAAATTCTAACTGCCTCTTTTTTTTTCAGGAAAATCCGATCAAGACCTGGACTATGCCCCCATATTAGTATCCCATATGTCGCCACAGAGTGAAAGTTGGAAAAATAGGTCAGCTTACAGACATTATCGGTGGAGATGGCCTCCATACGCCTCATAGTAAAAAGGACTGTCGACAGTTTCCTGGTAAGCAATGAGATATGCTCTCTCCAATAAAAATCTTCAGGGTTATACCAAGCAGGTTCAAACTACGTTTTTCTTTGTCTCATTGCACACACTCTCCAGTTCCTCCTGTGGAGAAGCAATATTGAGAAAAGATTTATCATCTGCATATAATTACGTTGCGTCGCACGGAACATTTCCTGGTAAGTCATTAATGTACACAACGAACAACAACGGACCCAGTATCGATCTCTGTGGGACTCCCACAATTATCTCTCTAATTCCGGAGTTTATGCCCTTCCATGTGACCACCTGATTTTTATCAGTTAAGTATGATCTGATGGATTTCAAAGCTGTACCTCTTACTCCATGGCACTCCATCTTCTCAAGCAGTATTTCCCTGTCAACACAGTCGAGAGCATTACTGAGATCTAAAGCAAGTATTTCAGGGTGTAGATGGTGGTCTAAGGTCTCTGTGATTCCAGCAATGAGTTCAACTATTGCTAAAGTAGTGGATCGCTTCGATCTAAAACCATGTTGAGAGTCTGAAATATAGGAATGTTTATCTAGGAAGGATAGTAAGCGTTTCTTCAGAATTTCCTTAAAAACTTTAGAAGGATCGACACCGACCGATAATTGCCCTCTTCATCCACATAATCCTTTTTATGAACTGGGACCACTCTAGCAATCTTCAATTCCTGTGGGAATATTCCTTGTTCCAAGCACATATTCAATATTTCACAGAGAGTATTTGAAAGAATCGGATATATCTGCTTGAACAATTCAGGATTAAGTCCATATATATCTTCCGATTTCTTATTTTTGAGATTGCAGACAATATTCGATACTTCGCAGCTGTTGTTGGCTCTAAAAACATTGACTAACAGGAGGATGATAACCTGCCTTTGTCCTTCTTCAACATAGTTGATGCCTGATCCACAGAAGGGTTACACTGTTTTGAGATAATTTCTCCAATTTCCGAGAAGAATTTCTTGAACTCCTCAGCATTCAGGACGCTGACATTCTCGGCATTTCCCTTATAGTTACGTTGAAACGTTTGATCTCAATCGATTGTAATCCACCTTCTGAAAACCAGTGTTCAAACTTGAGTATGTCCTGCTAGCCGTAAACTTTCTACCTATCGAACCTTCAGCAGTTATAAGCTTCTGAAATCTGTAGTTGCGAAATTTCGTAGACATCGTGACTTCAAGAAATTGATATCTCATATAATAATCATCAGAGATCCACATAATTTTGAATGTAAATAAAGATTACTGGTGGACAGGACATCATAAATTTCAGCTTTGTATCATGTTATTGAAAGAACTATGGGGTTTTCATATATAAAGACGTCCAAACATAAAAAAAAATATGTATTAATATTTAGAGGTTTCTTTTCGGTCAAAATTTCAGAGACACAATTAGACAAAATGCCGACGTTTCGATTTTATTTAAAAAGGAACCGAGAACAGAATTGAATAAGTACATTAATCAGACTAATTCAGTAATAAATATGTTAAAAATATCTTTAAAATTATCACATATATACAAATAATACTTAGAACCAACTCACATTGTCAACTGGCAATGTGAGTAGTCACACTGTATAAAAAAATAAAGAATCTTTCTGATCTGGAAAATCCATGGTTGAAATAAATTGAACACTCACTCAAATATATGGTTTCAAAAACTTATATCAATCAAGTTATCACAAACATAGATTTTCCACGCTCACAAACCCACAATTATCCTTTTGTCACAGTCACCAAGTATCACATTACATCAAGATGGCATCAAATACAAGATCATTTTTTATTGAGATCATTAACATTGATGTCTTTAGAAAATGAGAGAATCCACATGGTGATTGGATCAAAATGAAAGCAGGTATCATCAACATTTCAATTCACTTCATCATTCTTATGATCTTGCCACTTAATGACATTCAATCCTCTGCCTTCCTGATCTACATGAAGAATGTTATTTATAATGTCATCAATAATTGCTGTTAGTTAGAAAATCCTTTCACCTACCTCATTTGCTTGGAATCTTCATTCAATAACAACAATCATTGCGACCTTGAGGTTTGTTTGAAATCATTTCCACATTTGTCGGAATACTCTTGAAATTGAGAGAATGAGACAAAAAATACGTGTATCTCCGGATCTTCACATTGAGGCAAGGTCGAATCTTGTCGTGAGGAGGATTTTTTTTTACCCGGATTTTCTCGCTTAACTACGAAATGTTCCCATGGCAATCTTGAATGTTCATTTCTCAACTCGAAATTCTCATGGTGAGTTTCTTCCGGGTTTTTTCCAAATCATTATGTTCCATGTTTGTGGAATTATCTTAGACGTGCGGAAATACAGGTACTTCAAAATTTTAACTACCTACCTCCTGTTTCTTTGTTGATTAATGATTTATGCTAATCTGTTTTCAACCTTATTTTTATGGAATACAAAATTCATTGTGTAAATTGCGTAAGTGGTTATATAGGACAAATATCCCAATGCATGAAAAATAGAATAGCATTTCATAAATCAGATATCTCTAAGGGGGTAACTAAATAAGTGTAAAATATTTAAGGAGGTGATTCCTGATCGAAATTTATTATTATTATTTATTATTATTCTGTTGTTAGTACCTGCATAAACGACTAAATGGTAAAACACAAAACTAATTTATTAATAACAAAACACACAACACGTAGAAATCATATTAAATATTCAATATGTCTACCTTCAGATATCAAGCATGCGTCTAGACGATAGTGACAATTAAATTGGTATAACGCTGTCAGTTTATAAATTTTTAAATAGAAATTGAATAGATTTGAATAGAGATTGAATAGAATAGAAACTTCTCTAAAATGCGATACAAAACAGACGACAGAGTCCAACTCTGAATATCTGCCAGATGTTTGGTTCAGCGTTCACGTACTCATTTTATCGAGCGCCAAATTTAAAATTCGTTGTTATTGCGCTACTAAATAAATACGCTGTTTATCAGTATACAAATTCACTTTCGAGAACGATAAAGTACATAATTTGGACTAGAATTTTCCGCTCTACAACTTTTGTTTGAAACTTTTTCTTACTAAACCTTCTCATTCGCAAAAATATAAAAAAAACCGTATTTTTTTTTATATTTTAAAGAATTTTTCAATGTTCCTGAAAATTTTAACACCTAAATTTTTGACCATATGTTTATCTCTTTACAACAATTAACATATCAAAAATGCAGCTCTTTCAGAGCCTTTACTGGACTATTACATAAGTAGGCATTTCATGACATCTCACGATCAAGTATAATGACCCCAGGTTGTAATGGGACTTTGGTATATTCACAACTTATTAATTTCCTTGGTTCGAAACAAGTAAATATTAGAGGAAGTTACGTAGTTTTATCCAAATCCAAGATTCGCCATTTATTCCTTGGATGTTATTAAGGTAATAATAAGTCAAGTGGGGCAATTGACCTCTCTCGAAATGAACAATGAGTTCCTGACCTGTTAGATTCAATTTCTGGAGTTAATTGGTTTGAATCTGCTTCTTATTGTTTTAGTCAGCCGAATTTCAGAGTATGTCTAGATGACAATGCTTTTCAGTCAAAATTTTCTCGTATTGCATCAAGAGGTAGTTCATTAAAATGTTGAAGCCTCTAGATAATATTGCAGATCTGAAGAACAACACGAGACAATAAAAATTCGAAGAAATATAGAAGAGCACTGATTTCGTTCGAAGCTCAAATTCCCTTTTATTAGAAACAACCAAAAGTAGGTATATATGCTCATTCGAAAAACATGAAGAAATTACATAAAAATTCCTAATAATCAGAAAATGATATGTGCATATCAGCAAATAAAATTAATCGTTTATTCTAATATATGGAAGAATAAGATAACGAAATTTCTTAGCAATAATTCTGTTGTCCGCATCACTTTACGTTTTAAATATGTTCCACTTGGCAGAATGGGCAACGGTTCGTGTATAATGATTGTATTCTTTATCGCATTGGATTGAACACGAGAATTTTCCGATGAGTTCACAATAAAATCACTTGGTAGCAACATCAGTTAAAAAATTAGAGATTTTTAATGAGTATCTTAATTATTGATATATAGCATCGTTATTCAACGCCATGCTTCTTTTAGACACTCGAACTACTCATCAAAGAGTTAAGGTCGATGAATTTCCGAGATAAATTGGCAAGAAATCAAACACCGAAAAGAATTGATTTTTTTGCGATACAAATCAACTTAACGAATGAAAGTTAAGCTATCGAATGAGGAATGTACCGAGGATGAAATTGAACCAAAGAGAAATCGGAACTGATTATTTCGGGACTTTAAGACAGGAAAAGATCGAAAAGCTCCGACGTGAGTTCAGGAACATTCTCTCTTCAAGACAAGTGTCAATTTGGACGTGTTGCATAGTTGACGCTCCTGATATTTACCAAAGCTTCTTTTATCTGAAGAACTTTCAGTCTGGCAATCCTGCTCAGTCGAATGAATTTAATGACCAACCTGACATCGTATAAATGTTTGTTTTGCGTCTGTTGAAACTCGTGTCGTTGAAAGATGTCTAAAATAATTTTGGCTGTGTTAATGTTGATGTTCAATTATTGCAGTCATAAGAGTTGATTCTAAGCAGGACATTTCAGTTTTTGTTAGAGAACAATTTTCGATGACCTTTATTTGATTAAAAACTTATCTGAACGACTGAAATAACAAAAATCTTTCTAAATATTCAACACACATCGTAAAATTTTCTTTTTGCATCCAAATGGCCTTCATATGTTTCAGATCCGTCATATCTATTTATATACTTCTAACAGTACCTAATATTATTATATGGGTGTTCCTAAATTGAACGTACAAACTAAAAGGAGAGATTTCTTAATTGGCAGTGTTCCAGAAAAAATATCACCCTGTTGATCATCTATCAAAATTGCCATGTCACGTGGTGAGAACTCTCAAATGTAATATCTATGCCAAATTTCAGTTGAATATCTTGTGAAGTGTAGATACTATGAAAAAAAAACTTGAAAAAAATTCAAACTTCAACACTCTGTATCTCGGAAACGAAACGTTTGCGACCCCATGTTTATGGGACTTTTTTTTCTTAAACTGACTTCAGGAATCTCCTCTTTTCGTTCGTACGTTCAATTTAGCAACACCCTGTTTATTAGAATAGTAATCACAATTAATGGACGGATGTGATAATAAAGCACTCCGCTTTAACTATGATGGCAGGTGATCAGTGGGGTCTTTACTCATGAAGATGATTTCGAATGTTGATCATCAAGAACTCAAGAGACTATCTACTCACCAATAAATGGATTCCGTCTTCTCTTTACATTTTTTCGTATCCGGTTCTGAAACGAATAATAAATTATTTTAGATTTAATAATGCGAATATATATGGAATCGAAAACATATCAACAGAAACACAACTCGACTAGATAATCGGAATGAAATAAAAAAAAAAATTAAAAAGCGCTGTCACTCCTCAAACGATTTGATCAGCTAGATATTTTTCGAGTTGTGCAAGACGTCAAATTTCAGATACACATAACTTCGGAACCATTCGTCTCGTCTTACTTAATATCAAACTCAACCATGATATTTGGACACTCAATCTTTTGAATATGGAAACTCCCAATACTCTCTACCGAATGTTTTTGCATATATAGCCGGTAAGATAACTTCAGCCATGGATGCTCCATCACAAAGTAGAATACAGTAGTTTGAGAGCATTCCCAGTTAGATTTTTGAAAATCATAGACAGATATTTTGGTAAAGTGATCGCGCGCAAAAACAATATAAGTTCGTGATGCGAAAGGGATACATTTCCGCATTATAAAGGCGACCACCTTGACCTACTTCGCATGTTTCTGGTACTCGCCCGCAGGGTGAACATCGTTTCATTAAAATTCTCAAGCCATACAAAAGGTAACTGTTCTGCGATGTTACGATTTCTACCTCATATGAATGCCAGTCGCGATTATCTATTACTCCGAAAGTATGGATGATGATGAATGCACATATTAGGTCATATCTGAGGTCATTCAACGTGTACGCGAACATGAGTTCTTTGGGTTACTAGAAAAGTAATGACTAATCGAAGATATCATACAAGAAAAATTCTAACCTTAATTGCCAATTAATGATATTGATGTGGCTTGTTGCTACGAGAGGAAACTGAACTTGGCTTCGTATCGAAATTTTCCAAGAGCATTACAATATATTTCGAGTCTTAGCATTAATGAACTAGAAGTAAGTAAGGCTAAACTAATAGGTATTTTGAAACGAGTTGAAACGAGGACAAAAATCCTTGTGATCCTAGTAGTTATCGACCCATCAGTTCATTGAGTGTTCCTTTCAAGATATTAGAAAGGCTAATTCTTTTTAGAATTGAATCTTCTATATAAAATGCTCTACAAAATTTCCAAGGAGGCTTTAGGTAAAATAGAAATTGTTCAGATCAGGTTCTCAGCCTTACAACTTTCATAGAATCAGGCTTCAATGATAGGTTGAAAACAGGAGCTGCTTTCATTGATTTATCTTCGGCATATGACACTGTGTGGAAAGATGGATTAATTTTCAAACTCTATACCCATCTGAAGTGTGGGAAAATGGTACGATTATTAGAAAATATGTTATCTGATAGAAGGTTTCGTGTTTTTATTGACAATAAGAGTAGCAATTTCAAAAGATTAAAAAATGGTCTTCCTCAAGGATCAGTTTTAGCTCCTTTAATTTTCAATTTATATCTAAGTGCTTTACTCACGACATCATCTCAGAAATTTGTTTATGCTGACGACATTGCTATTGCTTACCAACATTCGGATTTCCATACTCTGGAGAACATACTGTCATCTGATTTGGAAATTAAAAAAAATTATTTTATTGAGTGATTATGTCCAAATCCCAAAAAACAGAGGTATCCTGTTTTCATCTGAATAATCATGAAAAATATAGAAAATTAGCTGTAACTTTCAATGATTCTCCTATCGAACATAATTTCTATCCTAAATACTTTGGAGTTAAATTAGATTCATCTCTCAATTACAAGACTCATTTAAATGATCTGAGCCTAAACTGAAAACTAGGAATAATATTGTTCAGAAATTAGCTGGATCATCTTGGGGTGCTGATGCTTCCACTCTTCTCACAGCATCTCTAGGCATAGTCTTTTCTGCAGCTGAGCATTTTTGCTCTGCTTGGTTTAATAGTGCACATACACAAAAAATTGATGCACAATTGAATACATCCATGAGAATAATTACTGACACCATAAGATCTACACCGTTTCATTGGTTACCAGTTTTGTCTAACATTGTCCCTCCCTATATTCGCAGACAGACTGCAGCTCTGAATTGGAACAAATATCATACTTTTCCCAATTATTTCATATATTCCACAAAATAGAATTCCCAGATTGAAGTCACATAAAGCATTACGGCATAAAACGTTCTTCAATATCAAGATAAGTGATAAAGAATTATGGAAGACTTAGTGGAACTCTTACGAAATGCTCAATAAGTATCTCGTTTCTGATCCTTCTCAAAAAGTTCCTGGTTTTTATCTTCCAAGAAAAATTTGAACAGTTCTTAATCGTTTGAGAACAGGTCATGGTCGTACCAATAGCATACTATTTAGATGGAACTCAGTTCCTAGCGCAAGTTGTGAATGTGGAGAAGCAGAAGAAACAATACCTCATCTCATCAATAGTTGTCCCATATATAAATTTCAAGATGGTTTTAGGGCTATTCATGATGTTTCCAATTCTTTCTTGGAATAGGTTTTAAATTTCAAACGAATATGATACGTACTTTTGTTATTCAGTTCTTTTTTCTGCTTTTGTCTTTTTATTTCCAGATTCGATATGAACAACTTGAAGAAGTCTCTGTCTCCATCAATAGAAGACCACACTTGAAGAAAGAAGTCTCTAAAATATATTTCAGCTTATATTTGTACTTTCACACTTAGCCAGGGAGCCAGGGTTTTTTTATTAACTGGGGCTTTTCCCTAGGCTTTCTTGTGATACGCCGAATTGTATGACACCCCGTCACTAGCCCCTGATCTATATGCTTTATTGTTTGCTAACTAAAATTTATATCATATAATAGCTTTCGTAATGTCACTACGTTTATGGAGAACGTATATCGAAGGAAAATTCTGTTAATAGTTCCTGACATCGCTCAAGCGTAATCATTAACGATTCACAATTCACATGCACACGAAAGCGTGAACAATTTGCCATCTTGTGAACTATTTGTTGCACCTTTTGATATCGATGAAAGAATACTTGAACTATTTATTCCAAAGGAAGTTGCATTCTCCTGGTCAGCGGTCGGATAGAGAAAATCTACACTCTAATAGGTATTTCTAGTGTATAAATCCACATTTACTCATTTCCGATTCAACTAATGGATAACATTCAATGTTATTATCTTTTCGTACTATTTCCTTCGGGTAATTGGTATGCCACAGTTGATGATAGTGGTTTGGTGGTTTTGCTCGAAGAAATATTGAATCGTTAGTTCATTTTCTTCATTCCACATCTAGAGATGCCGAGGAATTGGTGATAAGAGATTGATAGTGAATTTTCTGAATTTTCAATACGCTTTAACGAAGAAAATCAAACATTCAAAGTAGTGACGTGAGGTCCTGAATTTCCTGCCATTCAGGTATTCGACAAATCTAAGGATATGATCCTGAATTAAAAAAATCACTTTTCAGAAAAAAAAAATAAGGAATGTGAATTTTTTCCATAAGTGGCAATAACCATGAAAGTGCAAACTTGACGTGACACGATAGTGATTGAGAAAATTCTCATTTTGGAAGAGTTGAGGTTGGCGTAATCTTATGGATGTTTTTTCGGACATCAATAGATACAGAGAGTAACTAAATAAGTGTAAAGTATTAAAGGAGGTAATTCCTCATCGAAAAAAAGATAGGATCTTTCATATAAAGAAATTTCTTTGGAGCCTCCCTTGTTAAGATACAGCCCCTCAAAGGGAGTACATAAATTTTGTATAACAATTTTACCACAAGCACCAAAAAAGTTACAATATTCAAATTAACCTAATGTTTTCTACTAGCAGAAAGAAACTTATCCAGTTATTCATTTGGTTGTAAGGGTGGGAAACGCAACCCCTAAAGTCTATATCCAATGTAACTTTTCGTCTTATTATTTGTTTGACATTTAAAAATTTATTTCCGATAGCCAGTTTCATTCTAAACAAAAAATGTAGTTTTTTGCCCAAAATAAACCAGTTCGCAGCAAAACATTATTTTACAAACAACTACAGAGATAGGTACATCGTCATAAATGTGAACTGAATTTATTATTATTCTAAAGTTAGTACCTGCGTTTCCCACTCTTACAACCATTGGATGATAATATTAATAATATTAATAATATTTATAACTGTTTTGAACCTACAATGTTTTGAAATGAATTATCATAAAATTTGCGTTTCTGATTTTTATGTCTTTTTGACTTGAAACCGTAATATTATTGGAAAAACAAAAAGTTAGATGAAAAGTTGATATACCGTTTAAAAGTCTATTACATGTACTAGATTTTTCTAGAAAAAAAAACAACTACTTATTCACCAATTTTCAATGGTACAGCTAACAAGAAAATACTACTAAGTTTGCACTCTTTTCAATTTTCATATTTACTCTTTTACAACACCCGGTATGAAACATTTTTTTAACATTAGTAACTACCTATTTTATAGCACCCTTACTGCCCTTTGCGATGATAAGGTCAGATTTGATGTAGCTGTGAGAATAACAGAGATATTTTTGTTTTTAAAGGGGAAAGCAAAAAATTCCTAAAAACCAAGAAGTGTTGAATAACTCGATAACTATCAACTTTTCGAAAATGTGTTTTAGGACATTTTTTGTTGCAAATGACCTGTACTATCACCTAATGAAGTTTGGCACCTATTATAGTAGACACCCTGTATAGTCTAAGATTTGGTTGTCTTCCTATGTTCGTGGCCGTAGTCAGCTTGTCAGTGCGAACGGTCTTCGCCATTTGTGGTTACCTCGGGAGTTCCCCAGGGTTCGCATCTTGGTCCCCTGCTGTTTTTAATATTCATCAATGACATTGGTTACTGTTTCCAACACTGTCTAGTTCTCCTATATGCCGATGATTTGAAAATCTTCAGGAGGATAATTTCTGTTGAAGATTGTCTTAAGATTCAGGAAGATCTCGAGAGGTTCTCGGTTTACTGCTCTAAGAATTATTTAAAAATTAACTACAAAAAGTGTGCTTCTATTTCTTTCTCCAGGAAATCTAAAAGGATCGATTATCAATATCAATTGGATCAGAATATCGTCGATAGAGTGGAGCAAATTAAAGATCTTGGTGTAGTCTTTGACTCTAAACTTCATTTCCATGCCCACTTTGATTTTGTCATGTCAGCTTCAAATAAGATGTTGGGTTTCCTGTGTAGATTGTGCAGAGACTTCCAAGTTGAGGCAACAATAAGATCTTTGTATAATTCCTTCGTCTTGAGTAAGCTTAGTTATGGCAGAGTTGTATGGTCCCCTTACTACAGTGTGCATAAGTTGCGGTTTGAGAGACTTCAGAATAAGTTTATCCGGTTCCTTCACTTTAGGATGACTGGAGAATATGTTACATTGGGAATAGGTGCGATCCGCAATGGTTATGGAATACAACTTTTGGAGCAGCGGAGGATAGTTTCCGATCTGGTTTTTCTGTACAAGGTGTTGAGGAACTATTACGATTCCCCAGAGATGACATCATTTGTGCATTATCATGTGCCATCAAGACAGACCAGAAATAGGCAACTGCTTCATGGTGGGGCTTTCAGAACTAACATTGGTAGAAATTCTCCTATGACCAGAATGTGTGAGTTCTTTAATAAGTGTGTCGGAAATTTAGATATTTTTGTTTTATCCTTGCCTTCCTTCAAGAATAATTGTAGGAGGATTTTTTGTCCTTGATCCTGGTTTTCTCTTTCGTGGTTTATTTTTGCCTTCTTGTAGGTGCAACTGAGAGTGCATTTTTGTCTGTATTTTGTTGTCCTCCTTTTTTTATCATAGCGAAAATATATGTGCATATAAATTTTTCTCGTAAAAATGTGAAATTTTTCCGAGTAACGGCTCACTTTTGTAAACACTTTTAATATTTTTGTTAGTCTTAAGTGGATGCTTTTTTGGGTGTAACCTGTTTGTATCCCATTTTCATAAATAAATAAATAAAATCACAACCCTTTATTGATGAATTCAAAAAAATTTCCTTGATTCTCGTTTAATAAATGTTTCTCTTGTGGAATAATTATACCAAACCTAAAATGTTAACTCCTGATACGCCAATGCTTAAAGCAAACGGATCATTAGAACGGAATGGCGGCATTTTGCGGTAGAACGAGGGTCTTAAGAGATACCTGGCAATTCTTCCCATTACATAATGTGGCCAACAGGTGGATTGCGTAACATGGGCGTATTGATGGTGCTGAAGGAAGAAAAAAGGCGCTAGCGGATGGGAAAACGATCACGTTTGCACGCTGTTCATACCCACACACCTCGCAACAACCACTTTTCCTTAATGCCAATCGCGGCCAATTAGAGGGTGCGGTAACAAGAAATCGAAACTGTTGGCTGGCTTTTAGCTCATTTGCCTATCGCAGAATTATTGATCCATTTTTAGAATACTACATATGGTATTTTGATTCTGTTAAATAGAACCTTTCTCTATAAATGAGAGAAACAGCGCGAATTGCTTCGAAATTTCTGATTATGCCGTTTCCAATTGCAAAAAGAACACATTTATGATTTGTTGAATGATTGTTTGGGCTATTACCATCATTTATTGTGGATGTAATGTTTTCCGACGTTTCGATAGACATCTTCTATCTTTATCAAGGAGGAAAAGTAAAAAACCATGGGTTTACCACTATCACCAATTTTAGCTGATTTATATATGGAAATTTTCGAACAGAAGGCATTAGAAAAATATGTACTTAAACCCAAACTGTGGAAAAGATATGTAGATGATACTTTCATTATTTGGCAACATGGAAGAGACACTATAGATGGATTCCTTCAATATCTAAACAATCAAGAGGAATCAATTAAATTCACAATTGAAATCGAGAAAGACAAAAACTTCCATTCCCAGATGTACTCTGTACATAAACAAAATGGAATCCCAAGAACCACTGTGTATAAAAAGCCAACGAACACAGGACAATATCTACATTTTGAGTCAAACCACCAACTAAACACTAAATTGGGAGTAGCAAAATGTTTATTTGATAGAGCAATAAATATTTGTTGCACTGAAGAAGACCAAAATGAAGAAATAAATAACATCTCGAAAACTCTTAGAAGCAATGGCTACCCCAAAAGATATTAGAAAAAGCTAAACGAACAAGAGAAAGTCAAAGACAGACCAGAAATAGGCAACTGCTTCATGGTGGGGCTTTCAGAACTAACATTGGTAGAAATTCTCCTATGACCAGAATGTGTAAGTTCTTCAATAAGTATGTCGGAAATTTAGATATTTTTGTTTTATCCTTGCCTTCCTTCAAGAATAATTGTAAGAGGATTTTTGTCCTTGATCCTGGTTTTCTCTTTCGTGGTTTATTTTTGCCTTCTTGTAGGTGCAACTGAGAGTGCATTTTTGTCTGTGTTTTGTTGTCCCCTTTTTTTATCATAGCGAAAATATGTGTGCATATAAATTTTATTATAGTTTGTACTCAATAATATGCTTTAATTAGACAACGTATCACCACAACATTTATTGACTGAATTTAATTGACAGAAATCAGAAAAGTGACTAAAGACAGTATTTGTCATTAGGTTAATCGAACATAGTTTATAATCAAATATCATAGTTTTACATCAATACTTCCTCTAAAACATTAGATATTTTGATTATTAATAATTTTTTTTTATAAATGACGTTTACGTAGATTCAAAAACAATTTAGATCATTCCGATAGAAGAACGTAATTCAGCAAATCTCAGCCGAGGCAGCGGCTTCGTCAGGATATCAGCAAGTTGTTGATCACCGGAAACATGTTGGATGTTCAACCTTCCATCTTGCAATTCCTTCCGAATGAAATGATACCTCACTTCGATGTGTTTAGTCCTCTTGTGGAACTCATGGTTTTTCGACAACTTGATTGCACTTTGGTTGTCCACATAGAGAATAGGAATGTCATCTAGGGGAGAAACTTCTGCAAACAGTCGAGACAACCAAACCGATTCCTTGGCAGCTTCACTGGCAGCAACATACTCAGCTTCAGTAGTAGATAAAGACACACACTCTTGACGTCTACTAGCCCAAGATATCGGCCCTCCACTGTGCATGAAAACAATTCCACTGACCGACCGACGTGTATCAGATTGACCAGCATAATCTGCATCGCTGTACGCCTTCAAGACACTTCCTCCAGAACCAGCCTCGTACTTGATACCTACAGAACTAGACCCTCTAATGTACCTTAGGATTCTCTTGACCATCAACCAGTGAACTTCTTCCGGATTTTCCAAGAACTGCGACGCATAGCTAATAGCAAACGAGATGTCAGGACGAGTAGCCACAGCTAAGTACATCAAACATCCTACAACTTCACGGTAAGGTGCCGATGTTCTCAAACCAGTTTCTCTTCCAGCTGCACGTACTTGTCGATGGGCGTCGAGACAGCATTGGCTTCTGCCATGTTGAACTTCTGAAGAAGACTTTCCGCATACACCTTCTGACTCAATCGAATTGAACCATCTTCCTCTCGTTCGATGAGCATATTCAAAAAACAGCCAAGTGGTTCATGGGTAATCTTGAACTCCATCTCCAGCTTCCTCAGGAACTCTTGAATCATACTCTCTCTTGTTGCAGCAACCAAGCCATCGTCCACGTACAAAACAACGATCAGTTTATCTTCACCAGATATACAAAAGAACAGACACGGATCAGCTTCGCTCTCGACAAGGCCAAACTTCATCAGGATCTCCTTGAATCGATTGTTCCAGCACCTTGGTGATTGCTTCAATCCATAGAGACTCCTAACCAGTTTGCACACACGACCAGAACCGTCTTCAAAACCCTCAGGTTGATCCATATAGATTTCTTCGGTCAGAACACCATTCAGAAATGCTGTCTTGACATCAAACTGGGCCAACTTCAGACGTTCCTTGGCAGCAACACTCAGAATTGCTCTGATTGTATCAAAACGAGCTACAGGACTGAAAGTTTCGTTATAATCAATACCTTGTCGTTGACTATAACCCTTAGCAACAAGACGAGCTTTGTAACGACCAATCTTTCCATCTGCATCTCGTTTGATACGATAGACCCAGCGATTAGCGACTGTCTTCCTCCCTGCTGGCAACTCTGATAAAACCCAAGTAGAATTTTCCACCAGCGAAGACATCTCTTCTTTCATCGCAGCCATCCAGTGCACGTGATCAGCAGATTTCATGGCTTCTTTGTAGTCTCGAGGTTCGTCCAACTCAGCAAGAAACATCTCACTTAATCTTTTAGGTTTCTGAAGAGTACTTCTATCTCGAAGACGTAGTTGAGGATCTCTTTCACAACCTTAGGGGTTTCTTCAAACTCTTCGATTCGCGGTTCAGCAGCAACAACTCGACGATTCATTGGCAGCACAGGATTCGGGACCTCAGGCACGTTCGGAGCTACCGGTGAGTTCAGATCTCTAGGAGAATCCAGAGGTTCAACATAGTCATCGATTTCTTCAACAGCAACAGGACGGACAGCAACGGGATGGACACCTTCGACAAGATCTCTTTCTGGGGCTTGTTCAGGAAACAATGCTAAAACTTTAGAGGAATGCTCTGGACCAAACACTACTTCTCGACTTCGTTTAACTTCCTTTGTTCCTTGATCCACACACGAAAACCATCGATATCGTCCGAATATCCGACAAAGACTGCTTCGACACCTTTAGCATCCCACTTCTTACGACGTTCTTTGGGCACCATCAGGTAGCAAGTGGTTCCAAAAATATGGAACCTGTTCAGATGCACACTCTTCTCAACAAACAGCTCACACGGAGACTTGCCTTCTACAGAGCTTGGACCAGTTCGATTGAGAATATACACCGCAGCGTTGACAGCTTCCGCCCAGAGAAACTTTGGAAGATCCTTGCTAACAAGCATGGTTCGTGCTAGCTCAACAATCGTTCTGTTCGATCGTTCAGCACAACCATTTTGTTGAGGCGTGTAAGGATTAGTGACCACCATCTTCGTTCCTTCAGACTTCATAAGATTCTTCACCGCCTCATTATCGAATTCTTTTCCTCCGTCACACTGGAACAACTTGACAGACTGACCGCGTTGATTCTTCACCAGCTGCATCATTTCTTTTATTTTGTCAACCACCTCAGATTTCGCCTTCAAGAAGTAGACGAAGCGAAATCTGGAGTAGTCACACGTGAAGCAGACAAAGTAACTAGATCCACCAATAGACTCCTGTTCCATGGGACCACAAACATCAGCATGAATAACTTCTCCTGGCTCTGTAGAACGCTGTTGACGAGACTTGAATGGTTCCCGATGCTGCTTGCCTTCTACACACGATCCACAGAACTCATCATCAGGTTTCATATCGATTCCGTGTTTCTTGAGTACATGCACGACATGACGTTTGTTCTGATGGCCTAAACGTTCATGCCAAACTTGCAGAGAGTCCTTGGACGCCAGGTTAGCTTCACTCACACAGCATCCGTCCGGTACATTTACTTTAAGCATCATCTTGAACAGCTGACCAGTTCGTACACCTTGAGCCTTGACAGCACCATCCAGCAAGAATTCACATCTATCCTTGGAAGAGCTGAAAGTCATACCTCTATCCAGCGCACGTGTAACCGAGAATAGATTTCTTCGAGCATCAGGAACATACAGCACGTTCTCCATAATACAAGGAATAAAGCGCCCATTCACAAACGCCTCGAAGTTGATGGTTCCTCTTCCCAAAGCACTCATCACTGAGTTGTTTCCGATACGAATTTCTGCTGGAATCGAGAAAGCTTCAAAGACCGAATACCATTCTTTCTTGAAGGTCATATGATCTGTTGCACCAGAATCGATAATCCAAACATCATTCTTGGTTTCCGCACTGAACACTTCGCTAACAAAAGCTTGTTTGTTTTCAGACATCACATCGCTCTTTGACTCAGATTTCTTCTTCTTCTTCCTCTCTGTTGGACAGTCTCTTCGGAAATGACCAGTTCTTTGACAACCGTAGCACTTGTAGGCCTTCTTCCCTTTCTGGTTGGACTTGACATCGTCTTTGACCGGTTTGACTCCTGCACCCTGTTGACTTCCACTTGCACCCTTGGGCTGAATCTTCAACTTAGTTGCCATCAATGCTGTCAAATTGTTCTCCTTCTCTTGCCGAAGTTTCCGCCTGTGCTCATCAGATGTCAAAACGTTGATAAGATTATTCAGGGTCTGTTGGTCATCCGCCCTGGCCCACCAGGCTTGTCTGAAACTTTCAAAACTATCAGGCAAAGTTTCCAGCAACTTGACCATCAAAGCTGACTCGTCGGGCTTAACTTTCAACTGCTGCATGCGAAGAATCAAACCTTCAAATTTAGCTATATGGCTTACCATATCGTCTGCTAAATTCATGTCAAAACTGAAAAACTCAGTCTGCACTGAATGCACAGCCTGCCTTGTTTGCTGTTCATAAATACCGTGCAGTTTTGTCCACATCTGATGAGCAGTTTCGCAGGCGACGATCAGGGTCATGACACTTGAATCAATTGTCTTGATGATAATTTGACAAGCTGCGCGATCTGCCTTGTCCCAAATTTTCATCGACGCCTCGTGAGCCGCAATTTGAGCCGCCGTAGCATTGGCCACCAGTTCCGGTTTTACTAACTCGCCGACACTCACTTCATACGCTTGGTCAGTTGCCCGCAATAAATTGCGTACCATAAATTTCCAAATATTCCAGTTCTCCGAACCCTTCAACTTCTCAATACCATGCAATTCCATGATTGTCAGTCACCAAAATTCCAGCAACTATCACCTTCAGGTTACGAGACGAAAACTTTTCGAAAAAACACTATTTGTTCCTTTTTGATTCAATTCAATCTTCGTTGAAAACGTTGGTCCAATCAAACCGAACCACGCTCTGCTACCATATTATAGTTTGTACTCAATAATATGCTTTAATTAGACAACGTATCACCACAACATTTATTGACTGAATTTAATTGACAGAAATCAGAAAAGTGACTAAAGACAGTATTTGTCATTAGGTTAATCGAACATAGTTTATAATCAAATATCATAGTTTTACATCAATAAATTTTTCTCGTAAAAATGTGAAATTTTTCCGAGTAACGGCTCACTTTTGTAAACACTTTTAATATTTTTGTTGGTCTTAAGTTAGTCTTTTTTGGGTGTAACCTGTTTGTATCTCATTTTCATAAATAAATAAATAAAATCACAACCCTTTATTGATGAATTTAAAAATATGTTTCCTTCATTCTTGTTTAATAAATGTTTCTCTTGCGGAATAATTAAACCAAACCTAAAATGTTAACTCCTGATACGCCAATGCTTAAAGCAAACGGATCATTAGAACAAAATGGCGGCATTTTGCGGTAGAACGAGGGTCTTAAGAGATACCTGGCAATTCTTCCCATTACATAATGTGGCCAACAGGTGGATTGCGTAACATGGGCGTATTGATGGTGCTGAAGGAAGAAAAAAGGCGCTAGCGGATGGGAAAACGATCACGTTTGCACGCTGTTCGTACCCACACACCTCGCAACAACCACTTTTCCTTAATGCCAATCGCGGCCAATTAGAGGGTGCGGTAACAAGAAATCGAAACTGTTGGCTGGCTTTTAGCTCATTTGCCTATCGCAGAATTATTGATCCATTTTTAGAATACTACATATGGTATTTTGATTCTGTTAAATAGAACCTTTCTCTATAAATGAGAGAAACAGCGCGAATTGCTTCGAAATTTCTGATTATGCCGTTTCCAATTGCAAAAAGAACACATTTATGATTTGTTGAATGATTGTTTGTGCTATTACCATCATCTATTGTGGATGTAATGTTTTCCGACGTTTCGATAGACATCTTCTATCTTTATCAATTTAGCTTTAGCTGATTTATATATGGCAATTTTAGAACAGAAGGCATTAGAAAAATATTTGGCAACATGGAAGGGACACTATAGATGGATTCCTTCAATATCTAAACAATCAAGAGGAATCAATTAAATTCACAATTGAAATCGAGAAAGACAAAAACTTCCATTCCCAGATGTACTCGTACATAAACAAAATGGAATCCCAAGAACCACTGTGTATAAAAAACCAACGAACACAGGACAGTATCTGCATTTTGATTCAAACCACCAACTAAACACTAAATTGGGAGTAGCAAAATGTTTATTTGATAGAGCAATAAATATTTGTTGCACTGAAGAAGACCAAAATGAAGAAATAAATAACATCTCGAAAACTCTTAGGAGCAATGGCTACCCCAAAAAGGTATTAGAAAAAGCTAAACGAACAAGAGAAAGTCAACCTGAACCAACAGATATAAATCAGACCATTAAAACCGTAATTCCTTATGTAAAAGGTTTGTCGGAGAAAATGAGAAGAATTGGAAATAGATACAACATAACGACTGCATTCAAAACTCAAGACACTTAACTTACAAAAGTTAAGCCTAATAATGAGACACAAAGGACAAAGAACTGCATATATGAATTACCTTGCGAGTGCGAAAGATCTTACATCGGAGAAACTAAACGCCCTCTGAATGTACGAATAAAAGAACATCAGAAGCTGCTACGAGTACTAGACAGCGACAAATCCAGGTTGGTGCAACATGCTGTAGATGAGAATCATCGTATAAAGTGGGATGAAGCATCAATAATATCCAAAGAAGAAAAACTTGCAAGAAGAAAAATCAAAGAAGCAGCAGTTATGAAAATAACACCTGATTCCATAAGTGGTCCATCTATAGATCTGCCAGAAGTTTGGACGCCGATAGTTCGATCCAACTTAAAAAGATCATCATATCACAGATGAGTATATAACATTCGTTCATTTTCTTTCATGACTTCTGTCAATATTGACTTTTTGAAAATTGATATTTTTCAAAAGGTTTTTTACTTTTCCTCCTTGATAAAGATAGAAGATGTCTATCGAAACGTCGGAAAACATTACATCCACAATAGATGATGGTTATAGCCCAAACAATTATAATAATTTATGTAGATGTTGTCCAGTCTTAGAAACCCGACGAGCGACAAAGAAATGGGTAACCAATTTTTGTACTCTGTACTTGAGATAATTAATTTGACTCAAATCGCAAACTTCTATGTCAAGTATTTTCAAGCTGAACTGAATTGAAAATATCCCGTCTCCTTCTAATGATATATGCATTAAAAAGAATATACACTCAGTTTATGTTTGTTCCCGTGTGAAGTTACCATCTTGAATTTAGCATCTGAAATTAGAATTTCGGCTGCCAGGTCGAAGCAGGCGGAACTCCGTTTATGCCCACACCTTTGAAAGCTAACGTTATTCCCTTACCTAGGCTCGGGACTTGTAGGCCGCTGTGATATAGCGTGAAATTAAATAAGTCTTCAATGCGCCTTTTTTATTTCATTGATTGGTAATAAAAGAAAACTTCACTTCGAGTACTCTGAGTTCAAGGAATATCAAATCTAATTTTCATTTGCATAGTTCAATAGAAACTCGAAATTTTTACTCTGTGGCAAACACTAACATCAAAGATTAACATACATACCTGTATCTATGTCTCAGAACATCATTCGATAAACTAATTTGTCATTTCTGTATATCCGTCATTGACAAAAAGGAATTTTGTGTCAGCTTTTGTGAATTTTGTTAAAAGAAATGGTGTGCGGAAGGGAATTCAGGCGCTCTCTGAGGAGACCTATTGGAAATGCTGCTAAAGCAAGGCAAGCTTGCAGGATCGTTCCAGCTTTCACAATTCAAGCAAATCAAAAGAACACATGTGTCGCTCCACCACCTAGGTAGTATAAATATTTATAAAGAGGACAAATTGTAAATTCTTCACTATAAATCACTTCAAAACTATAGATTCCCAATGTTCCTTGCTTGTGCTCTTCTGAAAAGAAACATCATTACATTTTATGAAAATAATATTCGATATCCATCAATTTTAGCAAAAAAATTGAACCCTAAATATTTGTTGCACTCCTTCGAACAGAAATGTAAAATTTCAGTAAAATTCATCTTTTTTCAGATGTTACGCGATGTGCCCGCGTCCAGCACTGAAATCTCCATTCCGTTATCGATACAAGAGAGGCGATTTTCCGATCGGTCTGAAAACGAACGGCATCGCCTGGAAAACGGATATCCATAAACTCGATTTCCACTTCTATCTTCCCATGTTATTCGAGGGTCTCACAGAAACCACTCACCCGTACAAGGAGTTCGCGAGGCAGGCTGTTCACGATATGCTAACACACGGCGGAAACAAGATATTTCCTTGCATACCTCAGCTCATCATCCCCATCAAGAACGCACTCAACACGAGGAACAGGGAAGTCATCTGCGCTACCCTCAAAGTTTTACAGCATCTTCTGCGGACCAGCGATAAGGTTTGTTAAAGTGATTTCCTCATAATCTCTTAGACTCAAGTGGTGCAGGGTACTTAAGCATGATGGCATGCCGATCGAGATCATCTTTCACTTGGTCTAAGGGGTTACCCACCCTTTAAACAAGCAGAGCTACACATTTGAAATTAAGAACTTCATTCTCATGACATGAATATTCTGGTGCTTTTCAATGCATGCAGAGGAAATGCTGTCTCTGCGAAGTTCGATACTTCTCATGGTTCAACTTCAACGAATGCATATCTACACCAAGGGTAAGATGGAGTTAAGGAAAGCGAGAATTGACGAAACAGTGAAAGCAAGTATCGGCATGTCTCTTGCACTTCTATGTTCTCTTGGTATTCCGGAGTTTCACTAGTCATAAAGCGAGGCTATCTTTGCTATGCTCAAACTAGTACAAAGCCTTCTGTGGATCAAAGATGAGTGAGGTTGTTTGGCAAATGCTGAAATGATTTCCTAGTAATCAAGCTCTCAAGATTGTTGAGCGAAATTCGTCTATTATGAACCAAAATTGGTTACCACCACTTAAAACTACCAACACAAATGTGCAACTGAAAATATCAATTATTTGAATACCACAGCTGCTATATTTATTTCGGGTCCTAGCAATACTAGTGTTTTTAGGTAGAATCTGACACTTTCCTTTCGATATTTTTCGCGCATGTTCTAGATTATTGAACTAGTACTAAAGGGTGCTATACTTTCGCGCAAATATCTGTAATTTTAGAATATGGAGTCGGAAATGGCTAAAGCAGTCATATTTTCAGAATAGCTTAATTTCCAAATATCTCGATTAAGTTCTTTATTGGACCACATCCGTAGTTTAGCAGTTATGAGCATCAGAAATTGGATTTCTCCGATAACTTTCAGAATATCCAAATGATCGATTTGATCATTAAATTTCAATGATGTTTAATTGAGATTGAAACGATCCAAAGAAAATGTACGCACATTTGGATATGTTAGATATTTCCGAATAACCTTGTCGTAGTTTTCATTCACCTGAAGATATATACAGGGTGAGTTTTTGACCACTGCGTTAATTTTAACCATAGATTCTTGACGCTAAAAGACAAGTGATGAGATATAATATAGTATATTGAGACAGTGAAATTTTCGAAACTCCGGTACGATTAAAATTACGTCAAAAAAGTATGTGATTCCTCATAATTTGGCAACTTCTCAAACGAATGCTCGTGTCGTGTCGTGTATACGGAAATGCTGAGAAATTCAATACTTCATGGAAAATATTTTGAAAAACTTTAAAGCTTTGTTGATTTATTTTGTCAGGACCCGAAATATCAAGATGTCAAGATTAAGTGATGAGACAGGAAATGAGAAATAAAATTATGTTAATTTTCAATGTTCAGGTTGGAGAGGCTTTAGTTCCCTACTATCGTCAAATTCTACCAGTTATGAACCTATTCAAGAATTGCAATGTAAACTGTGGGGATCACATCGATTATAGTCAAATGCGAGGAGAAAATGTTGCCGATATCATAAACGAAACGCTCGAGTTGATGGAAGAAACTGGTGGTGAAGACGCATTCATAAATATCAAATATCTCATACCTACTTATGAATCTTGCATGTTGAATTGAAAAATGATTCTGAATTGTCTTGAAATACAGAATTTTGAATGACAAACTCCTTTCAACAGAAAATAATCATTTTAGGTGTACTAGAATGTTCACTTGTTCACCTGAATAGGTTCCCTGTCAGTGGCGGCTCGTGACAATACAGTATGGTGAGGCACATATGAAAAAAATTTAATAATGTAATATATATATATATATATATATAGGATTTACGTGGCGAACAAAGTTTATATAGTGAACTCTACTTCGTCAGTTGCATAATAAATATATTAAAAAAATTTTCTTCACTAATGCTTGGAATTTTTGATGAATCCTCCAATTATTTATAGACATATCACTTTATTTTATTCAGCAATAAAAGCCATTAATTTAATTGTCCCAATATATTATGAGCTCATCTTTCGATATACTAAATTGCTCAAAAATATGAAAACCATTATTATGCAGCTGTACAGCAAGAACTAACGTGGAGGTGTAAAGCATTCCTGCCAGGTGTGGAATGGAAATGATGGGAATCGGAAATCGGATCAGATCAAGTTGGAAATTTTCAAAATAACGAAAAAACTTTAAATAAATAAAATGAACTCTAAAAAAAATTAACACTGAATAAAAAACTTCTATTTGAGTCATTATAATGTTCAGAATTTGAAAAAAATATTGTCTCAACAGTTGTTCTTTATCTTCAAATTCAAATCCCTTACGACGTTTCGAATGTTTAGCTGAGGTATTCAGTTTTCTATAAATTGTATAGATATAAGTGCCGTTACTCCTGAATTCACGTATTCTATTCAATGTTGTTTGCAGTAAATTTCTCGCCTTTAAAATGTCTATATTTCTATTTCGTAATACAGGAAAAACAGTATCGGGTTGATCAAAAATCAATACAAACGTTTCTAAAAAGAATATGTTTTGAGCATCTTCTAAAAAATTTTTCAAACCTATTGCTTCCCTAATAGATTTTTGATCAAAATCGCGACTATTACTATTGATTATGAAATAAAATGTTTCAAGTAATTTATCTCTATTATTGAAAACTGTATGAACGGCTCGTGATGTGAAATTCCAACGAGTTGCCTCATTCGAAAGTATACGTGTTCCTCCAATTTGTTCTAACACTTGGATACGCTCTGTTGATTTGGAAAAATATGATGAAAATCCTGACAAGGTTCAGAAAAACTGATTTAGGTACCCAGAAAAATACAGACATTTTTGTAGACAATTTTTTAACCTGTTGAATTGAACTGCAAGCATTACTTAAAACCAAATTGAATACATGTGCATAGCAATGAGTAAAGATTGCTTGTGCTGCTATAGATTTAATTTTTGCTTGTAACCCGTTCACTTCTCCGGACATAACACTCGCTCCGTCGTATGTTTGAGCCACTAATTTTGAACGCAAGTCAAATTTTCCGAATTTTGAAGATAAAAATTGAAATAGATCATCAGCACATTAACTGATAAATTATTCGTTCGCAAATCCCCAGAAAGTTGTTTTTTAATTCGATAAGTAACTTTGTTCATTTTTTGGCGGTGTGATACTGTTCCAGAATTCATAACAAGCGCCTAAAAGCCTCACGTTAATGCTTTTCATTTTTTATATTCGATTTGTGAAAATTCTGAAATCGTGGCCTTGAAAAAGATAAGAGACCCGATTGTGAACGTTCAACCTCATTTCATTACTTTTTCACGTTTTACTCTCTCAGCAACGTAATTATTTGTGCTATAATGTTTATGCGCAATATAATGTAATGTTTGTATTGGGCGGAATGAGACATAAATTTTATATTTTGTTTGGTTTATAGGACCGCTTGAGAGATTCACTCGCCAATCCAATAACTGGAGATAATGGTTACCCATTTATTTGAAAATAAGATTAAATCTATGGTTGTAGGTTTCGTTTGCAGATTTCTTTTTTGAGGGGGAACGATTTATAAATTTATATATGGGAAGCGAAACTTGTGGAAACCCACAAATCATGTGTTTCCTTGTGATTATTTTTGAAAGAAGGAAATCAACTTATTGTGAAGAACTAATAAACAAATTGAGACAGAGTCAGAGTTTTGCTCAGTGTTTTCAGGGACTAATTCGTACTCAATATTTAGCTCTCCATGAATTATCAGTCCTACTTGATCATGCCTTTTTTTCAGTCTTTTTGAGCCAGTAAACTACATCCTTCTTGGATATGTTTGATTATTTCTTTGTCGCTGCGACATACTCTACATTTTTCATCGTCTATCGCTGGATCCTAGATTATAATTTCATATAGTTTTTAGTACACATAACTTCATATTGGGTTAATGAATCCTGTTTTAGGAAATTGTTGTCCGGTACTATTAGAACATTTTATTTACCTTGTCCACGATCTAACGTTCTTCAGTTTTCGGCCCTTTACAGAATATGTCATGACTACACGTCTTATGAAAATATCCTGAATATTTTTGCTTGCGAACCGCCAAGCATAAGGAGAGCTATTTTGGGCTCACAAAATGTGAGATAAATCTGGATGTGTTCTTTCTCATATTGACTTATTTTTTCTTCTTGTACTTGTTGTTAATTTTTTTTTGTTTAATTTACTGCTAAGTTTCGACATTTTTCTCTTTGTAAACACTTGTAATTTCCCATTCTGTAATAGGCCGCGGCCGTCGAATGGTGAATAGTTGAATAAATAAATAAATAAAAATTATTTTACATATATATATTCTTCTACATGATTCCTATCAACACCGATTGATTCATAGAATAAATATAATGATGACATGGCCGAAAAAATATTGAATCAGAAGCGTCTCAGAACATCAAATGCAAATGAAATGTACAATGAAGCATCAATTTCAATTGAAGGCAAGTGCTTTATTGAACCAAATAGGAATGACATCGCCAAATCGCTAAATGGACGACGTATTTAATCTACAGTTGAAACGCGAAACCTTAAACGATTCCGAGGCATCAAAAGAAACCTTCCCTTTCAAATGAGCAGCAAAATATGCCTAAAAAGCTCCTGATAAGACTAGGAAAAAGTTTTTGCGCGCTTGTTCTTCTTTGGAAAACAGCGGTAATTTTTATCAACAAATAAATGGAGTTACGATAGGTAATCCCATTTCCCCAAATAGTAACAGTATATTTGGAGGAAGTGGTTTGTCCAGAATGAATGACGTTATATGACTTTTCAAAAGATGATTGCTTAAGAATAATGTCTGAACAACAAATCGAAGGAATAATTAAGGTTTAATACAGTTTTCACCAGAAAATAAAATTTACCTTAGAAACAGAAACGCCAAACTATAATATATTGTAATTCAAATTAAACCTTGCATTTCAAATAATGTGGAACAATTTTTAAATAAAGGGCAAGAAGTTATTTTCAAGAATTATAAGTATGTACTATGGAAAATAAATTTGAAATCAATTATTGAGATGAAAATATGAATTGAATAATTATTAAATTTTCTGTATCAATTTATAGATTCGATATGAAATTCTCATTGAAGAAACCGAATTGATATAACCATAAATATAATATTCGTCGCCCTAATGACCTACAAAATAAGTGGCCATACAGACTGAATACACTGTATTCTAGCCACTAGCCCACGGCTAGTGGAATAAAAGGTTCTCACACTTGGAATTGTCAGATGCTTCATATCGATTAAACCTCCATACTTAAAGTCTCCATTGATAACTCAGATTATCATAACTTTCTGCTTTATTCCATTCACATGACAAGGAAGTTTGCGCGGATAACTTTCATCTAGTTATTTGAGACGTAACTGATCTGATTAAATGAAGCCATTCTTCTTAATTTCATTAGAACGTGCGAGGCTATTCTAGTATTCTCGGTTGTAGGAATGAAAAGAGTACCATATTACCACTCACTACTTACCAGTAACCTACGACAATGTAAACGAAAAAAGACCAAACTTTGCGACCCCGAATTTCTGGTATAGATACTAAATGGTGAAGCGGTAATTTCGAATTCAGTTTCCGGAATATTTTTTAATACTTATTTTCAACAATGAGATTTTTGTCTCCACGAGAAAATCTGAGTACTTGTAAGATCAAATTTATTCAATATATCTCAAATTACCAACTCACGACAAAAAATATCAGGTAGTTTGAATATTTATTCGCAATTAGCTTAACAAGAGCGACCTCTCGTCATTGGTTTCCAATTTTTTTTCTATAACAATTTAAACTCTGAAGAATTCCTACCCATAATTCACTTCTGATGAAAAAATAATCAAATTCGAAAGCTCGAGCGATAGATAAAAGAGTTCGATCATTTCCTCTGCTATAATCATCCCAAGTATCATCAACATTGCTTATCTGAAATATGTTTGTTGGTTATTTTACTTCTTTTCTTCAGCCGATGTTAGACTTGATACTTCTGCAATACGAGCAAATCATTCGTTGATGCAAAATCTTCCAGATTTCATTTCACTTCAAACTTAATCCAATAATATATCGAGATATCAGCAAAAACACTACCGTTAAAACTGTTAGTCTTTAATTGCTAATCAACAGTGCGGAATTATCAAATGAAAGCGAAATCTAGGTGACCTTGTTTGCATAAGATCGATGGCGCAATGTGGTCTCCGGCCGAATCAACCGAATATTGACTGGATCAAGAAACTCTGCTCAATCTGGATTTCAATTAACTCTGCAAATTACGACGGATATCTTCTGGGGGGTTACGTTCCAATTTAGGGGTTTCTTGATATCGCCCAGAGGGTTCTAAATTCCGGTTCGGGAAAACCATATTCTCAAAGATGATAGGATGCTGATGAGAATATAAAGTAGGACACTAATTTACTGATCGTGAAGGTGATATTTTTAAGTACTATTCAATATGTTTCCATTAACCAATGCCGGTTGTACACAGGCTTTGGATGTCCAGAATGATATAATCATTTTAACCGAGACGTGGATTATTTAGAATTTGGACAACTCCGAGTTTCCAAACCATTTGTCCTATTACAATTCATCAAATCAGAATGATGGTGCCGTTATTTATTTATTTTTTCAGAATAAATGGCACTTCTCTATTGAGCATATGAAAATAGGAAATATCACTGTAACCAAAATAAAATAACAATTGAACGGATCTGACTTCAACATCTTTGCCACCTTTAGGCCATCATCAACAAATTAACTTTCAATGATTCTCCTATATCGAACATAATTTCTATCCAAAATACTTGTTAAATTAGATTCATCTCTCAATTGCTCGCTGTGTTGGTGCTGAGTTTTTGTGTCCGGTGTGAGTTCTTATATTCGAGATAGTTCGGTATATATTTATATTTTTCATTTAATATTAATTCATTAGTTTATTTTTATTTCGGGGATGTGTACATTGAATAGTTTTTTTCCTGTATATGGGCTTATTTGAGTTTATAGATATGTATATACCTCAACTCTAATTGTATTTTTAATAATAATAATAATAATTACAAGGTTCATTTAAATGATCTGAGCTAAAAACTGAAAACTAGGAATAATATTGTTCAGAAATTAGCTGGATCATCTTGGGGTGCTGATGCTTCCACTCTTCGCACAGCATCTCTAGCTCTAGTTTTTTCTGCAGCCAAGTATTGTTGCCCTGTTTGGTTTAATAGTGCACATACACAAAAAATTGATGCACAATTGAATACATCCATGAGAATAATTACTGGCACCATAAAATCTACACCGGTTCATTGCTTACCAGTTTTGTTTAACATCGTCCCTTCCCATATTCGCAGACAGACTGTAGATCTGAATTCTTGGAACAAATATCATTCTTTTCCCAATTATTTTATATATTCCACAAAATAGAATTCCCAGATTGAAGTCACGTAAACCGTTATGGCATAATATGTTCTTGAATATGAACATAAGTGATAAAGAATTATGAAAGACTGAGTTGAACTCTTACGAAATGTTCAATAAGTATCTCGTTTCGGATCTATCTGAAAAAATTCTTGGTTTTGATCCTCCAAGAAAAATTTGGACAGTTCTTAATCGTTTGAGAACAGGTCATGGTCGTACCAATAGCATGCTATTCAGATGGAACTCAGTTCCTAGCGCAAGTTGTGAATGTGGAGAAGCAGGAGAAACAATACCTCATCTCATTAATAGTTGTCCCATATAAACAAGTATGTTTTACTAAGAAAATAACCAATTAATATATATTCATAATTTTCTACATTTTGTATATTACTAATCAAATTAACTTGTTATCCCATTGGAAATTCATTATATAATATCTGTTGTGAGCTAACCGAGAGACTCACTGTTCTACACAGTGAGAAAATATAATGGTACTGGGTACTTTCCCGATTTTATGGCTAGTGAAGCAAAGATTTGTTTCTCATGTGGATTATTAGGAAATTTCTCATTATGAGTCAAGTTGCGTGTCCTATCGCAAGACGACGGCATAAATTAAGTTCACTCAATTTTTTTTGTGGAGCAAAAAGATAATTGTTAAAGGGAAATTGAATGTAACTCGTTTTCAGGAAGTCAGATACATTTCATATGGACTAATGTGTAATTTCACATAAAGTACAACCTGTAATGTCAACAGGTTGACACAGTTTTGTCAATGTAAAAAAAAAATATCTTCGAGATTGAATATCTGATACGAAGTTTCAACTAGATTTGAGATCAGGCAGATAAGTGTGGAGCTTTTGCGCGCTTTCTGATCCATCTGAAAAATTTCCAATGTCACTCCATTTTTTTCCCATTAAAAGGTTGGTAGGGTATTTTCGTGTAATATTTTCTAGACTAGTTCCACTAATTTTAATAATTGTTCAAATTATTTTCAACATACTCAAATAGTCTCTTATTAAGAATTCCACGTTCGCAATTCGAAATAGATATGTGAAATTAACACTTCAGGACCATGTGAAAATTATGGATTTCTTTTTCGTCGTTATGGAACAAATTACCACGTATAACTTACAAATTATCATCTACTCGAAAAGAAATTCTTCAAATATACATAGTAATTATTAAAGAATTATCGGTAAAAAATATTCAATATTCAAAATAATATGACATCACCCCCAGGATTTATCTAATTTTCACTCCGAAACGTTTGACATCACGGAAACTATAAAAAATGTTGAAAAGCACTGACGTGACGTCAGACGCTTTGGCACCCTGGTTCTACAGTATTTCACCGAACAGTCAGAAACTAAAACAACCATGGTATTTGGAGAATTAACTATTTATGAAAATATGAAAACTAGTCTCATTCGAAAAAGAGTGAGTATACGGTCAGCCGGTTGGTAGGACATACTCAAGTTTGATCAGGGATTCCTTATCAGGTAGCCAGACCCAATCGATTAACACCATTTTTGGCTTGATTTTCGAAATTTACAATCATTTGGAAGAAAAGGATAACACGTCTTCTACCAGCTCAATGAATATATTAAATATTAAATTGGAATAAGAAGTTGGAAAAACAGCGTGACAGCGCATCATCTTCACGTTATTTCATTCATAACTGACGAAAATATTTAATATTTGCAGATTTTTTAAAGTTTGATTTATAGAAGAAAATAATATCTTGACGGACGATTTGGAAGAAGTACGTAAAAGCTGTGTTGTTTGTTGATATAATTGTGTATTTATTATTGTGTAATTTACATGAAATTGTCGACTATATTATATTCCTTGAAAAAGGCGTAGACACGCCGAAACATATGTTGGAAAAATAAAATAAATAAAATAATAATTTAACAATTACCATTATTAGTAAAATAAGTGCTATACACCCAAGAAATATTAAACAAAAAAAACTATATATATTTATTTTTATTTATTTATTCAACAGGGAAACATATACAGGTAAACAAATACCCAGAAGAAAGTTCACAAATAAATTGAGTATTTACAGAGGTACACAACAATTATTCAAACTAAACTAGTGTAAACTTAATACTATAGTGAGAAAAAGGAAAGAAAAAAGAAAACAAATACACTGAATTTTCCACTACATAATTTCAAGATGAGTTTCAAAGATACCTTAAGAAAACGATTGAACAATGAACAAACTTTTTTCTACTGAATGCATTTCATGTATTTTATCAATTCAAACGTGCCTCAGAATCGGTTAAGATCCTTGAAAATACCAACAAGACAATATTGAGGTGCTCAAATACACATCCTTCAGGTGATTCAACACTTTAATAACACAAAACAAAGTTTTCATCACTGTTTCTTAACGATAACGTGAGCTGAAGACATTCCGTGAGAAACAGTCAAAAAACCAGGTAGAGTGCCGAACGGAAAACATTGCGAATCCTTTTGGTGCAATATTTATTTATTTCAACCAAATGTTTATAATTTCATACAATGCACTCTCGATGTATACACCTGATGCAATTCTCAATAATTATAGTTATTTTTCAAAGCGTTAGTAACACCATAGATCGTTCTATCCTCTTTCCGATTTCTCACAAGATTTACAATGAGAAATTAATTATACGAAATTGCTGTTCAGATTCCAATTTCTCACGTGAGTGTAGGATTGAGTAACCTCAATATTTCGTTCCTCGCCTTATGTGGAACGTTGAAACGATGCAGAATTAATTTCTGGATGTTTTAGTACAATCGTAATGAAATTTCTGACGGAATTTTTGACATTTCTCTTTTATCTTGAGTAAATGAAAATAAAATCATAGCTTCTGGTAGAAGGAAGCTGCAACAAAAAAAATTGAGAATGTTTGAGATCTCAATAACGTTTATTCATCTTAATATTCAGTATTGCTGAAATGAAATGCTTTTTCAGAAAAGAATGCCGTGAAAAACTTACAGGCTGTTCTTTCCAGTCTTTCTACCATTTTCATTTTGTAATATTCCATGCCTTGCTTAGGAGTTACTGCATCAACTTTGAGTCTCTGTCTATTGCAGTTATTTTGTAGTTCTTCATGTCATTCAAACTTGAGAACATTATACAACCAATCAAAAGTAGGTATATCTACTACATCTTTAATCAGCAAAACTATGACTTCGCGTAAGTTCTTTTCTACACACATAAGTCCATCGTTAATAGCTATTTCGATTAAATTAAATTAAAATTAAAGAGTCCGATCGAAGTCAATTGAATAAATATCTTTAAAAGCATCGTGAAATTTCTGACAGACTTTTTGACATTTCCTTTTTTATGATTTTACTGTAAATTCTTATTTTGACACAAATAATTAGAAAATTATTCTGCAAGTTTGAAGCTCCTGACCTCACGTCAGTGCTTTTCCGCATTTGTATTCATTTTTTCTGAATTCAATTAATGTCTTTTATCCGACAGAAGATTTGGGTTCCTTTTGGATAAATTGGTTATCAATTCTATCTGACTTTTTGAGGTTATCTTATTCCTGATCATAGTAAAAATGGATTTCTTGTCGTAATAAAACATCTAAAACATTTCTATCATGAAACGCAAAAAACATTACCACCGTCTATACAGGGTGTAACTGAATAAGTATAAAATATTTAAGGAGGTGATTCCTCAACGAAAGAAAGATAGGATCTTTCATATAAAGAAACTTCATTGGACCATTCCTTGTTAAGAAACAGCCCCTCAAAGGGAGTACATAAAATTTGTAAAACAATTTTTTTATAATATGATTTCTACGTGTTGTGTGTTTTGTTATTAATAAATTAGTTTTGTTTTTTACCATGTAGTCGTATCATGCAGGTACTAACTACTAGGGATGGGACATCATCATCGATGTTTTTCAAACAGCAATATTTCAGTATCGATGTCAATGTTTTTACCATCGATGTTAATTGATTTCATCATCGATGCTGACATCGATGTTGCGGATAGAATACTCAACATTGGTTTCTCGATGTTTCATATATATATTTATGGAAATTCAGCGATTGAATCAGTTTTCAGTCAACTAGGTATATTTTTATACCAGGATGATATATATATTATTCAAAATCATGAATATGACTTGTCAAAAATTGACGAAGAAAACAGCGCCGTACTCAAAATGAAGTGTAGAATGAAAATATGAGAAAATATACCCATTTTACCATCAAATATTCAAAAAATAGTCCAATTTCTGTCTACCTGCAAATATTTGTGACCTTTTCTTTGGTTCAACTGATGCCCATCCAAAAATATTCCATACTGAAAAAAATAGAATTTCATTTCCTCAAGGATATGCAAACATGAACATGATTCCATATTTTATTGTCGCCCTGTATAGATAGATGGGAGAATATAGTCGTCACAGTTTTGGTTCACGTCAGGAGAAAGTCATATTCGGGTTTTACCGCAATTTTGTGTTATTGAATATTTTTGAATCGGTCGTTTATTATACAGGGTGTCAATTAATTACTTGTACAAATTTTAAGGGGTTAAACGTTGGGTAATTTCAAAGTTAAAAAGTTCATATGAACAGCTTTATTTCAGAGATAGAGGGCCTCCAAAAATTAATTTTTCTTAATTTTTTGTTTTCCAGTTTACACTAATTTGATGATAGTGATATGTGATGTACTAATTCAACATGGACATGACACAAAAAAAATATATTTTTTGTTGAAGTGTTTAATCGTAGAAAATTCTTACTGAGTGTAAATTCTATAAAACGGTAAGAACTTTATTGACATTCAATTTATTTTATTTATTTATTTCACCAGTTTGAATAACATACAAAAATAGATTTTAATATACGTTTAATTTATTCGGATATTTGATTGAGTTGGAATTTCCTCATTCCTCATCGAAAATAAGATAGGATCTTTCATATAAAGAAACTTCATTGGAGCATCCCTTGATAAGATACAGCCTCTCAAAGGGACTACATAAAATTTGTATAACATTTTTTTTCACAAGCACCAAAAAAGTTACAATATTGAAATTAACCTAACGTTTCCTACTAGCAAAAAGACACTTATCCAGTTATTTATTTGGTTTACCCCATGGTTGTAATGGTAGGAAACGCAACCCCTAAAGTTTATTTCCAATGTAACTTTTTGTCTCATTATTTGTTTACCATTTAAAAATTTATTTCCAATAGCCTGTATCATTCTAAACAAAAACTGTCTCATGAGTTTTTTGCCAAAAATAAACCAGTTCGCAGCAAAAAAATATTTTTCGAACAACTACATCGTCATAAATGCAAACTGGTTTTATTATTATTCTGTAGTTAGTACCCTTACAACCATGGGGTAGGCCAAATAAAAAGCTGGATAATTGTCTTTTTGCTAGTAGGTTAATTTCAATATTGTAACGTTTTTGGTGCTTGTGAAAAAATTGTTATACAAATTTTATGTGTACTTCCTTTGAGGGGCTGTATCTTAACAAGGGATGCTCCAATGAAGTTTCTTCACCACCTCCTAAAATATTTTACACTTATTTAGTTACACCCTGTATACCTTCTTCATCTGATATAAATTAATAAGATAATTTTCTATTACCTTTGTGAAATTATAAGATTTTGTTAACATATGATTTCATCTTATTGAAACTAAAAAAAATTGTAAAATTCACTTCAATCTTAAGTGCAGAATAATCAAGACATATTCTCATGCAATACGATAACAAAAAACGTAAACACAACGATTCAAACAAACATAATGACTTATTTTGTTTGTGAAACTGAAGTGAAATTCGGCGTTCTCATTAAATTCCGCATACGAACATCGTATTCAACTGAATAAAAATGATTGCATATCAAAGTAGAGTAGCAACCAACATTCAAACTTACCGAATTCGACGATCAGTAAATTACGTAAATCCCACAGGACCCATAACACAATCAACGTAGATCCAAAAGAAGATGAGACTAAACAAATTTAAATATTGCGGTCAGGTGACCGAAATCGATCCACTGATATCCGAAAAAACACTCGCACTGTAAGAGTAGGCTTAGGTCAGTGCCGAAATGCGTTGTTTTGTGTAAACAAGTACGCGCGAGCGTTTATCCTTTTCGCACCAGTGTGACAAGTGTGTAAGCCAGGAGACAGGTGAATTCAACAGAAATACCGCAGGTAGCACGCACTTGATAATACGCGGATGTATCGGTGGATTGTGTGTGTATTGCAGCCGAGCGAGAAGCGCAGCGCTACTGATGAGAACCGAATGATGCTAGGTCGTGACCATTCCTGCGGCCCTGCGCTCGTGTGATAACCGGAGACACTCTGTTCATGATCAGTCCTTTGGAATTGATTGCATTCGCCGACTGCGGGAATATTTATGTCATTCATATCATTTCAGACCAATATTATATCGATATACAGGGTGTTCGGCACATGGACCGTCAAATTTTTTTGGGTCGTTGGTAGGGTCGTTTGCTACCTTTTCAGTCTTGGAACCTGGGTCCTTAGTATTACGGTTACGGAGGTATAATTTTTTTATTAGGTTTTTCTAAATTACTCAAAATGTACCCTTCGAAGCCCCATAACTTTATTCGGATATTTGATTGAGTTGGAATTTCTCATTCCTCATCGAAAATAAGATAGGATCTTTCATATAAAGAAACTTCATTGGAGCATCCCTTGATAAGATACAGCCTCTCAAAGGGACTACATAAAATTTGTATAACATTTTTTTTTCACAAGCACCAAAAAAGTTACAATATTGAAATTAACCTAACGTTTCCTACTAGCAAAAAGACACTTATCCAGTTATTTATTTGGTTTACCCCATGGTTGTAATGGTAGGAAACGCAACCCCTAAAGTTTATTTCCAATGTAACTTTTTGTCTCATTATTTGTTTACCATTTAAAAATTTATTTCCGATAGCCTGTATCATTCTAAACAAAAACTGTCTCATGAGTTTTTTGCCAAAAATAAACCAGTTCGCAGCAAAAAAATATTTTTCGAACAACTACATCGTCATAAATGCAAACTGGTTTTATTATTATTCTGTAGTTAGTACCCTTACAACCATGGGGTAGGCCAAATAAAAAGCTGGATAATTGTCTTTTTGCTAGTAGGTTAATTTCAATATTGTAACGTTTTTGGTGCTTGTGAAAAAATTGTTATACAAATTTTATGTGTACTTCCTTTGAGGGGCTGTATCTTAACAAGGGATGCTCCAATGAAGTTTCTTCACCACCTCCTAAAATATTTTACACTTATTTAGTTACACCCTGTATACCTTCTTCATCTGATATAAATTAATAAGATAATTTTCTATTACCTTTGTGAAATTATAAGATTTTGTTAACATATGATTTTATCTTATTGAAACTAAAAAAAATTGTAAAATTCACTTTAATCTTAAGTGCAGAATAATCAAGACATATTCTCATGCAATACGATAACAAAAACGTTAACACAACGACTCAAACAAACATAATGACTTATTTTGTTTGTGAAACTGAAGTGAAATTCGGCATTCTCATTAAATTCCGCATACGAACATCGTCTTTAACTGAATAAAAATGATTGCATATCAAAGTAGAGTAGCAACCAACATTCAAACTTACCGAATTCGACGATCAGTAAATTACGTAAATCCCACAGGACCCATAACACAAAAAACGTAGATCCAAAAGAAGATGAGACTAAACAAATTTAAATATTGCGGTCAGGTGACCGAAATCGATCCACTGATATCCGAAAAAACACTCGCACTGTAAGAGTAGGCTTAGGTCAGTGCCGAAATGCGTTGTTTTGTGTAAACAAGTACGCGCGAGCGTTTATCCTTTTCGCACCAGTGTGACAAGTGTGTAAGCCAGGAGACAGGTGAATTCAACAGAAATACCGCAGGTAGCACGCACTTGATAATACGCGGATGTATCGGTGGATTGTGTGTGTATTGCAGCCGAGCGAGAAGCGCAGCGCTACTGATGAGAACCGAATGATGCTAGGTCGTGACCATTCCTGCGGCCCTGCGCTCGTGTGATAACCGGAGACACTCTGTTCATGATCAGTCCTTTCGAATTGATTGCATTCGCCGACTGCGTGGATATTTATGTCATTCATATCATTTCAAACCAATATTATATCGATATATACAGGGTGTTCGGCACATGGACCGTCAAATTTTTTAGGGGCGTTGGTAGGGTCATTTGCTACCTTTTCAGTCTTGGAACCTGGATCCTTAGTATTACGGTTACGGAGGTATGATTTTTTTATTAGGTTTTTCTAAATTACCCAAAATGTACCCTTCGAGGCCCCATAACTTTTTTTGCGTGGGCTTTTACATTCATTTTTTTTATTGTATTAAGTCTAAATTAGTGTGTGTTTGAAAAAAACATATTTATTGTTACAGATAACACCACAAAATTAACACGAATGCCTTTTATTAAAAAAAAATGAAAGTATAAAAACATCTCTACTTCTAAAAGAAATTTTAAAAAAAGTTGCAGTTATTGCGAACTTAATTTTATTTTAAAACGTTCTTTGGTTTATCGCGGTTCTAAAAGTATGCTATTTACGTTAATCAATAAATAAAAAAATACTACCAATAGTGTTTTAGATAAAATAACAAAGTAAGGACAGATTTTAGTAAAATACAGTTTTTGTATGATTGTTTATTTACAAAGTAAAATAACACGATTCTTTAACGTAAATTCTGTTCGAATTGTTCTCCGAATGCACGCCCGACACCTTTTTCTGATTTCGACCGTTGTAGTGGCAACATTTCTTCTTTCATTACCACAAATGCCGCGTTTATGCGTTCAATCAACACCTCTCTTGTAGGTACCTCTGTGAAATAAACCAATTCTTTGGCTTTACCCCAGACATGGTAATCTAAAGGTGTTAGGTCTGGAGATCTATGCGTGTCGCATAGCTTAGTGGAATAAAGCCTTGACCTTTGACGTGGAAACCCGAAATGTCGTAGGTTCAAGTCCGGGGCTAGGAAAGAAATTTTCTAGCTTTCGGTATGCGGCCACCATTCACTGTTGGGTCTAAAATTAACAGTGCTGTGCCTAAGGTGGCGTAAGGACACAGTAACAAAGCCTACACAGAACACACACTGGTTAACCTAACTCGCACAAGCTTTAATTAGCTTCTGAGGGGTGTACATTATGTATACCTAGGTAAGCCAGTATAAACATAAAAACATAAAAAACATAAAACCAAGGAATGAGGCCGGCTCTGCCTATCCATGAATTTGGAAAAGAGTTGTCGAGGTGATCTCGAACTTCTCTCAGGAAATGTGCCGGGCAACCGTCATGCTGGAACACAATCGGCACGTCTTCATCGAAGGCCGGAACATCGGCTAGTAGCTCCGGCAGAGCATTCTGCAAAAAATGCAAATAAGCAGGCCCACTTAGTCGAGCCTTTAAATAGTGTGGCCCGATGAGATGTCTTCCTATCACACCAGCCAAACGTTAACACTAAATTTTTGTTGAAAACTCATTTGCCTTTTCACGTGGGGATTCTCATCTTTAGGTGCCCAGTGATGTAAATTGTGCAGATTTGTTATTCCTTCTCGGTTAAAACAGGATTCGTATGTCCACAAAATTCGTTTTAGAAACAAGTTGTCATCGACATCTATGTGCATTGAAAATCTACAGAATTCCAACCGTCTGGCAGGATCGCCTTCATGAAGACCTGTAACAATTAATAAAAATCATTAGTCTGTGACAATTTTTTCGCAGTAAATAGGACAAATTTATCAATAAAAAAGTTCATTTACCTTGTACCGGGGTGTAATGAAAAGCGTGTTGATTTTTATCCCGAAGTACTGATCAAACTTTCCAATTCGTTAAGTTGAGTCTTTGAGCAACGACACGAATGCTTGTAGTTTGATCTTCTTCAAAGGCTTTAAGTATTTGATCGTCAACTGCTACATGGCGTTGCCTCACATTGACCCGAGACTCTTCAAAATTTAAGTTTCCAGTCTCTCTCAATCGTCGATAAGTCGTCGAGAATGTTTCGTGGTGGGGTAATCTTCGATCAGGAAATTTGGCTTGATAAATCCTTTGAGCTGCACGAGCAACACCATCGGCCTTGCCATATGCCATCACCATATCAGCATACTCAGCGTTGGTGAAATTAGGCATATCAACAACCAAAATTAAAACAACAGTAGCAAAAAGTCGATAAAAGTAACAAAAACAAAATTTTAAAACTGAACAACGCGGCACAAACACTTCCAACAGCATAGACAGTTAAATCTCGAATGACGGTAGGGTCATGTCAGCGGCGACTAACCCAATCCAACCTAAGGCAAAATAGTAATAATTCACACGCGTCTAAAACGGGCAGGTAAAATTTCCTTGCTCGCTGTGTTGTGTCGAAATCCGTACTTTTATTTAGGTGCGACTTTCTTCACTCTTCTGACTAAAACCTTATTTGCAGTATTATTTTTTTTATTGACCTACGTAAATAGCATATGGTTAGCAACGTTATAAACCAAAGAACATTTTAAAATAAAACTAAGTTTGTAACAGGTGTTAATTTTTTTTTAAATTTCAATAGGAGTGGAGATGTTTTCATACTTTCATATTTTTTTTTTTTAATAAAAGGCCCTCGTGTTAATTTTGTGGTGGAGTTTCAACTCCAAATTTAGATAATTGTATGGGTCTCCGTGAAAGTTGTAAAGTAAAAGATGATTTTTCCCTGATCTGAACGAGAATCTAAAACGCGCATAAACAAAGTAAACCTCTCGCAAATTGGAGCATCCTGCGCCAGTCTCATGTGTTGTCTACGAATTTGCAGCATTCCCGTTCATTCTAAATTTTTGGAAGCGTCAATTTCGATAATGGGTCAATCCGAATTTTCGCTGTGCATACAATCTGCACTTGATTTCAGTGGTTTGCCTATAAAACAACACTGTCATTCTTTATCGATCCAAGAAAAGCTTTGGACAGGACATCCCTGGACATCCTCATTAAAAATTCTGTAACACGAGTTTATATTGTTGAAAAGCGCCGACGTGAGGTCAAAAGCCTTTGTACACTTGTTCTCTTACTGATTCGATCATATCAATTAGCTCCTTTAGTTTTCAATTTATATCTAAGTGATTATTCACGACATCATCTCAAAAATTTGTTTATGCTGACGACATTGCTATTGCTTACCAACATTCGGATTTCCATACTCTGGAAAACATACTGTCATCTGATTTGGAAGTTTTAAAGAATTATTTTATTGAGTGGCGATTATGTCCAAATCCCAACAAAACAGAGGTATCTTGTTTCCATCTGAATAATCATGAAAAATATAGGAAATTAGCTGTAACTTTCAATGATTCTCCTATCGAACATAATTTCTATCCAAAATACTTAGGAGTTAAATTAGATTCATCTTTCAATTACAAGGCTCATTTAGATGATCTGAGCTCAAAACGGAAAACTACGAATAATATTCTTTAAAATTAGCTGGATCATCTCGGGGTGCTGATGCTTCCACTCTTCGCACAGCATCTCTCTCTTCGTTGAAGAGGAACAATAAAAGGTTATGTATTAATTGATTATCTAATTAGTAAAATTTATGGTTTAGCTTGTTATGTTAAAAATTCTTGATTCACAATATCGAGTTAATCCAAAAGGCTAATTTGAGGAAGTTTTCTTTATCTCTTTCAAATTTTGTATTTTTGATATTCAGTTCTTTTTCTGCTTTTGTCTTTTTATTTCCAGATTCGATGTGGGCACCTTGAAGAAGTCTCTGTTTCCATCAATAGAAGATCACTCTTGAAGAAAGAAATCCCAAATATATTTCAGCTTATTTTGTAATTTCACACTTAGGCGGGGAGCCAGGTTTTTTTTTACGGGTTTTTTCCCTAGGCTTTTATGTGATACGCCGAATTGTATGACACCCCGTCACTAACCCTGATCTGTATGCTTTATTGTTTGCTAACGAAATATTGTAAGCCAAAAGTTCAAAAGAATATATATATATATCTCTAGTCCTAGTTTTTTCTGCAGCTGAGTATTGTTGCTCTGTTTGGTTTAATAGTGCACATACACAAAAATCGATGCACAATTGAATACATCCATGAGAATAATCACTGACACCATAAGATCTATACCGGTCCATTGGTTACCAGTTTTGTCCCTCCCAATATTCGCAGACAGACTGTAGCTCTGAATTCTTGGAGCAAATATCATTCTTTTCCCAATTTATTACCAATTATTTAAAATATTCCACAAAATAGAATTCCCAGATTGAAGTCACGTAAACCATTATGGCATAATACGTTCTTCAATATCAACATAAGTGATAAAGAATTATGGAAGACTGAGCTGAACTCTAACTAACTGTTCAATAAGTATTTCGTTCCTGATCCTTCTGAAAGAGTTCCTGGTTTTGATCTTCCAAGAAAAAATTGGACAGTTCTTAATCGTTTGAGAACAGGTCATGGTCGTACCAATAGCATGCTATTTAGATGGAACTCAGTTCCTAGCTCAAGTTGTGAATGTGGAGAAGCAGAAGAAACAATACCTCACCTCATTAATAGTTCTCCCATATATAAATTTTAAGATAGTTTTAGGGCTATTCATGATATTTCCGACTCTTTCTTGAAATGGGTATTTTTGTTATTCAGTTCAACTCGAAGAAGTCTCTGTCTCCATCAATAGAAGACCACTCTTGAAGAAAGAAGTCTCTAAAATATATTTCAGCTTATTTTTGTATTTTCACACTTAGTCGGGGAGCCAGGGCTTTTTTTAGTGGGTTTTTTTCCCTAGGCTTTTATACCATACACCGAATTGTATGACAGTCCGTCACTAACCCCTGATCTATATGCTTTATTGTTTGCCAACTAAATATTGTCATCCAAAAGTTCAAAAGACTATATATAAATATATATGGTAAACTTTGGGGGAGACCTGAAAAGCGAAGTTCGAGATCACATCCGAGCCGCAACAAGATCTTTTTGCGGTGCCGGTAGACTACTCATTGGCACATTGTGTAGCTGAAGATCTCAACATGTCCAAAGGAATAGCCCTGATATTCAAGAAGAAATTTGATCGTGTACTAAACCTCGTGGAGCTACAATTTTTCCTTTGTCGAATCCTGAAATTGACTGATGGCCTTTGTTACCTCTTCTACATGGTGACCAAAGAAAGATCTTACCAATAAACATATTACCAAGCCTTTGGACCACCTTGGTGAATATTAGAGATGAGCTGGCGAAAGTGGATTTAAATAAGCTTGAATTTCTCTAGCTCTGTTGTGGACTGGTTCGTCTGAACTGGAGAGAAGTTCGTAACATAACTCGATATTGTGAATCAAGGATTTTTAACATAACAAGCTAAATTGTAAATTTTACTAAGGAGATAATCAATGAATACATAACCTTTTATGGTTCCTCTTTCACAAAGATTTTTTTCAGTATCCGTATGTGTCTCTTGAA
Organism: Micraspis discolor; assembly: GCA_030674115.1. Lineage (NCBI taxonomy): Eukaryota > Metazoa > Arthropoda > Insecta > Coleoptera > Coccinellidae > Micraspis > Micraspis discolor. Next base: position 565,589 of record JARTUT010000020.1, read on the forward strand.
GGAGAATAATCCCAGCACCATAGTCCTTTGCTAGTTTAGAAATACAATCACTCTTGTCCTTAGAAATACCCTCTATATTCAAATCCAATACACAAAATTTGTCGCCAATCTGCAAGGAGCATTCTTCGAATCGGGTCTTGCGGTCCAAGTTTAGGTAAAACGATAGCTCGCTAATGCAATAGCAACAAGGGCCGCGACAAAGCGGTTGTTAGTTTCTTCGAAACTTATCAATCTATTAACGTTAAGTATATTTTGAAGATACAACCTATCAGTCAAGAATCCGAATCACGTAAAAGTTTTGAATCTTTGTTATGTTTATATGACCAATTTGACCTTGGTTTCTTTCTACGCGGACGATTCCGTTCGATTTTGATGTGAATGGATATTCAATTGATCTTTATTCAGTCGATTGGGAATACCACGATTGTTCTATTACTGTTATATATTACCGCAATAAATTTAATTGAACCATTTGTCCATTTGCTGTGATTCAATCTCTGTCTCGATTACGAATCGATTAAAATTGCTATTTTTAAATTTGAATCATGTGTTCAAATGATATTATGTTATGAATGCCTTGAGCCAGCTTTCATTAAATGAACAAACGGGATCAATTGACTAAAAATTCAGAAAAGCACTGACGTGCGCTCAGGAGATTCTGCACGCTTGTTCTAGAGACTTTGTGTGATGTGTGAAATGAACAAACCTATATCTCAAATTAAAAATAACTAATCGGTTTTCCTTAAGTTTTGGTCCAAGCTCAAATTTCCTTCTCCTAAAATCCAATCTAGGTATGTCAACTCCATCGACAACCATTTAGAATATCAGTCTTTCACTAAGCTCTTTTAGGAAACCTCCTATATTCAAATCTAAATTGCAAATATCTTGAATTTAGACTAACCAACGTAACAGTTTTCCTTCAGTTTGATTTGAGCCCCAATGCTGTTCCACTTAAAACTGTATTACTTCAAAATATAATCAATTGAATCACTTGAACGTAATCAGGAAAATTGATCTTTCGGTAAACAAGGTCTTCTTTCATCATCAGAATTTATTTTAATAATATTTAAATTTTTAATATCTGTTTTTTCGTTGATGTTGTTCTTATTTTCATTTATATAACACGATTTAAAAAAAAAATTATGTAACAAAAATGACTATGGACTTCGGGATGCTAGAGAGGAAATAATAAATATAAGAAATTGAACACAATATTACAAAATAACTTACTTACATACAAAAGATTATTCGAATAATTGACAAGAACTTGAAATATCAAATTTGACAATATAATATCACAGCCACAGCCCGCTAGATGCTTCACGATCAATTTGGAGGTTCAAATTAAATTCATAGTATTATTTGTATTATATAAACAATGTTCTTATCAAAATTTAATTGTAAGATTTCATTTCTTGTATGTTTATGTTATGAAAATATATATATTATTGGCACCTGTATATATATTTTATGTATCACACTTCTATTTAAGGTTTTTTTTGTACTTTGAAAGTAAATAGACATTATGCTGCCTTTCTCATTCAAATAAATAATAATAAAAATAAATTGAAAAAATCGAATTATTTAGTGATAAAAACGATAAATCTCAAATGATTCAATTATTTAATTTATTTCTGTTTACAAGAATCAATGTGTTCAATTTTTCAACTAAAACATTATTATTAAATTTAGACTTTTATAGGGCGGAGATGAAAAATATTGTGTCGGCAAGTACCTACCATCTTTTATTTGTTACTGCTCCATTGCGGAACCACCCGTGAATTTTCTTTCATTATATCTCCGCACGATAAAAGTCTTTATTTAACTATTCCTGGGTTAGGGTTGTATCACACGACTCATATTTGTGATTATCTAAGTGATCAAAGTATTTATCGAAATTCCATAAATATAGATATCCCTTTTGACTTCAGGCTACCTCATTCGTAAGAGATTATTAGATTTGAAATAATTTATTGAAGCCAAAGTAATTTCCGGACATTTCATACTGCTGTAATAAGAAAAAATTTAGAAAGCACTGACGTGAGGTCAGATTGCTTTGGAGCTCTTGTTGAGCTACTTGCGACTAAATATTCAAACCATAACAAATCTGTAAGCACTCTGATCACTTGAACAAAGTTTTTTTCTCGTATTATGGGACAATGTGATGCAAATATGAACGCCTAATGAACAAACAAACCTATATCTCAAATTAAAAATAACTACTCATAATTTCCCCATGTTTTGTTCGAAGCTATAATTCCCTTTTCCTAAAAACTTAATTCAGTGCTTTTTTGAATTTTGACATTTCTCTCATCGAGATAAAATTCTAACTCTATGATCTCACCATAATCAAAAATTTTGGTTAATTTTAGGCCAACTGACACTGATTAATGAGCCCGGCATTTGTCAATCGAATATTGATCTGTGATAGCCATCGTTCAAAGGAAATCACCGGGACTTCATGTCATTTCTCCTTTCTCTCGAGTAAATGAAAAAAATGATCATATCTTTGGAAGGAAAAGAGCTACGACAATGAAATTTGAGGATGAGTAAGATATCGATCACCTCAATATATTCCCGAATTTTTATTGAAATCCGAAAAATGTCTTATGAGATATTAAGTATTAAAAATTTTTTTTTGGGAATTTTTCTTTAAATTTTCTAGCGTGACGGTTTCTGAGAAATTTTGCGAACCGTTTTGTTTCAACCTCCCTCAACAATATTTCAAGTATCATCGGATGGATATTCTAGTAGTTATCGAGGAAACAAAATTTCAGATGCTCATAACTACTGAACCATCCGACAGATGGCCCAATAACGAACTTGACCGAGATATTTGGACATCTCGTTTGGATGCTAAAAAGGATACGGCCGGCCGGACAGACTCATATTCACCGCTGATTCTTCATCGGGGAGTCGATCCAATCGATTGAGACAATTTTCGGCTCAATATTCGAAAATTACAGACATTTGGGCAAAATGATAGACACTGTGTTCGGGTGAACAAGAGCGCCAAAAAGCTGATCTTTAAAGTCAGTTACTCATCTCTATGATCATTATGAATGATTTCATAGGTTAACAATTTTTTAACACCTGTTAAACGTTGATCATTCAGTTTCCAGACAAATTCCATTTTCTATTTTTATCGACTTCAGTCGAATCACAACAAAAGCGACATCTATATATGTGCAATTAAGATGAACTTTGTTTCCATACGGAGTGATTCCTCCATTCTCTAACGATCATATCATTGTCTATACATATATTAGATTATATAATGTTATATTTTAAACATATTATTATGTGATATTTAAACAATGCTCCTGTCAAGCCGTTGCCTAATTCTATAATAGAAATCTTCATATCTTTATATAATTGAAATTTCACTACTCGACTTCAGATGGCACTACTGGTCTGTGAATATCACGGGCGTTAACAAAGTAATTGTAACGTAACAGGAATTTCGCTATCTTGTAAATAAATATTGACTTTACCATTCTGTTAGTTTTGAATTAAATTTCAATAAGTGAAAAAATATTATAACCTGTAGGTATTAGAAGAGAATTGATGTTGAACATTTCATAACAAGTCAACTCGAAATTGGACCTTCATTTTCAGAAATATTTCGAAATGTCGAAAAAAATACAGGTCGAACTTGAGGTATATAGTTGAAGTTTAAAAAAAAACTTTTTGGTTTTCGAATATTTGAATTTGTACGCTGCATGACGCAACCAAAAATACTTTTAGTGCCCTTGCGCAGGCCTATTGATTCCAAGGTGTTTTTATGGAATGACATCGTGACGTAAGAGGAAACCCATAACAACAGTCGTAACCAGGCTTAGGTGTATCTGTTCGCAAGATTGGTACAATTTAACATTTCTATTCGAATAAGTGGAGTTTATGTATTAATAATAGTGTATTGAACATGACGTCGTGGTAGTTCTAGTTTTTGGTCTATTTTTGAAATAGGGCATTCAAAATAATCAATAATGACTTGGGGATTTGTCACTTGTGGTCCGAATGAGGCATTGGTTATTTCAGGTTAGTTTTATTATTTTTGAGGTTTTATAATACATGTTAAAAAAATTAAAACCTTAATTTTCAAAGTAGTGAAAATCTAGTGTCAAAAGTTTCCCTAACTGAAATTGTAAACATTTCCTCCATTTGACATCTATATAAAATTGGTGGCAGCTTTGAATTTGACTTTTCGCAAATTCTAGCGTTTTTTCAAATATGTACTTATGATAACTGAACCTTTATTCATCTCGACAATTGAGTATTTCTATAAAAATGCACGAATGAATAGTTATTCTGATGTTTATCATGATTTATAAATATTAAGTACGCATTAATAATATCCTGGAAATTACGCCCAATTTTTTATCTTCCAATTTGGCCTTCATATGCCATTAATGTTGAAATAAAATTAATTGGGGTTGGGTCAATTGAACGTTTCATATCTTACATGTCTTCACATGTTCAGTGTGATTAGAAGAATTCTGAATTATCCATAATCGGGATCTTCTGACTCCTCACCGCAATACATCTTAATTTAACTACAGTGCGTCACGGGATCACTCAATACCGCTTTTTTGGGCACTTCTAGTAGAACTATCGTTTTGCCCAAATGTCTGTAATTTCCGAATATCGAGCCGAAAATGAAGATTTTATGTTTTCGGTATAAACCCACGAGAAGATATAGGATTTCTAGTTCAGGAAATTAGTGAAATAGCTTACGTCTAAATGTCTGTAATTTTCGATTTTTTTTATGTGCATTTACATATTTAAAATTACTAAATCTGGTAATCAGTAAATGTGATGTGGTTATTGGTTCTTGGCTTGCATCGAACACCATCCATCAATGGTTCTGCGTACCATATTCCTCCCAGTTTAGGCAAAGATAGTAGGGAGCCCAGAATGCTAAATCAGTATCACAAAACACATCTCTATAGAATGGTAACTGCCATCATAGACTACTTATAGATAGGCAACTCTGGCATGAATTTTGGTCCCGATTTCGAGGGCTCAACATACAGCGCCATCTACTTTATTACAGATTCCATTCGCACAACGTTCCGACTTGTGGCGCCCTCTAGGGGATTTTATATGAGTTTTCATAGGATTCCACGCAAGCGCAGGTTGAATCCCATATTTTTATTGATTTAAAAACAAATACATTTGAAATGACCATTATTTTAAAAGGCTGTAGATTGTCACAATTTCAATAAAAAAATATCATTTGATCAGAAAATTGTGACAATTTGCAGCAGATTAAAAGAATTATGGTCATTTCAAATATATCTGCCCTTCAAATCGAAGAACATATTAATCTTTAGAGGATGAAAGGAAATGAACAAAAAATAAACTTTGGAAATATATATAATGCAGTATATAATCAATTTACAAAAATTTCAATATCGAGGGAAAGAATAAACGAAGCAACAATAAATCATCAAATTATGAAAAATACATTAAAAGAATAAATTAGAATATTAGTGACAAATATATCAATTTAAGCATGAAATGCATTATATTTATACTTTTATGACAGAAACAATTTCTTAAAGTCTATTTTATTTTTCTTTTAGATACTTTTTCGGATGCCTTCTCCATTATTGGATCATGAGATCTTATTGTTTTTTTCCCGATAAAATTTTATTAATAGTTCTGTCATAATAGTACAGAATGAATTTCATGGCAAAATCAATAAACTCATCACTGATTTCCTTATGTTCTGTACAGAACAGAGCTTTTATATCTTCTATCTCTATATTGTTCATAATTTTTTTTTATCTTCATTTGATTTACTTGCTCTGGTATACAGGGTGTCCCGTAAGTCAACGTCAAGCGGTTACTGGGCGATATGCTAGGTTATACCAGTTCTAGAAAATATAAAAATAAAAAAATAATAATAATAATAAAAAAAACTTAAACAATGGATTTGTAAATAAAATAAATAGCATGGTTTTTAAAAAAAAAGAAAACATTGTACCTAACAATGAATTTGTGACTGTAAATACTGTAATCAGTATAGGTTATTTAGGGTGACGTTTAAAAAAAATCACTGCAAAATTGGAAAGTTAAGACTCCAAAACTATACCTATTACAATATAACCAAGTGACATAGAATTTTTTTTAAATTTTTGCTTGAACTGGTATAACCTAACATATCGCCCAGTATCCGCTTGACGTTGAGTTACGAGACACCCTGTATGTAGCAGAATATTTTTAGAAAAATCATGGAAGATATTAGTATATATTCGTGATGGCCCTATCATTTTACAATTTTACGATTTTTATGAAACCCACTATTAGTGGAATACCCAAAACTATAAAATCAATGACCATGAGCAGTTTACTTATATATAAACACCTTGTTGCCTCAAAGTTTCTTCAGGAATTCTGGAGGGTAGAAAAAATATGTCATCATTTTGAGGGCGGCTTACATAATCTAAAAAATTATTGAAATTACAAAAATGATTATCATATGGAGTAGAACGAATTACTTGGAAAATTAAGTGTGTGTAGAGCAAATCTTTTCAGCTTTCCATGTGGGTCTATACAATCCATATGAAGATGCTTTATGCAAATAACACTTTTGGATGAATGAAGACATGGATTTCCGATTCTTCCCAACCAAACATTTCTAACACCCTCAACTTGTGTAATGAAAAACCTAGAAAGAAAACAGTATTAGAAACTGTCGCAAATTTTTAATAATCACAAATTACTACACGAATATGAAATTGCTACAGAAAACATTAATTCACAGTACATTTTTAGTGAGTTATAAGTTAATCCAAAACCAATACTCAAATAAATGCAATAGTACACATACCTTTTGACATTACTATCACTGAAGCAATTGGGAACACAGCAATAAACCATTTCAATGAAATTAAATTGAAATAAGTTCAAAATAAATACCTCTCTAGCTGAATAACACTACTTTTTGAATAAAAAATAAGTAGTCTACGTATGGAATGAACCTAGAACACGACATTGCAGAAAAGAAATGGCATAGATATCATGAAAGTTCATGCTCGTCATAAAGTCCATCAAGAATGAGATCCTAATTTACCGATCCGAGTTTTGGGAATAACTAAAGATGTCTCTGCCGTTCGTTGAAGAAAAACGTGACCACCTTTGTAGGGAAAAGTCGCAGTAAATAGTCCTTCTACTCGCACTATGGGATGAGAAATATAGGGGTAGCTCATCTGAAAAGAATTGTTTGATACCTTATGTGTCCAAGCACTGTCTACCAGCGTGTAGGAAACCTCCGCATTTGATATTATTTGAGCAATTAATTCAAAATGGTCTGCCGCCTTTCTACACTATTTCCGCTTATGACTAAAAATCACTGAAGTTGTCAGGGTTATACTATATATCATAGGCATTTTTTTACTTGAGTTAATAACAATTAAACTGCAGGATGCTGCTACACGAAACCTTTGCTTGTTCCTGGAGGAAGAGCGTTCATTTGGCCTGCTGTACAACAAATCCAGAGGTAGTTTATTAATTTTTTTATCAATAAAACATTATTTATGAAATTTTCCAGGATTTCTTTGAATACAATGACACTGATTGTGGATAGTCCTACAGTATATACAAGCCAAGGAGTACCCATTTCTGTAACAGGGATAGCACAGGTAATGAAGTATACCCTGATTGTAAATTTTAGTTTGTATTCCAAGTTTTCCACTAGTGTTTTCTCGTAACTCAAATCGACAGACTGACAGAGTCTCTGAGGATTTGTGGACCGGAGACTGGTAACACAGTTTCTACGAGATGTAGAGTGCAAGAAGGACATGTCGGATATTTCCGGTTTCTTCTTGGACTGGATTTCCCAAATTAATGAAAATCCTTTAATTGAAAAGAGGTTGTACAACTTAAAACTTTATTTACACTATGTACACCTCGGATGTCTGGATGGCACATATAACCTCCTCTTACGACCACAATGAGTCAACACACTCACTAGAAATGTTGTAAATATTTCTCTAAGTCTTAACCTTAGTTCTATTTATGTTGACTGACTAAATCAAACAAAACCTTGAAATATATACAAGTTCCCCCTCTTCAAAAGGGGGCGTAAAAACGATTTGACCAAATAAATGGAAAGTGCAAAACGTACAATTCTAGCCTTTCCCGAAAATACCCAGGCGGAATTCCAGCATTCGACAAAGGTTCAGATATAAAGATCTATTTCTTGGTCATCCGGTCATAAACTCATACCGAAAGTACCTCGTTGTAAATTCTATCACTTTCGAAACTAATTGGGGTACTTCGGATATTGCAGTTCCATGACCGTTACAAATCTTAACAACTAGAATATCGGAAGTTCGTTCGTAATTGAAAAACCCTTTAATATTTATTAGTGAATCAACAAGCGACAAGGATATATTAGTATATCGTAGAAATAATGATCCAATACTTTCTCTGATAATTACTCTTTGAAATATTTTCTTTCAATTTGAGCAATTTCGAAATTCCTTATTTTTTCAGGTGAAGATACAAGGTCAAAACGAAGAAATGCTCCTTGCTGCATGCGAACAATTTCTCGGTAAATCGGAGGCTGAAATTCAACATGTCGCTCTCCTTACCCTCGAAGGACATCAAAGAGCCATCATGGGTTCTATGACTGTCGAAGAGATCTACAAAGATCGAAAGAAGTTTAGTAAGCAGGTTTTCGAAGTGGCTTCCTCTGATCTAGTGAACATGGGGATCACTGTTGTCTCTTACACACTGAAAGACATCAGAGATGAAGAGGTGAGAAAACTGAATATTTAAAGCGGCAGTTCTGTAGGTTTATGAAGGATTTCATGCCTGGATACTTCGGAATAACTGATTGATTCCTTGATGCTAGTTTTATCTTTACGTTTTGTTAACTCGGTTCTGGTTGGCGCAGTTAACTGTCTTAAAAACACAAAACTGTCTTAACTCGCGCACTCTTATTAATCTTAGGCCCAATAACCTAACGTTTTTTTAGATTTCTCTTTCTCAACGAAACTGCTTTTAGTTTCTAGGCAGTTTGTACACTCTCAGCTGTGTTTGTAACTATCTTATAGCTCAACGATTTTTTATTCTTTGGCAGTTCAATGCTTGTTATCTCTTCTGATTTCAAAACTTTTTGGCTGATTTCACAATAGTAAGGAAAGCTGATTTAATCACAAACGAGTTTTCAATATTAATAGGCAACCGCACAATATTACATTCATTGCGTTTTGCTGCTATCGTTTTGCCCAAATGTCTGTAATTTTCGAATATCGAGCCTGAAAATGATCTTAATCGATTGGGTTGGACTTGCTGAAGAAAAATCCTTGGTTAAACTTAGGTATGTCTGCCGGACCGGCCGTCCGCCTGTATATTTTACGACGGAGATGCGCTAGAGTTCTAATCTGATTAGAATAGCTTGATTGTCGCAATATCTGTCAGGTTCGTTATTGGGTTTCCTAAATAATATTATAATATTCTTCCGATCGGTTCCAAACTTCTGAATCGTTCGAATAGCGCGTTGAAAGAAACGAGGCCAGCAAATTTTGTGAAAATCGCGAGGCAGGAAATAGGAATAAAACTGAATTTTTTTTTAATATTCTATTACTCATAGGATATTCTTAAAATATTGATAAAATAAGAACTTGGTCCATTTATTGCTCATTCAAATATAGATGTTACATACAATTTTCTTGTGTACATGCTTAACTGATCTAAATTCACTTCACGTTTTTGATATCACCATCAATATGCGCATAATTCATTCATTAAAATCTTCATCTAAATATACACAGATCATTGGACAGTAAGTCAATATATCTAAATAATAAAATATTCTGAGAGGTGATGTCGAATAAATCCGGCCCTGGCTCAGACAGAGAGATCAAGTCGCTGCAACCATAAATACAATGAAATAAAGGTTACCGTGCTTACACGCTTGAGACCGCCACTTTGCTGGTAGAATTTCTGGCTTCATTTCTTTGAACTGCGTTTCCCCTCTAGGTAGATTTATACTCGATGATACAGCTCAATTCGACGAGAGAAAACAAAGGCAAATGAATTTCTGTGCGGAGCATTGCTAGTACTACTAGCGGAGTATGCGCAATCACCGATTTTACCACGTTACAAACTTATAAATTAGTTGAATGACGTAGATAGAAGAAAGTCTGTCAAATTTCGTGAATACCGTAAAACTACTGAAATTTTAATAAAACAGCCCATATCCCATAAGATATTTGTCAGGTCTCAGATAAAATTTGTGTATATATGGAGGTTATTGAATTGCACTGTCGTAGCATATAACCACGAGTATTTATAGAAGGTTTTTTATGTCATGAAGTCACAGATATTCATAAATTATGTTTGTTGATTCTTATACATTTTCTATCTTCGTTCTTATTTTATCAAAATATTCCAGAGCCTGAAAAAAATTGCAAATGCGCAAAAATTACTTGTACTAAGCTTGGAAACAATCACTTATTCTTATATTGGGATAGTTAAGAAATCCAGAAATGATGCTGATTTTTTCAAATGTTGATCGGTTGATCAAATCGTTGATTCTGAATATCTTACATATCCGTTGAAGTATTCTGTGAATCCTTTTATTAACGATCTTTGGGAAACCCCATCGAGATAGTATGGTGAAGAGATGACATGATTTAAAAAAAAACTGGGATCAGTTTCGCGATTTCAGTCAAATCTTGGCATTTTTTCAAATATTCATCAGCTTTGTGTATCTGAATAATATAAAGTTATGACGTCATCAACATATTTTTTTAATGGCAAGCTAAGATTTTTATTACATTATGTGATAAAGCTTGTTTTTTTACACTAGGGAAAAATAGTTGCAGTAGTGCTAACATAAGAAAAAACGAGAAAATGAATAAAACACGAAATAACAAAACCAATTATAAAAAGAGGTCAAACTTAAACTTATCTAGTAAGAACATCTGTTCTTATCAATTTTTTCGATTGATTTACTAAAACAACGGTGTGTCTGTGACAGTCGTACAATTAGTGTGACACCAGTTTGAACGAAAGAGAATGGATAGAAATTCTAATGACGGTAGGTTACGGCGATCGCCTTGAAGTCATGAAGAAGCATGTGCTTTATTTAACGCAACACATTTGGAAAGGCCTCCAATTGCTAGAAGCACAGTAAGCAGAATTGTTGTAAAATTTAATGCAACGGAAAGCGTGAGGGATGCTCCAAAATCTGGACGAGCAGGAATATGTGAGGATGTGAAGTTAAATATTTTGCTGTCAGTAGAAGACAACCCTCACGCAACTACAACAGAAATTGCCTTACAAGAAAATATTAGTCAGTCGTTTGTAGTAAAGATGTTAACAAAAGGATAACTACACCCATAGAAAGTTCAACTTGTTCACGAACTCTCAGAAGATGATCCGGACAGACGTTTGGAATTTTGTGAAATCTTCATGCGGCATGTGACGAAAATCCAAATTTTCTTAATATTGTAGTATTTTCCGATGAGGCTACGTTTTGTCTGAGTGGTTCTGTAAATCGACACAATTGTCGCTACTGGGCTCGGGAAAATCCCCACTGGATGCAAACAAAACACACTCAGCGCCCCCAAAAAATTAATGTTTGGGTAGGAATCGTCAGGGGAAGATTTATTGGTCCTTATTACTTTCGCGGGAATTTAACAGCTGAACGATATTTGGAACATCTTCGTATGGCAATGCTTCCAGAGCTACTTGCGGCATTTTCGGATCCAAATAATGGGGAAAACTTGGATCCCAGTATTTAGTTCCAACAAGATGGCGCACCACCACTTATGGTCTTACTGTTCGAAGGTTTCTGGATAACCAGTTTGAAGGACGGTGGATTGGAAGACGTGGACCAATGGAGTGGCCATCTAGGTAACCTGATCTTACCCCCCTTGATTTTTTTTGTGGGTACATTTGAAAAGTGGGGTCTACATTAACCGGCCAGACAATTTAGAAGACTTAATGGATCGAATTAGACACGAAATGACTCTTATAACTCCGCAGATGATCGAAAACTCTGTAAATGCGGTCTACCATCGTCTTGGCCTATGTCAGTTAGTAAACGGGACACAGTTTGAACAATTCCTATAAGAAATAGTTTTGGTTTAATGGACTGTTTAGTTAATTGAAAATTTATTATGAAACTTACGTGTATTTCGTTTTTTATTCATTTTCTCGTTTTTATCTTATGTTAGCCCTACTGCAACTATTTTTCCCTAGTTTTTTTTTCAAAAGTGATCGTTGTACGTTTTATGAATGTTGTGCATTACTTTATCATAATCCTGTATAAATAAATGCAGTCAAATTTCTCCCATACGCCTCTAGCATTTTTTATGAGTGCTCAATAACCACAGGATATAACTGATTGGGAGTATACAAAATTTAAACCTAATTTTTCAGCCTTATTGGTACTTTTTTTTTTTGTTGAACAAGCGGGGCCATATTTCCCTTTCTCGATGTCATGTCGTCTCCTTTCTATTCTATCTCGATGTAAAATGCTTTATAAGTCTTGCAAGTTACAGTTTTGAATCTGATATAAACCGATTTAATTCTTCTGGAATTTTCATCAGAAGACCATACATAAAATTTTTATATTTTTACAATTTTTCTTTTTGCTTTGCAACAAAAGGGTGCCAAGGTATGTTGATATTTCATTTACGTAGCTACCTTTTGAAACGAGTTGCATTATGTCTCGTAATTCCATTAGTCCGCTTCTGTAAAGAGTCCAAATACGTTTGGAGAGGCACGTTCGAGATGTGTGTACACAGATCACAGTAGTTGGGGTGTTATTTTGTGCATAGCTTAAGCTTATTATGTCGAGTTTATGTTTATCAAATAAAGAAGTGAGCACAAGTGACTTAATTACTCTTGTAGGGATACTTGAAAAGCTTGGGAATGGCGAGGACTGCCGAGGTCAAAAGAGATGCCAGAATAGGAGAAGCTGAAGCAAGAGCCGATGCAACAATCAAGGAGGCAATTGCAGAAGAACAGAGAATGGCTTCTGTTTTCCTCAACGACACTGAAATCGCAAAAGCGAGACGAGATTTCGAATTGAAGAAAGCAGCATATGATGTGGAGGTACAGACTAAAAATGCCGAGGCTGAAATGGCTTATGAGTTACAAGCTGCTAAAACCAAACAAAGGTACTGGGGTAATTCAATCCATAGTCATGCTTAGAATTCTCCCGTTGGCCCACACTGGAAATTTCGTTTTTACTTTTTTTGCGCTTGTTCATTGTGGAACAGAACGTTATCGTTCCGACAAAGTGTCTGTAATTCGCTTATATCGAACCGCATATGGTGTCATCGACTCCAATGAACAAAGTTTTGCCACTTTTTCTTTCGAAAAGGCTGTCAAATATTATTTTTCTCAATCCAACATAAGATGGCTTCGTTTTCGAACTCGCATAAAGACACTAACACTTTTTTGGTTCTCTATTACTTCTCCCACAACTCCACCGATAATGGTTCCACCATCTTGCATTCTTTCTTTTTTTTAGTTCTCCCACGCATCGCGCAGATCGACGCGGGCACTTAACAGTGCGGCACGTTCTTCTTTCTCAGATCTAATCATGGAATTTATTTCCACGGTTTGGTAACCGCCAGTGGCGTATCAGCATAGGGTGGAATGAGACTACGTTTTTTTGTATTGGAAATATCTAGGATGTTACACCATTAAGTTTGTTATTGGACCTTATCCGCCCAATAGTGCTATACACTAAGTCCCAAACTTCCTATCCAATAGTTCGGCATTTATTTAAAATTTGGCTTCCTCAATTACTGCCATACTGCTTTTGTAACCTGAAGCAAGTTTTAATAACGTTGAATCGAAGAAGTTAATGTAGTTTCGTGATAAACATTCACGAATGAAGAAAATTTTGAAGAAATTCCGAGTTTTTGAAAATACTCCTTATCTCACAAGATATTCGTCAGGTATCAACGTTCATTGGTTAATATATGGGGGTTATTGCTATTTTGTATATTCTTGAAATCTCTTAACTGACCGGATCGTTTAAATTTTTGAATTTATAAGGCACTAAATCGTAATTTTAATCAGGATTAAAGAGGAACAAATGCAAATCCAGGTAGTGGAAAGAACGCAACAAATCAATGTTCAAGAACAAGAAATTGCCAGAAGAGAAAGAGAACTGGAAGCCACGATCAGACGACCTGCGGAAGCTGAGAAATTCAGACTCGAAAAATTGGCTGAAGCAAATCACAAGAAGGTTCTGTTGGAGGCAGAGGCTGACGCTGAAGCCTTACGATTGAGGGGAGAAGCTGAGGCCTTTGCAATTGAGGCCAAAGCACAAGCAGAAGCAGAGCAGATGTTGAAGAAAGCGGAAGCTTGGAAAGAATACAAAGAAGCTGCCATGATAGATATGTTCTTGGACGTTCTACCAAAGGTGAGTTTTATAATATATTCAAATTTCAAAAATTTTTATACTTGTGGAGTTGATTCAATATGCCCTCATGTGAAACTTTTCTCAGAATACTGATCCAAAGTATTTAACTGCCCCGACATACATATTTGCTTCCATTAATATAGGTATACAGGGTGTAACTAAATAAGTGTAAAATATTTAAGGAGGTGATTCCTCATAGAAAAAAAAAATAGGATCTGAAAGAGAAAAAACATGAAAGAACTGGAAAAAACACGAAAGAACCCGAAGAAACACGAAAGAACGCGAAAAAACACAAAGGAACGCGATAAAACACGAAAGGACCCGAAGAAACACGAAAGAACGCGAAGATACACGATAGATCGCAAAGAGTCCAAAGGAACCCGAAAAAACCTGAAGGGCCGCAAAAAACCCCCTCGAAAGCGAAAAAAACATGAAAGAACTGGAACAAACACGAAAGAATCCGATGAAACACGAAAGAACCCGAAGTAACACGAAAGAACTTGAAAAATCCAAAGGAACCCAAAAAACCCCGAAGGAGCACAAAAAACCGAAAGCGCGCAAAAAACTCGAAGGAAAACTAAAAACCCCGAAGGAGCACAAAAAAACCGAAAGCGCGCAAAAAATCCCGAAAGAAATTGTAAATTGCACACCCTGTATGACATTTTATTGAAATTAGCTCTCTCACGCGGAAAAACACGAAAACTTGAGAAAAACTCTGGTGAAAGTCAGCGCTAGGAATGCGCAACTCATATGTGACATCCTGTATATGAATGGAAAATATTTTATCGAATTAAGAAGCCCTAAGTAGAAACAGCCGAAATAACTCGATCGAAGGTAGCTGTTAGAAATAGGCAACACATATGAGACACCCTGTATATAATTGATTAGCAGTAGGTGCTTCTTCCACCAAAAAAAAAACCAAAAGAATATCTTTTTAACTTCGTCGATTAGCGCTTGGTTAATTTTACAAAGGTAAAATAAAAATTATTCGATAAAGGTCTAAAGGTGTAACCATGAACAGAGTGCATCGCCGATTACTTCGAATTTCGTTCCATTCGTTCACGCATAAACCAAGATTTACGTCTAGAATATGACATAAGTTTAGAATGTCAACGACAATTGTCATTTCAGAGTAGGAATCGACAGGGGTGAAATGAGTTGGCTAGGGATTGCAAAACTGGTTCTATGCTGGGTAAATTTTTGAATTTCATAAATACATATTGTAGACTGTTAAACTATAAGAGAATACCTCACCAGGGATCTTACGAATCGTATGAATTGAAGAATTTTCAAAATATGATACGGAGTATGGATTAAAATTGTAATTGAAATTATGTGACAATGTTCTGTGAACGTCGGACGTGACTGATGATCTGAAAATTTGTGTTTGAGCCGAATTGAGCTATTTTCAGCAATTAATTTAGAAATATTTTTAATTGCGATTGAAGAAGATATGAATCCAAAGTCCGATTCTCGGGGAAGACACATATGAAACGTCGTGTCCGAGCTTTTTTTCGCGAAAAACCAGGAAATCGGTGTTTTAGATCATTTTTTGAAAATGTTAACGTGGTCGTAAGGGCATGTGAAATGCACCTAACGAAAGGCCGTCTTATGAACTTTCGCTCGCAAGATCGCCTTCCCCCTACCTCGAAATATCGCATTTCTAAACCCCTCGCCAACCTCCTTTTTCCTCTCTCCTTCGGTGGTTACCTGTATCGAACCATCGATTACCACAGAAATATTCCTTATTGTTTAATATATTGGGAATATCTGTTTGTACAGTGGCTATAAATTATATATGGTACATGTCAAAAAATTATACCCATCAATCTCAAAACTGGTGCAAAAACCTCTCTCTATGTTGAAAATTGGTATAATTTTTCTACATTCAATGGACAATCTCACGTGGTTGAACGAAAATGCAATTTCGCGAAAGCTTACATTAAACAATAAGTGTTGAAAAAGCTATACTAACTCGGAATAATTCAACTTTCAAGTTTATATTGTTTTATTTTTTCAATCAATCTTATTGATGTTTTTTTTTATCAAATTTTGATTTTACGAAATCGAAAGAATTAAATATGATGCATAAGGAGATATAATTTTTATTTGTCATGAATTCCTGTGATTTTACACATTCTCTTGAAGAACAGGTGCGTAATAAAATGTTTTTCAGTTATACAATGACATCCTGCGAATTATGGGGCCTTTCTCGTATCAAAAATAAAAACTACTGTTAATACATCATATAAATTTTCTGAAAATTCAAAAGCGGAACAATATGCTTTGAAAGATTTACGTTTGTTGCTTTCATGAATCAAATTCAGTTTATATTTCATTATTATCAATTCTTCGTCCTTTTTCCTCAATTATTTCTTTAATTTTTTTTATTTTTCATCAAATGAATCCGCCTCAATCAGTGCTTTGAAAAGATTGAAACATTTTTCAGGTTGCCGCTGAGGTTGCAGCCCCACTGTCTCAGGCGAAGAAAATCACAATGGTATCCACAGGATCTGGTGATGTGGGTGCTTCCAAATTGACTGGAGAGGTTTTGGACATCGTCACAAGAATGCCATCGCTGGTGAAATCAATGACCGGTGTAGATATAGCTAAGGTAAATTGAAATCATCAATATTCTACCTGAAAAAAAAATTGGTTGCCTGTAAAGTCGGTATACGGGCGAAAGTTTTACGTGACAACGCAAGACATGAACCGGTTTGTATGCCTATCTCTCTCTCTCTCTCACTCTCTCTCTCTCGCTCTTAGGCGGGCTAACCATGCCCGAGTGGAAGGGACGCGTGCCTCTCACTCGCTCTCATTGTGAGCGCATAACGTGAGCGGAGCGTAACGCAGTTTCTTGAAGTGTCACCCGGCAAACCAATTTATAAGACGTTGTCACGTCAAAAAAATTAATTATTTGATATACGAAGGCTAGCTTTCATATTTCATGCCTAGGCAACACTATTGCCGCCAAGTGCAATCATATACGAGGCATGTTTTTTAAGTAAGTACCGTTTTGCGATTCCGTCGGCGTTCCGCGCACGCGCGCTACATCTCTTGTCTACGCACTGACGCCATTACAGTCTGATTCTTCATTGTATACGGTGTTTACTGAGTGTTTAAGATGCCTCCGACAATCGTGGATGCTGTGGAAGGTATTTTTCATTCAAAATTCAACTGGACTACAGAGGGGTATTTGCCCAATGTAAAACTTAAAATGCTCGTAACTTTTTAACGCAGTTGCATATGGAAAAACCGTAATGGAAAAAGTGTTTCTTTTGATCTCAAGAACCTATGGTTAAAATAAACGCAGTGGTCAAAAACTCACCCTGTATATCACCAACTATCAAAACTTACTGTAAAATAAGCAGTTACTAAACACCTTGTATTTTCTATATATGCTTGAATATTTCAGAAGATTTTATCTTGCCATTGTTGTAGCTCTCCTTCACCAGTAGATGTAATTATTTTTCCATTTAGTTAAGTTAATGTTGACTAATTACGTTCACATTTATGTTCCGTGTCGACTCGTAGCTCATTGAAATTTTGGGGTTGCCATGGAAAACGAAACGATTGTATACTTCTCATCTTCTGGAACGCCACATTCTCTTCACACTTACAGAAGAAACCTCAAATTATCCGTCTGAAAATATGAATTTTTCATAAAATCGGAAAAGAGAAATGTCAAGAAGTCCGTCAGAAATTTCAATGCTCGATCATTTCACAAACCCGTGTTCTTTCAGTCTTAATTTTCCAGATTATGTTGCCTTGCGCCTTCAAGTGATTATATTTTGAAGTAGCTGAGTTAAGTGAAACAGGATTGTGGCTGAAATAAAACTGTTATTTTTAATTCAGCATATTTGTAATTTTGACTTGTATATATGAGGTATTTCAAGTAATACTTTTTCAGTCTGTTCGGGCCGCATAGAAGATAAACACCAGCACATGTTCTTGCATTTAAATTTTCAATGGGACAATTCTGCTTGTGCCATTTGTATTTTTCAAGACCAGGAAGAGATTCAATTATATAGAAATATATTCATATAAACTTCTATTTTTTGTAACCATAGCTTCACAGTGTGATAATTGTTGTCTTTGAATGTAAAATATATTATTCTCAAATTTGACTTTATTCAAATTGATATTGAATTGATTCTGTTTCCCATCCTCATTCTGTAAATAGTGTTGAAGTAAAATATACTTACTACGTGTCTTGATCACTAAGATTTCCAATGACTATAAATATTTAGGAATGGAATTCCTGAAAATATAAAGAATTTTACGTGCAGAAGTTACGCGTTATGCAGAAAAGTTTCCTTGAAGAAACTTTCCAAGTAAAAATACATTCAGAGCAATTGAACGACGTTGTCGAGAAACTACGAGTGTGTGACCTAAAAAAATAAATTCTGGTAGGCCAAGAACCATTAATAAAGAAAATATGATTTTAAATTTAGTTGATGAAAATCCAACAGTTAGCGTAAGGGATGTGGCAAGACAAACAAATACGTCTTCTTCAAGTACTTGGAGGATACTTAGAGAGCAGCAGCTACATCCTTATCATTACAGACAAATCCATGAGCTCTTGCCTGACGATCTACTGGTTAAAACGGATTTTTGTCAAGCATTACAAGAAAGGACAGCCCTCAATCCAAATTTCTTAAAATGTATTCTTTTTACGGACGAGGCCACTTTTACGCGACAAGGTAGGTTCAACTCCCATAATGCACATTACTGGAGTGATGAGAATCCACATGTCAAAAGGGTAGCACATTACCAACACTCATTTAAAGTTAACGGTTGGGCAGCAACTTTAGGCAACAAATTAATAGGTTCTCACATTCTACCTGGAAATTTAAATGGTGATATGTACCTGAACTTTTTAAGTAATCACTTATTCGAGATATTGGAATAATTTGACGGTAAACGAGCGAAGATATCTATTTTTTATGCACGATGGAGCTTCACCGCACTTTGATAGAAGGTGTTGTAATTGATTGAGTAACCATTTTCCGAATCGATGGATAGGTAGAGGTGCAGAAGCTCCGATTCATTGGCCTCCTCGGTCATGTGATTTTAATCCCTTGGATTACACAGTTTGGTCGTATCTTAAAGAAAAAGCTTATGCTGCAGAGGTAAATTCACCGCAAGATTTGAAAGATAGAATATAACGTCACTTTAATGATCTCACACCTGACTCTGAACCATTTAGAATATTAATGGATTCTTTAGAAAAAAGGATAGCCTTGTGTATTCGTGAAAACGGAGGACATTTTGAACACCTACTCCAATTGAAATCATATTTATATTATTAGCCTTCTTTTGGATTTTTTTTTTGTTTGATAAATACAATTTTTATCATTACTTCATACGAACATCGGTTATCACTTCATAATTTTTAAATCAAAATACTCCGAAAACGGTACAAAGTATCGAGTTTTACCAAGAGTACCTTTTTCCTTTGAAATTGAATGATGTTTGAGTACGCTTGAAATTTTTCTCAATAAATCTAATACAAAAAAAGTTATGTTCAATAGTACTTGGTACGAACCGTGCAACTAGCGCCCTCTACAAGAGTCAGACATAAAAACGAATTCATTGAATGTATCAGCTTTCTAAACATATTCGTATAAAATTTCATTACAATGTTGCCAGTAGTTTCTGCAAAATTTTTAAAAAATGTGTATAATTTTTTTTTACTGAGCAAATCCCAATTATTCTTCAGTTTTCTATCTATCCTAGAGAGGGGCTCACCTTTTTTTGAAACACCAGGTACATACAATATAATCATTATATTTTGAAGAATATTTTTAATTACAGGATATAGAATTAATTAAACTTTTTAATGACTAACCATCTCTATAACAAGGCCGTTTTCACGTACAATTAGCTGTGGTTTTTAATTATACGTAGTTAAAAATTAATCGTTGAGCAATAATAATGGACCGTGGCTAAGCATTAAAATGGTTTTAAAAATATCGTCATTTATTCTAAGGTACTATAAAGATATGCACTTTATTACATCATTCGATTGACTTTTGTGAAGTGGTCGTTTGTTTTTTATTTAATGTAGAGGTGGGCGATTATGAGATACTAACGAAATCATTCGATTATAGAAATGTCTCGAGATATCTCGATTATAAATAACGGTTAGTAGTTACTAATACTAATCTATACAGTATAGCTGCGTGGCGAAGAGACATAGATCTTTCGAAATATAGATAATAATAATAATAATAATAAAAAGGTTTATTTCCATGAATAAACCTTATTATTATTATTATCTATATTTCGAAAGAATCGAAATATAGATGTTTTATAATATTGATTATTGATCATTCCCGACATTGCCAAGTACCCAAATGAAATTCATCACTGAAATAAACGGCAAATCAAATTATATATTCTATATATAATTTTGAAATCACACACAAAAATCACGTTTTTAAAAAAAACACAAATTTATTAGCTATAAGCAAGTTTACTTGTTAACAGTCAGGATAATAATGAATTACATCTAATGAATAAATCTGCTCGTCGTAAAGACGAACCTGGAAGGAATCTGCTGACATGCAAAACTAGCGGATGTCCTATTACATTAGTTCGTCTGCATGTCGGAATGCGTAATATATATATATATAATTATATATTTTGTTGAGGAAAACGCCTTTTAAAAATTTTACTTCATTTGGAAACACTACTTGAAATATGACTATGCGTCTACAAGTAAGCTAAGTGAAGTACAATTCTAATCTCCCCCTCAGATCAGACGTCTCTCCTATTTATTAAAACAACAAACAATAACTGTATTGTGGAGGAGCGTCGCGTGCAAGGCTAGACAATATGTTTAGTAAGCAAAATTATACATGGGCATATTAAGATTAATACGGAGACGCTACAATGTATCTATCTTAGAATACAGGAGCGTACTCATGTAATTATATATATATATATATATATTTGATTTTATTCATATATTCCAAATGTCTGGATGTTACGATAAAACTGAATAGTATATTCGATTCATTTTTTTGTTTTCTGAACACTTCTTGTGAATGTGAAATGAAGAATTCACTGCTACTTGGTATTTCGCCCAATATAAACATATACAGGGTGTTCCTAAATTGAACGTACAAACGAAATGGGGAGAATCCTTAAGTGAGTTTAAGAAAAAAAGTCCCATAAACATGGGGTCGCAAACGTTTCGTTTCCGAGATACAGAGTGTTGAAGTTTGAATTTTTTTCAAGTTTTTTTCTCATAGTATCTACACTTCACAAGATATTTAACTGAAATTTGGCATAGATATTACATTTGAGACTTCTCACCACGTGACATGGCAATTTCGATAGAAGATCTACAGGGTGACATGTTTTTCTGGAACACTGCCACCTCTTCTTCTGTAGATTTTTTTTTTTTTGGTGAGCAACTGTTAATTAGAAAAAATGTAAAAAGAAGCTTGATCTTATACTAAACTTTTCAGTTTCTTGTAGTTTTGTCGTATTCACCAACGATTTCGAGAAAAAAATTTTGAACGATTCTCTCGAAATCCTCATGAAATTCCAAATTATGTTGAGAAGGCCACTTTGTAAGCTGTGGTTAATGAATTCAGTGTCAGTTTTTATGGAAATTTTCCTGATCTGTATATGATTCATAAAGATTCAATAAACTCGTATAATCAACACAAAAAATGTATTACAACAAGAAACGTAAAACTAAAAAAAATCATAATAAGAAAACTAAGTAACCGCAAAGGACTGAACTACAGCAAATGTTGAAAATGCCCTCCCCCTACTCTTATACCGTTCTTCGTCTCATAGACGATCGAACTCTTTCAAACACTCCCGGAGTATTCCCAACTGTATCAAATGCGCCTATTATACGATTTCTCAGTTCCTCTGAGGTGTTCACGGGTGTCGAGCATACTAGAGATTTCAGGTGGCCCCGTACAAAGAAATCTTAACTATTTAAGTCTGGGGATCTGTTTTCATAATTTTCGTCCAAATATCTTCCAAGAACAAGGGCAAATCGTTTTCTAAAAAATGTCTCTATGATTAACCTGTTAGTCGACCTGGCAAGAAGAAAGGACCAATCAAATCATCACCAATATTACCACCTCACACGTTAAGTGAAAATTGCTCTTGAAAATGGGTTTCTACATATCCATGCGGATTCTACTTCATTATGAAAATTGATAATTGTTTTCAGTACTGCAATGAACTTAATACGATACTGAAATAGAGGAATATTATTATTAATCGGTTATTACATTCATAGAATCGGCATTTCCAGATGAGTATATTCCAAGAACAACTGTGATATAAGCAGGAGATTTAAAAATACGAAATAGTGAATTAGTATATTAAAATATAATGAAATCCAATGTCAATACATGTTTAACAAATAGATAACAGTGAATAAGAATCAATCTATATATATAATCATCTGTATTTTTCACAGTCACAACATGAATAAATCACAATAAAAGGAATGTCGAATCTGGCCTCCTCTCAGGTAGTTTTCTGATTCATATCCACTTAAGAAATAAGTATGTTATTTGAGTGTTCTAGAGAAAAAAATTATTCACATGAGTGCGGTCAGAAATTCGTGAAAATGAATGAGTAACACAAACTGAATCAGCAAACAAGTTAAAAGTGGTGAAAGTTGAATATCCATAAAAATAAATATGAAAGGTGGTTATAGGAAGCACGTTGCAATGGAAAATATGAACACAAATCAATACAGTTTCTCACAGAGGCAAATCAAGAGAAATAAATAAACCGCGCGCTCTGCGATCGGTTGCCGGGCGACCGTAAACTGAACTGATCACCCGTCTCGCAACCGCCCGTCCTGCGATAAGCAACCGCCACGTTTGTGAGTGATAATCGCGACGGCTGCGTTACCGCACAAAACTCCATTCCGCTACCGCACGCGGTTGAAAACCGCTTCGTGAGTCCTTAGCCTTACTCGCGGTAAACTTCAGTAAACAGGAGCATCTGATTGTTACTGTTTTCTATGAACAAAGTTAGTTCGTTGGTAGTGCTTGCGATAACCACGGTGATATGTAGAATTAAACACTTCGTTTTGGTACCTTCTAAATGAATTAACATTGAGGTAAATTTCATAACTGTTGTAATAGTACCTTATCAACAAGGAAATGTTAATTTAATGTTAAGGTACTTTTTCAGCACGAGCGCGAAGTGTCAGTGTTATTAATATCCGAAACAAGAAAATAACATCTTGGCCGATGTAAATATACTATTTTTTGCACAACTAGCTGTTATTTACTTTCTCGTAAATTTACCTGTACCTAAGATGTAAAAATACTGGTGTGTGCACTCCTCCGATTTTGACTTACAGGTTTGGCGATATGAGGATTCTTTCATTTTTCTCTCCGCCAGGTGGCGCCACTCAAATCTATTCGAATGTCAGTTTCTGATTAGAATAAATTATTTATTGCGTTATTCGGAATTTTTGTATAAAAATGTGTGAAAAGTGATTATTTATTTTATATAATGCGTTTTTGTATTTTATGTGGACAGCCTAGTGCTGCGGATGAAAATTCACGAACTTTCAGTGTGCCAAAGGTGAGTAGAAATGATCTTTTTTTCTGCTTTTGTCTTTTTATTTCCAGATTCACTGTGGAAAACTTGAAGAAGCCTCTGTGTTCATCAATAGAAGACCACTCCTGAAGAAAGAAGTCCCTCAATTATATTTCAGCTTATTTTTGCACTTTCACACTTAGGCGGGAGTCAGGTTTTTTTTACTGTGGTTTTTTCCGTAGGCCGAATTGTATGGCACCCCGTCACTAACCCCTGCTCTATATGCTTTATTGTTTGCTAACCAAATATTGTGAGCCAAAAGTTCAAAAGAATATATATATATATATTGAAATTATCTATTTTATATGTTGAATTAAAACTTTTCAGAATTAGAATACTTTTTTTTCATCATTACAGAAAGAGAGCTCCCAAATCACCCATGCCATCCTGTAGTAACTACTTTGAACCGGACCATTCCTTCCCAAGCCCAATAGAAAACATTCCTACTGATATTACAAACCTTTTCCTGCTTAGCCAAAATGATCAGATCAGAAATTAATAAAACACATACATAAATGAGCCACAACTTACCATAAATCAGGCTTGTAAAATCTTTATAAAATAATACTGAAAACATTTATGTTTGAGCAAGAGACCATCTATTAGTGAAAAAAATCATACTTCAATGTATTAGAAAAAATATGGATAAACCATACTAATTGAAAGCATTACGTGATCAGAACTCGCATCAAAAAAATATTTATTTAACAGCCTGTTAATCGGTGAAATCCATTGGGAACTTCTGAGAAGCGATACGCCCTCTTTTTGTCTAGTTAATTTCTCAGGGGAATAAAATAAATTTATTCCATATTGGAGGTTAATTTGATTTAAAATTTCAACAAATGTCAAGCGTTTGCGATGTAAATTTATGAATGAATTGCCTTGTGGCTCCCTCATGTGAGTATAAAACTAAACTGTCGCCATGTCCCAAAAAGTAAAATGAGGTTTCCATTCAAAATTTGACAAGTGCACACACCAGTATTTTAAACATCTTACCAGTACCTAATCGATTTCATTGAGTAATATGAATATTTGTTATTGGAAAAATTCAAGTTTATGTATAAAGAGCGCAAGTTATTTGTATACAGGGTATTCGGCACATGGACCGTCAATTTTTTTTGGGGCGTTGGTAGGGTCATTTGCTACCTTTTCAGTCTTGGAACCTGGGTCCTTAGTATTACGGTTACGGAGGTATGATTTTTTTATTAGGTTTTTCTAAATTACCCAAAATGTACCCATAACTTTTTTGCGTGTGCTTGTACATGCATTTCTTTTTATTGTATTGAGTCTACATGAGTGTGTTTGAAAAAAACGTATTTATTGTTACAGATAACACCACAAAATTAACACGTGGGCCTTTTATTAAAAAAAAATTTATGAAAGTATGAAAACATCTCCACTCCTATTGAAATTTTAAAAGAAGTTACAGCTATTACAAACTTAGTTTTATTTTAAAATGTTCTTTGGTTTATAACGTTCCTAACCATATGCTATTTATGTAAGTCAATAAAAAAATAATACTGCAAATAAGGTTTTAGTCAGAAGAGTGAAGAAAGTCGCACCTAAATAAAAGTACGGATTTCGATACAACACAACGAGCAAGGAAATTTTACCTGCCCGTTTTAGACGCGTGTGAACTATTATTACTATTTCTTTCCTTAGGTTGGATTGGGTTAGTCGCCGCTGACTTGACCCTACCGTCATTCGAGATTTAACTGTCTCTACTGTTGTTCAGTTTTTTAAATTTGTATTTTTTTGTTTTTGTTACTTTTATCGACTTTTTGCTACTGTTGTTTTAATTTTGGTTGTTGATATGCCTAATTTCACCAAGTTTGGAGGCGAGGGTTGTAGTAGCAAGGGTTGAAGCGCTATGCGTCCGTAACCTACATCTTAAGTTGTCTCCCTCGAAAGAGAAATCGACCTTTCCGAGTTTTTTCTAGCGAAAAACTTATTTCGTCTGTAATATCGTCTGTTTCGTTTTCGGCCACCCTGTATTTCGAGAACTAGTGCATAAAATGAAAAAACAATTGTCTGAAATCAGTATAAAAGAAAAAATTTATCACTCACCCCATCTTTCTATTCAAAAATTGGGGAGAGAGGGCTGTAGTAGCAAGGGTTGAAGCGCTATGCGTCCGTAACCTACATCTTAAGTTGTCTCCCTCGAAAGAGAAATCGACCTTTCCGAGCATTTCTATCGAAAAAATTTATTTCGTTTGTAATCTCGTCTGTTTCGTTTTCAAATGGCCACCCTGTATAACTCTCGCGTTTACCTTTCTACCTCGAAATATCGCATTTCTAAACCCCTGGCCAACCGAAAGTTTCTTGTTCTCGTTCGGTGGTTACCACAGAAATATTCCTTATTGATTTTAATATATTGGGATCAATAATTAATAATTAGTAAATAAATAATGGCCATTGTTTAATAATTATGATAATTTAATAAATAATAGACTTTATATAACGTATAGATAACCGTAACTCAAGCTTGACCTTGCATTGGACCATATATGACTGTGCGATGCGCACTGTTCGCGCTCTACCTCAAAAACGGTTGATCGTATCAAAAAAAAACATGAAACGAAAATTGTAGAGAATTTTATACTCTTCAACTTTTATTATACGTAAAAATTTCATTTAAGCAATAGAAAGCGAGATATTCACAAAAAAGGAATGTGACTTTTGACTTTCAATATCTTAAGACGCAGACACGATATCATTTGTGACTATTGAGACAAAATTTAGCACGACAAAACAAAGGTTTATACCAATTTATAGCTTATTATCTCAGGTTGACCCCTTTTTTTACCTAATATGACTGGGCTATATTCAAATCAAATTTTTTTGAGGCGTTGGAAAACCATTGGGACAATGAACACTTAGTTTTTTGGTCCATGAAAAGGGAGTATAAGACTTGAAATCAATCAGATGTGAATATTTATTCTCATTAAATCTTGTCATAATAAAACGTAGAACACTAAAACAGACAAAGAAAGATGAAAACATTCCAGGCACAGTTATTGCGAACTTAATTTTATTTTAAAACGTTCTTTGGTTTATCGGTTCAGGATTAATTTTTTTTTATGCAAGATAGTATAAATTTAACCAAGTATGAAATATATTTTCATGAAAATATCTGCCAGTACAAAGCAGACATAGAATGTTAAATAATGAAATGACCGCTTCAGAATATTCATCACTGAAATGAAAATAAAGTGAAAAAAATTATTGAATATCGATCCGATTGAGAATAAATAACCTATTTGTAACATAGAAGCATATGCATAATATTGGCACATTTGCAGAAGACATTATTCAAAAGATAAAATCTATGAAATTATTCATACCAATATAATACACATAAAATTAATAATACGATTTGCTTCTATCAAGTTTGACGAGTGAATCTCAGTTATCACAGCTTTATTCCTTGGACCAATCACAGTTAAATCTAATATGTACTTCAACTAATTGGAGTGCAAAATTCCAATCAGTCATTTAAAATTCCCCGGAAATATTCATCATACTTTACCAAACAAATCATGCACGTACGGCTTCTTCCTATAACCACGTTTCAAGAACATGCGCATCAAAACAATTATTAATAAAAAACATCCAAAATATACAAAAATAAACATACTGCTATCACTGGGGTCCAATAATCCGTTGGAATCAGATGTACCATCTGCATGGATCACTTTCATGTCAGACCCAATATAACGAATATTTATACTTGAATACATATGTTTTATATAATTTTCCACCTGGTAGTTATTCCAAGAACCATTTAGATATCTGCATTCTGGACAGTTCTCTGAAGTAGGAAATTGCTTCTTAGGGAAAAGAGGATCTTCAGTGGCATCCCCAGCTAATCGTGCGTTGACTACATTGTGTGATGCCCACAACCACATTATAGCATCATTCAAAGAAGAAACTTTGTCGATTTTTCTGTCTGCCGCCATTTGGAGGAAATGTTGGCTACAGTCTGCACATCCAAAGAAATATTTTATATATCCATGCATGGCATTCAAAACTTCCTTGGGATCTGCATTTTTTCTTCCTACATTTTGTTCTGCTGAGTTGACAGTTAAGAAATGGAACATCGTCCACACTCCACAGGGGTACCCACGGCTTTCTAATGTACTTCCTTTACAGCCAAGCCATTCTTCAGGAGATGACCAAATAAGTTTTCCTTTCTTCTCTGATTCCTTTAGAAGTGAAGATATTTCTGTTCCTTTCACTGAATCACTATTAATAACAAGAGAACTTAAATCGTTTAGGAAATAATGTCCATTTTTTCCAATAGGGAAATATTTAACAAGAACTTTCAAATAGTTTCTCAAAGCATTCAATTTTTCACCTTCAATGAGTTTCGTTCTTCCTACTTCTCTTCCAAGTGAAAATCTAAGAGCTGTTTCCAAATCCATCTGAAAAACAACATCTCCCATTCTCTTTACTTTTTGAATCATCACTTGTTCTTCTGTTATTTCAGGATCTTTATCCCTAACTTTATCATCATTTTTATAGTATTATATTCCATATATTTCTCAACATCAATTCCTTCATCTTTCAGGAATTTCTCAATGATTTCCTTAATTGAAGACATTTTCTCAAAGTCTTTTTTGATTACTGGCTTTCCTTGACGCAATATTAGCACAGTAGATGTATTATCAGAAAGACCTAAAGAATCCATCAATGCAGAGTGAGAATTGGAAGCATATGTGATGAAAATATTAGGAACCTTATGGAACATCAGTATTGATTGAACTCCGTTCAATATATCATTATCAATTATTAAAAATACAAATCTAACTGATGACCCTGCAAGTTCAAATACTTTTGATATGTCAGTGTGATTAAAAGGATCCAACCTGGGTATCATTTGAGCACGTCCTTCATTCTGCTCAGCAATAATGGTATTTATCACTAGCTGAATGTTGCTTGATATATCATCATTTTGTTTCATGACAGATAACCCCAAATTCCGAGGTGCCTCAATGTAATTCTCATGAAAATAGCGCAAAGTTGGATATCCCATTATTTCGAAATAACGGCAAGTTTGTATGTTTGATTCATTTGAGCAGTCAATTGCAGCTATACCTAGGATATCTCTGATATCTTTGAAATAATCAGCAACAGCTTTAAATGTTGGAGCATATTTACGGCAATGCCCACACCAGGTGTTGTAAAATTCAACAAACCACGCACGTTTGCTGTTATAAATATTTTTATTGAAAGTTTGTTCTGTAAGTTCAAATACCTCATCACTAGCATTATAAAGTCCTTGGACCCTTATATTAGCTTCGCGACGAATTCTATTTTGGATGTTACTTACAGAGGCTGTATAAGATATCGTCATAAATATGGTCAGTAGAATCATACATAGCCCAATGACGGAAGACAAGTTACAACTTTTGGCCATATTGTTGCACTCAAGAATTTCTGCCAACTTATTCACATTAATGAAACTCGTACACACTACTTCACCCTTGTATAGGTCAACTGCACACTGCAACACTGGTACGTAGTCAATGAATCGTGATTCGTTAAAGATATAACGATATGAATTAATTTAATAGATAATTATATTTTTTGATACAGGAGGTAACCTACAATTTTGTTACATTTTTATGACAGATGCCGAAAACACTTCATAAGATCTACACCTTGTATGATCAACCTCTTCAACAATTGTTCTTTTAGAACTACACTGACAAAATTAGGGACCAAAGAGCATAAATTAAAATTCACCATTGTTTATATATAAACATATAAATAAATAAAATATATATAAAACAATGCTTTCACCCAGAGATATCTCTATATCTCTGCTTTCACCAAGGCACGGTTGTGCAGCGCCATCCACAGAATACTACGATCGATAAGTTTTGGCACTTTTGGTCGCCATTTTATTAGTTTTCCAGGAATGCAATGTTAGCGGGAATTTTGAATATTCCATAAACCCGTTCAACTCACAAATTACTGAAGCATGTTTAATTTGGTATTCCAGAATAGATCTGATATTTTTATTAACAGTGTAAATTGAAGGTGCTTCAATAAATATAATGAACTAAAGATTTTCAATGATTTAATGACAATGCAATTTTTCCGTGAAATATATTTAATTCAAAATTAAATTTTTACATGAAAAAACTTAACGATTACATCAGAAATTCATTATTCAAATGAAAAAATAGAAATTTTTTTGAAAACTTATTATTTATTCGAAAATTTCAATGTACAGGTTAATAGCGTAATGGTAAACATTAAGGTATTTCAAGCGACGAACCAAGAGTAACCAGGTTATGATTTTGGTCCATCCAGCGGTTATTGCTGGTTCTTCTTGGTTATTCCTTCGAAATCCAGAAAGAATAACCAGAAATTATCGCTTGAATGCTCGGGTTTGTTTATCCGTGCTGTCCATAGATGTGCTGTCATTCTTTTGATTCGCGTTTATTTATGCTCATAGGTTTTCTGCATAACACGTTATCTGAGCATTTATCTGATTCAGATAAAAAAGGCCCATTCCCGAAGCTTATTATAAACAAGGCTGGACTTTACCTTATCCCCAGTGGGCGCCCACAGATGAGAATTTTCTGTTGACTTTTGACATTGCTGCAGAAAAATGGAAAGATGTCATAGAAATGTGTTTATTTTCGCTTATCCAATGAATTAGAAACATTGTTGATTTCAGTTTTTATACCTGAATTTAACACCAAAAATAACATTCGGAAGAATAACGTAGTATAATATCCTCAAATTTTCATTTATAACAATATTACATCGAAAATAAGGTATTTTGGGTTGCCTAGATTAAAAAGTTGAGGAAGAACAGATGTGTCGAGTACTAAAGAAGAATGAATAGCATTATATTGAACATTATAACATATTTTAATAGAAGATAATTAAGGATAATTAAGCAAGAGCTTATTCAAATAGTGAGCATCTCTATTAATCGAGAATGGAATTTTTTAGGATCAATGAAGAATAAATATTGTCTATTGTATATTTCCCATTTTCCTTTGCAATATAATGAAAAATACGTATCATATTTTATTTCAATTAAATTGGCAATGATTAATAGATTGGTACAAACGCTTGTGGATATTTTTAAAGATTCAGTCCCTAATAGCGAATCGATTGGTGCAAACTTTTTCTGATAACCATCCTGAAGAAATTAATTTTCGAAAATTCGAATTTTTCCTTGATGGGATGTAACTTTAGAATGACCCCAGTGATGAAAACTTATGTGAATTTTTTAAAGATTCAGTCCACAATATTCAATCGATTAGTACAATTTTGTCTCTGATAACTGTCTTGTTCCGGAGAAATTAATTATTTTTAAAAATCGAAATCAACATGTTGGGTTATCGTCTTCCCTGACCTAATAGCTTCTATTCTCGGTCTGTCTGTATTATATTTCGTTTGGACGAATGAATGAAATAAGTATAAAAGACGAATTTGTAGTCTTTCAAAGTATGATTGGTTTAGTCAGTATTACGAGGCATCAATTTCAGCGGCAGATGTACAACACACAAAAGATTGAGGCGACTTGGTGGCCAGCCAAAGATTTCTTTAGAGGTCGCAGCCGATTTTGCGACTATAGCATCGCAAATCCGATTTTCCTTCACAATTCATCCTTGAAAAAAGTATTCACTATTTTGGGTTATAGTAAACAACCCATTGTATATCTATTTCCATTCATTCCGTTGACATAAACACATAAATTCAAGAAATGAAACATAGTAATGATGAATATCTTTCCATCAATGAATTTCCGATTGTCATCACAAAGAAAATGTACGATAAATAACGGCAAAATTTTAACTTTGCGAGTATAATTTAAATTCTTGCGAGATATATATAACCTCACAATTTCTGTGGAAATGTCAGATCATGAATTCAAACAGAAAAACGTTTCCCACTGGGGATAAGGTAAAGTTCTACCATTATTTTGTGAGTAACTAGGAATGAAGAAAATGACAAGAAATGATTAAAATGAAAAATATCAATATTAACAGCTAGTAAAAGGAAGAAAATTAAGTCAAAGAGGAATGTTTTAATTTTGAAGTCAATGACAAATTTTTTTCGAGAGTTAGAAATTAAATCTATTTTTGCATTATTTCAAGATTATACTTGATGAAAATTTGAAACAAACACAAAAAGGCAATGAAAGAACTTCTTATACTCTTAACCTTAGGAACGGCAATGACAAATCTCATGATGGTTTTTACAAACAATATTTTGAATTTGTATATTTCAGTTTATTCCAATTTAAAAAAAATAGAGTTATTTGGTCACTTCTACTGGTTCTTCTTTCAATTTAATGATCTACCTTAAAATTGCTACCATATTGTGCATTCTCAGAACACTCAAACTATTGATACGATGCTTTGCAGATACTCTCAGTATTGCACACATAACATAAATTTGAAGCAACCTGAAAATTTATCTTTTCATAGTTTCATTAACAGAATTCTCAATGGATTTTTATTGATTTCTTGTGGCTATAATTTTCAGGTTCTTCTTGTAATTTTCAAATCATTATCAATCTAGATTGCTTCACACAAATGACATTTTCTCTTTGAACCTTTTATTTCTTCTCTTATAGACTTATCCTGAAATTTGAAATAGAATTGAATATTATCTTTATAACAAATTCAATAAGAAAAGATGGTTTTTCTGTGTTACTTCAACGTACTTTCAGTTGATGACTGGTTAAGGTACTCTCTGCATTCAATGTTTGCAGCTGCACATAATCTGT
This sequence comes from Micraspis discolor, assembly GCA_030674115.1. Classification (NCBI taxonomy): domain Eukaryota; kingdom Metazoa; phylum Arthropoda; class Insecta; order Coleoptera; family Coccinellidae; genus Micraspis; species Micraspis discolor. The sequence goes on from JARTUT010000020.1 coordinate 598,354, forward strand.
ACATTCTACAATGCTTCTAATGTTTTCCAAATAATTTTTTTACCTAGGTGATTTATAGAAATGAAATTTTTCTCCATTGAATGTATAGTTTCTGCTTCCAATTTTATTTTTGAGTTTTCCTAAAATTTAAGTTGTGATCAAATACCTACAGCCTTCAATGTTAAAATTCAAGAAAATCATTGGATTTATAAGTTTCATTTCAACGCACCTTTAGTTGACAGACCATTTGTATTACTGATCTGTAATTTACGATTTCCACATGATTTTCAGCAACATTATTCAGAAGCACATGATTATATTAGATCCTGAGTATTTCCTTCTTTCAAGAACTGTATTTCATAATTGCTCTGTTTTTTATTATGTTGAAACACTCTACATTCTTCTTATTTGATATCAGGGTATTGTGGTCCCATTTTTGATGAGTTCTTTCAATCTACTCACTTTCTTCAAGTTTCTTTTGAACCTGTGAATTTAGGAAGAGCGTATTATTTTTAATTTGATCTTAAATTGCCTTAGTTCCTGCCTGAGTTGAACTTCCATTTCATTAAATAGAATTCGTGTTGCTGTAGTTTGGATTGTTAATTATCTCTGTGAAATATTCAATAGTCTTTCGGTTCTACCAAGATCAGTTTTTCAACTTCCAAATAATTCAAAGTCCTTGCATTGTTTACTATTTTCATGTTTATACACATCTAACCCTACTTGCTCTAATAACCAAAATCGTAACCCTGCTCGAGAGCAGGGTTACGATTTTGGTTTGATTTGACATTTCTCGATCAAATTGAGGTTAATTCATGACGTCACGGATCTATAACCCAAACCGCTTGAATGCAAAAGGTATGTACCACAAAAAGACCAAAGATAACCGGTTACTCTTGGTTCGTCGCTTGAAATACCTTTATATGAAAAGGTAACAGGAGTAAGCTGGTTAATCGACTCTAAAATCATAACATTAATAATAATTATTATTGTAATTGTTACTCCAGTTCAAGATATTCCACAATGAACAAAAAGACGTGTGGTACTCGGGGACTGCCGCGGTAAAGCTATTGCATAGCATTTTGTATCAACTTATGCAATTATAATTAATTATTTATTTTATTTATGCAGTATTTCTTTTTCTTTGATATTAATTCAAGTTACACTTTTTGAGCGTGGTGACCGATAAGAAAACAAATTTTTCTTTTATTGAATAAATAAAAAGTTAATATTGTTTTAAATATTTTTATTATTTTACAATACATGTGGGTTTTATTATCTTACAGTAGATGTTGGTTATTCAGGAATATTTATCATTGAAACTATAGGTTTCAATGATAACCGAAATAAGAAACATAAGTTTGCAACTTAATATTTTAAAATTACGAAGATCTGGGCAAAGTAAGATTACTCGATATATTTCCATTTTATAGAGACTTCGTTCACAGTCAGTCCCAGTGTTGGAAATTTTCAACAAATATGGCAAATAATGGAAAATAATTGCCAAAATGAGTGCGAGTAAATAAGTCTCACCAAATGCATAATTTTAACAATAATAGCAAATAATAGAAAAAGACCAGGTAATCTTACACAAATATTCCATTATGAAGAATTTCACATTAGCAAATTGATAATGGTCATTAGTGATATCATGAAATAAGTACTAATGAAGATATATTTTGCTAGAATCAATTTTTGAAACTATTGATTTATGGGTTTCTAAGGAAACACCATATTTTCAGATATTTTTAATGGTGTTCAATCCCAATTGAATCAAGAAATTGTAAGAAATTGAAATGTTCCTGTATGAACTATTTTATTGATACTTAGTCTGAAACAAATGAGTAACAAAAATGTATTAATAATAATGTTTATTTGAATAGAACTACACAAATTATTTCATAACAATTACGATTATTATACAGTGTGGAAACCACTTATGGAATAAAATTCTTTATGACATTATTTTAGAAAATTATAAAAAATGCTGAGACACGTCAACTTTTAAATTCAGTGGTGCGTTATGTAAACATAAATATAAATGTACAGGGTGATACACGTAAGTCTGCTATAGTCGGTGTTCTCTTTTTTTAATGAAAAACCCTATATATTTTTGAAATCCTCTTAATGAACCGATTTCAACAAACTAAATAATGTATGGTCAATTATGAATTATACAGGGTGAAATTTTATTTCTCTTCACTTGTGTACGCTGTTATTATTATTATTTGATACTTACTTCTATTGCTCCAGAAATAGGATGAAAGGATTTTTTTTCCTAAATTTAAATATATATTGAAATAATATATTTATAACAATACTTAATGACATTTTTTGTAACAAGTAAATATAATAGAAAAAAATTAAACAAATTTATACATTTAGAACTTCATTCTATATTAAATACACTTTTTGACATCTTTGCTCTTTTGTTTTTTACATCTTCTTCGAGCACAAAATGATTTGCAGATCTTTTCCCTGTAGTATCATCAGCTTCAATATCTGCCCACTCTAATACCAAGCGACGTCCATACAAATGTGTGCTCTGACACAAACTGTCGAAGGCTTTCTGCAACAAATTCATTTGTTTTATTATATATAATTTGTGTTATTCATGCATATTTTTTCCAATCCGCGAGTAGACCCAGAATTTTTTCAAAAACATTCGGAATGTTATAATTTAGATCTTATTTGATATATATTTCATGCAGTTCTCTTACAGCAAGTACTAGTGTTTATTCAATTGAAATTTCTACTTTATCAAGTGTTGTCTTTTATTTACCATCTTTGTTGCTCAATTATTTTCACTAATCTCAATTATCACGAACTTGAATTATTACTTAAACATAACGTAGAGTCCTACCCTTGCTAGATGATCACATTAAATGGCCAAGTCTTTGTATCTGGAGTCATTCAGACTCCAGTGTCGTAGATAGTTTTTAAAATAATATTTATCATTCTTTTCGAAAAAAAAAGTGGCAAATGTTACAAATTAGTCTCGATTTTTATCAAGAACCTACATTTTGACTAATGTAAGAGACACCAATATTTCCATAATATTTCATTACGAAATTTCACCCCATATAATTTATGAGACTATTCAATGAAAATAATAAGTGCCTCAGTTTATGCTTGAAAATTTTTACTTACTTTTGCACCAGAATCTGTGAGATACTCAACAAAAGCATAGCCTCTGTGACCTTCTCCAGATAGTTTTTTTGGTAATCTAAGGGCTTTTAATTCTCCAAACACACCGAACAATTCCTGAATTTCCTTTGTGTTAGCTTGAAATGGAACATTTTTCACCATAATTTTTGTTCCATTCTGTTTTGTTTTCTTTACAGCTTTCCTTTTAACTGCTTCCTCGGCCCTAAAAGTAAATATATTCAATTACTGAGTAATAATGTAATAAAAAACCTTAAAAAAGAAGATAAAACCATAAAATTTCTTCTCTTTATAAACTTACTCTATTATTCTTTCTGATCGCTTCAATTCCAGCGATTTTCCATCCAAAACACTTTGTTGCATATTTTTCAGCGCTTTATTTGCGGCTTCCTTTGTTTTAAATCTAACAAAGCCATAACCCATTGAGAGAGTAGAACCTGGATTGTTCGGATCTTTCTTCTTTGCAACAGTTGCATAATGAATTTTTCCACATTTTTCAAAGAACTAAAAAAACTTGTAAGTTATGTTTTTAAAGAAAGTAAGGATCTATTTATTTACCTTCTTCAAATCGTCATCTGTGGTTTTAAAATTTAAATTTTTGATGAACAATGTTGTATCAGGCTCAGGTTCTTCGTCGTCTTCTTCTTTTTCCAAAGTTGAAACAGTTTTCTTGATGTCATCTGTGGTTTTTAAATTTTCTTTTTTATCTGTTTTTTCCAGATCTTTTGTTGTTTTCTCTGTTAAGCTATGAACTGGTGCCCATTCCAGATACAAGGGCATATTTTTGAATTTACTATAAGCTAGACTTCTGAAGGCTTTCCTTGCTTCTATTGCCTCCTGAAATTCAACAATAGCTGAAATCAAAACCATAATCAGTGAACAAATTCAACACTCAAAGGAATTTTGAGTTCATCTACATGAAATCTAGAAAAGAGTCTTCTTAAAGAAAAATTATATGAAATAACTCACCTGTTATACCGGAAGGCGGTAAAATAACTCTGCTGATAATTCCATGCTTTTCAAATAATCCCATGATTTCTGAAGTACTTGTTTGACAGGGTAAATTTTTCACCAAGATAATTTTATTAGATCTCTTACAATTGGACTGCAAATAATATTAACATGATTATTTTCAGGCAACTATGAAATGGCGACAACTCGATACTGTATTGAAGGGATTCCTTTTGTAGCATATGGCCAGAAAAAAAACAAATAAAGCGATACGTTACCATTTGGAAAGCATCCAAATTGACACCAGCATCTTGCAAATAACTTTTTGTCTCTTCAATAATACCAGTTTCACCCAAAGCTAACCGAACAGCAAGACTTCCTTTAGCGTCGGGATTAACGATATCTTTTTTTAGAACTTCTTCATTTTTGGACATGTTTTCTGCGACAGCGTTCTGACCCAGAAAAAGCGCGTTCCAATTGAATGATTGACCTGCTTTTGCCTTCAACTGGGCTATCTTTTTCTGCTTATAATTGGTGGATCCTACAAAATATATGCCATGGTTAATTTAATATGAATCCAGAGAAATAAAAAATATACAACATTTTATTTCGCATTGCTTGATTCAATTTTAGTACAGAAAGAACAACATAATGAATTTAGTGGAGGGATTTTGTATGAAAGAGTGCCTTCAATTCAAGGCAAATGCAATAAATTTTTTGTCCGCCATGGTGTATTGTTTGAGTAACGGAGAAATATAATAATAAATCTATATAAATATTATAAATCATGTAAATTCCTTTATTTGGATCACTATTTGTGACGACACACTGATATGACAAACTACTGGGTACTATTATTAGTTTCAAATATTTACCTTCAAGATTGTTATTTTCTGGTTTATCTAAAGCTTTAGCTGGCAGAAGATGTAACATTCGTCCTTGGCAAATAGTACCATCTAATTCACCATAAGCTTTAACTGCATGCTCAGGCATGAGGTAGGTTACGATTCCAAATCCTTTGATCTTTCTGCTAGTTGTATCTATGGGGAGATTCAATTCGGTGATGGGACCTGACAAACAAAACGTAAGGAATGAAAATGAAGATGAGAATCAGCAGATCATTGTACAAAAAGAACATATAATATTAATAGGTCTGGCTAACTACCTAATAACATAATAATAATTTGAAAACTGCCATTAAAAGCAAAAATAACTCAACTTTCACTTTGAATGATAAAACTGACAAAGAGGTTTGTAACATCCTAGGTTTTGAAATACAAAAAAACGTAGTCTCATTCCACCCTATGCTGTACGCTACTGGCGGTTACAAAACCGTGGAAATAAATTCCATGGTCAGAATAAAAGAAGAACACGGCTGTCACTGCCTAGTGCCCGCGTCGATCTGCACGAGTGCATGAGAGAGAAAGAGGAAGGAAGAATGCAAGATGGTGGGACCATTATCGGTGGAGTTGTGAGAGAAGTAACAAGGAACCTAAAAAAGTGTTAGTGCCTTTGTGTGAGTTCGAAAACGAAGCCATCTTACGTTGAGTGACCCTAGAATATATTTTGCAAATATAATTGAGACTATTTTAAATGTTATTAGTTGCTTGTTCATTATTTCATTAACCTTTGTTGATGAATAACATTGAGAACTGGATTGGTTCAGTGAATTTATTATTTTTCTATTATTTTTGTAAATTAAACTGTTATTATGCAATATTATTAGGTTTAATGGTGTATTAGGTGATTTTTGGGCCGTTGTCATTGATTCTGTTTTCTTTGTTCATTTGGATAACCCTGCTTTCTTTGTGCATGTAATGCTTTGTTCAAGTTGTATTACACTACTTATTACCTAGGACCTGAATTATATTCCCAAGCCATGTAGTTTCATCAATTTCAGGCTACAAATCTTGGAGTTCGCATGTCAACTATAACAAAGAAAGCTCTACCTTCAGCTTACCGCAAAATCTACGTAATTGTATCAAAAGCAATCATATTCATCGTACTCTATTTTGCAACATGAATTGCCAAGACCTTCATGGACCAGGATCTGTGGTTAAACTACAGGAACATATGATAACGTCTGAGATCATCGACTCGTAGTGTTACTAGTATGCATGATGCATCTCAATTATCACGAACTTGAATTATTACGTAAACATAACGTAGAGTCCTACCCTTGCTAGACGATCACATTAAATGGCCAAGTCTTTCTATCTGGAGTCATTCAGACTCCAGTGTCGTAGTTAGTTTTAAAAATAATATTTGTCATCCTTTTCGAAAGAAAAAGTGGCAAATGTTACATGCTTACCATATTTCTCAAAGAGTGGTCTCAAGTCATCTTCTGTTACGGAGTAGGCGAGATTTCTTATAAAGAGTCTACCAGACTCCGCAATTTCCTCTTCATTTTTCAATGATTCTTCTTGGTTGAACCATTGAGATTTCTTGGAATCATCAGTGTTAGTTTCATTTATCTTCTGTGTGGAAATATTATAATTTGTAACCAATATTTGGTGTCCGTCTAAAAAATATATTAAAATTTGAACCCTGTGAATATTAATAAGATTCAGCTTATTTGAAAATCTTTAATGGAAGAGTGAAATTGTTAAAGTGTTTTTTTATCTCTAAACTTATAACTTTCAACTAATACTCACCCAAAAAACTTTTATTCTTGGACAATGCCTTCTTAAATTTTTTCTCATCTTTGAAACCAACAAAAGCAATTCCATGGATTTTAGGAGGAACACGTATACTTTGTGCAGTTAACGGTTTCAAAAAAGTCTTAATATGCTTCTTTTTGCAATGATATGGAAGACCTTTGAGCTGTAAATCATATAAAAATAAATATTAAGTAGACTTAAAAAAAAATTTTACCTTTATTGTGAAAAAGTTCACCTTTTCCTTCACTTTCTTTACTTTTGTTTTCTTCGATTTCTCCTTCAGCTGTTTCATATAATCTATATCTGATATATTTTTATCGGCCAATTTATCATTTTGTGAATCCTCTGCATCGTCACTATTCCTTTGTTCTTCAAGGTCAGAATCTTCGTTGTTTTCATCATTCACATCATATTCAGATATCAAATTTTTCACAATTTGCGCCTCTTTTTGATGTACTTGAAGGTAATCCTCAAAAAGAGGGTCATTTTTATACTGTAAAAAAAAAGGAATAAAATTTCATGTTTGGTGATGTTTTTTTATTTGACAACAAAACCTCGAAACAGGTCAATTTTTGTTTCACTTTTACCAAATTTTTATGTAATTTTTTAAATCGGGAAAGTTGGTCATGTGGTACTTTTTTGGAGAGGTCTTTGTGTCTTCTACACTGGCCTGCACAAATTTTCAAGAAAACATTTTGTTTTGGAAAAATGAGTTCAAATAGGTTTTCAGTATGTGCATTTTATCATCGCTCATTTACTTGTCACCAAAGTTGTGCATAAACAAAACTATAATAGTGGACTTTCATTCCGTGACAAATTTCATCAAGTACCATTGTCTCAAAATAAATGAGCCATGAGAAAGTGCACAACTGTAATTGATTTTTCAAAAAAAAAATTTTTTTTTCTTCAAAATTTCTGCACGCTTTTAAAGAAGATATAAATATTGTGCCAAAGAAGTAACACATGACCCACTTTCCCTATTCAAAAAATATTAATGATAAATGAATATACCTTTTTTAACAGTTCAACTGTTTCATTTTCCTCAACTATTTTCTTTTCTTCAATATCTTTCTGTTTTTCCCCATCTTTCTGTTTTTCCTCATCTTTCTTCTTATGAGATTTTTTACATAGATCACCTAAAAATAATAAATTTATTGAATGTCTACCAAATTTTGATTATTTACAACCCAGGATCTTGAACAGTGATAGTTTGCATACAGCATAAGGTTTCGAAAGCTCGAGAATATAGGATTAAAGTCTTCTTAATTAACCTAGATTTTGACTACCATCCCATGAAAACCTTTATAATAATCAAATAAATATTTACTTACCGAGCAGTGCACATGGCTCTACGGATATTCTAGTACTATTGATGAAAGTTTTATCTAGGGCATCTATAGCATCCTTTGCATCATTTTCAGATTTATAACCGATAAAAGCGAATTGCCTAAATATTCCATTTTTATATTTCATCTGAAGGTCATTAATAGTTCCATATTTCTGGAACAAATCTCTAATATTGTCCTCAGTGACCTGAAAAATAATATCAGTGAGTCAATTGAAAATTAGCAATAAGTTTATTAATTCAAGATTAAAAAATCTTAAGAGAATGGGTAGATTTCATCTATTAATTAGGTTTGCCCAGATGCAATTGATGTTGAAAATTAGTAAAAATACAATCCTAAAGGCTTAAGAAAATTTGCTAGATAGAAAAGAGTGATCATCAGTAGAGTGTCAGTGGATTCTTCACTCACTGAATTTCCTATTTTAGTGGGTGATTATAATAATAACATTGATTTATAAGACATGATCTTGTAATCAACACAATAAAAGAACAACTCACAGATTTAGGTAGATTTTTTACTATTAATCGTGACATTATATTTGGTGAAAAAACAATGAACAAAAATATTTAAAACGTAAATGAACATTGATAATTATAGGTTAGAATCATGAGGTTAGAAACAAATAGATACTAGTCATAGAAAATAATTAAATGTCAGAGAAGATTTCTTCTTTATAATTTTTGGCCTCCACTAAATCACCGTACTTGAGTGAACTTAGGACCATAACGTTAGAATATTGAGTTTATTATGTATATTTATGAACTGGATTCACTATGAATAAAACACTATATAGATAACACTTTATGTTTAATTGAAGGATTATTGTATAATCAACATTTACACGAATACTTATATCTCTTATCATATCTACGAATAACTGCGAAGTAAGTTCTAAAACTGGAGGAAATCTGCATCTGTCTACGTGACGTCATGCTGCGTAGGAACTACTGCACATATGATCCATTCTTCAACGCTCCCTTCTCGTCGGTGATATTTGAATCTTCAGTTCAAATATTGCTGACGAATCACTTTCCATGCTTCCTTTTAAAATACCTATTTATTTTCAAATAATAAACTTACTTTTGATAAGAGTCTTATATTGTTTCATCACCTCCTTTATTCCTTCAACCTAAATAATTCTACATAAAATACTTTACCTTGTGTTATCTAAAAAAACACATTAACTGCATTATCTTCTTTATTAACAAAATAAACCTTCTTTAACAACATTATCTTCTTTATAAATAAAATAAACCTTCTTTAACAACATTATCTTCTTTATAAATAAAATAAACCTTCTTTAACAACATTATCTTCTTTACAAATAAAATAAACCTTCTTTAACAACATTATCTTCTTAATTGTTAATGAACAACATATTTTCATTATTATAAATCAACATTATCCACTTTGCATTATTAAGTAATAGAAATCTACATTGCTCCTTAAAAATAACTTCATTTCCCATGTCCTTTGTTTATTCAAAGCTATCTTCATTTTCTGCTAGAAAAAATCATTCAGAATTAGTTTCCTTCAAGACTACATTTTTGAATTCATTAAATTTAAGATTGCCTAGGGGTTTTGTCAAAGCATCTGCTAATTGATTCTTAGTACTGACCCACTTAATAATTATGTTTCTTTTTGATACCTCAAATCTAATATAGTGAAAACACAACTTCACTATATGTTTCAATGTTTGAGAATCCTCTGACTTTGCAATATTAATTGCAGCTCTATTGTCTTCATACATTATTGGAATAATATCCATCTGAATAAAGCGCTTACACATTTCTCTAATACTAACTACTTCTCTACACCCCAATGACATGGCAATATATTCTGCTTCTGCAGATGATAAAGCTACATGGGTTTGTTTCTTAGTTAAGCCAGAAAATTACATCATCAAACAGTTTTATTAATATTCCACTTGTTGATCTTCCATTCAGATCACCAGTCCCCAAAGATGCATCTACATAGCATTCTAAGTTTCTTCCTATACCTCTGTACTCTAAGCCAAAGTTTATGGTTCCTTTCAAATATCTGAATATTCTTTTAACTTTCATCCAATCTTCAAAGGTGTAATTATTTTGTTTCCTGCTTAACACATTAACAGCGTATGTTATGTCAGGCCTAGTTCCACTTGATAGGTATAGTAAACTTCCTATTGCTTCTCTGAAAGGAAATTCCTTTTTGAACAAATGTTCACTTTCCATTCCTCCCTTCTGTTCTGTTTCTCTGGTCACCATTGGGGTACTGACTGGTTTACTAACGAGCATATTAAAATTTTTCAACATTTTTATAATAAACCTTTTTTGATGTAAATATATAGTTCTGCGTTCTCTATCTCTTTTTATTTCTATGCCCAGAAACTTTTCAGGACATCCCAAGTAAGTCATTTCGAATTCTTTTTGCAGGTCATTTTTAATTTGATTAAGTTTATTTTTACAGTTACTGGCAATTAAAATATCATCCACATACAATAACAAAATAACAAATTTTCCCTTTTTTCTCCATATAAATAAACATGATTGTAGAGGATATTTTTCCAAATGTAATTTACTCATTGTCATTTGGAACCTCTCATACCATCTTTTTGGACTTACTTTTAATCCATATAACGCTTTTTCTAACCTACAGACATGTTTTTGTCTGAGATCATCTCCTCCTTCATATCCCTCGGGTATTTCCATGAATACCTCCTTTTCTAGCACTCCGTTTAAAAAGGCTGTTTTCACATCTAGCTGATGTAATTCTAAATCATATTTATTTGCAATTATTAAAAGAAATCTTACATCTGACAGTCTTGCCACAGGAGCATAAACTTCTCCTACATCATAATCATTTGTGTCAGCATAGCCTCTTATTACCAGTCGAGCTTTGTACCGTATCTCATTATTAGGTTCTTCTTTCTTTTTGAATATCCACCTTGTAGTCATTATAGACTGATTTTTGGGTACTTGATTTCGTTCAATCAATGACCAGGTTCCATTTCTCTTATGAGAATTATACTCAGATTCTATTGCTGACAACCATTCGTTCTTTTCTTTACTGTCAATGGCTTGAACATAGTTCAGAGGTTCATCAACTTCAGAAACATTGCCACTTATATGTTCCATACTTTCACCTATTAGAGCAGTAAATGATTCTCTAATATCATTCACACTACTTTTTTCTGTAATTCTTTTTGGATGCAGATCTTCGGTGAAGAAGTCCGATCCTATTTCATTTACATCGACTTGTGGATCTTTGATTACATTCTGCTTATTGTCTTTATTAAAATAATCCCCATACGTTTTAGACTCAATGAACCTTACATGTTTACTTTTAATTAATTTTCCACTTTCTGGTTCAATAAGGGTATAATATGTGTCTCCACATGCTATTAGGAAAGCTCTGTTTCCTCTTTCTGAGAATTTTCTTTTATTGTTGGGTCTAGAACAAATCCCACACTTCCAAATCTTCTAAAGTATTTTATGGTACATCCTTTACCTGTAATCATTTCAAAAGGTATTTTGAAATTGATTCTACTTTAGGTGTTCTGTTATATATACTTAAAATAAACTGTAGAGCATGAGCCCATAGTTGCTGTGGAAATCCAGAATCTATGATTACACTTCTTATTTTTTCTTGTAGTTCTCGGTTGAACCTTTCAGCTGTACCATTAAGATTTGGAGTATATGGTGGAGTGAGTTCCAGCACAATTTTCTCTTTCGGAGAAATTCCTTCATGTTTTCAGTACAATATTCTGTACCGTTATCTAGCCTTAAAAACGTTATTTTTACATTCTCACCCTTTAAAAGTCTAGCATTCTCCATCATTTTGCTAAGAGCAATATGTACTTCTTTCTTATCTACCATTGGATATGCCCAAGCATATCTGGTACAATAAATCCACAAATGTTATTATATATCTTGAGCCATATTTATATGTACATGGTGATATGGGTCCCATGACATCTGTATGAACAAGTTTGAGTGGCTCATTGTATTGATACCTTTTTGTATTACTAGGTTGTCGAGTAATTTTTGCTTTGGCACAGACTTCACAATCAGTGATTGCTTTTGTGAATTTTACACCTTTTAGTTCTGGGATCAACTTTGCTGCCTTCTCTAAATAACTTTTAGACACATGCCCCAATCTATAGTGCCATAACAAACCAATGTCATTTTCAAACTTTCTACTTTTCTACTATTTAATTGTTGAATGTCATTTAATTCCATTTCACTCACAGTTTTCAAATACTTCTGTAAAGTATCTGTCTCATTTATTTCTTCATATGAAATTTGCCTTTCTGAGTTCGTTTCATCCATTTCTTCATATGTTATTTCATTTTCTACATTATCTTCATTACCAATTTCTTCATATTCTATTTCATTTTCTACTACATTTTCATCTACAGTGTTGCATGTGTTGATACTTTCAATACTCCCTTCCTTCTCAATAACCTTTACTGTTTTTGTTTTATCTTCTACGTTCTGATAAAAGCCTTCTATCCCTCCTTTGTTCGTTATTTTGGATTGACTAGGTCAAAATTTAACCACCAAAATTTACCATCATATTTACCAGTTTTAATGATATCTTTTGTATTTTCATTTTGCAACTTTATATGGTTTTTATTTATATTTATTTGAATACCTTTATCGACAAGTTTTCTGATGGAAAATAAATTTTGAGATAAGTTTTTAGAATACAAGACATTATTCAGTTTAATTATTTTACCATTATTTCCTTTAGCCATAATTGTCCCCTTACATTCTATTTTTAAATCTGCTTCACTATTTGCACTTTTAATTGTTCCTCCATTATTTATACTACAAATATTTGTCAGTTTATCTAACTGATTCACCATATGTTCTGTAGCCCCTGTATCGGCTATAAATTTTATATTGGACTCACCTGTATTTTGATTTTCTTCCTTGTGTAGATAGTTGGCTTCCCCACTTATTGTTTTATCTTCGTTTCTGACCATGAAGACACTCACTTCTTTTCCTTGGGGTTGGTCATTTTACTCTCTTATACATTTGATCATTTCTTTCCTTGTACTGCCCTCGAGTTCCTCCCGAACTCTTGGATTTCTCTGATACCTCTTGTAACTGTTCCTCTGTATGCACCTCTTCCTCCTCTTGAATAAGCAGCTCTTCCTCTACCACCACGATAGCCTACTTTATTTCTACCACGGTATGCTGGTTTAGGACATGTAGCTGCTTCGTGGTTGTCAGTCAGCTCTCGACAATTATAACAAATCTGTTTAGTGTTTTTGCACTCTCTGCTGAAGTGATTTGGTTTGCCACACTTGTAGCATACTCTACTTTTGTTTGTTGAACTGACATCCACTTTCTTTCTTTTTATGTCTGCATTCAGAGCTTGACCTTCATTAGCTCTTTCTTTCGTTTCTTTTTCTCTTCCTTCTTCATTTATTAATAGAGATTTTAGCTCATCATATTTTCTGATTAGCTCAGGATAGCTGTTATCAATAGCCATGAGGAAATTTTCTATAACTTCTTTTTCTGCCAGAGGTTCCCCAAATGCTTCTACTTTACTTTTGAGGTCTTCAAATCTCACTATGAAGTCCACTGCATTTTCATGATTTTTCGCAAAGTTTGCGGAATTCCATGTTCTTTTAGCAGAAAATTTTGAAGATGACATTGCGGGGTTTTTAATATTCTCTACTTTCGTTATTATGTCTCCTGCAGTTTTCAAGTGACACACCACTTTCCTGTAGTTGTCATCAAGTCTACTTAATAGATATGAGATAGCAAATCCCATTAAGCTTTGCATTTTCTTCTTCCGATAGTGTAGGTCTTGGCAATTTACTATTCAGAAGGTATTCATAACCAAATGATTTAAATTCATTTTAGACAACTGTCTTCCACACATTGAATGGTGTATCTTTATCCAATATGAACGGTGGATTACCAGCTACTTTAGGGGTAGACTTCATATTGAGGACTTCTTTCAATTCTTTTATTTGTGATTGCAACTTTTCCACTTCTTGCTGCATATTATCTGATTTATCAGGTTCCATTTTCTGAAAGATATTACTACTTATTCCAACTTCAATAAAATGGTTTTAATTAGATGGTTTTTTTTTATTAATTCCTTGAATTCATCCAAACTTAATACTTTCTGTTTTTGAAAGATATTACTACTTATTCAAACTTCAATAAAATGATTTTAATTTGATGGTTTTTATTCATTCCTTTAATACATCCAAACTTAATACTTTCTATTTTCGAAAGATATTACTACTTATTCAAACTTCAACAAAATGATTTTAATTTGATGGTTTTTTAATTCCTTTGATTCATTCAAATTTAATACTTTCTTTTAAAAACTACTTTATTCAAACACTGCTTAATGCTACTTAGGATATCTACTTATTTTTTTGATAAGTACATGTACATTTAATTTACCAACTTACTACCATTTGAGTTAATACTTTCTCCTTAGAACTACTTTACTTATTACATTTTCAACTACGCTTTCACCTTTAACCAACATTCGACTTATATTATCTAAATACCAAATTTTTTACCTTAATTTAGCAGCAGGTTTGTTCTGTGCTTTTTTGTCCCTTTTTTTTCATCTACTCTTATCTCCTTTATCTACTTTAACGACTTTCTTACTTAATTAATACACTCAATGGTTTTACTGGACATTAAAACTTCTAGCATGCAATATTATTGGCCTTAATTAATTTCTATCGACATATTTTTCTACTTACTTTTCACACCGGTTTATTTTAATTCTCTCTTGCCCAAGGCACCTCCACCACGTTAGAATATTGAGTTTATTATGTATATTTATGAACTGGATTCACTATGAATAAAACACTATATAGATAACACTTTATGTTTAATTGAAGGATTATTGTATAATCAACATTTACACGAATACTTATATCTCTTATCATATCTACGAATAACTGCGAAGTAAGTTCTAAAACTGGAGGGAAATCTGCATCTGTCTACGTGACGTCATGCTGCGTAGGAACTACTGCACATATGATCCATTCTTCAACGCATAATCATAGTCCGCACCATACACAAATGTCTATGCTCGTGACCATACAGTAAAAAGAATAATCTATATAATTTATAATCATGACATGTCAACATTACGTCAAGTCCACAGAAAAAATATGCAATAGGTCGATTCTGCGCCGGGATCCATGATCCATAAATGTATTGTCAAAAATAGGTAAAATTCGAGTTGCAATCCGAAATTCTTGTATTAGAATCAAGTTTTGAAGCAATCCGCCTTATTTTTTTCAACGATATTCTGAAAATAGTTGGATCGTACGTTGTGTGTTCGTGAGAATTCTTGGAACGAGGGATAATTTCAGAAGTCGTGGTAGTTTCCGTTTGTATACAAAAAAAATATATACCTAATTGATTCATCTGTTCCATTCTACGTCCTGCATTATCTACGATCTTTTGAATTCAGTTACCAAGTGAGTGTTTCGGTTAAGTGTTGAAGTGATTATTATTCATGGAATGCATAATAAAGATTCAAAAATATCAATAAATCCATTTCAAAATTGTTGATTGGTTTCCTCTAACAAATCTTTGGAATTTGCCCAATACATTTTCAAACTAGTCCAATTGGTAAGGAATGAGTGAATTACCAAATCACCCCTTGATGACCCAAATTTTTCAAATATCAAAGACCTGCAAACGGTTATCTATTTCACTCTCAAATCAATCCTATTTCTAGGTAATTGCTGGTTTACTGCGTCGTAAGGTTGCTCTGCCTTAGGAGTTGTTGGATGGGGCTTGTCTTGCCCCCGATTTCTTGCACTGGCTCCTACTTCAACCACCACCATTACCCCGCTAAATTCAGAAGGTATGTTGCATTGAAGCTGTGTGCATTTAATCAAATAAAAGCTCCGAAATTGATTTCTTGCTTATCCCATGGTAAAACATAATTTCAATACTATTTATAAAATAACAATTTATGTGGTGAATTGAAGGATTTGTGATATTTCTATGAATTAGGTCAATGAGTCTGTGCAATCATAAGTTCATCGCAGGATACAAATATGGACAGGGGGCGCTGAGACCTTTATTTACACAACTGTTTTAATGGAATTGCCTTTTTACAGTTGAAAATGCTGAATTTCTTATAGTTTCTTTGCTAAATTGATGAAACATTGGCTACTTCGATATAAAAAAACTCGAAATTATTGAGCATTTGTTTGCTTATATAGCATCCATCCATGAATTTGTATAGTTATTGTAGACATATTATTGCAACCTTGTGAAAGGTTTGGTTATTGAAATGTCTCTACACATATGGAAACAAATCTTTAAAAAATTGACATTCATAGAGAGTTCATATTTTCACAGGATTACTCAGGTACCAGATTTCAACTGGATCATAATCAATTTCAACCAAAAATGAATGAATTTTTTCATAACACATGCCTCTGTCTACAAAAAGTGATCATTTTGGTTCATGAAAGCATATGCAGACAGAAGTTAATGAAAATTGGGATTAAAGAAATTCAAATTGTGCCATTCAACGTTGGTAGCAAAACAATTTATGAAAATTTGAACTTTCATAACTGTGGAACCATTGAACAGATTTTACACAATAGCCAACTTAACAGATATAGGATAGACTACCCCATCAATCTGAAAACTATAGCTCATCTCAGAAAAATATGACATCCCAAGACTTATTTTGATGGGATAAGAGATAAGATAGCTCGCTGATCCATTAGGAATAAGCGTATAAAAGTTTTGAAAAGCGCCGACTTGAGGAGATGAGCTTTTGCGAGTTTGAGTGACACAAACATCTGAAACATTTACAAGGTGTCCCAAAAGGCTAAGGAATCAGATAAAAAAAATTTTGTAAACAGGAGATGGGTAGGTTAATTGTCGAATCGCAGTAGAAAATGCTCTTCTTCAGAGAAGATCATTTTTCGGCGACATCATCGTGCTAATTTTCGTTGGCCATCTAGTGAACCAGATGTTTGAGCCTCTTTAATTAATTAAACTTTAGTTATTTATTCATTAAAATCGTCATCTAAATATACACAGATCATTGAAGAGTAAGTCAATATATCTAAATAATAAAATATTGTGATGTCGAATAAATCCGGCCCTGGCTCAGACAGAGACCAAGTCGCCGCAACCATAAATACAATGAAATAAAGGTTACCGTGTTTACACGCTTGAGACCGCCACTTTACCGGTGGAATTTTTGGCTTCATTTCTTTGAACTGCGTTTCCCCTCTAGGTAGATTTATACTCAATGATGTAGGCCAAGTTATTTGAGAAAATATGTTCATAGAATTTCAAATTGAATGTCTTAATTTTTCTGGTTGCTTTTATGGACTATAATAGTCGATCCTTAAAAATGATGTAGTAACGGGTCCTCCATCTAAGGTTTTTTTTTTCAACTAGTGCTTATTTCAATAATGGCAACACTTAGGTTATGTCTGATTTGACAGTTAATTAGTTTTATCCTTCCGCTGAACGAATATGGTTGTGTATACGCTTGAACAACGCTGGGAAATATTGCGGCATTACTTTGAAAATCATGGTAATGTTGCAGAATGTGTACGAAAATTGCCTACCGATTTTGGAAGAAATGAAGCACCGTCAGCTCCGTATGTTCGTTATCTTGTGAAAAAAGTGAAAGAAACTGGCATCCTCATCGATAAACCAACGCGTGAAAAGCCAAAAACCCGAGAATATTGCTGCTGTGGCCGAAAGTGTGCGTGAAACGCCATCAACATCAGTTCACCGTCGTTCTCAACAATTGGACATTCCGGAGACATCATTGAGACGAATTTTGCGTAAAGACCTTGGTATGACAAAGTCCAATTGGTTCAGGAGTTGAAGCCAACTGACCATCCAATGCGTTTTCGCTTCGCTAAGTGGGCCTGTGATCGACTTGCAGAAGATGCCGATTTTTCCAAAAAAATCATCTTTTCAGATGAAGCTCATTTCGATCTTGTAGGGTATGTAAACAAGCAAAATTGTCGCATTTGGGACACAGAAAACCCGCACGCATTCACTGAAGAACCGATACACCCAAAAGGAGTCACTGTTTGGTGCGGATTTTGGTCCAGAGGCATAATTGGGCCATTTTTCTTCGAAAATGAGCAAGGAGCGGCCGTTACAGTCAACGGCGATCGTAATCGGGCCATGTTGAACGAATTTTTGTTCACAGAAATTGAAAATGAGGATATTGGCGACATTTGGTTTCAACAGGACGGCGCTACGTGCCACACATCCGACGCTACACTCGATGTTTTGCGCCCTGTTTCTGAAAATCGCATCATCAGCCGCAGAACTGATGTCGTTTGGCCACCTCGGAGCTGCGATTTGACACAGTTGGACTATTATTTGTGGGGTGCCATCAAAGATAAGTGTTACGCCGACAAGCCAGAGACCTTTAAAGGACAATATTCATGAAGCCATTGGGGAAATACAGCTGCACACAATCGTTAATGTGCTTGAAAATTGGACCGATCGTGTAGGCTACTGCATGGCCAGCCAAGGTAGCCATATGAATGAAATTATCTTCCATCATTAACCGGAAAGATTGTACTTTCAAATAAAAAAAGAAATTTGAAAAAATATTCAGTAGTTTTTTTTCATGGCATTAAAAAAAAAAAAAAGATATTTGGCGGACCTTTTATTTACGTGGTTGAGAGGATCACAGGTCTGTTTTTGCGAGAAACACAGTCAATAAGAAGCCGACGTGTCGATTTATTTAAAATCTTCCTCAGGACAATTATTGGTTGGCTTTTCTAGTTATCTTTTGATATTATCAATTCTAATTTAACGGATGAATGCATGTGGGTAGTGATACAGCAGACCATTGATAAGTTTTAACTGAAAAAAAAAATTTTTTTAATGTAATAAATGGAGAATCCAACCAATAATTGCCTGAGGAAGATTTTAAATAAATCGAAACGTCGGCTTTTTATTGACTGTGTATTTCGCAAAAACAGATCTGTGATAGTTTTGCATTTGAATAAGTGAGAAAATTTGTAATAAAAGTGATATGAGCCAACAACAGCATCAATTTAACTCTAAAATTGATGGCCACTTATGAAAATCATTTTTGAATCTACAGTTTATGTTAGGCGCAAATTTATATCACGACTTTGTTAAATAGCCCATTTTGTGAAACAATTTGAAACATTATGACCTTGTCTCACAAAAATACTGCAATTCTCATAAGTTTGAGATGTACAAGGAACGCTTTGTTCACTTATTATTACACCAGGCATGTTTTTTAAGTACCGTTTTGCGATTCCGCCGCCGTAGCGCTACGGTCGGCGTTCCGCGCATGCGCGCTACATTTCTTGTCTACGCATTGACGCCATTACAGTCTGATTCTTCATTGTATACGTTTTTTAGTGAGTGTTTAAGATGCCTCCGACAATCGTGAGTCCCGCTGATTGTGAAGTACGGGCTGTTATACGATTTCTTAGTGCTAAAGGCGTTAAACCGATCGATTTTCATCGTGAAATCTGTAAAGTTTACGGACAAAACAATATGAGTGATGGAATGGTAAGGAAATGGGTGAGAGCATTTAAAGATGGCCGCACAAATGTGCATGATGAAGAACGGAGTGGAGTCCTTCGGTCGTTAAAGAAGATTTGGTTCAGAAAGTGCTTTGATCTGGCACCCATCGACTGCCATGGTTAAGAAAGATCAAATATTGTCTATAAAATACCATGAGGACAATGTGACAAGAAATATATCAGTCAAACATCACAATTATTAAAGAACAAAATCCACGGACATAAAAGTTATGTAAGGAATCATCCCGAAAGATGTGCGTTAGCTAAGCACAGCTCAGAAGACCATTAAATTAGATTCGAAGAGGCAAAAATACTAAAGTTCGAAAAAAAACTACAAAAAAAGACTGTTCTTGGAAATGTACCACATAAACAATAAACAAGATTCCATTAATAAAAAAACAGACACAAGTTCATTAAGCAACATCTCAAAACAGTGGAGAAAACAAAGAGAGGTATTCATGGGCCCAGTGAATGACTAAGATGAAAAAAGACAAAGAAGAAGAAACATGATGACAGGACTGACAACTTAACGTGAATTGAGGTTATGACATGTGACGATTAATAATTGACGTTTAGGATAAGAAAATAGTAAAAATCGAGAATTGTTAAAGGTTTTATGAATTTTAATGAAGTAAAGAAAAGATCTCGCTTTTGTGTAAGTAGTTTTAAGGAGATAGAACAATGTAATGAAAAATGTTAATTTGTATATGTGTTAATTGTTTGTATTTTCCATTTTAGTAAACCCTGAAGAAGAATAGAATTACCGTTCGAAAGCTTGGTAAATGACCAAAAAAGAAATTTAGATTTTCTTTTCCGTCCTATCAGTCAAATTTCCCTTAAAACCAAACCCCTATTTTAGGTTATTTTTGATTGCATCGAATGAAATAATTTATATGCCAATCATGGAAATTTTTTAAATAAAAAAAAATCTGAAAATATCTGCCGAATTAGAAAATCCGAAATGAGCGGGAAAAATCGCTTAAACTCCGCCTGTTTACAATACATGAATAATTCATTGTCAAACCACAAACGCTCGCTATACGTCATCGCCATATGACACTCCGATACCTGTAAACGTAACCGAGGTGTCCTTGCGCATATGTTCCTGCAGCTCGGAGAGAGAACCCACGGTACCGCTATCCACGCGCTGGTAATCCTTTCTCATCAGTTCGTTAGCTCTCTCGGAGTCGACGGCACCACGTTCTATTCGTTTCTAGTGCGCGTGCAACAGGCGACGGAAAACCCGAAGTGCTCCATTTCTAGTCATTCTTCCGCGTCGGAGTTCCACTTGCTACGGGGAAACCCGCCAGGAGCCATCGACTTCCAGGTGGTCTTCCGGAGTGTTGTGCGGCAGTTTTAGTTGTTTTTTTGGTTGTGTGATGTGATCGTTTCTGCGCATCTGATGTCGCCCTACAGCCGTTACAGGCCGTTGCCCGGTTCAGATGGACTGACGGTTCTGCAGACACCACCGGCGTGTAAACCTTCACCGCAGGCCTCGGCCTGCAGGTTCTTACGATGGATCTCGAAATTGGGACCGCAATCGTTCAATAAGCAGACTGTGACTATAGGTAAGGTTCGTTGGGATTGTTCCAAACACGAGGACATTTTCACTGGTTCAGGAACTTTAGAATGTGAAAGTAAATAGGGAATTTTTTACGTGCTAGTGGAACAGCAACCTATTGTTATTCCCAAATGTTTCGGACATCCAGCTGGCAATGGTTGGGCTCGACTTCCTCGTGGTCGAAGTCGAGTATGCCACACAATATACAATAATATTCGGGAGATGAGCTCTAGTTTTTTATATTTATATTATAGAATTGAGTGAATACCTGAATAAATTACTTCTATACTTAATATTTAGGGATTCATCAGTTGAAATCTATATTTCTGATCAAAGGATTATTTATTCGTCAACGACGTTTCAGGCTGTGCCCTTTATCAAGTTGACTGAAATATAAAACATAAACATTATATAATAATCAGATTTATCACGATCAAATTTATATTTCATGATACCTATATTTAAAATAAACTGAATAGACATCCATTACCTTTTTGGTGCTCTTGTTCACCCGAACAGAGTGCCTATCATTTTGCCCGAATGTCTGTAATTTTGGAATATCGAGCCGAAAATGGTCTCAATCGATTGGGTTCGACCCCCTGATGAAGAATTCGTGGCGAAAGTTGAGTCTGTCCGGCCGGCCGTATCCTCTCTAGCATCCAAAAGGAATCAGCTAGAGTTTTCATATTTTCAGAATAGGTTAATTGTCCAAATATCTCGGTTAAGTTCGTTATTGGGCCAAATCCGTCGGATGGTTCAGTAGTTATGAGCATCTGAAATTTTGTTTCCTCAATAACTACTAGAATATCCATCCGATCAAGTTGATACTTGGAATGTTATTGAGGGAGGCTGAAACGAAACGGCTTGCAAAATTTCGCAGAAATCGTCGCGCTAGAAAATTTTTAAAAAATTCCCAAAAAAAAAATTTTCAATACTCAATATCTCCTAAGACTTCATTTAGATTTAAATAAAAATCCGTATATATATTGAGGTTACCAATATCTTACTCATCCTCAAATTTCATTGTCGTAGTTTTCCTCCTTCTGAATATATGATCATTTTTTTCATTTACTCAAGAGAAAAATAGAAATGTCATGAAGTCCGAGCTTTTTCATTGAAAGATTTGCCATCACAGATCGATATTCGTTTGACAACTTGCGGACCTAGATATCAGTGTCAGTTGGCGTAATATCAATCAAAATTTTCATAGAATTCATGGAGGTAGAATTCGATGACGTTGTCAAAATTCAGAAAAGCACAGACGTAATATTAATCAAAAAATTTTTTATCATAAAGAAAGAATTTGAATGCGTTTTCAAAACTCAGGAAAGCAATGACGTAAGTTTTTAGGAGAAACATAGAACACAATTTGGTGAAAATTATGAGTGGTTATTTTCAAATTGAGATAAAAGTTTGTTTATTCATTAGGCTTTCATATTTACATCACATCGTCCCATAGTACGAAAAAAGACTATTGTTCACCCGATCAGAGAGCTTATAGATTTGTTAAGGTTTGAATATTTACTTGCAAGTAGCTCAACAAGAGCGCCAAAGCAATCTGACCTCACGCCAGTGCTTTTAAAATTTTTTTCTTTATGTATCGATTTGTCAAATTATGAATTTTATTTCGTCATGTGTTGACGGTTGACTCAGTGTACCGAAATTATTTGTTTTTCTTCTTTATTTTCTTATGTGTTCTCATTTAATCCTTGAATGTCTGTTCTGTCATTGATTGCTTCCTGTTTTGTCTAATATAAATAATTTCTAAAAATTCTCTGGTCTTTCTATTTTGCTCCTTGTCTAATATTTTTATGTTTTCGAAGTTCATGCAATTATCAGTCGAAAGATATTGAAGAAAAAGCGAATTATTTTTTCAACTTTAACACCCTGTATCTCGGAAACGAAGCATTTCTGGACCCATGTTCATAAGAACTTTTTTTCTTAAAATGATGTGATCCATCACAAATTTCAGTTTGTAGGAAACAAATCAGAACACCCTGTTTGTGTTCATAAATCCCCAAACCAGATCTTTTGTCTTGTTTTGTCTCATTTTTGCAATTTACGTAATTTTTGTAATTGTTCGGGATAAATAAATATCATTACTATTACTACTATAATTTGTCGAAGACCTTAGAGCGCTGTCAATGAATGTTAGTATTTCTTTCTTGAAAGATTGACTTATGAGAGTAGTAGGAATAACTAGTAAGCGCCGCGTTTTGCCTTTATTCGCCTGTTTGCAGTGTTATTACCTTGAATGACATTAGCCCAGTCATATTAGGGGTGCCACATCGGAATGAAAGATAACTAGCTGTAAATAGCATAGACAAAGTACCTTTATAGACTGCCAATGCACGTGTTATGGACTTGTCACGCTAACAAAGCGACACCATACGTTTGGTCGCTCGAACTAATTTCCTCATTTGGCGGGAAAGCGGCTCATTTAAATTGATACCTCTTATGAACTATAATTTTCAAGCTAATTCGAGCCAAAACTGAAGTCGAGTGAATGATATCTAATTTCGATCATTTACTCAACTCCAAAATGGTTCGAATTAACTAATGCTTATTTTATAGAGAACGGAATTTGGTGGAGAAAAACAGAAAATTTAAACAAATTTTTATTTAAAGAACTGAAATTGTTCAGGAGATGAATTCATTCAAAATATCTGTAGATGTTAGAGATATATTATCCTATTTATCAGATATAAAGATTAATCAGGGACATTATCAATACTACTTACAGATTCGAGGTAAGCATAACCTATAGAAGTTTAGATTGAATTAATTCCATTGAAATCGAACTAATAAACTACATCTTGAAAGTATTCATTCGAACTGATCAAAGTCACTATGTAATGTTTTCAATCTTTTCTTCCTTCAATGACACAATAGTGATCAGTTGAATCAGAACGAACCAACACTGCTAATACGTTTATTATATTCAAATGTTACAACTCCACTGTGTTCTTACATTATTTGAGAACAACATCAACATCGTGAAATGTCGGGGAGTTTGCTTCTGGATGCTTTGAGAGGTTAGATTCCCTACTTCTGAAACTAAAGAATATAGTTTAAGAAAATTTTAATAACGAGAAAATAAGGAAATTTAAGTGCTATGAATAATAATTTATATCTTACATCTTTCATCTGGGACCTCAAATCCAGATTGAGCTTCACTCAGATCTACTAATTCCATATCCTCCCTACCTTCAAAATAAATTGATAATAGACTATTAAATAGTCAACATCTAACTTATTAATGTGAAATTCAGAATTTTATAGCATTTATGACATTATTAAAAGTTTAAAATAGAGAAATTACCACAAACCTAATCTCTAGAGATTTTTAACCAAACAATTCTAGATGATAAAAACATGATAAACAGTTAAATATATGGTTATGAGATTGCAGTTTTCTTCAGAAATAGCGACCGACCTGACAAAAATTGATAGCGTTTGGTCGCTCGAACTAAAAGGGCCGTGACCAGTACGTTCTATTAAGTTGACGGTCTAGAGAGATACTTTGTCTATGGGACACCCGATATATGACTTTCAACATGTTTTTTAATAATAGCGACAGAAACGAAGACTGACGAATTGGAATTGGCCAAATAACCTAATATCAGTTATGCTACTTGTCCACTGATTATCGATAGAATTGACAAAATTTTAATGATTCAAATAACATTGAATTATGTAGATAAACATTGTGTTATTTATATATACCAAGGTGAAGTATTTAAAGTTCGAGTACATCGTTTGTCACTTTCATTATCATATTGGATTATTCATTGGCTACGGTGGTCGAATCGTGTAGCAATGATGAGGAAATCTTCTGTTAATATTTGATTATTATTTGAGGCTTACGGTGTGAACAAACATCATTCAATCTAAGACAAATGTTGATTTATTCATTGGTGTTTTTGTTTCGAAAACTCGAACTCTGACCTTATATAGGTTGTTTCCTAAACATGGGGAATCTGAGTGACTGAAATATTCACCGGTTCAATTTGTATTTCAGAAGACATTTGAATGACGTTTAAACGAAGGAGTTATCAAAATTGCCTGGCAATAAAATTTTCATGAATGCCGAAATTTATTTTCAATAGTAATCGAAATTTCTGAAGATATTCATCAGATCTTAACGTTAATTCGTGCGTTTATGGTTGTGATTGATATTCTAGATATCCTGAAATTTCATAATCGTAGCACCCAATCCCGAGATTTTTTATTCATTAAATCATAAAACTCCGTTGATTAAGCTCAATACGAGGATTTTATATTTCCGATTTAGGTAACCCTAGCATTGCGATCTACCAACTGACAGCTCTGTAGTAAAGCTTGACATTTTTGAGGTTATACGTAATCAGAACGACATACGGGCGCTATTTGTGTTGTTTACAGTAACTTGAAAGATTCCGCTCGCCAAAAAATGGACTTTCAACATTTTAATGCGATTATTTCTCACAACTTTCGATTAAAACAACAGTGCATCGATGAACTTGATTCAATTTTTGGCTGTGAAGCTCCATCAAGGACCAGTGTTTATATATGTATTACCCTTCGTGGCGTAATCTATTTATTTCGTGAACGCCAGTAGACCTTGCAGGTTTCGAAGAAACATTATCTCTAGCTAATAAGATCGCTAAAAGATCGTTATCGCAAAAATTCATGATGAAAACTGAATTATGCCGCTGAGAAGCGGTGCACTATGACCACCACCGGTCGCCGAGCGCTAGTCTGTTCAGCCGCGATAAAGCGAGAAGCGGTTCACGTCCATACGTACCCTAACACGTCGGTCCTTCGTATGTTACGGGCTGAAGTTTTTGATCTCCTATCCTAACAATGTATCAGTTACTTTTTTCACACGTCCTACGAATTTTCCATCATAATTTAATGGAACCAACCCGTCGAAACTTCAATATCGAAATGCATTTGGGTATCGAATGTTTGTTTATCATAAAACCGACCTTCGTACGAACTCATTTGTTTGGCACAATTTTTCAATCGACGCGGAAATAATGTTTCTAAACGATCTAAACAAAATCGATCTTGTTTCATTCTGTGTGGGTAGGTCAGAATAATTTTTCGATGTGTCAGGCGTTCCGCGAAGGCTTATTGTTGAGGATACTTTACGCTAGAAATCATCTATACAGGGTGTAACTAAATAAGTGTAAAATATTTAAGGAGGTGATTCCTCATCGAATAAAAGATAGAATCTTTAATATAAAGAAACTTCTTTGGAGCATTCCTTGTTAAGATACATAAAATTTGTATAACAATTTTTTTCACAAGCACCAGTTTTTTCAAGATGCCGAAAAACACGCAAATGAACCATAATCGTTTTAAGGTGTTTTAAATAAAGTGGCATTTAATTCGGTTTATGTTTCGATGCTGGATAAATATTCCATTCCTGCTATCATGCTAACTAAATAGCATTACCTCCAGATATCGGAATATATTCCCCATTATGCTACTGGAAACGAGTTGGAACTATTGAATTCTCATTATTTTTGTTCATAAGATGCAATAAGATGATCTCCATAAACATATAAAGAGCATTTCATTCATAAAACTGTTGAAATTAATAGCCAACATTGAATTATTTCATTTTATCTGTCAGAAAAAGACAGGAATATATGCTTTCTAGCACTTTGGCAACGCTGCATAAGGAAGTCGTCAAATACTCAGTGGCGTACTGATTCAATGGTTTCGTTTAATTTTTGAGGAATCTTCAAAATTATATATATATTTGAGATTATGATAGAAAACCTGTAGAATTACGAACTGTAAATCTAGTATAATCGATTTTAGGTAAATGATGCAAGAAAAATTGCGTCACTATGATATTAAAATAGATTCATACGATAATAGAATTATCTGGTATTTCGTTCTATATTTCGAAAAGTCTAATGAAAAGTGTAGATGTTATAATATTGAACTATAATCACTGCAAGTACGATTATAATCGATATATTTTGTAGTCACAGGAGTTAAACTGCTAAGTCTGTTAAATTTTATCGAGTAGCAGTTTTATTTGCGGTAATAGGACATTGATAGAATGCCATGAAAAAAATAACTCTGGTTTTAACCAGAGCATAAAATTTAGTGAAACATGTTTCATCAAATTTGTGTAAAAGTTTGGTTAATGAAACAAACTTTCAATGTTTAAATTTAATGATAACAAATTCATAACAAAACCACTCAAAATGATATTTAAACATCTAAAACATAGACTCAACATTGATCACTTATTCAAAAACAAAATTGTTTTAGTGTATATCGACCTAGTCCTAAATTTCTCCGAAATATCTACTAATTTTCTGGTTTCATGATTGAGCCATGTAAATAACTCATCAAGACATTCGACATAGAAAATTGAAACCAAATTTTTTTTGTTCGGTATTGCTCGGAAACCTGTAATAAAAATTATTGAAAAAGTCGTAGATGGATGAATGATACAAATAGGGTTTGATATTGATTCAGTTATTTCATTTTGGTCAAATATATAACTTTAAAAGCTATTCAATTAATACAAACAACCTTTGCATGCACTTCATTCTACGACATTGATTGTTCAAATATTTACGCTAAAAGCATATTGCAGTTGAAACATTCTTTCGAAGTCTGCAAAGTCACAATAACCACTTAAATTTACTTAATTTTCATTTGTAAACAAATACAAGTTTACAAGAAAAAAAAAAGAGGAAAATACGGCTAGTGAATTTTATGAATGAATATGTTCGCGCAGAGTTGTCGATCATCACATTGTTAAGTATCAGTTATTAGTTTTTAGTTCTGTGCCGACGTCAACATGCTGAATATTTTCAAACAGTTTCAAGAAATAAAACACATTATGACAACATTACAAACGGGTATGGCGTATGGTTGCCAAACTGTTTTTTCAACGGGAGCTACATGATTTAATGTAAATAAATGGGTCTATCTCTTTATATGTATATGATGATCTCCCAAAATTTACTTCCATTTTCTCCGGATGTCGAAACACATAGGAATCTATAAATCTAGAGTACGTCGGTTTGTCCATTAAGTGAAGAATACGTTAGTCAGAAAAACAAACGTTGTGCAAGAAATTTGGGTTATTGTTGAAATCTCCTGCAATATTCCCGTTAAACGTTTGCTTTATATCCAAATGATCCTAATTCAATACATGATTATCGTTTTTCAAGATGGTAACGTAATAAATAAGTTACCACTTACGACGTAATAGCCTTGAATAAGGACTGGATTTTCCAGCATTGTTTAGAAAGTACTCCATATCTTCTGATCGTCATCTTCACGTTATCACAGAGAAACGTGTAGTTGTTAGTTCTGTCGTCTAAAACAATGGAAATGAATCATAATATGCAGGTCGTGATTCACATAAGAGAAATTAAGCGTGCGGTTCATTTGGCCCAGTTGTATCCCCGCTCCTTGCTTAACTGTTCCCTCTCTGGTGTTTGGTAGTCTTGTGCAATTTCCAGTATTGCGGTCGTTCTAGCTGTGGAAACAAAGGAAATATAATCATTGATTGCGAAACGGAACAATGTTATTCCTGACAGATGAAACACGTTCCTCCCGGATGTAGAGCAGCGTTAATATGTTTGGATCTAGATGAACTGAAATATACATTTCTAAATGGAAAACTGGTTTGGAAATCAAGTGTTTGGTTGAGGGTGGAAAATCAATTTTTCAAAATTACTTATTCAGTTCGTAAGAAGGTGTAACAACGTCTATACATAGCATTTTAGACAATTTTTCAGAAAAATTTTTTGAACAAGATTCTCGCAACCTTCGTCTTTTTCGTGACTTTTTCCGAAACGAATAAAAACTTAGGAATATTTCCTGTTTTTCTACGCCATCCCTGATAGCTTTAATGGAAGATATAGTTGTGGATGATCGCCCTTAGCTGAGCTTTTTATATTGTTCGGCATTAGGAAGACCCTTCAGGCTGAAGAATAAATTTTAAGTTCCTAGTGGAACAGCGGGCTATAGTTCTTGTCTTAATTGATTGGGGTTTTGATTGATTTGTTTGATCACAATGAGATATTGGAGCATTTGCATAGACTCTGATTTTGGGAGAACCACTAAAAACCATTATCCCGACTGATTCACTTTCCTTCAATGACTGCATTCCGAGTTCATCGAATGGATCTTGATTTAATCTCCTGATAACATTCTACAATAATAATTATGATATAATTCAAATATTGGATCTGAATATGAGTAATTTGCGATTTTCAGAGCATGTCGTTTTCAACTTTCGTATTGCTCCATGCGTCTCTTCTATCGTTTTTTATCTGTAGAAAATAATTGTTTCGTGACTGAAAAATTTTAACATAATTTCGTGAACGAGACCGAGTTTCACTCGATTCTTATCTCAGATTGGTGCCACACGATTATGAGATATACTCTCAAATTTACGGATATGCGACTGAAGGGAATTCGGTGGACACTTCTAGACATTTTGAACTATATTCAGGTCACAAAAAATTCTTATATCTATCGATATTAAACTGGTCAACAGTAGTTTTGGTGCCAAAGATTTTGGAGGGGATTTCATATGAATTTGATGCCCTGAATTCAAATATGCTATTAGTTTTTGCCTGCCAGCTCGAATTTTTAAGATATCAACATTTTTGTGAATTATACATTACACTATTTTAAAAGAAAAACCATGGTTTAAAGAAACAAATTAATAAAGCAATTCTTATTATATTACACAGATAATACAGATATTATTCTTTATATACTATAGAAAACAGAAAAAGTCATCATTTAAACCAATTACTCACTAAACATTTCGGAAACTGCTTTTGCGTGACATTCTTGAATGTATATTAGAACAATCCCGTTTTAAAGACCAGCAGTAATCTGCCATCATGTGAGTATCCCATCTTCCTTGATAGGGATCCTCCATACATTCGATATCTTGGTGAAATCTTTCACCTTGCTCCTCACTAATGTCCCCTAAATTATCATGAAAACGGTCTAAGTGGCTGTGTAAATAATGCACAAATGATCTGAAATTATTCAGCATCTCATCGACTAATTCAACATAGTTTTAAGCTTTAAGTTTACCCAGAAAATTTTGGACAAATGAATTCCAGGCATTTTGTTCAATCTCAATCATTGAATTTATGAAGTCAGGGTCTTTAATCAGCTGTCTTATTTGTGGGCCTGCATTAATTTTTACCTTACTCAGCTGAGGCATTTTTTCCCCTATATATGCAAAGCATGATCCATTCTTATCAAGAGCCTTTACAAACTGCTTCATTAGACCCAGCTTGATATGCAGGGGTGGAAACATGATTTTCTCTCGCGGAACTAAAGGATCATTGATGAGCCGGGGATCCGCGGGAATTCACAAACTAACCTCATCTCTCAACAGCAGTTGAAGTTCACTTCAGACTGGACAGCTCCATATATCGGATTCCTATGGAACTAACTGGATGACACTAAATAGGATTAAATCCCACTTGTTAACAGTTTGTCAACCAATCAGTTATATATCTCATATTGTTAGTATTCTATTTGTTACAAATGAAGACTGGCAATAAGGAAAATATACAAGAATCTATCTCTTTTATAAATTTTACAACACTCATACTTGAAAGTATTAAATTGGAAAAAGCATTGATAGATAAGTAAATTTATCTAAAAATCTAGAGCTGATACAGAAAAACTGCTATCATATTTAGATTCAGCTAATGTAATAATAATGTAATGAAAACATCGCTACCGTTCGGGCCTCCGTTGCCGACGACCCAAATCAGTCAATTCCACGGCGTTATCAAGAATTGGGCATCCATCAGACCATGTTTTTAACGCATTGTTCCAGAGTTGAGCCGGGGAAAAAATTAGAACTAGCGCGCTAAAGCTTTCGACTTCACGTAAGTGCTTTGTGAATATTTTCCTAATCTTAATTTCTCGACCAAACTCCGTATATGTTATATGATTCTTTCACGGTGATATGTATTAGATTGCTTCTCGAATTCCGATTCAAGATCGAGGAAGCATTGTCTTCAGATGAATGTTTGAATTGGACAAAATTTGATGTAGCGAAAAAATACGTTGGCAACGATATCGACTGACGCAAACAGGCAAAATTAGGAGCAAACGGCTATCGATCGGAACGTCGCTGACTTTTATTTGGAACATAAATGACACGCAACCTTGAACTGTTCTTGAAATTAGAAAGTAAATGAGAATTTTTTGGACTCAGAGCAGATTGCCGTTTCTGATTGTGTAATTGAATAATCTTCGAGCATCAAGGTCGATTTGTTATTTCAACATGTTGATGATGGAGGTTGGAATTATAACGTTTTTTGTTGAAATAGCATATCTCATGTGAAATTTAGAAAAACCATATCGAAATATCTGTCCATTTGTAGAAATGGCACTAGAAAACTAATCGCACTTGGAAATTTTCTAAAAATACGAAAACCATGAATATCTCGGAAACCGTGGAATTTTCATTGAATTCAAAATTTGGAATAAGTGTCTATCTATAGTTGCAGACTTATCCATTGTTTTCAGGACACCCTGTATTTCATCAACATAACGGACAATCGAACCTTGTCAAACAGAATACAATAGGTTGTTACCATAAATACATATCCACTTTGATAGTTTTACCTATCGTTAGATCAATGCCTTATGTGTGAAAACGACGGAAAGTTGTCAAATCAATCCCGAAATAAATTCCACACTTATTCGCTTTCATTTTATCAACCCTCCGGTTCGACTTCGTTCTATGATTCTCCATCGTAACACAACGTAAATGAGATTTGAATCACGTTTACTTACGCATTTACTTACATTTTGCAAGATCGCATGGCACGTAGTGAAAGTGACGAGTTTCACAACTACGGTGATGATGTGTTGCTTTCAGAATTTTACCATTTGATTAAATTGCTTATATACTGGCACTAGGGCCACTATCGAAAATGAACTTATTGTTTTTCAAAGCATTTTTTCAACTCCGAATATCTCTAAAATCATCCTTTAGAACGCTTGCTTCTACAGGCGTGTCCACACAGTTTATTTTTCATATCAGGAAATAAAGAGTGGTCATTATATCCCAGGTGAGAACTGCAGACCGAATGACCTGTTATTTCGATATTTTCCTCGAAAATACTGTTGAGATTTGTAACGGTCATGGAACTGCAATATCCGAAGTACCCCAATTAGTTTCGAAAGTGATAGAATATACAACGAGGTACTTTCGGTATGAGTTTATGACCGGATGACCAAGAAATAGATCTTTATATTTGAACCTTTGTCGAATGCTGGAATTCCGCCTGGGTATTTTCGGGAAAGGCCAGAATTGTACGTTTTGCACTTTCCATTTATTTGGTCAAACCGTTTTTACGCCCCCTTTTGAAGAGGGGGAACTTGTATATATTTCAAGGTTTTGTTTGATTTAACCAGTTAACATAAATAGAACTAAGGTTAAGACTTAGAGAAATATTTACAACATTTCTAGTGAGTGTGTTGACTCATTGTGGTCGTAAGAGGAGGTTATATGTGCCATCCAGACATCCGAGGTGTACATAGTGTAAATAAACTTTTAAGTTGTACCACCTCTTTTCAATTAAAGGGATTTTTCATTAATTTGGGAAACCGGAAATATCCGACAAGTCCTTCTTGCACTCTACATCTCGTAGAAACTGTGTTACCAGTCTCCGGTCCACAAATCCTCAGAGACTCTGTCAGTCTGTCGATTTCAGAGTTACGAGAAAACAAATACCATTGTGTATGGTTATATTAGGTACCTATGCAATCAAATGTCCCGGTTAGACAAATTTAGTATAATGAATTATGGATGTAAAATATGCCTAGGACCAACAGACAATATGTCTATTATGAAAATGCATATTGAAGAATGTTAGTTCTTGAATATGTGTTCCAACTGTAAACCTTAAATTTCCCTTTTGCGTGTATTTGCTTGTAGAACAGCGTGCTATCGTTTTGCCAAAATGTCTGTAATTCTCGAATATCGAGCCGCAAATAGTCTCAATATATTGTGTTCGACTTCCTGATGAAGAATACCGGCCAAACTTGAGTATGTCCGACCGGATGGTCGTATACTCTTTATCATTCAAAGAAGATCAGCTAGAATTTTCATATTTTCACAATAGGTTAGTTGTCCTAATATCATTTTAGTGCGTCAAATCCGTTCAATTGTTCAGGAGTTATGAGCATATGAAATTTGATTTTCCCATTAACTCCTCAAAGCAATCGGATCGAGTTCTTAATTGAAAAATAATTGCATTAGGTTTAAACAAATAGCCCTGCAAAACTTGACACGCTAGAAAATATTTGAAAAATATTTATTTTATTATGAAAAAAGCCCCAAATTGACGGTAAAATAATGTATGTTGTCAAAATTCACAAATCAAATTCGTGTTCAGTCAAAGTTTAATTTAATCCACGTAAAATCATTTCGAGGTTTCAGAAGATGATTCGATTCCGAATAATCATCGCTCTTGTGTAATTTGGATATGAATATATCGGGTGTCCCAATGGTGGGCGGCCTATTGAATTATCAGGGAAACTATTATTGCAAAATATTCCAAATTTTGTAGATCGATAAAAAGTTGTCCAAGGTACATTTTTGATATACTTTCAAATGTCCAGTGGTGCCAGGTGTATGGAAATTTGGCAACAGCTTAGTTATTTTAAATCGAATTATTTTTTTTGAGATCCTCCATAAGAAATCGAATTGATTAAACTGTCTTTGAGTTATAAATTATTTTAAAAAATTTTGAATTGAAATTTAATCAAGCTATATTTCGTTCTATATTCGAGATTTCAGTTCCAAATTTGCCATGAC
The DNA here is from genome assembly GCA_030674115.1 of Micraspis discolor. NCBI lineage: Eukaryota > Metazoa > Arthropoda > Insecta > Coleoptera > Coccinellidae > Micraspis > Micraspis discolor. Next base: position 632,402 of record JARTUT010000020.1, read on the forward strand.
TTTAGAAAATAGTTTGGATCTGCCCCCCATTTCCGAATCATTTCGGACACTATTCAATTTTTTTTTCTACAATAAGAGTAAATTGAGAAAATTAAATACATTTGGGCAGAACAATAGAGAAGAATCTGAATTTGAACAAATTATTGGAACAACTATAAAACTTTTCTCATTAACTATCACATGCAAAAAATATTGGAAGTTAATAAAATTTATAATATAATTTTTATTTTTTAATATTGACGACATTCGTTTTATTTTTCAGGTGAGCATCTTTAGGGACATTTCCATGTGTGGTAAGCTCTTCATTTCTTAAATTATACGGCTGTCACTATTTCTAAATTTAGGATCTTGGTAATAAATTACCGAAAATATCGTTTTTGATTTTCAGAATATTCCTCATGAAAATAGATAGACTAGGAAGATAGAATGGAACTAGATTTTAAAGCATTTCCTTCTACTCGGAATCAAATATCTCCAAAATCGTCGCTTTGAAATCATTAATCATATTTTAATGCGTGGTTAATCATTCTTTTCTCAGCTTTTTTTTTTTAATGAGGCAATAGAAAGAAGCCATTGTGGACCAAGTCACGACTGTAGACCGTAGCCCAGTCCTTTTAGGGGTTTCACATCGGAATGAAAGATAATAAGCTATAAATTGGTATAAACCTTTGTTTTGTCGTTCTAAATGTTGTCTCAAAAGCCACAAATGATACCGTGTTACATTTTGTAGCGACTTTTCCTCTATATTTATCAATGTCTGTGAACCACTCCAGTAACAGCCGCAGTACTGCGTGTGACAGTTTCGGGATGTCGTTTGAGAAAAGCCTTCATCCAACCTTCTCCCGGTTTGTTATCTGTGAATGGATTCGGTCGTGGGTGTTCCTTCAAAAATTCCTGTCACCCTTTTTCCTAGGAAAGCCTTTTTGGGCGAGCTCAGTGATCCATTTTACTATCCGTTCTTCTTCGTTCAAAACTGGAGATGGTCCCAAAAACTTTTACTTTCTGGATTTTTAATTTGAATTGTAGAGTAGCTCGAGGAATTCCGTATTTCTTTGCTATGCTTCGAATGGAGCCATTCTGAAATTCGCACAAAGCTTTTAACGGACTAAAAGTTGGTGCTTTTGGCATGATGTCTGTAATTGAAAACCCTTTTGTTTGTTACCTACTTTTCCAAATCAAAAATATCTGCGCATAGTAATTGGCCACTTTTTAAGATAGTTATTGGCATACGGCTAATAACTGTATGAGACTATGGTAAAAATAATGCGGTCAGTACAGTCTCTATGGAACGAAAATAAATGAAAATTCAAAATTAAGAGAAGTACAGTGGCCCTGGCCAATAACTGTAAATTATTCAATTACGATACCAGTTATTTACCACCTGTCTAAATAACATTCTCTTTGAAAATTATGCCATAAAAATTAACTCAAACAATGTGCCAAACATTGAACTTACACAAGAAACAGAAGGAAGGGCCAAAATTCCGACTGCAGCAGAATGAACGCAGAAAACGTAATTATTGGAGCTTAACGAATTTTTAAGGTTGAGGAATGTTCCTTATTTTTTGGTGGGGCTGCCATCTAGAGGGTGATAGCGCTATTCGCAAAATAGGAAACTGTAAGCAAATTTGGTCTGAGGCCAAGCGTAGTAGGTTGTCAAATAATCTCAATATTGCGGTTTATGTTTAAACTGGCTAACTACTGTACCGTTTACCCAATGAAGAAATGAATTTATAGAGACACCCAAGAATTTCTTAGAGTTTTCATTTTTGTCGTATTTCGAGAGGTTAAATATGCCCATTATTTCAACCTATGTGTGAGAACACGCATTATTGTTATGAAAAATGATTAGTGGTCTTAGGTTTATTGGCCTTACTTTTTCGACTATTTGTGACAAAAGAATGTTTGAGTATCACCTAGATCTGTAAGTGCAACTGTTGTAATATGCTTATTTATTATGAAGTAGCCACTATTTTGCTTCGGAGTGCCAAATCCATGATACGTCACCACTTATGGTGTAATAGGTGTAATTTGAAGCACAAAGATTGAGTTTCTCCAGAATGACCTCACTCAAAACTTTGCAATGGAAGTGTCCAGCTGCATCTGGCAACACTAGTATTGCCTGAACCCGAAATATAAATAGGATCTCTTGTGATCTACGACTGCCGCAACGAGAGAATCGACTTGGAAAAGTCGTGTAGTTGACCATCAAGGGATAACAGGTGATCGCAGTAACAATGGTGTGGAATTATGCCGCTAATCGATGGTTATCAAAGCCCGGAACAAGGTCGAAATATCGCAGAATGTAGGTCTTCCGTCGACTCGCATTCTATTGTGTTGCTACAACCGCAGCTTCCGTTCCTCTTCAAGTTTCGGTATCTTCCCAGCGCAACATGAATATCTTTATTATGAGGAATATCATTATGACATCTAATGGGTGTGCACAGTCGTCGATTCGATGTTATTGTTTTTTTCACCTCGAGGCCAACCAAAGAGTTTCCTTTTTATTATCCATGACAAACTGGTTCTTTGTTTACTTAGCCGTTTACGGAGTTAGAGGTCGAACGTTCTGAAATGTCGACCTGTAATGAGTTATTTACTTGATTTCAATTCATCACATCGCTTTAAACAAAAAAAACCATTATAATAAATTATTTAGATAGAGCAATTAAACTTACCTCATCAAGTTACAGACACTTCATTTCAAATCAAGTAAACGAATTTTTAATCGAAAATAACTATCCACCCTCATTAATAAACAAAATCAAACGGTAACGCGTTCATAAACTGGATGTCGTTTGAGAAAAGCCTTCATCCAACCTTCTCCCGGTTTGTTATCTGTGAATGGATTCGGTCGTGGGTGTTCCTTCAAAATTCCTGTCACCCTTTTTCCTAGGAAAGCCTTTTTGGGCGAGCTCAGTGATCCATTTTACTATCCGTTCTTCTTCGTTCAAAACTGGAGATGGTCCCAAAAACTTTACTTTCTGGATTTTTAATTTGAATTGTAGAGTAGCTCGAGGAATTCCGTATTTCTTTGCTATGCTTCGAATGGAGCCATTCTGAAATTCGCACAAAGCTTTTAACGGACTAAAAGTTGGTGCTTTTGGCATGATGTCTGTAATTGAAAACCCTTTTGTTTGTTACCTACTTTTCCAAATCAAAAATATCTGCGCATAGTAATTGGCCACTTTTAAGATAGTTATTGGCATACGGCTAATAACTGTATGAGACTATGGTAAAAATAATGCGGTCAGTACAGTCTCTATGGAACGAAAATAAATGAAAATTCTGGCCAACTACTCTACCGTTTACCCAATGAAGAAATGAATTTATAGACACTCAAGAATTTCGTGCTTCTTAGAGTTTTCATTTTTGTCGTATTTCGAGTGCTTAAATATGCCCATTATTTCAACCTATGTGTGAGAACACGCATTATTGTTATGAAAAATGATTAGTGGTCTTAGGTTTATTGGCCTTACTTTTTCGACTATTTGAGTGCCAAATCCATGATACGTCACCAGTTATGGTGTAATAGGTGAAATTTGAAGCACCCAGATTGAGTTTCTCCAGAATAACCTTACTCAAACTTTGTAATGGAAGTGTCCAGCTGCATCTGGCAACACTAGTATTGCCTGAACCCGAAATATAAATAGGATCTCTTGTGATCTACGACTGCCGCAACGAGAGAATCGACTTGGAAAAGTCGTGTAGTTGACCATCAAGGGATAACAGGTGATCGCATTAACAATGGTGTGGAATTATGCCGCTAATCGATGGTTATCAAAGCCCGGAACAAGGTCGAAATATCGCAGAATGTAGGTCTTCCGTCGACTCGCATTCTATTGTGTTGCTACAACCGGAGCTTCCGTTCCTCTTCAAGTTTCGGTATCTTCCCAGCGCCACATGAATATCTTTATTATAAGGAATATCATTATGACGTCCAATGGGTGTGCACTGTCGTCGATTCGGTGTTATTGTTTTTTTCACCTCGAGGCCAACCAAAGAGTTTCCCTTTTTTATTATCCATGACAAACTGGTTCTTTGTTTACTTAGCCGTTTACGGAGTTAGAGGTCGAACGTTCTGAAATGTCGACCTGTAATGAGTTATTTACTTGATTTCAATTCATCACACCACTTTAAACAAAAAAAAAAGCCATTATAATACACTATTTAGATAGAGCAATCAAACTTACCTCACGAAGTTATAGACCCTTCATTTTAAATCAAGTAAGCAAATTATTAATCGAAAATAACTATCCACCCTCATTAATAAACAAAATTAAAAGGTAACGCTTTCATAAATTTTACAACACACCAATCCAAAAAAAGAAAGGAACTGATTACATGTTCAGGGTTCTCGGCACAGGGACCGTAAATTTTTTTTGGGACGTTGGTATGGTCATTTGCTACTTTTTCAATTTTGGAACCTGGGTCCTTAGTATTACGGTTACGGAGGTATGATTTTTTTATTAGGTTTTTCTAAATTACCCAAAATGTACCCTTCGAAGCCCCATAACTTTTTTTGCGTGGGCTTTTACATGCATTTTTTTTATTTTGTTAAGTCTACATGAGTGTGTGTTAAAAAAAAAACTTATTTATTGTTACAGATAACACCACAAAATTAACACGTGGGCCTTTTATTAAAAAAAAATTATGAAAGTATGAAAACATCTCCACTCCTATTGAAATTTAAAAAAAAGTTACAGTTATTACAAACTTAGATTTATTTTAAATTGTTCTTTGGTTTATAACGTTGCTAACCATATGCTATTTACGTAAGTCAATAAAAAAATAATAAGACTGAAAAGGTCAGAAGATATCGGTAACCTCAATATATATACGAATTTTTATTTAAATCTAAATGAAATGTTAGGAAATATTGAGTATTGAAAATTTTTTTTTTTGGGAATTTTTTAAAATTTTCTAGCGTGATGATTTCTGCGAAATTTTGCAAGCTGTTTCGTTTCAGCCTCCTCAATAACATTCCAAGTATCAACTTGATCGGATGGATATTCTAGTAGTTATTGAGGAAACAACATTTCAGATGCTCATAACTACTGAACCATCCGACGGATTTGGCCCAATAACGAACTTGACCGAGATATTTGGACAATTAACCTATTCTGAAAATATGAGAATTCTAGCTGATTCCTTTTGGATGTTAGAGAGGATACGGCCGGACGGCCGGACAGACTCAACTTTCGCCACGAATTCTTCATCTGTGAGTCGAACCCAATCGATTGAGACCATTTTCGGCTCGATATTCCAAAATTACAGACATTCGGGCAAAATGATAGGCACTCTGTTCGGGTGAAGTCAGAAGAGTGAAGAAAGTCGCACCTAAATAAAAGTACGGATTTCGACACAACACAGCGAGCAAGGAAATTTTACCTGAATTATTATTACTATTGCTGTCCTTAGGTTGGATTGGGTTAGTCGCCGCTGACTTGACCCTACCGCCATTCGAGATTTAACTGTCTCTGCTGTTGGAAGTGTCTGTGCCGCGTTGTTCAGTTTTTAAATTTGTATTTTTCTGTTTTTGTTACTTTTATCGACTTTTTGCTACTGTTGTTTTAATTTTGGTTGTTGATATGCCTAATTTCACCAACCTGATATGGTGATGGCATATGGCAAGGCCGATGGTGTTGCTCGTGCAGCTCAAAGGATTTATCAAGCCAAATTTCCTAATTATATGGATCTCTGTTCAGTTTATTTTAAATATATATGTATCATGAAATATGACTTTGATCGTGTTAAGTGTGATTATCATATAATGTTTGTTTTATATTTAATTCAACTTGATAAAGGGCACAGCCCGAAACGTTGTTGACGAAAAAATGAGTATGATCTTTTGATCAGAAATATAGATTTCAATTGTTGAATCCCTAAATATCAAGTAAAGTATAGGAGTTAATAAATATTCCCATAATTTGCTCTCGCTAACATGCAGAATATAAATGCTGAACCTACTTTTAAGTGCATCTCCTTCCTATAAGTAATATAGTGTCTTCCATTCATCGCTCTTCATTTAACCGTTTCATAGAATACTGTTTCAACAATGATGAATACAATAATTAAGTAATTATTTCGATTGAGACCGAAAAATTGTTATCGTGTATGAGGCCTCAATACACATCGAGGTGTGTGGTTCCCTGAATTATACATTGTATTGTTTTGCTAATGATAATTATTTATGGGCAACCGATTCAGTGAATTCGAAAATAGTCACTTCGATTCTGCTTCTTTTTATTTAGGCGTACTTGTTGTTTGAAAAGTTCGCGGAATTAAAAAATGGAAACAACAATATAAAGTCCTATTGAAAAAATTTTCTCTTAGCCCAACATTCCTCTAAAATTTCTTGTTATGAAATCGAAACACTATTCAGATATAAGTGCTTTTGTGATTTTAATTTGTAACTCTACATGTTTCGAGCTAATTCAGCTCATCTTCAGGAGTATAAGAACCATACAAGTGAAATTGAAAAACAACAAAAGTTCATGGAGAAAACGCAAAAATTCTTTACAGTGAAAGACAAGGACAAAGTAAAGAAAAAACTAAGCAAAAAACGTCCAAAAAAGGGATATAAGCGACAAGATAGAGCAAAGTAATGAAAGCTTACAAAAATCAAAAAACTAACGAAAAATAATAAAAAAAAACCCGAATTCAAGGACTTCGAATCGATTTAATATAGATATATGCTTCCTGACATATTTGGCCAAAAGATATAGGGTGTTGAAATTTCATAAAAAAATTGCATTTTCACCTGTAATATTCAAACGATAATATCAATTGAAATGATCGAGGTAATTACTCGCAAGTGATTCATCAAGAGCGCCAAACCATCTGACCTCATGTCAGCGCTTTCTACATTTTTCATAATTAATATAGTTATTTTATTACCAGACCTCTTAGAAGTTTCAAATTATTGGCTGATGTTTACCTACTGAAAACAGTATTTCGCCTATGAAAAACACCTTTTATACAGGGTGTCTCAAGTTCGAGTGCCTATTAGACGTTTCTGGAAAAATAGACATATTTGAAATCTGAAAATTGGGATTATGATATTGTTCGAAGTTCTCTACAGAGCTAAAATATTTTCGAAGCCCAAAAACTTACGGTTATACAGGGAGTGTAAATAAATTCGACGAAAACATTTTTTTTCAAGTTTTCCATTCCTGGTATGATCGAGTATTCAATAGTGAATACATTTCTGTTAAAACCATTGTATTAAATCGAATAGTTTTCAAAACATCAAAAAAAAACTGGAATAAAAGTCAAATATGTTCAGTCAGTAATGTGTTCATTATTCTTATTTCAAATATCCTGAGCGTAAACCGTTTTTACAACATCGAAGAGGAAGGATGTGAAAAGGTCATGTATCTTTTGGATTTCAAAAATGTCATCACAGGGTGTTTCAAATTTTGTGTTGAAAATTGTGATCTTAAATTGGCCATAACTTCTGTTTTTCAAATTAAAACCCTATTTTTTTATTATAATTGTGTTGGATTCTGCGGTCAAAAATAATGATAGTTTTCTCACATGATTATGCTCCTAAATTCAATAATTTCTGAGTTATTTGAGATTTTCTGGATTTATGATATACGTAGAGTCAAATTGATTGCCTTTACAAAAATTCAATGAATATTCGAAACCATGGGAACACTCTCTACCCATAGAAGATAAATTATCTGTTAATAACTCACAAGTGTCAGGTGTTATTGTTATTCCTTATCTTCATTTCTCGATTTAACAAAATGAACCGTTATTCTAATTACGAAATTCTGGATCTATTTTTATATACATGGTGAATGTGACAGAATTATTAGTAGAACCGGACGGGCCTTCAACAAGAAGTATCCCCATTTACCTTCCATGACGGAGAAGATCTTTAGAAAATATGTTTCAAACTTTCAGAGTTTTGGATGTGTAAGAGCCCCTAAAGAATACAAAAGAAGGGTAGTTGATGATGAGGAAAATGAAATTAGTGTTTTGACTTATTTCGAAGCGAATGAAAATGCATCTATTCGAAGTGCAGCTCGTGAAATCGATTTAGACAGAAATTCAGTTCACCGAATTTTGAAAAAACACAACATGCATGACTACAAATATGAGAAAGTTCATGCATTAGAACCAGGTGACTAAATAAAAAGGTTTCAAGACGTATTCTAAAGTGTGTGGAACAAAATGGTTACCGTATTGAAACTCTTACCTGATCATTTATTTTGTGCATTTGTGTTTTGAAACGTATTTTTATTTTTATTGTCATAATTTATTTATAATCATAATTCGGTGTACTGAAGTAGCGAATCTATTTAATGTGTTTCCTATTGAAGAGATGAATTCTCATACGCTTCGAAATACGTTGAAATACTAATTTCATCAACTGCCCTTTTTTTGTATTCTTTAGGGGCTCTTACATTCCAAAATTTGGAAAGTATGAAACATCTTTTCATAAATTGTAAAAAAAAAATGGGGATACTTCTCATTGGATACTCAACATTTTGTGTCATCCACCATGGATTTGAAATAAACAATATCATTAAGTGCATTTGAATGTGTATTGCGTATACAATTGAAAAAATACAATACATATAACTAAGAAATAAATCCAAAATATCATTATTAGAATAATTCATTCATTCATTTTGTGAATTATAAATGGGAGATTTATCTTCTATGCTCATAGAATATCCTTATGAATCAGATACAAAGAATTTAACTTTACGTACTACATAAATCCAGAAAATCTCAAATAACTCAGAAATTATTGAATTTAGGAGCATAATCATGTGAGAAAACTATCATTATTTTTGACCGCAGAATCCAACACAATTATGAAAAAATAGGGATCTTATTTGAAAAACAGAAGTTATGGCCAATTTAAGATCACAATTTTCAACACAAAATTTGAAACACCCTGTGATGATATTTTTGAAATCCAAAAGATGCATGACCTTTTCACATCCTTCCTCTTCGATGTTGTAAAAACGGTCTACGCTCAAGATTTTTAAAATAAGAGTATTGAACATATTTGACTTTTTTTCCAGTTTATTTTGATAATTTGAAAACTATTCGATTTAATACAATGGTTTTAACAGAAATGTATTCACTATTGAATACTCGATCATACCAGGAATGGAAAACTTGAAAAAAAATGTTTTCGTCGAATTTATTTTCACTCCCTGTATAACCGGAAGTTTTTGGGCTTCGAAAATATTTTGGCTCTGTATAGAACTTCGAACAATATCATTATCCCAATTTTCAGATTTCAAATATGTCTAGTTCTCCAGAAACGTCCAATAGGTAGTTGAACTTGAGACACCCTGTATAGATGTTTGTTTTTACTCTTCATAACCTATTATGAACGAAAAAGTGGATCAATCGATTGTCCAATATGATAAACTGAGAAACGCTCCACCTCTAAATTAGGGATCAAAGCAGTTAAGAATACCCACGTATTAGGTGAAATTTAAACCAATAAGGAACGTTTATTGCAATAACTGTTGTTGTCTCCGATGCTAAATAAGACGTAATATCATTTGAACTCCATTTTCTGATGACCCAGTGCCGTTTCCTTATTAGCTGCTTCTCATCGAGCTTCCTGGCGTCTACTTCATTGACGTAAATCAGATGGGGCGTTGATATACTCATTTAATATCCTCTTACGTTCTCTCACTACCTGTTCGTATGGTGCAATTTTGACGCTTGTTCAATCTTTTAATGCTATAGCGTGAGCAATATTTTTTCTTAGTCCATTTTTAGCTAACACAAACAAACTGGGAGGTTTACCTACTCGAGAGCATGCCACATATAATTGTTCGTGTGAAAAACATGGTGTTCTCAAATCTAACCCACAAATACACATCGTTTGACCTTGGGATTCGTAGATTGTCATGTGTAATCGGAAACTGAATACGTTTGAATTGAATTGGCACATCTGTAGGTATAATAGGAATCCGTGGTATTGATATATTTTCGATATAAATAAATTATATATTAATTATATATATAATAATTATCAACTGTTGTCCCGAATGACAACAGTTGATAATTTTATGCTGTCTAGGAAAATGTTACAATCGAGCACAAGCAGAGGTCGCTTGGATTTTCTTTTGGAGCTGTCGATTCGTGACGCTCGTTCGCTGGCAATTATCGCCATATGGTACTGTCCAGTAACGGAAATCGAATACGCAGTAACGGATTACTGTTTACTTTTCGAACCGTGTTTTCCATCGAGAGCGATATGTGTGATTGTTAATGACTTCTTTTACAGTTTTCTGAGGCCAGATGTCATATTAATCGTTGTATAAAAATAAAGTATATCAAGGTGATTGCGTTCGTTCCGTTTTCTGATAACAGTGGTTTTAGGAATGATGATCTATTCATCCTTGCTCCTAATTTGCGATGAACATCTCTATTGGTGTATCAACTCATTATAATATATTGGGAGGTTGAGGAAAACACATCTATTGGCTATCGATTTCGTTTTAACAATATCTTTATATTTTAGCTGGTACAAATACAAAATTAATTCTGCGGTAGTATAAACATGCAATAAAAATTGGTAATATATGACTCTCAATTCATTCTTTATGTAATAAAGAATTTCTTCAAAGTTTTCCCACAGATTTTGTACATACATTGTGTTTGCTCAAGATAATTTCGTAAGTTAATGCTTAAAGCAATCTTGGGCACATTAACAAATTTTAATTTAGCAACACCCTATTGGTCCATCTACAGAACAAAATTAAATAAATATTTTGTTGTTAATGGCTTGGACATTGATGAAAATACAGCGAAAAAAAGATCGATCCTGTTGAATGTGCTTGATGAAGAAACATACGAGCTTATGTACTGTTCATGTATCCCAAACAAACCCGAATAAAGATCATTCGATATTTTGATTGGTATTTGTGATAAACAAGAAATTCCATTAGCTGAAAGTTTTCATCAAGCGTGGAACAGACAAGGGGAATCACCGAAGAAATGGGCAGCACATAAACGCGGATTGGCAGTTCGATGCAAATTTAGTAACGAACTTTCACTTAGGAGGATTGCAGCTGAATAACTCAGATTCACAATGTACTAGGGTATCTAACTGACCCAACTGGAAAAAATGTATAACAGAGAGATGATATCAAACTACGAAGAACTTTTAGAGTTTTACTGGTGAAAAGTAAAACTTACTGGTAAAGTGGAACTGACCAGAGTGGTGGTCAAACTAGAACTTAACTGAGAGAGGGTTCTTGAATAATTGAGAAACATCGGAGTTGTACCTGCAGAGCTTAAGGATTCCCAAAATTTCGTCCGATAGAAAGCATTCTTGGAAGTAACGGCCGCGGCCCTAAATCCCAAGAACTGTCTTTTGTTGTGAGAATATCGCAACACTCACTGCTTTGGTAGATGTAGATATTAATTTTGGAGTTCCTCATTTGATTTCATTAATAATAACGATTTTCGAAAATATTTATTCCTATATAACTTGACGTGAGGCAGTTGAAGAGAGAGTGACCGTCACGAGTTCAAGGGCTTTCTGTCAATTTATAGTACCTTACACTTCGAAGCAAAATTGAAGTGATCAAGCTCATGTTGAACGAATTGAAAAGTGCTAATTATTACGAATGTGGTTTCCGTACAAGTTTCCGATTCATTTTCAGAATTTCTCCTAATGATACCTTCGAGAGGGAATCTCTTTTCTTGAGCTTCCTCCTCGCGATTTGCAAAGAGAATAAAATCATATTTAACCAGGTCGTTTGCCATGTAAACCACGTAGCGAACAGCAGTTACATCGGGTCAATATGTGGCCGGAATGCTTGCACAAAGATTGAGTTCATCGATTTGAATAAGTGATGATTACCATTCCATTATTATGATCGACTGTACCATCCCAAAATACGCTCGGATGGTCTTCGCGAACGCACCACCGCTCCAAACACGTCGTGCGTTGAATAGAGCAGCTGTATTAGAAAGACCTCAGACTATATAAGATAGATATAATAAACAATAAAAAATATGAAAAACCTAATACTGACTCTCACAAATTTTCTTCAATTTGCGTATTTATTTTCGATACAGATGTGGCAACGTGTGTCTTCTAAACATCATGTGACCTTCAAACTGTCAAACAGATAATGCGGCAGCGTTGTCTTGACTTACATCTGAATTTCTTTCCATCTGCGGTCTCTGACATAAAATAGCAGTTTTTCTTTTACTTCTTGCTAATATATTCGATAAGACAGTTTCAATTCAAAATATAAAATTTTATACAATGGTTCAAATGAAGATTGATGAAAAAGTTTTTATTCACAATTATAGGGGAATAGAGAAACCTACTATTTGCTCAGTTTGGCAACATGAAAATTTGTTATGACCTGAGTGGACCAGTTCAATACGTCACAATCGACCAGCTCTAAGTTTCAGATGCGACACTTTTCAATGTAAATGAAGGGGTCTATTCTTATATAGACTAAGACAATAACTAACATATTTAGACCACTCAAAATATTGATTTATGTACACTGAAAATTCATATTCACAAATGAATGCGTGTCTACCACACACTTCGAACAACTCTGTCCCCGTCTACAGACGCCTGGTTTTATGTCGTGATATTCATTCTAGATCTACCGAGAGACTTGTTCATATTCGAGTCCAGATGGTTCCAGAATCCTCCATGCGGCACCCTTTCTCTTTTTTGTGACAGTTATGGTCTTCATTACGGCCAGGTTGCAATGATACGGACGACGACATCATTTGTGATTAATTTATGACTGATCTAATTCTTTTTTGGAACATAGACCGTTGCGTAGAAGGGCCGCACTCTGTATCTGTTACAATATATTCTCCTCAACGAACTTATACTATTCTGTCTTTTCGTCTCAAGAAATCAATTCCCCAAAATCCCTCTTCTGGGATCTCCGAGCCGTATAGATCTTAACCGACCCAATTCGGAAGCTCGTTTTCTGATCCCGCCGCGCATTCAGTGTCACATTTCCGCGAGATCGAAATTCGGCCGACCTATATAACACGCAAACAGTGCTTATTCTGGCACATCTGAAGCGGTTCGTAAATAAAACGGCGCTACAGTAGAGCGGTGTCAATAAACCCTCGCCGAATTTCAATCGCGCGAACCAGAAACGACTTTATTTTTGACTCGGATTAAAAAGGTTACGATGAAATTAAATAGCATTGCATGCATCGCCGGAAGTATTCCATTTTTACCGATTTGTGTTGTATAGGGTGTCCCTATTTTACTCCTTCGATTATGATGGAGTTCGTTATGTTCCACTTATACTTTCTTTTTTGAGAATATTCGATCTGGCTGATACAATTGCAAGATACCGACACAATACTTTTATCCCATTGATTATACTAAAAAAATTATGTATTCAACTTTTTTCTGGTATTTTCTTGGGTTCAAAGCTTTTTTATAATGAGAAAGAATGAATTGTTTCATTTATACATTATTGATGAATTTCTCTATAAGTGTGTTCATCTAAATATCTCAAGAGTATTTAAATAAAAAAACACTATAAAATAGTTATTTTATTGGCAATCGAAAAGCTGCTTCAAAAATTCAATTACGATATCAAATTTTTCTATTTATTTCGAACAAATAACTCCTCAAGTCAAAGGTTATGTTTTCTGTCCTAGAATATAGTATAAAATGTCAGATATCTCTGGAACGGATAAAACATGTATAAAAATTTAAAATGAAATATTGCATATTAAAGAACTGATCGAATATTATAGCAAACAGTATTGATTAATTTTTAAAATTGATTCTGAAACTTCGTTTTTGAATGTGGTAGTTCAAAATTCTCCACAGATAAGTCAAGTTCTCTTGTTCTATTATGAAACGGTAACTTGATTTAAGATACGATTTATATGAATTTCAAAAAATGAAAGTTTAAAATAACATTTTAAAATACACAAAGTAAATGCTATGCTATCGAATCAAACTGAAAAACATTTACCTTTCTTCAATGCAGTATATGAAAATTTCAATCCAAGGAATGAATACGTTAATTCTTTAAAATTGTCTACTGAAACGTTGATGAGAATAATATTGAAAATAGATGGTGGAAATAGCCCGAATAATCTTCATATGGTGTTTAGATTTCGCATATCTCACCGTGAAGAATCCTCCCTTAGTGCCGCCCCTGTGCCTGGGAAGCCCCTCGGTATTTTTACCTACAGGGTATTTGGTTCCCACCCTACCGTCTACCTGCCTTTGATGAATCCAGTCTGTTTGCACCGTTTTGACCAATTGATTTCGACATTGGAAACGGAAATATTCCCTGGAGGATCAGGCCAGCCGAAAAGGTAATCAGTTATCTTGTGGACACTCGGTTGACTTGTCTCCCTTCATTCTCTTGTTTTAGTGGTCAACTCTTTGTATAGTTGGCGAATGCGTGGGGATAACAATAAAATTAGAAGGTAGGCATAGATAATATTTGTGATTCAAATTGTGTTTCTTGAAATGCTCAAAACTTATTCTTTCTTCGGTGATACTAGTGAATTAAATGAGTGATGAATGAAGTTGGAAATCGGTCCACACGTGGTGATTTCAAGGTCACACAAAAGTCATACAGGATGGGTCAAAATTTGTGTGCTGATCTTCTAACGATTTCATATCTCATATAGCTACCCTTTTCTCAATTTCCTCGTGTTCAATCTATGCAAGGAATAATATTGTTTGTATCATAATTCATCACAGTTGTGAAAACATTACAGCATTGTTTCTTGTTATATTTTTCGTTAAAATTCGTTGTAAACGTCAATGCTCATGCGTTAAGAAACTCGCTCCTTGGTGATTTGTTTTTTAATTTGATTTAGAGTACACTCTTAACGAAGTATTATTTAATTTCTAAGTTTTTTCCGAATCACCAGCTTTAGGTAAAAACTTCCCAGTTCCTACGTTTAAAATTTTTATTAGACTAATTTGGTTTTTCCATATCGCATATAACTACTCAGTTACGTAAATTAAAAATTCCATGTTTTCAGGCTTCATTTTCAAGGGTAATACCACTAGAGGTGAGAATTTTTTGAGACACTCTTGTTTTTTGGGAATTATGCGTTTAAATTTCAACGAGCCGAAGGCGAGTGGTATTTCGGGATCACTTTGTTGAGTGATATTTGTATAATTTTCAAAAAACGACAGAGTATTCTCAAAAAAAAATTCGAATCTCGTGTGGTATTTGGAAAGATCATTCAACAATATTAATCAAAAGAAATAAAAAATAGTTTTTATTCAAAAATAGCCAGATAGAAGCATAACAACAAATTATTCATCTTTATTCTCAAAATAATAATTATTGATAGTACAATTATTATACACATTACGAGCATTATTTTCGAATGATGAAGTAGATACTGATGTTGTTTCTTGAAGGACATTTTTTTCATTCCTCATGGCTCTGATTATATTTTTGTGATGTTGTTGGTCCAGTTGGAGATACGGTTTCACTGACGCTGCAGAAGAATGGCCTGTTATCTTTATCAGCTGTTCCTCGCCAATCCCTGCTTTGGCTAATTGGCTGACAGCAGTAGATCGATGCGAGTGGTTGGTTATCTTCGACTTGGTTGTGTTGATGCCAATGAGTTCTATCGATTCTTTTCTCCATTTAGCTATCGTATTGGGACCGACTGGGGAGTTGTTGAACCATGAACCATATCTCCAATTCTTATGTGGAGTAAGGAATAGTCTTTCAGTGGTTATGTTTGCAGTTCTTTTGGATACAAGTAGCTTATATAACCTCACCGGGCAAATATTGGGAGTCAGCCATTTGGTTTCCGCCGTTTTGAAAGCCACGTCTGTGAATGGGTCGAACCTAACGCCCTATTCGGAATAGAATTTTTCCTGCAGCTGTTTGGCAGTATTATTCCACAAGGTTTTTACGACACTTTCCTTGTAGTCTGATCCATCTCTTTTCTTCATATTGAAAGCCCAGTCTAGCATAATATTATTGAGCTCTGACAAACTTGTTTTATCATTTACAAGGTATTCCCGGGCAGCACAGAATTTTTCAAATTGTTTCCAAATGTAGGATCTAGACTTCACTGTATTAAGCGGCACACTTTTCTTCACACTTTCCTCAATTGAAGTAATATTACAATTCCCAAAACGTTTCATTTTTATCTACTTTATGGTAAAATACGAAAATAAACTGACAGAACTGCCAAATGTGCTGTTGAAGTTATCGCTAACAACTGCTTGTTTATCGTAGCCATGACGACCGCTACTTCCACCAACGGCCAAAACTATCCGGACGTATTAATATTCCTATGCAAATTAGGCATTTGATAAAAACAAATTTCTAAAAGTGAAAACACTGTGAGGTTGAGTGTTTTCAGATACAGTTTGTTTCTATTGGTCCGTTTTCAAAAATTGAGCGATTTCATTGGACGATGTAGTATAGTGTTGAATGATCAACTGAATACGTACCCTCGGCACTGACAGGTACGCGCGTAGTACTGGAAGCAGCAAAGGCGAGTATTTCGACTCGCGCGTTTTATGCGCGTAATGTGAGTAATTAAATCCAAGAATAGCATTGCGCAATTAATGGCTATTGTCGATTCAACTCATAACTCATTTGGCCCATTATTGCACCAAATGTGCTGGGGTTAAAATAATAATAAGTTAATTGAGTTGAAATCGCTTTGTCAACCTGTCCACCTGCGAGCACCTTCCTCTCATTTAACTCAAATGAACCTTTCGGTCTGTCGAGACAACAAAATAAAAAAAATGTTTCATGTTGAATTCACATGTTTGGGTTGAAAATTTCTACTTAGAAGGAATACGAAGTGAATATGAATCATAGGTTCGGATGAAAGAACTGCGCTATTGCGCGCACTGAAACGATTTAGCACAATTGCGGGCGCAGAGCACATTTTTAGCCTGCATTCTGTATCTCACTGCATATAGAACCTCGGTGATTTAGTACAGATAGCTACTATCCACACAGACACTCTTCCCTTTTTCGATCCGTTTTCCTCAATTTTATCGGCGCGATGATCGCTCGCGAGATGTCATTGTTCGCCTCGGCGGGTTGACGTCGGCAACGGTTGAACGTTCGATGCAATGAGCACGGTTGCAACGGGCCGTGGAAACAGTTGTTTTTTATGCGACAACGCAGATAACTCGCGGGTCACAGCCTCACGGAAAAGGTAGCCCAGCTACAGGAAAAACGGGACGAGAACGGACTTCCAAGAATGGCGCGCAAACAATCCGAGTTCAAACTGGTTCAGAAAACGTTTGAACGATCACGGGGAGTCATATCGTTTATTTCCGAGTTCAGGGACACAATGGCCACTATTAGGTATATACAGGGTGTCCCGAAAACAATGGATAAGCCTGTAACTATAGATAGACCATGTCGTGGTCTAACTTATTCCAAATTTTGAATTCAATGAAAATTCCACGGTTTCCGAGATATTTATGGTTTCGTATTTTCATAAAATTTCCAAGTGCGATTAATTTTTCTAGTGGTATTTCTACAAATGAAGAGGTATATCGATATGGTTTTTTTTAATTTCACATGAGATAGTTCAGCTATCGGAAACAAAGACTTAAATTTATCAAACTAGTGTAAAAAGTTAGAAACTCGTGAATCACAAAGAAAAATTGAAAACTAAATGAAATTTCCTGCAAGTTTGATGAGCTACAGTTTAATAAAATGTAGGACGCCCCTGGTAGTCATCATTTTTGAAACTTGCTCAGTTATTGCAGATTTTAAAAAGGTATCATAAGCCTAGGCATTCTGTAGGTTTTCATTCTCGTAACTACTTGATTACCAAATAGTCGAAAAATTTCGAAAAACTGTTTTTGTTGTAATCGTTATTGTGTCTGATTTAACCTGGTTACCAAAGTTTCCAGAACCCAAAAAATAAATACAGGCTCTTTTAGTTACCTTCTTCAAACAAATGTCACATTTTGTTTATAACGTCGACAAGAGAAAAATGAATTATTTCCGTAGGCTTTCATAAATTCATCGGTTAACTAATTGCTATTGGCGATAAATATGCCTAACTTGAAAATAAATTCTCATATGTCCTAAAATTGATGTTTTTCGTAGAACCAACACAGCTAGTTTTTCCCTCTCGACCCAATTCCTACTTTCATAATCAAATTTTCATTAGAAAGCGGCTTGCTTTGCGGACCTCTGTTATATCTCGTTACCACATCGGAACACAAAGATAAGAAAAAGCGCATTTTTAATTGTGTTTTTATTGGTCTTTGTGTTCGTGAATTACAACATGCAGGTCGAGAGAACCAAACCGCTTGTTTTATTTTAATGGATGTAACAACGGCGTGTCCTCTTTTTTTTACGTAAGAATGGAAGTACATTAGGAAACAATGGAGTGTGGCGAAAAGCTATCTAGGAAGCCTATTATGCGGATATGTCTTCGCCGTTTCCCTTTGCTTTTCGCCAAGGGAACGTCTGACGGTTTCTACAAGTCTTCTGGTTTTTTTGCATGTATCGTTGATTGATACAGAGGAAAAACGTAGAGTAAAAAAGCACTGACTTGTGGTTAGGAGCTTTAGTGCGCCCGGACTCTGGAATAGTGTGATACAAGAATCAACAAACCACTCACAGTTTTGTTTGATGCTCAAACTCACCTACAAAAACAAGGCCTATGTCTCCATCGAAAATCGTACAGAAATTGATATCTTCCTTCCTTTATACTTTTGTCCTTTGAACACTTTAATCAATATTAATTATTACAACACATAAATCTAACCTTTCGATAATAAAATTAATTGATTTATTGAATTAATAGTTATTTATGTACCTAGTGCGTTATATGGATCCTAACGCCCGGAGGGAAACATTCGGCCCGAGGGATGAATGTTGCTCAATGGGCGTTAGGATCTAATAACGCTCGTGGTGCATACAAGATTTTATTTTTCACGAATATATCATTTAATTACAATAAAATTCGATTGCTCCTATGACTTTAATATTTTGAAGTTCGTTATTGCTGTCATTATTTTATTAAGTTACTGTTTTCGTTGTGAAGATCCAAAGAAATAACAGAAATGAATAGCAATTTGCCAAATAATATAATTGAAAATGCAGCCAAAGCTGCAAATAATTTATTACCAGAAAAATCCAGACTCGTCTACGACAAGGATTATGAAACATTCCATCAATGGAAGTTGAAAAATGAAATAATTGCTATAGATGAAACAGTGTTATTGGCGTACTTTCAAGAATTGGTATGCTATTTTATTTTTCATTTTGTTCATGTGTGGGTAATTTTTTTTATTTCAGTCTGAAAAATTTTGTCCTGCGTCATTGTGAACGAAATATTCTATTTTGAAATCTACACTAACTGTCAATGAAAATATCAATATTTCACAATTCTCCCGGCTAGTAGCGTTTTTAAAAATGAAATCTAAAGGATATATTGCGAAGAAATCCCAAGTTTTGACAGCAGAACAAGTTCATACATTCATCAATGAAGCTCCTGATGAAATTCATCTTCTTCATAAAGTAGTTCTAATAATGGGTGTTTTTGGAGGACTAAGGAGAGATGAATTAGTGAAAATGTCTATCAAAGATATAGAAGATAAGGGTAGCTGTTTACTTGTTAAAATACCCGAAACGTCAAAAGGATTTAGCATTGTAGAGGAAGAAAAAAATAGGAGCTTTGGAGCTGGTCAGAAAATATATATCCTTGAGACCCAGTGGAGTGAAGAATCCTAGATTTTCCTCACGTTCCGAAATGGTCGGTGCACCATCCAACCTGTTGCCAAAATAACAAAGGAAGTGTGTCTTCGATGATTGCCAAGTACTTAAAATTGGATAATGCAAATGAATATACAGGACATTGTTTGAGACGGACTTCAGCAACTCTTTTAACTGAGACTGGTGCATCATATGAAACGTTAAAAATACACGGAAGATGGAAGAGTGCATCTGTGGCGGAAGGTTACATAGAGCAGAGCTTTTTTTCCAAAAACAAAATATCGACGATGATTGTGAATTCTCTAGTGGTTCTCTTGTGAACGAAAATAAATTGATAATAGACTATTAAATAGTCAACTTCCAACTTATTACTGTGAAATTCAGAATTTTATAGCATTTATGACATTAAAAGTTTAAAATAGAGAAATTACCACAAACCTGTTGCATCAGTCTCATTTCTAACAAGAGTTGGTAATGCATTAGGCGTCAGCCTTCTGGTACCAGGTAAGATGTATTTCTCATCAAAATGATAGTGGCTGAGTCTTTTCTTATTAAAGTCTTCCCGTGGAATGGCTTTCAGTTCTGGATTCTGCAGTATATCTAGCCACATATGAAATCTGACCAATTCTGTTTTAAAATTTGGGAAACGATGTCATCAGGGAGTGTTAATTTTGCAACCAGGTACTGCACATTTAGTAAGACCCATATTTGATGATTACCACTTATTGAAAATACTTTAACTCACGTCAAAAACTTTGCTCAACTAACAACAACACGAAAAGAATTATTATACCTGTGATGTTCTCTTGTATTAGTGATTCCCAATCACGTGACGGATGTTGATGTTGAACGAAAATAATTTCATTTCAAACATAAAAATTAAGTTTGTTTACTATAATAATTTACGACGATTACTATAAAAAATTATAATTTCTAGAGTTTTTCAACCAAACAATTTGAGATGGTAAAAACATGATAAACAGTTAAATATATGGTTATGAGATTGCAGTTTTCTTCAGAAATAGCGACTGACCTGACAAAAATTGATTGCGTTTGGTCGCTCGAACTAAAAGGGCCGTGTTATATTAAGTTGACGCTCTAGAGAGATACTTTGTCTATGCCTATAAACTCCAGTAAGACTCGATACACCTCTAGATTCGCTGCCAATGATAATATGCGGAACGATGCTTACACCTTTTTTATTGCATCTGCATGAAAATTTTCAATAAAGCAACGTCATAAAACTTTTTATTTTCTTCTGAAAAAACATTCATTAGCCCCTCTCATTTCTCAATTCGCCGCAAAATCGTCTAAAATCCGATTTTACTCTGTAATGCGTGTCTGATCGATTTCTTTTAGAGCTTTATCGGATTTCAGCCGGTCGCGAAACAACGCTTGAATAAAAAGTTCGTCTAGCGGGACAAAGAATTCGATTTTCTCCACCATCCTCGTCTGCTTTCACGGAGTTTTTATTCGGCAGTTTTATGGGCTTAATAAAAATTTCAACGTGCACAGTTTTATTTCCTTTGGGAGGGAATTTATCCAAAAATCGGTGGGAATATCATGAGGTTTTGTTTTTCGACTTATTACTTGTTTTGAATAAATAATTTGATAATTCATTTTAGTGAGATCATTTGCACTCTCTCCATTGTAAATATGTCATATAGAGAGTATTTAAGAATAACGTCATCAAAGGGACAAAGGATATTTCCAAAGGCATTTCAAGATTAACCAAAAGTATAATTCGTTATGGAGCATTGATTACAGCATTGTTTTCTTCCGGACGATCAATTGTCACATGTCTTCTGCAGGGTCTCAGCATTGGACCAAGTCTATTGACTGTGGTATACCTGTTGATGTGATATATCTGGACCTCCACGAGCCTTCGATCGTGTTGATTTACGCTGTTGCTGTTGATTGAACATTTTGGTGTGAGAGGAAGGGTTTTGGACTGCGTTCGTTCATTGTTGGTAGGTATTTCTCAGTAAGAGTTGGCGACTCATTATCTTCAAACTTCAAACCCGTTATCAGTGGAGTACGGTAGGGTTCTGTTTTGGGTCCGATCCTATTTTTGGCGTACGTATCAGATCTGCCTGGTTTATTCTCTTCCTACTCAACCCAATATGCTGATGACATCAAGCTCTTCAATGATGCTCGCTTGCCTAATATTCTTCAGTGTGACCTGAATCGGTTTAGCCAATGGTGCCATCAGTGGCGTGAACGTAGAAAAGTGTAGAGTATTTCACCTTGGGAGTCACAATCCGCGTAACCAGTATATGATCGAAAGCAAAGTAGATCAAGAAGGATCTGTCATGGTCAGCCCATGTGAGCAGTATAACCACCAAATGCCGGAAGATTTTGTACTTGAAACGGAAAGTTTTTCCTAGATGCTCGATCGAGACATTCCGGCAGCTTTACATCACCTATGTTCGACCAATTCTGGAATTTGCTGGCCCAGCATGGTTCCCTAGCCTGATCGCAGACCAACGACGTTTAGAGGGAGTGCAGCGTTCTGCAACGAGGATTCCGTTCGGGGTGGTTCGCCCTTCATATGAAGACAGACTAAAAATGTTTGAGCTGGACTTGTTTAGTGATTGTAGGATGCGTGGTTTCATTGGTGACAATTTGGGCAGTATTTTCGAATTAAATAGATATCATCTTCGTGGTCACCAATATAGACTTTACCATGTGTCAACGTAGGAATTAATGCTGGTTAAAAAAATAAAAGAAACATTATGAAACAATATATACGAGCAAGTACATCCCAAAAACAAAAATAAGGCAACTGCTTACCTTGTCGTTCTTTTCTTGATGTTTGAAGTTGTGTAGATGTGTATCACAGCACTGGATCGTAATTTCTGATTGTCGTAGTAAGTAATCACTAATGTGTCGATCGAGAGTACTCTCTAGTGCGGTCGTAAGAAAAATACTGACTTTTCATTTTACATATGTCCGAAAAACAGCAGCTGCAGATGTTCTCGCGGTGTAACTTGCAATCACCGCGAAATTCGAAAATCATTGACAGAAAACAAATAATTCTCAAATTAATTTGGCCCATTAAAACAAAAAAATACCTATTGATACTTTTGAATTGGGAAATTTAGATTCCCAAACACCATGAGGTATTCCGTGCTCGTGCGAGACAGTTTTTCCTGCCGAATTGCGTGTTTGTGAAATGGAACTCTCTTCCTGACAGTGTAGTTTGTGCCGGTAGTGTAAACTCTTTTAAAAGCAGATTGGACGCATTAACAATTGTGTGATATTTTTTCCTTGTGGCAATACTCTTTTCAATTGTTATTTCTGAAGCGACACTTAATTTTCAATTTTTGTTTGAGATTTTTAGGCAACAGCCTCTTTTCTGTATCTTTTCATAATAATAATAATAAAATACGGCCACTAGTATCAGTCTTGTGTGATCTAATAGGAAAAAGTTTCATACTACGAAGAATAAGTAAAGTTTCTAGAGGTGGAAACTGATCAAACACTTTTCGAATAGGCACCTTACATGAAGCTATCAGTTACGAATTGTGGTGCCGCTGGTCTACTAACACATTGACTTCCATCTACGTCAAATTAACAAACTTCTTAGTAATTTAATATCACGGGGTATGTCCAAATCCTCTAAAGGACCTCATTTTTCTACCGAGTGCCACTAATACATTTCCCTCTAGACTCCGATATTGTTTTGGTCGCCGTGATGCCACCGACGCACGTCCTTCCTGAACCGTTAGATCGATTCTAAAATAATACCCGGACGACAATCGGAATTCCGCTTAAAGTTTAGTCAGGTATCGTTAATTAAGTGAAGCGGTTTGCTTTGTGTACTACTATTCGATGCGCGACAGAGGTGAAGTATGTGGTACCCTTGTAAAGTGTTTCTGCAGCCCGTCAGCGGTCATAAGGAAAACTCTGGAGGATTTGAGGATATGCGCATTGTGAAAGGTGAATAATTAAAAAAATCTAAAGACATCCATATATCCTTATATCCAGAGCCTTAATAAAATGTGTCAAAAATTATATTGAATAATATGAAGAAGAACATACATATATCGGGTGTCCCAAGGAGAGTGGCCTATTAAATTATTATGGAAACTATTCATGCGAAAATTATTTATTTGTGTAATACTTTCAAATTTCCAGTGTTGCCAGACTTGCCACACTT
Organism: Micraspis discolor; assembly: GCA_030674115.1. NCBI lineage: Eukaryota > Metazoa > Arthropoda > Insecta > Coleoptera > Coccinellidae > Micraspis > Micraspis discolor. The sequence goes on from JARTUT010000020.1 coordinate 656,258, forward strand.
GGCAACAGCTCTGTCATTTCAAATGGGACACGCCGTATTTCAATTTTTTTCAATGATTCCTCATAAAAATACAAACCAATTTACCTCAACTTCCTTGTATCTATCTTCAACGGTTTTCAAGTTATAAATTATTTTTAGAAATTTTAGCTCAAATTTGAGAGTTACGAAAACCACTATATTTCTTTCAATATTTGAGATTTCAGTTCGAAATTTGACACGACGTTAGATAATAGTCTGATCTACCCTACTGCCTTCGAATCCAAGTGATCAGTTAAACAGGGTGACCAAAAAAAATTACCATTTGTCAAATCACAAAATTATAAAATTTTTCAAATTAGACACCCAGTATATCTGCGATTATTGAATTTCAGGTTGATTTAATATTCTTTAATATCTTTGTATGTACCTATATGAAATGTTATCAATCTATTCAGTTACAAAACAAGAATATTTATTGAATATAAAAGAGTCGCCTTTCGTAACCAAAAATGTTTGGGCTATGGTTCACTATACACAATTTCTCGCAAATGACGTCTATTATATATTTCTCTGAAGGATCACGTCGAATTACCAAACACCCGGTATGTCCAACGAGACACAAAAAATTGAACCGAATACCACTTGACCGACGTTAAGTACCATTTGACTCGACGAGTATAGATAACTTGACTCATCTATCCTTAAACATAACATCGATTACGATAAATCGCCAGTTTATGAACAATATTCCTGTAAGTGGACCTGATGATCTACGTTAATTGGCGAGAATGACCTCAAAACGCCTACTGGAACGAATTTTATTGCGTGTTTATTCCGTTTTGGTCCAAGGTCCTTCGTCACTTGAAAGAACACCTGATCGAGACTTTGTGTCGCAATAGGATTCCAGTTTTGTCGATTAATGTAGATTTCCCAATGGAACATCAATCTTTGGATATCATAATAAGGAATTAGAATTCGATGAAAGTTAATTGTTGATAATTGATATCGTGTGATCTGTGAATACTCACTCATCACCAATTTATTTTTCCTAAACCCAATCAATTTTTTTTAAACGTAATGTTGCGATATTCTCGCATCAAATGACAGTTCTTGGAATTTAGGGCCGCGGCCGTTACTTCCAAGAATGCCTTCTATTGGACGGACTTTGTGGAATCCCCAAGCTGTGCAGGTACTTTCGATACGTCCGATTTGTCGGTTCGGTTAATATTTTTTAGTACAAATCAGTGAAATCATAATTGCTCAATTCTTCTTAGTTTTGAAGAATATCTATCGAAAGGGTTTTTTATGTAAATAGCTCTGTTTCGTTATCAAATGGTCAATTGGACACTTTGCGTGTACTGAGAAAGAGATTCCAAATGATATGGCGACCTTTTCTTCGTTCTAGAAGGTATTTAAAGTACATAGCATATTCCTATCTGTACCTTCAACCTCGATGGGTATTTTACGAACAAAAAGGCTATAAGGGTCGGTCTATTTTTATTATAGTGGTTGCACGACGACAGAACCGGGTCAATCCGCCATGCGGGTGAAGTATAAATGTCGATTTTCCCTTTACATCAGTTTCCTCTGCACGTGCCTTGTCACGAAGGATCGATACTTTGAAAGGTTCGAAGGAAAAATCAACTGCGCTTGATGGATTTTATTAGGAGAGTTTCAGGTTGTAGCAGAATCTTTTCGCCCGTCTGTTCAAAAAGTTGTACAACCAATAGACTTATTGGTAACATATTGGTCAAATAGTCCCGGATCCGGGTAGAAAAACAACTTTGTTTTGCCTAAATTTATTATTATTCATCAATATAATCTCTTTTTTATTTCATTATTCCAACGTAATATAAAAGGCGATCCTCGTATATCTGTGCAGCGCTGCCCGTTCCATATTCCTGGCAATCTCTTCGAAATGGCAAGACGTAGTCGACATTGAAAATCCCGTCTCGGGAGTTCCTGTGTCTGAGTCTAAGAACCTTGAGCGGAAAATGAAATCTAAAGGTCAATCCATAAATTCGTGTCGAACTCTCTCGAAGCGATCGTATCCGGGCTAGAGTGAAGGGATCTCGCTTCGTTCGCGTTCCGTACGGCCATTTCTGGACCCGATCCAATTTATACGGACTGCAGATATGACGACACTGCCGACGCCTCCTGCAATAGCGCTGCTGATCAAGGTAGAAGGCTTTTTGTGCGTTCGTTCCTGGCGGAACAGCATAAATGTATCGAATATCGAGCCTAAAAAAGTTTCAATCGATTGGCTTTCTGATAAAGAATCCGTGGTCAAACTGGATTATGTCCGACCTTATATTCTTTATCGTCCAAAGGAGATGACCTAGAGTTCTCATATTTTTGGCGCTCTTGTTCACCCGAACAGAGTGCCTATCATTTTGCCCGAATGTCTGTAATTTTGGAATATCGAGCCGAAAATGGTCTCAATCGATTGGGTTCGACTCCCCGATGAAGAATTCGTGGCGAAAGTTGAGTCTGTCCGGCAGGCCGACCGTATCCTCTCTAGCATTCAAAAGAGATGAGCTAGAGTTTTCATATTTTCAGAATAGGTTAATTGTCCAAATATCTCGGTCAAGTTCGTTATTGGGCCAAATCCGTCGGATGGTTCAGTAGTTATGAGCATCTGAAATTTTGTTACCTCAATAACTACTAGAATATCCATCCGATCAAGTTGATACTTGAAATATTGTTGAGGAAGGCTGCAACAAAATGGCTCGTAGAAATCGTCACGCTAGAAAATTTGTAAAAAATCCCCAAAAAAAAATTTTAATCCTCACTATCTCATAAGATATTTTTCGGATTTCAATAAAAATTCGTGAATATATTGAGGTGATCGATATCTTACTTATCCTCAAATTTCATTGTCGTAGCTCTTTTCCATCTAAAGATATGATCATTTTTTTAATTTACTCAAGAGAAAGGAGAAATGACTTACGTCCCGATGATTTTCTTTGAACGATGGCCATCACAGATCGATATTCGATTGACAAATGCCAGGCTCATTAATCAGTGTCATTTAGCGTAATATTAATCAAAATTTTTCATAACGGGAAATCATAGAGATAAAATTCAATATCGGTGGCTGAAATAATATACGTTGTCAAAATTCAGAAATGCACTGTAAGTTTTTAGGATTAGGGAATTATAGCTTCGAACAAAACTTGGGGAAAATTATGAGTAGTTATTTTCAATTTGAGATATAGGTTTGTTCATTCATTAGTCGTTCATATTTGCATCACATTGTCTCATAGTACGAGAAAAGACTATTGTTTACGTGATCAGAGTGCTTATAGATTTGTTATGGTTTGAATATTTACTCTCGAATAGCTCAACAAGAGCGCCAAAGCAATCTGACCTCACGTCAGTGCTTTCTAAATTTTTTCATAAGTTAATTGTCCTAATATTTCGGTCAACTTCGTTATTGCGCCAAACCCGTCGAATAGTTTGACTGTTATGAGATTCTTGAATTTTTTTCCTCAACAACTCCTTAAATATCCATCCGATCAATTTTCAACAGCTCCCAAATGGTTGATAATAGACAAGCTAAAACATGAATGATGGAAAAAATTCCGGAAACGTTTTGTAGGTATTCTATTATTTATAAAATATTCGTCGGATCTCACAAAAAGGTCTGCGTATAGTGGAGGTTATGACCTTAGACTATATAAGAATAGACTCCTTAATTTACATTGAAAAGTGTCGCATCTGAAACTTAGAGCTGGTCGATTGTAACGTATTGAGCTGGTCCACTCAATTTACATGTTGCCAAACTGAGCAAATAGTAGGTTTCTCTATTCCCCTATAATTGTGAATAAAAACTTTTTCACCAATTTGCATTCAAAACATTTACAATTTTGTCAGTATATTTATTTCACTTGAATAACTCTTCGCTGCTCTGAAAGTATGTGATATTGTTACATATTTCGAGGATTTCTATAATTGTGGTAATTTTAAATTTAGTTCTTTCAGCCATTGTTTCATTTTCTCTATAGGGCTACAATTGAAAAAGTCAGGACCGAATTTTCACCAAGCTATGGATTATTCTAATAATCATATTTTACAACGGTCAAAGTCCAACTAATCTAACTAATATTATTAAAATTTGATGCTTGACTGAGAAAGTAAATTCATATTTCCTGTTACAGAACGCCTTGAAATGAGCTTTTTGCGTAAAAAAATTGAAATTTACAGATTCAGTGAGCATGGAATGGATTCTTGATGTCAAGCTAAGTAACGACGTTAATGGTGACTATTTGTTCTGCAACATATTTCGGTAATAAAAGAATATCCGTTTGAACGAAATAAAAACATCGTTATAACCGAACGGCATAATCTCAATTCATAGAAAAGAAAGATATACGGGATGTACAATTACCTTAAGTCCTTAATAATTTCGTAATTGTTAGTCAATGGTGATTTTGTCTAATACCGTTGAATAATCGAGAAAAAAAATGTTCGTTTCCAGAGAATTTTCTACAACATAGATACAAGGTAACCAGAAATACGATCGTCAAGCTTACAGAATATTCCTGACAAGGTTAAGGATATAACTCGTTGGTTCTGCTTCTCACGCGGAAATCGCCGGTTTGATCCTGGTCAGGGCGAAATGATCAATTCTAGCGATTTGTGGGTGACATTCAGTAGGACTCGGAGATCCGAACAAAATCACTGCTCAACAATTGATAGGGATCACTTACTTTTTCTAAATTTATTCCTGAAATATTCGCTCCAAGATTATAAATTTAATCAGATATCAGAGTATTTTCAGTTGATAATATGGTTCACTTGAGAAAAGAATGAAAAAATGGAAAGTTGGAGAGAAAAAAAAACTTTATTAGGAACACTCAAAATTCTGTGTTTGAATAACATATAAGTTTTATGATGAAACCACAAGAAGGCTGAAGTTTCGGTTAAGCTAGTACCTAGTTGGTCCCCCACGAGCTCGTCTCAAGCATTCTACTCTACGAGGCATACTTACAATCAAACGATTTATAAAATTTTGGGGCAAATTCGTCCAAATATCCCGTAAAGCGTTAAAAAGGTCCTCCAGGTTATTGATCAATTGTTCTAAGGTTGACAATTGTCTAGACATCTCAGACCAGACATGTTCGATGCAATCCATGTCTGGAGAGCGAGCTGGCCAGTTCATCCTATCAATAGCATGAGTTTCTACCGCTTCATTAACCAGACGACTACTGTGTGGACGAGCATTATCGTCAATTAAAATGAAATTCTCCCGAAGGTAGCCGCAAAAGGAACAATTATGGGTTCAATAATCATCTCGTGATATCTCTGGCTGGTCATTGTGGTGTTCTGCAGAACAACCAACTCTGTGCGTTGGTTCAAACAAATGCCTCCCTATACACATATAGAACCTCCGCCAAAAGCTGTTGTTGGTACCATAAACTGTTCTGCATACCTTCGACCTCTTTTCTCCAAGCAAGAATACGTCCATCGGAGTTGACCAAACGAAATCTAGACTCATCCGTAAATAAACATCGGCTCTAATCTTCAACTGTCCAATTGCGGTGCTCCTCAGCCCATTGCCGTCGATGAACCCTATTCAAACGGGGATGTTGTACCCTCCTACGTGCTCTCAAACCACGAACATGTAGTCTTACAGTCTGGTTCGAAATTAGAACTCCTGTTGCAACTCTCAGTGATCTATTGAGCCGCGACGCCGGGTAAGTGGGATTTCTCCCAGCATTGAGGATCAAAAGACGATCTTGGGCAGCTGTTGTACTGCGCTGCCGACCTCCCCCATGAACATAAGCTACTGAGTCGTTTTGGATGAACCTATTCCAAGCCCGACTCACGACACTTTGCGAAACATTCAACCGCCGAGAGAAACCTTCCTGTATCCACCGTATGATTTGGTCCAGTTGCACAGGAGCCAAACGTCTTCTCGGCATGACTGATAAGCTGATATTGTTCTCATTTCTTCAATTATTGTCACCTTATGTGTTTGAACGAGAGAAAAAAACAGATTTAATAACAAATACCACATTGCTTTTCACTCCACCTGTAACAGCCTACAGATAATAATCGATTTTGTGAACAAGAGCCGATGAAGTGAGGAAAAATTTGATATAATCAACTCAAAACATCTTAATTTTTCCTTAGAGAACATATAATGTACAGATATTCACGAGATAACTTGAAAAAATACAAATGAAGAGAAGTTCATAAGTGATCCCTAGCAATTGTTGATCAGTGTACATGGTGTAACTAAATAAGTGTAAAATATTTAAGCATAAATTAGTTTTGTCTTTTACGATTTAGTCGTTTAATGCAGGTATTAACGACAGAATAATAATAAATCCAGTTCGCATTTATGACGATATAGTTGTTCGTAAAATAATTTTTGTTGCGAACTGGTTTATTTTGGGCAAAAAAGTCAGGAGACATTTTTGTTTAGAATGAAACAGGCCATCGGAAATAAATTTTTAAATAGTAAACAAATAATAAGACAAAAATCTACATTGGAAATAAAGTTTTCCACCCTTACAACCATGGGGTAAAGCAAATAAATAACTGGATAACTTTTTGATAGTAGGAAACGTTAGGTTAATTTCAATATTGTAACTTTTGAGGGTGCTTGTGAAAAAATTGTTATACAAAATGTACTCCCTTTGAGGGGCAGTATCTTGTACATCCTGTATAATGACAACTATATAAAAATGAATAAATTATCTTCTTTGCACGCTAGTTGATCATCGTTATACTGTCTGTAAATTTCGAATATCATCAGAAATAACTTATGGTGCTTATGATTATGTGATCCAGACGAAGAAAAAACATGACATGAATACTGCAAAACATCCTAATTTTGCAACCAACGCTGTGAAACAAGTTATGAAATTTTGACCTCACAACTCTTAGACTACCGTTCCCTTATTCGTTTTTTTGAATTACCTAAGCCCCATGGTAGAAAAACACAGGTATGATTTTGCGCATTGTAGAAAGATAGAAAACTCGGAAGTTTCTATCACATTCTGACGTCATCTGAGTCGCAAAACGAAGCATTTCGTTAGATTAGGGATTTTGGCTGTCAAAAAAGGTAATAAGTATTCTCAACTCCTCACTCAGCTGACGTCGCAGATGAGATGCGCAAATAGGGACTAAAATAAGAAATTTAAAAATCATGTCTTTGTTTTTTACCTTGCTAAGAACTAAATTCGCCTCGACTCCCCACCCCAAGCAGTGTCCCCATCATCGCGCGAGCGCAGAACAACTCGCGGGGTCTCGTTAGTCTAGATACTTAACGATTTGAAGGAGCAAATTTAATTCAATGATTTGTTTGGTGGGAAGAAAGTGAATTGTCGCAACAAATCTCTACGTTGCCCAGCTACTCGCACTCACAAATCGACAACAAGAGATAGTCCCGGATTAACTCACCTGATATATTTTCGATATCATGCATATCTTATCGGGTTTCACTTCTATTTACGCATTAATAATATTGAAAATATTTCATCATCAGTTTAGGTTATGTGAAACATCGGTGTGCGGTGGATGATGATTATGCTGTGCTTCAGGGGATTCTACCCAAGGAAATCTCTGGACGGTAAATGTGCATTTCCGCTTTGAATTTTTCCAATAGTCTCAATGTAATAAGTATATATATCCTCTGTTTATATGCAGGTGAAAAAACGTAATTTCTCGACATTGTGGTGCCAAATATTTATGTTACCATTTGTAGAACAACGACGATTTGGTATTCGACATTAATTTCGTTAGGTGGCGCTGAGTTGAAAGAATTTCAAAGTAGATGTTGAACGACTTTATGGGTTCTTTTTCTGGTACTGACCTGCAAATTTGCCTCACCAAGCACAGAACAGCCATGCAAATAAATCTTTCTTCTCTAATTTATTCTTATCGAAACAGACGTGGATGAAGATTAAATTGTTGATAATTTCAAAGATAATCACTTTTTAACGTTGAATTTTTGCTTCTAAACTGGGTTTGAACGAGTTCTGTTCAATTATCCGAATTATGAAAATTTTTGTTATTAATTTTGAAATTCTTAATTAATTTTTATAACTGTAACTCAAGCAAAAAGTAAAGAGAGTACTCGGAGCAGCTAGAAAAGTATCTCAAACTCAGCAAGAAAAAGAGTTATAGATCTTCCAGAAGGGCTTATCGAATCGAACAGATCAAAGATTTCTTTGTCTACGCTATCAATCACAGCAATGAATGGAGAACAAATAAGGGGATTCCTCAGTTATTGACAAGTTGGAGAATTCTCCGTTATTTCTTTTCTCAATCTGATGCTGCATACATAAACAACTAGAGGGCGGTGTCGGCTCTCTTGAACCACTTCATTCTTGAAGTTTATGATATTAGATTCATGAATATAAAATAAAAGTCTTCATCATTAATAGTTTCCAAACTTATCCCTAGATTTTGACGAAAATCCTTTATCCTTTTGACGATCGAAAATCCCTAGATTCAGGATGAATCCAAATTACCATTCTTTTGTTTGTAGGTATTCTTTGCGCAGATTTGAAAGAATTACAAAGTTGATGTTTAAAGACATAGTAGTCACCAACTAAGGCGCTCTGGTCCGCTTCGATCTGCCCTAGCCCCTTCCAGTAAAGAACAGTCAAGGGCTCCCCTGAAGCAGCAGCTGAATTGGCGAGGATTGATGCTCCCACAGCTGACACGTCAAATTCACATGTTTATGGATTTTTCATTTGTTATATTTACTTTTGGTGTTAAAATTAACACCAAAAGGTATTTAGATGTATGTTTTGTTTTGATTTTATGCTGGAAGAAAAAAACTTCCAGTCCAATACGCACAATTCTGCCAAATTGTTGCCTTGAAGGGCTCGATATTTGGTCTCGTCGTCCTTTAAGGAATACGGAAAATACAGGGTCTTTCACGAGGAACCTCACCCATATTTATACGCGAAACTACTGAACGTATTTTCATGAAATTCAGCACTTATAAGTATTTCACGATGCTGATGAAATCTAAAATATTTTCAAGGCATTAGCACCTCCGGTTTTTCCGGAAATCACGTCAACTTCCGTTTTTCAGATTACAACACCTTGCAGAAATAGATTCCTTAGAAAAAGTTATTTTGATGTAACATTTTTCAGTTTTAGTTGGAAAGGTTGGAAAATTCGAAAAAATCGAAAATAGAGCTCCGCTGAAACAAGAATAACTTCGAGGTTTTTGGATGGAAAATTTTCATTTTAGGATTTTTCAAGATGAAAGATTGATGTATCCACTTTAAAAATCGTAATCGCTATTCATCTTTTTGGCGTGAAGGGAAAAGAAATAGCTGAAAATTCAAGACGAAAAACAGTTTTTGTGAATAACTCAGAAAATATCCACTTTAGGGCAAGGGTGTTATGCATGCACTCACATTATTTTTAATGTAGATTCAATATCTGCCATAAAAAAATGGGGTTCTAATTTGAAAAAATTGATTTTTCACGATTTTGTCATCCCTATCTTTGAAAGCGATTTTTCACCCCTGTATCATGAATCGCGATTTCGATTTTTAAAGTGGATACATCAATCTTACATCTTGAAAAATCCGGAAAAATGAAAATTTTCCAACCAAAACTGAAAAATGTTACATCAAAATAACTTGAAATTTTCTAAGGAATCTATTTCTGCAATAAAAAAATGGTGTTGTAATTTGAAAAACGGAAGTTGGTGTCATTTCCGGAAAAACCGGAGGTGCTCATGCCTTGAAAATATTTTAGATTTCATCAGCATCGTGAAATACTTATAAGTGCTGAATTTCATGAAAATACGTTCAGTAGTTTCCCGTATAAATATGGGGAGGTTCCTCGTGAAAGACCCTGTATGTAGCGATAACGAACACTATCGTCGAAAGAATTGCCGCAATTTTTTGAAATTACTCCATATCTCTTCAAATTTCTCAATCAGTGTTGCTAGGCTATTGTTGTTCAGAAGTTCTCCCTATAAGAGCTCCCTCAAGCGATGTCCTCATTACGCAACATTACAGTGTCACATTTTTCAAACAAAAGCACTAAAATACGGCTTTGTTGCCGGCATCCCGAAAACGAGTGAATCATCTTCAATGAACCCGCCAAGGTTGTTCCATACCGCTAATCTAAGTGCGTTGACCAGCTACGTGGTGCCATTTGCACCAGTATTTCCACATCATTATTATTGTTTGTCACCGTTTACTCGTGTCACGATATGGGGCGTAAAATTGACAATTTTCATCTTGACGCGCATCTTGTGGCTAATTAGTAGGTTAGTTGTCTACTCTACAATCGGACCTCTCAGGTGGCTTTGTTTACACTATGAATTGTTAGTTGAATATTATACATCTACAGGGTGGGCGGAAAAATGTGGTAGATCTCCCGAATTCAGATAGAACATTGAAAAATAAGATGACAAGTTCCCATAAATTTTTTCCTAGCAGCCCTCTCTACGGAGGTGCGACCTCCTAAAGGACGTCACTGCTAATCAATTAATCTTGAATTAGTTTTGAACTAAGTACTTGATATAATTTAATGAAAATTTAATACGATAAACAGTAGTAAGGACCTCTTGAAACAGAATTAGCTTGTTTAGTTTATCAGGGGCGTACTGGGTTGTACATTTAATTGCGTGCATTTTATTGCTTACATTTTGTGTATGATAAGAAGTTAAAAAAAGTAATTTGAATACTTTGAACATTAAGCTACCTCAAAGGTTCTCTTGTGCTTTGTCGATACAATCAACCGTCCACGAGAAAAAAAATAAAAAGAATTAATATTTTTTTTTATAAAACAGAAATTGTTATCAGTATTAAAAAATTTAGAAAGCACTGACGTGAGGTCAGATTGCTTTGGCGCTCTTGTTGAGCTACTAGCGAGAAAATATTCAAACCATAACAAATCTATAAGCACTCTGATCAGGTGAACAATAGTCTTATCCCGTACTATGTGACAATGTGTTGCAAATAATGAACGCCTAAAGAATGAACTAACCTATATCTCAAATTAAAAATAACTATTCATAATTTTCCCCAAGTTTTGTTCGAGGCTATAATTCCCTTTTCCTAAAAACTTACGTCAGTGCTTTTCTGAATTTTGACAACGTATATTATTTCAGCCATCGAGATTGAATCCTATCTCTATGATTTCTCATTATGAAAAATTTTGAATAATATTACGCCAACTGACACTGATGAATGAGCCCGGCATTCGTCATTCTAATATCGATCTGTGATGGCCATACTTCAAAGAAAATCATCGGGACGTATGTCATTTCTCTTTTCTCTTGTATAAATGAAAAAAATTATCATATCTTTAGATGGAAAAGAGCTACGATAATGAAATTTGAGGATAAGTAAGATATCGATCACCTCAATATATTCACGAATTTTTATTGAAATCCGAAAAATATCTTATGAGATATTGCGGATTAAAAAATTTTTTTAAAATTTTCTAGCGATTTCTGCGAAAATTTGCGAGCCGTTTTGTTGCAGCCTTCCTCAACAATATTTCAAGTATCAATTTGATTGGATGGATAATCTAGTAGTTATTGAGGAAACAAAATTTCAGATGCTCATAACTACTGAACCATCCGACGGATTTGGCCCAATAACGAACTTGACCGAGATATTTGGACAATTAACCTATTCTGAAAATATGAAAACTCTAGCTCATCTCGTTTAGATGCTAGAGAGGATACAGCCGACCGGCCGGACAGACTCAACTTTCGCCACGAATTCTTCATCAGGGAGTCGAACCCAATCGATTGAAACCATTTTCGGCTCGATATTCCAAAATTACAGACATTCGGGCAAATTGATAGGCACTCTGTTCGGGTGAACAAGAGCGCCAAAAATTGATTACCAGTGGCGTTCTTTAGCAGGCCGTTCCTCCGTAGGTAGGGTCGCAAGGAAAAAAAAAATCTGAAGAAAAATTCACGATTTTTCTATATTTGGGATATACTAATTTCCTTAGTTGTTGTTGACTGAGAACAACACTTCGCTTATAAGAATTTAATACATATTTCGATGCATTACGGAATAGGAACGTTTTAAAGTTAGTTTGATATGTTTACGGTTTCTCGATAATCTGCATTCTATTGAAAATTTGAGGAACATAATTAGGATATTTTGGATAACAACCTTATTGTTCCGTTAGCATCGTCTGAATATGTCCATCCATCATACCTGTTCAAATTATTTCTGTCGGCAACTATTGCAGAAGATCGACTAAGGCAATGACTAGCAATTTTTATATGCCCCTTTCTAAATCGATATATTCATACTAATTGTCAAACTTTGCCGCTTTGATATAGAATAATAGAGCAACCTAAAAATGAACAGAGATGAAAATCTTGTATTTTTTTATCTAGAGTTACCTGCTTTAATTCCTTCCTCTGTAAGATTTCGATTCCTTTGTCCTGAAACCTTTCAATAAAGAACGAAGTTTTGAATTTGTTCAATATTCAATAATTGGCCCGCATTATCGAAGATTATATCTTTTAACAGAATTCTAGAGTGCCATCTCAACAATTTCCGCGAAAGAACTCGTGTTTTTTCGGGCTTGTTCCTACTGGAACAGCGTGCTGTCCCTTTGTCCTAATGGTAATTTTCTAATATTCAGCCGAAAATGGTCTCAATCGATTGGGTTCAATCTTAGACTATTTAAGCACCATTTATGACTGAAAAAATTCCAGATTTTTCGCAATAAATATCCGTCGAATTTATAACGATTATCGAAAGAATTGCATGTTTACCTCATACGGAAACCACATTACTGGAATCTGTGTAGCAATCTTCCAGTCGTTCACTTTGAGCATTCATTACCATGGAAAACAATGAACGCTTATTATTATTAATTTTTATTGATGATTTTGTAAACTAGAGAAATGTTACCAGCCTGTGCTTTTCCTTCGGGTGCACTAGATTTTGCCTCCAAGAGATATAAGGCAGGTTATTTATAAACATTATTCTCTTTGTAAATGGAATTTTTTCATTTCACTAAATTAGGGATAAGAATATAGTGATAATAGTTATTAAATTTCCAAACCATTATGCGTTATCTTGGGACGGATGAGCGTAATGAGCCTCAAATGATAATAAGAAGAACGTTAGTTAATAAAGTTAACTTCTTATCAAAGTTCACGTCATATCTGAAGATAAATGCAAGTTTGTTTTGGCGATAAAATTATAAAACAGGTATACATTATGCCACTACGGTTTGGTCAAAAGAATAAATATATGTGTGGATATGCCTCACTTTTATCAGTGAATCTCCGTCTTATCATTTTACGTTGTAAACCGTTCTTGTAGCAACAATGAACTTATACGGTAAATCGATATTCCTGAGAAAAACAATAAGGAGAATCTTTATTGTATCTACTTAATATGAAGATTATACCTACATAGAGAAACGAGGATATTTACAAACACACGTTTATCAAACCACTTACTTCAAACAGGCCAACTTAAATTTTGTATTCTTATCAAGAACCTTTATACTCCTAGAGTTTACTTCATTATGACTTGAAGTATACGGAGTTAGTGTTTGACTACTAAATTGATTTTAACCATAGATTCTTGAAACTAAACGAAGCACTTTTTTACCATACCGATTTGTGAGATTTGGCTCCGTCGAAGAGATACAGGATGCTGAAATTTCATTGAAGTGATTTTTCGAGGCGTTTATTCTATTAAAACAGTGTACTATCGTTCCCTTAGAGTGTGAGTAAACGTGGTGGACCTAAGGTTTTAGCTTCTGGTCCATCTCTGGTAGGATAGTTCGTGCTTCTCTCTCCGGGTTCACGTTCCGTTTTTGTTAGTTCGTCGCTGTTCTCAGCCGGTGTTCTATAGTCCTAGTTAACGAACGTGTATCGTTGTTATATTCCTGTATTGTTTCATTTCCTTCGTTCTTTTTCTTTTGTGTCTGGTGCTGTTTAATGGCCATTTCATTAGCGAAATTACGATCGGTCTCAATTCGATACTTTCGCCGTTGTCTATAATTTCGCGGTCGCTTCGACATCCCCCGCTTCGGTGATTTTTACCAGTGATGTTGACGACGCTCTGTTATCGCGCTCGACGTCCCCGTTAAGAATGAGGACGTCGGTGATGAAGGCTTCGAGGAGGAGCAAGGAAAAGTTTGGTATGAAGAATTTCCGTTTCGTTGAAAGGTTTTTTCGTGGGTATTCGGACGATTTGAATTCTGGAAGGGAGAATAAAAATGTTGTCAAACTCACTGCGAAATTGAACATTCTCTGGAATACCTAAAAAATATTTGTGCGAGATATTAATGGTCAGGTACACTCCCCCCTGTTGGCAATAATCGAAACAGATTTATGATAGCAGTGAACTGATTATTTGCACGTGTTCTGGTCAAGCTTTGTCGTAATTACGATTGAATTATCGTATTGGGATGGAGTATATCACGATATTATCTATATCATTGCTAGGGTGGAAATAGTGCCAGAAATAGGTCCGTGTGTTCACTTCATATCTCGGAAATACAGAATTAAAATATATTCATTGAAAAGGTGTGAGACGAGAAATGAAAAACGAAGAAAGACTTCAATCAATGAAAAGAATATTGATATAGCTGTTAGAAATTTCTTAAAATTTTTTTTCCGTAAGAACCATGTACGGAGTATTAGAAAACCACAAAAAAAACCAGCCAAATCGGTCAAGCCGTTTTCATGTTATGCCGTGACAACTAAAAAATTTGTTAACATCATTTATTAATTTTTTATCAAAATAATAAAACTCTTCATTTCAAAAACTGAAGCTGTTAGCAATCTTCCAGTTGTTTTTCCACACTCGGGGTCATAGAAATACCCAATAACAGAAAAAAAAGGAAATAAGACTTGTGTTGACACACTTTCTCTCATTGTCAATTTCGAACTGCTTGCGTGTATGCCTATTGCTAATATTTCACCCTTTTTTTCAGGGGTCTTGGATATGACCGCCACGGAGAATACCATCCGTTTCAGCGTCCATACTCTGGACAAGGCCACCAAAGCCAAGGTGACCCTGGAGAATTATTACACTAACCTCATATCACAGCATCTGGAGCGGAAACAGAGGTATGTAACGTTCAGGGCAATCAATATTTACCGACATCTATGAGGTTACGTACATCGTGAGGGGAGAACACAACATCGCAACAAAATAACCCACTTGATCGCAATATTTTTTTTTTCTATAATCGGATTTTCATTGCTTTCAGGTTAGCCAAGCTGGAAGAGAACCTAAAAGATGAAAATCTGTCAGAGGATCAGAGGCGCGAAAAACGGACGGCGCACGCGTTGAAAGAGACGGAGTTTCTCAGGTTAAAAAGGAGTAGGCTCGGAGTGGAGGACTTTGAGCCTCTAAAAGTCATCGGTCGCGGAGCCTTCGGGGAAGTACGTCTGGTGCAGAAAAAGGACACTGGTCACGTGTACGCCATGAAGATCCTGCGCAAGGCCGATATGTTAGAGAAGGAGCAGGTGGCTCATGTGAGGGCTGAAAGAGACGTTCTAGTCGAAGCTGATCACCAATGGGTTAGTTTCTTCAATTCACCAATTGAAAACTTGATCTTTTGGAGTTTCAATATCATTTATTTGAAAATATAACAATTAGTCTACCATTTGTTGGTACTGTAACATTTGCCACTTTTTCTTTCGAAAAGAATGACAAATATTATTTTTAAAACAAACTACGACACTGGAGTCTGAATGATTCCAGATACAAAGACTTGGCCATTTAATGTGATGGTCTAGCAAGGGTCGGACTCTATGTTATGTTTAAGTAATAATTCAAGTTCGTGATAATTGAGATTAGTAAAAATAATTGGGAAACAAAGATAGTGAATAAAACACAACACTTGGACCCAAACAATCAACTCTTTATTCAGGGTCTACAAAAAAATATAGGGGAAAGCCTCAGGCAGAAAACCCCACTATGTTAGGTGATGTTAGGGCACACGTTTAAAACTAAATAATTAATCACTAACAGCTAGCGAAAGCAAATATAACAATTCCGAGAAAACTGTATAATCATAGCAACTTCCATAATACAAAGAGAATAATAAGCATGGTAAATATGGCAACTTTAATAATGCAACAAGAATTAGTAATCATGGCAAATATGTAAACTTCAATAATACAACAAGGATAATAATCATGGCAAATATAAAAACGACTAATTATGAGCATCGTCATGGTCACGGCCCCAGGGTATGTGAGCCATAACTATAATATTGTATGAGCTAAGAAATTGGGAACACGGGGAAGGTCATGGAATTCCAGCGGCGGTTCTGAAAAAATAACAAAGTTTCGCGGTTGATAAAAAAAAGTATATTCTCTCATGCATTTGCGGTTGCGGTAAGCTGAAGGTAGAGCTTTCTTTGTTATAGTTGACATGCAAACTCCAAGATTTGTAGTCTGAATTGGTGAAACTACATGGCTAGGGTATATAATTAATGTCATAGGTAACAAGTAGTGTATATAGTGTATCAATTATACTTGCAAAATATATTCTAGAGTTATTCAACGTAACATTTAAAAAGATGGCTTAAAATATTTTGAACTAACACAAAGGCACTAACTAAAACTTTTTGGGTCTCTATTACTTCTCTCACAACTCCACCGATAATGGTCCCACCATCTTGCATTCTTTCTTTCTTTTTTTTCTCTCTCACGCAATGACAGAGGTGTTCTTCTTCTCCTTTCTTCTATTCTGACCATGGAATTTATGTCCACGGTTTGATTTTCGCCAGTGGCGTATCAGCATAGGGTGGAATGAGACTACAACTTTTGTGTATTGAAAAAACCTAAGATGTTACAAAAGCTCAAAATTTTTTATTTTTTATTCATTGTCATTATTGACAGAACTCTGATACTATATCAAGTTTGTTCTTTTCTGTGGTTTGAGAATAATTTTCATGTCTAAATGAAAATTAAAAAGTTTTATGATATTTTCAGCTCTTTCAAAAGCTAATTTTCTGCCTTGAAAACGATAGATGTCTATATAAACGTTGGTAATAAGAACCATATTTATTGCCCAAATAATAATTCTACACGAGTTACATCATCAAAAATTTCTCGTATGTAATAAATATTCATAAAATTACTATAGATATGTGTTAAATTTGATAGTACGTGCTGTACACAATATCTATTGGATAGGAAAACGGTCAAATAGCCCTACAACAAGCAATACTTTTTGGAAATCTTACCGATTATATTAGAGGGATATTCAATAGATAAATAGAGCCTTCTCCGGTTTAACATTCTCTCTAGAGTCTTAGAATATGAAATATATCCATGATCGTATATTCTGTTGGCTTTCCGATATGAATAATGTCTCATACTAAGAGCAGGATCGGATAAGGTAAAGGGGTATTGGTTTTTGAAAATTTGAAATCCAGAGATCTGACAAAGTTATTTTTTTTTTATTTTCAGGTGGTAAAAATGTATTATAGTTTTCAAGATCCAATAAACCTTTACCTGATAATGGAATTCCTTCCTGGCGGAGACATGATGACCCTATTGATGAAGAAAGACACCCTCAGCGAGGAGTGTACGCAATTTTACATAGCCGAGACAGCATTAGCCATCGATTCGATACACAAGCTCGGTTTTATCCACAGAGACATAAAACCCGATAATCTCTTATTAGATGCCAAGGGCCATCTGAAGCTGTCAGATTTTGGTCTTTGTACCGGCTTGAAGAAGAGCCATCGCACTGATTTCTACAGGGACCTGAGTCAAGCCAAACCGTCGGATTTTAGTAAGTTCAGTATGTATTATCCAATTTTAGTATATTATTTATTATTTTTATATATTCTACTTCAGAAAATTATTTGAACAGCGTGCTGTCGTTTCAATTTTCATTTTCGAATATTACGCCGAAAATGATCTCAAACGATAGGGTTCGACTTCCTGCTGAAAAATCCGTGGTCAAATGATCTGTCTTTTTAGTGAGATGAGCTGGAGTTCAAATTTTCATAGTAGGTTAATTATCCAAATATCTCTGTCGAGTGTGTTATCATGCTAAATCTGTCCAATGAGCATCTGAAAATTGGTTCTTCTAGAATATCCATCGGATTTAGGTTTAACTTGGAAAATTTACGATTGATATTGAAACAAAAATTTCGTAGAAATCGTCATGCTAAATAATATTTCTGGAAAAAAAATTTTGAATCTTGATTTCTCATAATACGAGGCATGTTTTTTAAGTAAGTACTTTTACGTGTAGCACCAAGCCGGATACAGAGTCCGAAAAAGACTTGAGATCAAGCGCACAATAGCTCCTGAACTCACGTCAGTTCATTCTTCAATTAAACGTTCATGTCGAATCTTGTTTTCAGTTATCTCATCAAGTCCAATGGATAGTAAAAGGAGAGCTGAAAGTTGGAAGAAAAATCGTCGGGCCTTGGCGTACAGCACCGTTGGTACTCCTGACTACATAGCACCGGAAGTGTTCTTACAGACAGGGTATGGCCCAGCCTGCGATTGGTGGTCACTTGGAGTGATAATGTACGAAATGTTGATTGGATATCCTCCGTTCTGTTCGGAAAATCCGCAAGACACCTATCGTAAGGTTATGAACTGGAGAGATACTCTGGTTTTTCCAGCAGAAGTGCCTATCTCCGAGGAGGCCAAAGAAACAATTGTTAAGTAAGTTTCTGTTACGATGTGTGTTCTGAATAAGGATCGTTAAAATATGAAAAACAAACATTTCTGTCGGGTGCCTAGTTTGTTCTGCAATTTATGTACAGAATTTATATTCTGTATCTAACACGTGTTGTCGGCAACGTGCTTTCAATCCACTATGACCTTAACGGCGCTTCGTTTTCAGGTGTTTTCTAGCATTTTCCATGCAACCTCTTTGATCCTGTCATTTTTATTTGACCATTATAGACTTTATAGGTCATGAATTGGACGGCTGCATCATGCATGTCGTAATTTATTGCCTCTGCAGTCCCTTCATCAGCGCGCCAACAAGATTTAATTGCTTCTTCATTTCGAAATTTTTCTTTTACCACGATCCATTTTTTTTGTGGAAATAAATTGAAAAATTGACATAAATACTGTGTGGTGACTTCTAATGAAAAGCAAAGGAAATAATCCTCGTTTTGCCAAACCTGTGAAACAAAATCGAACAGTGCACACACCATTATTTTAGACATCTTTCGTTTGTGAGACACAACATTAAGCTAATTTAATTGAATTGTAAATAAGCTCTGTTTAATAGAGTCTTACTTACAGTTGTGTATTGAGTCACTAAAGTTTGTGCCAATACATTTCTCTCTACCCCCAGGTTCTGTTGCGAAGCAGATAGAAGACTAGGATCTCAGAAAGGAATGGATGATCTGAAGATTATTCCATTCTTCCGTGGAGTTGATTGGGAACACATAAGGGAAAGACCAGCTGCGATACCTGTTGAAGTACGATCGATCGATGACACGAGCAATTTCGATGACTTTCCAGATGTCAAACTAGAAATTCGTGAGTTATTTTTATTTAATAACATACAATAATTCGTTTTTTATGATTCGGCGTGAGATACGGCTGATTTATATTGAAAGAGAGTAGCAACATACGCTTTTCAATAAGCCTGAAAAGTTCAACGCACGATATATACATTCTTTTGAACTTTTGGCTAACAAAAAAAATGTTAGCTGAGATTGGTGACGGGGTGTCATACAATTCGGTGTATGACATAAAAGCCTAAGGAAAAAAAACTCTGGCTCCCCGCATTCTTCTCGGTATAAGTGGACTTTTAATTTTTTTAAATTCCATATAATACTTATAAGTGCTGAATTTCATGAAAATACGTTCAGTAGTTTCCCGTTTAAATATGGGTGAGATTCCTCGTGAAAGACCCTGTATAGTTTATGCGCTCACTACAGAACATGTTGAGTAGTGGTCGCCATTTCGAGGAGCATAATTTTCTCCTCATGTTGGAAGTTTGATATTTGTGACATAGATTTTGATTATAAGAAGCAAATTATTGCCATAAGTGGGTAGCTTGTTAAAAATTCAGTGGATTCATTTTATGCTTTATTGTTCAGGAAAGGCAAATCATGATATTGATATTGAAAAAAAATATGCTTATTCGATAAAGAGATACTGAAAAATTTTCCACAGAGGGAAACCAACTCTTTTTGACGCTCTTGTTCACCCGAACAGAGTGCCTATCATTTTGCCCGAATGTCTGTAATTTTGGAATATCGATCCGAAAATGGTTTCAATCGATTGGGTTCGACTCCCTGATGAAGAATCCGTGGCGAAAGTTGAGTCTGTCCTCTCTAGCATCCAAAAGGAATCAGCTTGAGGTTTCATATTTTCAGAATAGGTTAATTGTCCAAATATCTCGGTCAACTTCGTTATTTGGCCAAATCCGTCGGATGGTTCAGTAGTTATGAGCATCTGAAATTTTGTTTCCTCGATTACTACTAGAATATCCATACGATCAAGTTGATACTTGAAATATTGTTGAGGGAGGCTGCAACAAAACGGCTCACAAATTTTCGCAGAAATCGTCACGCTAGAAAATTTTTAAAAAATTCCCAAAAAAAAATTTTTTAATCCGCACATCTCATAAGAAATTTTTCGGATTTCAATAAAAATTCGTGAATATATTGAGGTGATCGATATCCTACTTATCCTCAAATTTCATTGTCGTAGCTCTTTTCCATCTAAAGATATGATAATTTTTTTCATTTACACAAGAGAAAAGAGAAATGACATACGTCCCGATGATTTTCTCTGAACGATGGCCATCACAGATCGATATTCGATTGACAAATGCCGGGCTCATTAATCAGTGTCAGTTGGCGTAATATTAATCAAAATTTTTCATAACGGAAAATCATAGAGATAGAATTCAATCTCGGTGGCTGAAATAATATACGTCAAAATTCAGAAAAGCACTGACGTAAGTTTTTAGGAAAAGGGAATTATAGCTTCAAACAAAACTTGGGGAAAATTATGAATAGTTATTTTTAATTTGAGATATAGGTTTGTTCATTAATTAGGCGTTCATATTTGCATCACATTGTCCCATAGTACGGGAAAAGACTATTTATTGTTCACCTGATCAGAGTGCTTATATATTGTTAAGGTTTGAATATTTACTCGCAAGTAGCTCAACAAGAGCGCCAAAGCAATCTGACCTCACGTCAGTGCTTTCTAAATTTTTTGAATTTAATATAATATTTCGAAATAATATAGTCAACATTATAAATGAATATTTTTAAGGGATCTCGTCATTTAATAGACCAATAAAAAGGACGTCAACCAATAATTATCAATTATATTACTGTTTATACATCCTTTGCCTACTCAAATAGAACTTTTTGCTTTCTATATCATTTACACAATTTAACATATCTTCGAGTGTTAATTCATATTTAAAAAGAGTAATTGTAATGATGAATAAGCGTCCTATTAGTTTTCAGTAGATAGCCAGTTGATTCAGAAGATAAATAATCATTTCGGAAGATCTACTGACAATTGAGCAAATTTTGCAACATCATTAAATTAAATTCAATCAACCTAACCTAACTTTGGAACATCTGTCACTTGCTGTTAAAAGGAGCATTGCCGTTCAGCAGAAACTGGTATCGGTTGCCGCTACAGATGTTCTGCCGAACGTGGTTTCTATTGGTAACTTGTTGTCAAAAATGTAGTGCAGTAGTTGCCACGCCCTGCCAGTGAAATAATACGAATAAGAAATGTACAATTTGTCTTTTCAGCCTCAGCACCAATGCCTTCAGAGAGCGACAATTATAAAGACTGGGTATTCATCAACTACACATTCAAGAGGTTCGAGGGCTTGACGCAACGAGGCACACCTAAGAAGTAAACTTAACATGACCCGCTGGATGGAATTTAGTTCCTGGGAAGTCCCTTGTGCACTTCTGTTGTTATCAGAGATAAGAAGGAGGGATTTTCTGAAAACAAGTGGAAATATATGTGGTCTGAGACATTTTTGCACTGTTTGCTTAATAGCTGTGAAGCGCATCGTTGGGCTTCGTTTGACATTAAATGTAATGGATTACCGGAATTCGGGTTGGAAAAGTTTTTCATTTTTTCATCTTTACATATGGTATAATCTATTTCGTATGTGTTCCATAGAATGTTATTTTTTTAGAATTTTTTTATGTTGACTTAATAGTCACAGATCTAATTTGCATCCTGCAAATTAAGGAATTAATAAATCTGCTATATTTGCGCTCGCTTTTAGTGTAAAAAGTGGTTGCAACATGAAGCAAGAGTAACTTGATTGTAAGAAATAATTGCAGCCGGTTTTTTTTTGTATTATAATTCTCCAAATAAACATTTCGATTTTATGATTCAATTTGAAACCATGTCAGTTGACATGAATGTGTCGAATTGACAGAGAATGTCGAACGTAGCGCAACAATTTGTGTGAATGTTATTTTTTGTTTTTTGTTACAAAGTGATACTATATTTCTATTGTTTTTAACTTATAAATTGTGTAAAATGATGAACACTATTTGTCTTGATTTGTGATCGAGAATTATTTTTTTGTAATGGTTACAAGAGGATTGCTGTCTCCTGCCCTATTCTGTCAGTGAGATTAACAGGAAGAAAGTATTTGTGACATTGTTTCAGTTGACGTGACTGAATTATTTCCTTGAAATTTTATTAATTCAGACACAATTCAGTGTTTGATGGTTAAATGTGCATATGATTTTTTAGGGAATCTCCATGACATATTGAAAGTTCGAGGTATATGTGATTTAACGAGGCAGAAAATTTACTCAGATATGAAATTCGATTGAGTTTGCCTGCCAAACATCAAAATTAACATCATTATATGTAGTTTTTAGGACAGTTTGGTTGGATTAGATATTCTAACTGAAAAATTGTTGTTCACTAATACAAAGTTATCACAAAATTTCAGGTACTAATGCTTATTATTTCAGGGTATTGTTTGGAAATAAGTAGAATATTTTTGATTAGTCATTTATGGTTTTCAAAGCATGTAGAATAAAAATTTTTCATCGTAGAACTATCTATTGTTACAGTTTTTCGTAAATAATATTGTCTAAAACTAAATCTAAGGCATGACAATTTGGGTTTATTCTGATAATATTGATTTTACCGTTTTTCACGGAGAGCAAAGCTTTTCTAGTACGTGGCTAAGAAATGTTCCTATTTACTTTAAAGCTATTAATTGCATCAACTTGGCTCTCTATTAACATGTTTTAGCTTCACTGGAGATGTAATTTTTTTTATTCACGTCATTTGTCCCTTCTATAGTTGGTCTCGCTAACAGGACTTGTATATTGTACATACGTTATTCACTTCAAAGAAATGTGAATAATTGAAGAAATTCCATTAAAATCATATTTCTGCCTTTTATTTATACCTGTACTTTTCATGTGATAATAAAAGTAACAAATGATAGAAATGCAGTAGGGCCAGTAATTTTTCATGTGTTTTCACTCATGATAAATGGTGTAAACATTGTTTTGTAGATTAAGTTGAGGAAAAAGAAATCCATTATGATGTTGACACATGGTTTTACTGACCTATATCTCTGTATTTCTCCCAACTGGTGAAACTTTCTTCATTAAAAAAAAAATAATTTTTCATTGTTGTCACTGAACGATTTAGTTGTGTATTAAAGCGTCAAGGATGGAGTTGAATAAAGAAAAAAATCTGTACATTTTACAATTTTGCTTTGATAAAATGGAAAATGCAAGTATAAATGTAAATAATGTTTATGGCCCCAATCTATAACACTCAATCCCTCGCAGTTTTGGTTTCGCCGATTCCGTTCCAGTAATTTCGATGTGAAAAATGCACCACACATTGGAAAGCCTGTTGTTAAGAATGTTGATCAAATATTGGAAATGATCGAAGTATATCGGCATGACCGCTGCCGCAGCGTCGCTCAGGAGCTGAAGATGAACCATACAACAGTTCGAAACCATTTACATAAGACCTGCTTCAAAAAACAGCTTGATGTTTGGGTGCCGCTCGAGTTGTCTGAACAAAAAATCGATGGATCGTGTTTCCATTCGCAATTCCTTGGCCGAAGGGAACAAAATAGATTCATTTCTGAAGAGGCTGGTTAGTGGTGAGGAGAAATGGGTCAGATACGACAATGTCAAGTAGAAACGTCGAAAGCCGGTGAAACAGCTCAAACTGTGGCCATACACAGATTTGACGGTCCGGAAAATTTTGCTGTGTATTTGGTGGGATTGGAAAGGGGTCATCTATTTTGGGCTATTGCCAATAGGCTGAGGAATGATTCGGATCTCTACTGCCAGCCATTAGATCGATTGAAAACAGCAATTGATCAGTAGATACCAGAATCAGCATTAGCAATACAACAGGTGTCGTATTCCAGCAGAACAATGCCAGGCCTCACACATCTTTGATGACTCGCTAAAAGCTTCAGGACCTTGGTCATTTTTTTTGTCTAACGCTCTTGGTGGTGTAGAATTGTCCTCAAGGGAAGATTGTGAAAAATAATTATCTCATTTTTTTGGTAATAAAGAGTAGACGTTTTGGAAACGAGGCATAATTAAATTACCTGCTAAATGGTAACAAGTAACTGAAAAAATTTAGAAATCACTGGTCAGATTGCTTTGGCGCTCTTGTTGAGCTACTTGCGAGTAAATATTTAAACCATAACAAATTAATAAGCACTCTGATCACGTGAACAATTGTCTTTTCCGTACTATGGGACAATGTGATGCAAATATGAACGCCTAATTAATGAACAATAACTGAATAATAATGAATAATAACTACTCATAATTTTCACCAAGTGTTGTTCGAAGCTATAATTCCCTTCCCCTAAAAACTTATGTCGGTGCTTTTCTGAATTTTGACAACGTATTTTGTTTCAGCTTTCGAGATTGAATTCTATCTCTATGATTTCCCGTTATAAAAAATTTTGATTAATATTACGCCAACTGATTAATGAGCCCGGCATTTGTCAATCGAATATCGATCTGTGATGGCCATCGTTCAGAGAAAATCACCGGGACTTCATGTCATTTCTCATCTTGTTTGGATTCTAGAGAGTATACGGCCGGACATACTCAACTTTCGCTACGGATTCTTCATCCGGGGGTCGAACCCAATCGATTGAGACCATTTTTGGCTCGATATTCCAAAATTACAGACATTCGGGCAAAATGATAGACACTGTTCGCCAAAAAGAGACTCGGAACTGCTCTCATTTTCCTTTAAGAATAACTTTAACATCCTTGTGTTAAGGTGTATTTCCTCTATGGCGAGTGTCTTAATTATCCTAGCTGATAAATTAAGTCTTTGTTTTAATTAAATCGATATAACCGTCAGATAACTTCACGTGTTCAGCTTGTTTTTACATAATGTCAAAAAGGAGCCCCGAGAAATATCCCAGGGTGTTTTCTTTCTTCTAGAGCCTCAAAAGTTCTATCTGACATTGAAAATTCCAGCAATATTTATTTGAATCTCTTGAATGATGCATTGAACATGCTGAGTCAATCCCAAAATAGTTACCATGAAAAAGACGCACAGTTCCCCAACACAGATGGCGCAATAAACCCAAACTGTCACAATGAAAAGACGCACAGTAACCAAACATCGTCAACAGATGGCTATATCAACCTCAGATAATCGCCACGAGATAGCGTACAGCTGCCCAGCACTGTAAGCAGGTGGAGCAACTATATCAATCTCAAATAGTAGCTGTGAAAGGGACGCAGTTACCATAGATAAATAAAAGTATAAAGATCGGAAACTCTCGCCGATTTTGATGACAAAGCGAGACTTTGACATTCCTATATATATATATTCCTATATATCCTCTCCATTAATGCAACAAACCCAATCCAAATACACTTACGATGATTATGTGGACGAATTGAGGTTGGGACTACATAAAAGCAACGAAATCACAAGGGAACCACACAAATCCAACGAAACCAATAAAACTTATGAGAAAAAGGCAAAAATGGTAAAGTACAAAGTAGGTGATGAAGTATAGCTACAAAACTCACACAGCCATCCAAATAGGTTCAAAAAACTAAGAAATTTGTACTCGGGTCCTTACACTTTCACCAAAATTGATTCGCCAGTAAATTCAACTATATAATCTTAACACAGCTCTGGAGCTCTGTTAAGATTCCGGTCATCCCCACTCCAACAAAGGGCTAATTCATGACATCACGGATTATGACCAAAGCCGCTTGAATGCAGTCCGTCATGACCAACAATGATCAGAGATGACCGGTCATCTGCGGTCACCCTTGGTCTTTCGCTTGAAATTGATTACTATTTTTATGTTTATAACCCTATCTAACATTACTTCTTCTAATGATCAGAATCTTAACACAGTTACAGAGCTTGGCATGGTGTCAAGATTCTAGTCATCCCCACTCCAACAAAGGGCTAATTCATGACGTCACGGATTATGACCAAAACCGCTTGAATGCGGTCCGTCATGACAAACAATGATCAGAGATGACCGGTCATCTGCGGTCACCCTTGGTCTTTCGCTTGAAATTAGTAGTTAAAATCATGAAATGTCATAAAGGAAAAAATTAAGATGGATTTGTCATATATTATAAGGCATATAAATATCATACAGATTAAAATAAATTATAATACTTATCACATCAGTCTATTAATTTTATATAAACTTGAAATAATCAATGGGTTAGAGTCTACTGTAGAAACTCATTATGGTTTTCATTACACAGAGAATTCAGTTGAACGAAATGTGGCAATGACTGCAAATTATCAAATGAGAGTGGTTGACATATAAGTGGCTCATTGATATTAGAATCGCTCACTAATATATGGGCATATTGTTCTAAACCAGGCTGAATATCAAATTTAATATTTTGTATAGGTATATGAATAATGTTTTGAAATGTTGGTATAGAATTCATTCGAATCGTCTCTTGTATTAAATCGTTTCTTTCAAAAGTTGCATCTGGAGTCTCTTCCATTCGCTTCAGTTCTTCAAATCTCATATCAACTTGTGGCTCAGTTGCATCATTTGGGTTCATCGTTTCTTGGCCCTCTACAGGAGTTGTAGCTTTCAATCTTTTTTGTATCATTTCAGATACAATTTGTGGTAGCCTTTCGTTAACTATTATTGCCCGTTTTGGGCTTTCTGTTTGAGGAGCACAGTTATGGACAAAAAATGCATATTCATCACTTGTATTCACCTTATGTAAATGGGAAAAATTGATCTATAAAAAGAATTCCTACACTAACACAACAGTAAATCACAAAGAATATAAGTGTATAAAGCTCACCTTAACCACCACATTTAATCCTAATCTTAAAAATTTATTCTTTCGTTTAGATGTAGGATTGGTATCACTCAAAAATTTGATATCTACAGTGCCTTTACACTTTCTTGCATCAAAGAGAAGTTCCTTTCTGATTTCTTTACCACCATGAGTCCAGCATTGATACTGCTTTCTGAATTTTACCTTAGGACCTGTATTTGAAGTCTTTTTGACCCAGACAGTATCTGTCATGTTTGAAAACCTATCCACCCATTGATCACAAAGTTTGTTGTAGTCTTGAGTATTTCTGTCCATTTCTGTTCTGAATTTGATTTCGAACGACTTTTCTTCTCTCCATGAGCAGCTGATTACTTCAAATTTGTTCTTCAAAGAAATAAGAATATTCGTAAAGTCTGATGTAGGTTTATCTGTAATTGACGATTTTTCTGTCGTCATTATACTGCAAGAAATAGTTGCACAAAGTCAAAATATAACTACTACACCAATATGGTGCTAACCTATTGAAAATAAAAATATTCCTCCAGAGACGAATTTAGCTATTTACCCACAGACCAGTTATCTATAGACAGCTCACGCCAATGTTAACCGAAAAAGACGAATCTTTGCGCCACCTGGATCTACGTATCGTACTAAATCGTAGAGCGGAGATGTGTGGCGGGAATTTTGAATATAGATTCAAGAAATGTTTTACCTTATGGATATTTTGAACAATGAGAATTCTACGAGAGAATTTTGTCTCGACGAGAAAATCTGGGTAGACTTGAAATTATATCGAATGCTTCACACCAATTTTATTGTTTTAGAAGAGGTGTAAAATACTTAATAAACTGAAAATTATTCACTCTCAAATTTTCAATTCGTGAGTCACAAATACCATGTAAAATTCCCATTGTTGAAATTCATCATTTTCATTCAAATCTTTACATACATCAAAACAATGACGATGATGTTTTTCATCGGATATGAAACGATGTTTTTACATCATGTGATACTATAAAGCTCTAAATATCGAGAAGAAAACACTAATTTTCAAACTTTTAAAAAAAATTATTTATTATTTGTAATCACACATTTTGAGCATTAATAATTTCTAGATTTAGATTGATTACCTAAAGAAGAAGAGCTTGATTTATTCCGATCAGCATTATGTCTAGACCTCTCATCAACACAACTTGAAATATGTTCTGTTAAATTGGAGGTTGATGGAAACTCCCGAAGATCTAATGAGCTAGATGGAGATGTACCTAAAAAGTTTGGAATTTTGAATGTTATTTGCCTTTATGAAAATAATATTTTTTGTAATTGCCATTCAAACTTATGACTTTCAACAGTTTTTTCTTGTTGTCACAGAAAAAAATTTTTACATACAAAATTTAGATTACCTGGTGTGTTAGATTTTTTCAGATTAATTATTGAAGCTTCAGAGCTAGATCCTTCTTCTACATAGCTTGTAATAGGTTCCGATGACCTGGATGTACACGGAATACCCTGAATACCACATGTTGAAACGATCTGGGTCCATTTCTGGATTAGGAAAGCAATGCCTAATTTTAGAATCACTGTTGCAGTTGGGCACAGCACATTTATTATAAAAAACTATGGTAAACGAAGGGTAAACTATTATCATAAATTATAAAAACACTTGAAATTTTAAGATTTTAACCACCTAAACAACTAGCCTCTCATTTTTCTCTCCTTAAATAACCTGAGATGGGTCAATTCCATAGAATAAAAATAAATTTGCATTTTTTTAGATTGAAAGTGTCATTCTTCTGCTCTGTGCTGAATGGGTTCTGGATACAGCGACGTCTGGTCACAGTATAGATACCAACAAGGATAACTTCGATAGTTTCAACTTATTCAATTCAGTATGAAATGATTATGGTCAGAAAATCCGTTCTATTCCAATCTTTCCTGTTTATGAGCTTCCAGTTTCAATATTGATAGAATTTTAATTAACCATGCATCACAACAAACATTCAAAAATATTAAAACTAAGTCAAATTCTATTATCTCCTAACTTTATGAACCAGGTTGAATCGGTTTATGAAATAAAGATGTGAAAAAACTTCTATAAAGGTACAAAACAGACCTAGGAGACTGGGTTCGAAGTTTTTAAAACACATATGAGCTTAATTTGAAGCATTCCTATGTTAGAATAGATATAATTTGATGAACTCTGAAAGTCTGAAGCTATAAAGAACCAGCTCTTCATAAAGACAAGTCTTCAATTCAACAGGTCCTGACAGAAAATACATTACCTATTTCAACAGTCATCATTAAAATATACCGAAGTACCTATGTGAGTGATGGAAATCTTTTTCTCTATTTATTATGATATATTACTCTGGATTAAATATTAAACGAGGTGCTAGACATCATTAATAATGAATACAGCAAATGACAATTTAGATTTTGTGGTGATTGTAAAAAAAAAAGTTCAGTGGTTAATTTTATCTATAGTGTTTAGTGGTGGAACCATAGACTGGAGAGATTTCCCCAACCTTTTGTAGAAATATTTCATTTCAACTTTTACGGTACCGGTTACGGAATACGGTACCGACCAGTATAAACGAACCCTAGTGTTCTGTGGTTACTAGCTCTATCCAAATACTTTTATTGATCTATGGTCTATGACTTCTTTGTCTATGGGGTAACCATAGTTAGTTGGTAACACTGGCCCATAATAATAATAAATAAATAATTATCAAGTCAAATATTACTGCATGCTAGAATCGTCATCTTTATTTTTGTATTCATTTTATCGTTTTTATTTGTATATGGATATTTTGTATAATAACGAAAATGGATGTGATATTTCACGAAAAAGTAAATATTGGTTAATTTCGCTATGTGCATATTTCAATATCATAATTTCATTTCAGCAAGAGGGGTCCTTATGTGCTCAACATAGCTTAAACTCTCTTCTTCAAGGAGCCTACTTTACAGCTGTTGATTTGAGTTCATTAGCTTGTAAATTAGATGAAGAAGAAAGGAAAAGAATGGCTGAAAGTGGAGAAAGCAGTGAAGATTACCAAAAATTCCTGAAGCAACCTTCTGGTAATATGGATGATAGTGGTTATTTTTCTGTACAAGTTATAAGTAGTGCCCTTGAAGTTTGGGGCCTAGAATTAGTGCCTTACTCAAGTACAGATGAACGAGTAAAAAATGGTGTTCAAGAACCACATAGAATGAATGCATTTATTTGCAACTATAGAGATCATTGGCTAACAATAAGAAAAATTGGGAATCAATGGTTCAATTTGAATTCATTATTGAGCAGACCACAACTGCTTTCAGATACTTTCTTGTCACTTTTTTTGGCTCAGTTGAAAAATGAGGGATATTCTATATTTATTGTTATTGGAGAACTGCCTGAATCAACTGCCGACAAAGTTTTGCTCAAAAATCCTTATGTCCCACTTAAATTTTCCCCCAGCGAACAGATAACCTCAAATATAATCAATAGCGATTCTCAGTTACAGCAGGCAATCAATCTTAGTTTACAAGAAGAATCTACTTCATATGATTATTTAGGCATTGAAGATGATCCACAACTTCAAGAAGCATTGAGATTAAGCTTAATGCATCCCTCAATAAACGAAATGAAAGAAGACGATGAAGAAACAATGCTACAGAAAGCTATTGATATGAGCTTACAATGTTAATTTTAGGATCAGTGTTTGCCATCAGATTTTCTCTCTTTAAAACATACTAAACAAATTGTATACTTTTTATTAAAATTATAAATTATATGTGTTCTTGGATCATAATTATTTTGTGCTACTTTTCTAAACTGAGGTGTGATTCCGTTGCTGTACCCGTTCATTTTTTGTTTTTCTATTTCTTGATTACCTTTGCAGTTTTTTTATATGATTATTAGAATAATGATTTCCATGTTGCAATTGTTTGAGAGTTATTATGTTATTCAAAATATTTTTGCACTTGGATCAATTACAGGTATATGCTAATATTGTTTAGGTTTCATAATTCAGATTTAAAAATTATTTATATTTAATGTTCTATTTATTCCACAATTAAATATGTTTCGTTCTTCATTATTATTCAATTAATGCGCTGATATCCAGTAATTTATTATTTTCAAATTATGGCCATTTTCGAACTAATTCGTAATGAAATGAAAGCTGGGAATGAAGATTTCAAGCAGTTTATATGTAGGTATATATAAAATTAAATTTTTTTTATCACTAAAAAATTCTAACTTGTTCTTTTCTATCGTATGTAGGTACTAAGAAACTGATTCAGACTTCTCTCTGTGACTCTATTTTTATTATATAATGCATAATCATTGCAATCACCTATGGCCGGTTTCTGAACTCTACAGATAAACGTCAGATAGTTATCCAGCCGTTAACTGTGGTTAATATTTATCAGCTCGATAAACGCCGCACGGGTTTCTGATGTCAAATTTATGCTTCGGTTAGCTATCGATTGGATAACTCGACGGTATCGACAGTATTGTTAGTTCATAAAAGTAATAATAGATGTCACTGTAATCAAACCTGACATATTTTAAAAGATTCAATATAATTTCAAAGAGAGACTAATTTACAACTATAAAATAACCATTCTCTTATAATTCTATATGGAAAAAATTCGTATTTACAAATCATATCGAAAGCAGAACACAGAATCAAGGGATGGATTCAACATTCTGTGACGTTCTTTGGCGTCAAAGAATGTGAATTCAAATTCGAAAACAAACGAAAAAAACAATTACGCAACAAAATGAGTCGACAAAGGGCTAGAAATTTCACTGAGTGTGAAAAATTTTATTACTGGATATTGTTAGAGAATTTATAAGTAAAATCGATAACAAAAAAACAGATGCCAGTAATGTGAACCAGAAAAACCAGGCCTGGCAGAAGATAGCCGCAAAATTTAACGCCGCTGGAGAGACTGGTCCGCGGAGCGAAAAACAGCTGCGTGCTTTATATGACAATATAAAGAAAAAAGCAAAAAAAATTTTGCCGACGACAAAGTAGGTATAATCAAATTTCAAATACATAGGTAAACACAAACAAGAGGATTTTATTGTTTTCATAATTTCTATCGATTTGCAGTGTGAAAGATACAAAACTGGTGGAGGGACCTTCACACCAAAGGCAACGCAAGTTGATGAGAAAGTAATGGGTTTGTTGCAGCATCACTTCACACCACTAACAAACCCTTACGACTCGTCAGCTGCGTATTATGAACTTAGTGAGTATGATAAGGAATCTGGATTACACTATAATTATTGCGCCTTCAACGAAATATTGCATATAATTAACTATGTAATTTCGAATGAACTAAAAATAACATATTTCAGATGAGGAAGAGAGAGAATCAGAAGGCTCTGCCATTGTGCTACCTCCTGCAAGCCCCGAGATCTGTATAAACATGCCTTCAACCAGCCAGCAGGGTATGGTTCAATATTTGCAGGAAGAATCATCCTGTAGTGCTACTGAGCAAAGTGAGTAATTCTTATATATGTGAGATTAAGTAACAATTGAGATATTCGAATCAAACAAGTAACCATAATACAAAATATATTTATTCATCTAAAATACATTGCAGATATGGAACTGAATTTCTCTGAGGAGGTAATTCTCTCACAGGAAGAACCTTCTACACATAATAGTCCTCTGGTGACTCCTGAAACTCCTAGAAGGCGACCAGGTGAAAAAAGACCAGCATCTAGTCGAATAGGGTTAACTGCAACAAAAAAAAAAGCTCTCATTACAACAACAAACACAATTATGAAAAGAAAAAATGCAAAGCAGGCCAATGAGGACTTATTAACAGCAAAAAAAGTGGAGTTAATACAAAAACAGATTGATATCGAAAATCTGAAGGTCAAGAAAGAGGAACAGTTGTTGGAGGCAGAAGTTACGTTGAAGTTATTAGAAATAGAAGAGGTGAAATTGCGTTTGGAAGTGATGAAAAAAAGTTATAGGAAAAATAAATAACTTAAATTAAAAGTTCTCTCATTTACCCCTTGATTAAAAACACAGGTATACTCTTGCATATTGCAGAGAGATAGAAAGTTCTGACGTCTCTCTCATACAAAGTGACGTTATCTGAGTTGCAAAAATAAGCTTTCAGTTAAGAATTCCTCGGCTATCACACACTTTTTGCAATGAAATTTGCATACATGTTTTCCTACTGATTATGGCATTTCTCCTCATTAATAAAGGTAATAATTTCATACCAATTTGAATATTTGCTATTTGTGTCTCAGATGACTTCACAAAATGAGAAGCTTAAATACGAACTAAATTAAGAAATTTGAAGAGTTTTTATACCCTGCCACTCACCTAAAATATTGAATTGCTATTGATCTTCTGAATGCATTTTCTTCGAGAGTAGCAGGTATTGACTCATCGGGTTGTTGTAGTTGAGGAACTTCTTCTTCATACTCAAAATTATCATTTTGCTGTAATGCAATGTTGTGTAATATTGCAGTTGCAACGATTATTGCAAGTGCACAATCCAGCTTGACACGAGGTTGCATCGACAGGCAGGCAAATCTTCTTTTCCACACTCCAAATGTTCTCTCAATTGTATTCCGGTCTTTATGTGTGCTTTGTTATATCGTTCCTCCATGCCTTGAGTTGGATTCAATATTGGGGTTAGCAAATGTTGACCACAAGGGTAAGCACTATCCCCTAACAGATAGGAGTTTCCAAATTCATTATTCTCTAACCGAGCCCATAAAAAGAGCTATGATACATTGTGCTATCATGCGTTGAACCATGCCAGCGCACATCAATATCACGTATAGTCAAATTAGCATCACACACAGCCTGTATATTTAAGGAGAAATAACCTTTTCTATTTTGAAATAATTCAGCATTATCTCCTCCAGGTGAAAAAATCGGTATATGAGTTCCATCAATGCAACCAAGTACATTTGGAAAGCCTGCTATGTTATAGAAGCCCGGCTTGGTTTCTAAAATTTCAGTATCATTTCTTGGCATACCTATAAATCTTTCAGATAGCTTGGCTATTTCCTTGCTCACATTGAAAATAACTCTAGATACCGTTGATTTGTGAACATTGATATCATCACCTACAACAATTTGAAAAGTGCCTGTGGCATAGTATCGTGAGAGCAATGCACACTTGTTCTAAAACAGATAATGCCACTTTTCTTTGAGATGTTGGGGATAAAACTGGGTTCAGTTGATCACATAAATATCCCACTGTGCTTTTGTTCAGTCGGTATCTTTGCCTAAAAAAATTTGAAGAATCAATATCATATTACGAGAATATTTCTGATAGAAAACATCCAAGATACACTTTCATAAACAAATGTTTAATGTTAGATTTTTTTGTGAAACTATGCTACTGTGTATTTTTAATAGGCTGAAAGACCTCAGGTCAATTGGCCAATTGCTTGCAATAAAAGACAGTTACTACTACTTACCTAAACTCTTCATCTGAATACATTTCCATCGGAGATCTACGAATCCTTATCTGTCGAGGTATTGATATATTATTGATGAATTCTAGAATTTCTTCATCTGATGAGGAACTTGAAAATATTTCTGTTGTCAATTTCATGTTTGAGTTGTATATGAACTTGAATTTTCGAATTTTCGGAGATATAATTTTGAGGTTATCTTGGAACTGTCATGTAAATATTGAATAGTTAACGTTAACGTCGAGATAACCCGTCATCGGGACGAGTTAAGATAAATGGAGTTTATGTGTAGTTTATCTGTCGGCGCGGTAGTCAGAAACCCAATTCGACAGTTATCTCTCGTTTAACTTTCTCGAATAGATTGATGAAAAATTTGAATCACCGATGCTTCAAAGAAACACTTTATATTTTTAGAAGTTTATTTCAACGACAGATTACACTGTACACCGTAATACATTCATCCATAACTGTCCTCTATCAACCATAGACATATATAACCTATACTTCATCTGACAGACAGCATCCATAGAACATATTATAAGTGTTTAGAGTTTTTAGATTGGTCTCAACACTCCTTCTCAATCCAAAAACTCAAATATCCATACTTAAGTTTACAATATCAAACCCAGACTATTCCTATGTTTAGTAAATAAAACAGTTCCGAGGTTTTTTGTTAAAATGTCAGCAACTTGTTCATTAGTACAAATATACTCAACAGATACAATGTTCTTACCAATAATATCTTTGATAAAGTTATATTTAACATCAATATGTTTGAGTTTTTGTGATCAAACCTTTTTGTTAACTTGATACAGGACTGGTTATCCTCATATATGATAAAGGTTTCTTTTGAGTAACCAAAATCAACTAATAAATTTGACAACCATATCCCTTCTTTAATTGCTTCGGCAAGAGATATATATTCCGCTTCTGTAGACGAGGTGGAAACTGTTGTTTGTTTTCTAGTGGTCCAACAGACTGTGGAACCAAAAATCTTGAAGAAATATCCGGATGTTGATTTCCGATCGACTTCATCGCCAGCCCAATCAGCATCACAAAATCCTATGAGCTTTGTCTCATCATTTTTTGGGAAATGCAATGTTGCATTAATAGTCCCCTTCAGATATCTCAATATTCTCTTCAAATATTTCCATAATTGCTCAGAGGGATTGCTTTGGTATCTGCTACAAAGATTTACAGATATGCTTAGGTCGGGTCTAGTTCCCAGCATCAAATACATTAGGCAGCCAATTAATTCTCTTACAGGTTTATTGCTGACTTCTTCCAAATCTTTGTCTAGTTCAAATTTTAAATTTCCTGTTTCTAGTGGTGTTTTGACTTCTTTACACTCATTCATGTGAAATTTCATCAGCATATTATTTATGTAGTTCTTTTGACTGAGATAAATTCCATCTTCATTGCTTTCAAATTCAATTCCAAGAAAAGTTTTCAAAAATCCTAGATCCTGCATTTCGAATTCCTGTTTCAGCTTGTCTTTCAGCATCTCAATTTCTTCTTCTTTATTCCCTGCGATAAGAATGTCATCAACATACAATAATAGATAAATCAGGTAGGAATCAGTGATCTTCAAATACAGGCATGGATCATTTTTCGACTTTATAAATTTTCCTTTTTAATGAATTCATCAAATTTTTTATTCCAGCAATATGGTGCCTGCTTGAGTCCATAAAGTGCTTTGTTGAGCTTACATACCCTTCCATCATCTTCATACCCTTCTGGAATCCTCATGTAGATTTCCTCCTCTAGCGTTCCATGAAGAAAGGCAGATTTGACATCCATTTGTTGAATGATTAGATTTTCATGGTTAGCTACAGCTAACAGTGCCCTGACAGTAGTCAGCCGGGCTACTGGTGCATAAGTTTCTTCATAGTCAAATCCTTGTTTTTGCATAAATCCCTTGGCAACAAGTCTAGCTTTATATTTGACTCCATTTTTGTTACAGGATTTGATACGAAATACCCATTTGCAGTCTATCAATTTTGCATTTTCTGGCTTATCGATCAATGTCCATGTTTTATTCTTTTCTAGTACTTTCTTTTCCTCCTCAATAGCTTTCCTCCAAAAATCATAATTTGGTGAATTTCGTGCACTTTCTAGGTTTTCTGGAATGTTATCAACATATGCCGTTGCATGTAGAGCTAAATGCTCCAAGTCTTCTCCCGTAATAAAATCATTATAGTAGTTTGGTCTTTTAGTTCTCCTTCTATTGTTTCTAAACTCTTCATTGGTGTTTCTTTCATCATCTTGAACTTCTTCCTCCATATCACCTTCAGTCTCAGTGTAACTATGAATTGATTCTTTTTCATCTATAATATCTAGAGCAGAAGTACCATCTACAGCAGTAGCATTCAACTTCAAATCTGTGATATTTTTGTATTCATCAAAAACAACATTTCGAACAACAGATACTTTTTGCTTAATAGGATCCCAAACTCTATAGCCATTACTTGCATAGCCTATCATGATGTTTATTTCACTTCTTGAATCAAGCTTCGATATCTGTTTTTCTTTAGGTATATGACAATAAACTAAACTTCCAAATATCTTTAGATTTTCTACATTTGGTTTCCTATTATAAAATAGTTCAGCTGGTGTCTTACCCTTTATTACTGCAGTGGGACTTCTATTCAACAGGTAAGTTGAGCAAAGTATTGCTTCACCCCACATTGTTTTGGGTAGCTTCGACTGCAGAAGAATCGCTCTTCCTTTTTCCAACAATGTCCTATTTAATCGTTCTGCTGATCCGTTCATTTCAGGATTGTACGGGACAGAGTGTCTTATTTTAATACCTTTCATTCTGCAAAAATTATTGAATTGATTTGAACAATATTCACTACCATTATCACATTGAATTGAACCAATCCTGTAACCAGTTTCATTAGTAACTAATGCTTCATATTCCTTAAAACATTCAAAAAGTTCACTCTTATTTTTTATAAGATATACAATACTGAAGTGTGTATAGTCATCAAGAAATGTAACAAAATAATTTTTATCATCATAGGTACCAGGAGAAATTGGACCACATATATCACTATGCACAATTTCAAGTGGTCTTTAGAATATTTCTTATTCGCTCTATTAAATGGTAACCTGGTTTGTTTAGATTGTATGCATATTGAACACATTTCAAAATTATTTTCATCAAAGACTTCATCAATACCTTCAACTATATTATTCTTTTTCATGATTTTCAAATTTGTATTGCCAATATGACCTAACCGACAGTGCCATAGATTAAAATTCTTTGAGCTAGAACTAAATTGAGCTTGTACTCTTTTCAGAGATATAAATTCAATAACATACAGATTATTCTCCTTCTTACCACTAGCAAGTAATTTATCTCCTTTGAAGATACTAACAGAACTATGCTCGAATACAACTTTAAGTCCAACAGTTTCTAGCTTTTGA
Organism: Micraspis discolor; assembly: GCA_030674115.1. NCBI lineage: Eukaryota > Metazoa > Arthropoda > Insecta > Coleoptera > Coccinellidae > Micraspis > Micraspis discolor. Next base: position 694,353 of record JARTUT010000020.1, read on the forward strand.
ACAGATAATAAATTTTGTCTGAGATTTTCAACATAAAGTACATTTTTATTTCAGCTTTACAATTTATCCCTTCATTTAAATTTACTTTAATAGTACCTACTTTAGTAGCCTTTATATTTTCATCATTTTTGGCAACAGCAATATTAACTTTATCTTTTAGCTCTTCAAAATGACAAAAATATTTAACATTATTCACCATGTGATCAGTTGCACCTGAATCCACTACAAATTTTATCAAATTACCTTCTTTTTCCGTGCACTTGATCTTGTTTACTGAAGCTGCGAAGGTGATTCGGCTTTCGTCAGCTGTGGCTTCATTTGCTCCCTTTCGACCATACCAGCATTCCTTTCTGATATGACCAATCTTTCCGCAGTTGTGGCACTTCAGTCCTCTTCTTTGTTCCTGGTTTCTGCTCGTAAGTCTCTTCTGGTAGTCCTTGTTGTCAGAACCTCTAGTCCACTTTTTGTTTCCATAAAACGCAGAAGTTCCTTGTATACTTTCTGGTGCAGAGGTGTTTTTCTTCTTCATTTCATAGTCAAGAAGTTTTCCTTTTACAAATTCCAATGTAAGCTTTTGTGGCTCTAGTGTTTCCAAGGCAGTTACAATATTGTCGTAAGATTCGGGTAGAGTAAGCAGAAGATGGCAAACTATATCTACTTCCTCTAATTTGGCCCCAACAGATTTGATCTGCCTAATTATTGATTCAAATTTTATGAAATGTTCTTCTGGACTTTCTGTTTTTAGTTTCAGGCTTAATAATTTCCTTCGTAGATAGAGTTGATTAGCAATACCTTTTCTTTGGAAAACTTTCTCCAATGATGTCCACATTTCAAATGAGGTTTGTTTGTCTTTTATATATTCAAGATGCGAGTTTGCAACGCATTGAACAATTATTGACTTGCACTTTTTGTCGAGTTTTTGTTGGTCCTCAGTGGGCGTCAGAATGTGATCTTTGATGCAACTTGCAACTCCATTCTGATCCAAAACTGTCTCCATCCTGAATTTCCAGTGATCGTAGTCCCTTCCTTCGAACTGGTGAATTCCATATTTTTCCATTGTGAAATTGGCCATTTCGACAACGTGGTAATTTTAATTCCAACCTCAACTTCTCTGAATTGCGGGTTCTGGGCCCATAACCTGATGAAAAATTTGAATCACCGATGCTTCAAAGAAACACTTTATATTTTTAGAAGTTTATTTCAACGACAGATTACACTGTACACCGTAATACATTCATCCATAACTGTCCTCTATCAACCATAGACATATATAACCTATACTTCATCTGACAGACAGCATCCATAGAACATATTATAAGTGTTTAGAGTTTTTAGATTGGTCTCAACATAGATAAACTGAGTTTATTTTGACTTCAGAAACCGGCCACTAATGAATTGTTAATTTCCCCACAACTAACGATTGATTGAATTATGGGCATTGAAATCTTATTTTTAATAATATATTGAATTACCTGAATTTAGAGGGGTGAAAATCAACAGCTATGGAAATCAAGAACAAGCAGTGCCGTAACTAGCCTTTTATGCGACCGGTGCGAGTGTTTGAAACTGCGCCCTTGTAAAATTCTGATCTGGTCATTTCTACGACCCTTCAGAGTCTGCGCCCTGTGCCTGAGCACCGTTGGCACCTCTCTAGTTACGACACTGGTCGAGAGTGGTATTTTTGTATACGTCTGATAAAACTGCACCATAAAAAATTTTTATTTGAACAGTGTCATTTGAAAAAAAATTTTTTTTTTGTTACTCCGAACCTATTCGGCCGATTTGACCGAATAACGAACTTAGCCGAGATATTTATACCTCAAACCTATTCTGAAAGTTTCAACTCTCTAACTTCATCCGTTCGAGAGTTATCGTGTTCACGGAACGGACGGACAGAATCGATTTTGACCACGGATTATTCATCAGTAGGTCCAAACAAAACGATTGATACCACTTTTGCCCAAAAATTCGAAAGTCACAGACATTTGGGCAAATTGATAAGCACTCTGTTCAGGTGAACAAGAGCGCCAAAAAACTGATCAAGTCAGAATGCGGGATTTTGAAAAGCACTATGAAGGTGTTTTGACGAACTTAATGAAAGCAGGAGATCATGAATTTGTTCTCAAATGAACAAATTTTAAAAAAATAATGGATTCGAGAGTTGACGCACACAGTGTTCACATCGTACACCAGATTATTATTGTCTATTGAAAATAATTACAAATTTAGTGAATGATACAGAACTTACAGACTTACTCCACGATGGAAAGTGATATTCACTGGAAAACATCGTTTATCAGAAATTGATATTTTCGATTTCCAATATATTTGCACTGATAAATAAACATTTCCCTTATCTCATCAGTGGAATATGTGTTAACAGATAGTATCGTATATTTCGCGCGTCTTCAGATAGGCAACCAACAATACACGATGATGTAATCGGTTGTGCTTACTTCCTAAACCCAACAAATTGATATTTCACACTCGTGTCTATACCACAGATATAGAGTGGGGAGAATACGCTTCGACCACTGCGCATCCAAAATTGGTGGCTAAATTCTTATGTCAAATTTCGACCATTTTTTATACTTTCATAGTTCAGCTGTTCTAGGTTGACATACTTGTCAGGTGAATTAGAAATTGCTCGAATTTTACATTGTGCTGATAGATACTTCGATACCTTCAACATGTCTTGAATTGGTAAAACGCGTAAAAATTATAAAACAAAGAAGGTCGAGGGAATTTCATTTTATACCCAAGTTTTTATTGAAATTATCCGACTGATCATACCGCATGGTATTGTTTATCTGCTCAGTGGCGTGTTCTTTACTTTCCACAGTAATATGATTCCTTTTAGTTTCCCAAAATCAGTTGATATGAGGACAGTTTGGACTGATATTCTGAGTATAGATTCTGAAGCTAAAGATTTATTTAAGAAATTGATATGCTCTATATGTTAACGTAAGCGCTACTGTGGTATGTTGACAGTAGGCTACGTGAAATGACAACCTACCCATCGATCCATAGAATATCATGATCATCCCTCTGCGCAAGGGTTGCCTATCCTGTTCGAATTATTGTTGTTTGGCCTACGCCAGTTCTGTTTCAGACAAAGAGAAGATAGAATAGTGATTAATATTCAATTATTACTAATTAGTGATAATATTGTTTTTCATTGACCTGCATATTCTGTTAACAATTGTGATTGAATATACAGAATATATAGTTTACAGCATTAACCATAAATAAAAAAGATTCTTTATCTTTGCAGGAAATCTTATTTCATACCCACTATATCAAATCAATTTATACCTGATGTAAATTTATACAATGATGTGATAATAACTAGTGTTATAGTTATTATGGATATTCACAAGGTTAATGAGCCTCCAAGTATTGAAGTTGATATCATTGTTAACAATTATTGTATTTATGCGTGTTTCTCAAATATTGGTCGGTGATTTATCTTACCTTATGTAAGCGTGCATAACCGCTGACGAATTCTTTGATACGAGCGGTTTTCATTCAGTATGTTCCGACGCGCTGTAGCGAAAACCTCGCAGTGTTAAGAGAATAAAGGTTTTGTTCACAAAATTAATTTTATTACTGTGATAATCTCACTTGTTGGCACTTAAAGTTGATCTCATATTTCGGAGATTAGGGTTGGAAAGGAAAACACCATGGTAGTTGTTCTACGTCTATTCAGTCATTGCTATCAACGCTTGCATAAATATATTGCAAAGGAAGTTGACCTACTTGCAAATGCATGGTCATCAATAGCATCAATTGGTATTTGCGAGTAATACAATTAAGGAATTTCATAATGCCTTGAGTAAAAACAATTTATTGACCTACTTAATTATAATATTGCGAAGAGAGGTAAATTGGATTTTTATTTGATTTATAGGAATATTTATGAGTCCCTTACATTACAACCAAGTTGTAACAATATACAACAAACTATAAGAGGCGCTATGTTTATCAGAAAATGTGTGAGACGAATTGGAAATTTGTACGACATAACAACCGTCTTCAAGACACAACATACCATCAGCGCTACAAAAGTTAAACGAGAATCAAAGAAGGAAGAACTTTACATATGAAGGTGAGAATAAATTAGAATTTTCTTAAGTGTTAGACAATGATAGATCCAAGTTGGTCCTACATACTGTGGATGAAAATCATCTAATAGAATGGAACGATACATCTAGAATATCCAAAGAAGAGAAGCTTACAAGAAGAAAAATCAAAGAAGCAGCATTCATGAACATCGCTCTCAATCCCATAAGTGCACCATCAATTGAGTTGGATTTGAAATTTATGAAAGTTACTTGATAAATTTTCTGAAATCACAGCTTTTGTAGGAGCTATTTTTACCTTGAAAACGATAGATGTCTGTTGAAACGTTGGAAAAAAGAACAATTATAGATGATGTTTATTGCCTAAATAACAATTGTATAAAAAAAGTTTTTCAAGATTACGAATTTTTCTTGCACTTCTAGTTACCTTTGATAAAAATTATTACTGTTTAATATTTTGAATTTTAAAATTTAATAATAAGGAATAACCTTGAATATATATATATATTTCTTTTAAACTTTTGGCTTACAATTTTTTGGTTAGCAAACAATAGAGTGCGTAGTGTTAACAGGGTTGTAGGTATTTTTTTGATCATTTATGCAATAAGTTCCAAGTATCCTTTACAATTGGTCTAAATTTTTGTATCTTATAAAAATAATTTAATTACTCCTAAGATATCGCACGATGCTCAACAGGAGCCAATATCGGTAGTATAATTAATTTAATGCAAATTTCCAATTCATGATAATAAAACAAATTGAAATGTTTCTCAGTATATTTAAACAAAACACTCAAACTTTCATTAATCATTACAGCACTTCAAATAAAATGATATGTTGTGAGTTACAAACAAGGATAAATGGTGCATATGTGAACGCACCAAATAGTATGACCACATATACTATTTTCTGTTTTAATTGTATCGAAATATCTTATTGACCATAAGGCACTTGAAGCAACACAAAAAAGTCAATTTCAATATATTACACTCATTGTTTTCTCTACAGGATTAGGTTTGTTGGAAAATGCATTATCTCGAAGTAGCTAATATATTTCAAGGCTTTTATTGATATTTACATTCTGTTCAAAAATAAATGGAGTATAATTCTAAGAATGGAAAAGAAATCAAAATTTGCTTAGTCAAATGGTGAATGATAATTTTAAGTTGAACGTGCTTCATCAAAATCCTAGCACCTCCATCTTTCAAGCAGCGGCAAAACCCTTTTTTTAAACTGATCTTTAGCATGCATCTTATTAGAATTTTCTTGTTCTTGAAAAACACTGAACTCGAACAGATGGAGTTACAACGATATTCTTTTGGTTTTTTTTCACTGCTAATCAATTGTATACTGGGTGTCCCATATGTATTTTTCTTAGAGTTATCATGTTTTCTCGCGAATGGGAGCTGATTTTGATTTAATGTCATACAGGGTGTGCAATTTACAATGAGTTTACGATCGGGTGATATACAGGGTGTGCAATTTACAAGTACTTTTGTTTTTTGCGCGCTTTCGGTTTTTTTGTATTTCTCCGGAGTGTTCCGCGTGACTTCGAGTTTTTTCGCGCGCTTTCAAGTTATATGTATTCTTTCGGGTTTTTTTTCAGGTTCCTTTGGATTATTTGTGTTACTTGAGGTTATTTCGTGTTCTCTGGCGTTGTTTCGTGTAATTTCGGTTTCTTTTGTTAAGTTTTTTTTTTCACTGCTAATCAATTGTATACTGGGTGTCTCATATGTATATTTCTTCGAGTTATCATGTTTTCTCGCGAATGGGAGCTGATTTCGATATAATGTCATACAGGGTGTGCAATTTACAATGAGTTTACGATCGGGTGATATACAGGGTGTGCAATTTACAAGTACTTTTGTTTTTTTGCGCGCTTTCGGTTTTATTGTATTTCTCCGGAGTGTTCCGCGTGACTTCGAGTTTTTTCGCGCGCTTTCAAGTTATATGTATTCTTTCGGGTTTTTTTCAGGTTCCTTTGGATTATTTGTGTTACTTGAGGTTATTTCGTGTTCTCTGGCGTTGTTTCGTGTAATTTCGGTTTCTTTTGGTAAGTTTTTTTTTCACTGCTAATCAATTTTATACTGGGTGTCTCATATGTATTTTTCTTCCAGTTATCATGTTTTCTCGCGAATGGGAGCTGATTTCGATATAATGTCATACAGGGTGTGCAATTTATAAGTACTTTTGTTTTTTTGCGCGCTTTCGGTTTTTTTGTATTTCTCCGGAGTGTTCCGCGTGACTTCGAGTTTTTTCGCGCGCTTTCAAGTTATATGTATTCTTTCGGGTTTTTTTCAGGTTCCTTTGGATTATTTGTGTTACTTGAGGTTATTTCGTGTTCTCTGGCGTTGTTTCGTGTAATTTCGGTTTCTTTTGGTAAGTTTTTTTTTCACTGCTAATCAATTTTATACTGGGTGTCTCATATGTATTTTTCTTCCAGTTATCATGTTTTCTCGCGAATGGGAGCTGATTTCGATATAATGTCATACAGGGTGTGCAATTTACAGTGAGTTTACGATCGGGTGATATACGGGGTGTGCAATTTACAAGTACTTTTGTTTTTTTGCGCGCTTTCGGTTTTTTGTATTTCTCCGGGGTGTTTCGCGTGACTTCGAGTTTTTTCGCGCGCTCTCAAGTTATATGTATTCTTTCGGGTTTTTTTCAGGTTCCTTTGGATTATTTGTGTTACTTGGAGTTCTTTCGTGTTCTCTCGCGTTGTTTCGTGTAACTTCGGTTTTTTTCATGTTTCTTCGGATTCTTCCGTGTTTTTTCGCGTTTCTTCGTGTTTTTTCCAGTTCTTTCATGTTTTTTTTTTGCTTTCAACGGGTTTTTTGACGTGTTTCGTGTTTTTGCGCGCTTCACTGATGTATAGACCATATTGATCTATGGTCTATATTGATCTATAGTCTATATTAATCTATGGTGCATTATGATCTATGGTCTATATTGATCTATGGGCCTATTCAACTACTGGCTTATGGATCTATTGGCCCATAGATCTACTGGCCTACTGATCTACTGGCTTACTAGTCTTATATACTAAAATAATAAGAGAGCGATCACCGAAGGACATAAAGTTTTTGGCGGAGGTCGACGGGGTGCGAAGGGTGTTTGGAAAACGGGAAACGGTGGTGTTGAGAAACGGGCTCCGCGGGTGTACCGCACGCGAGAACCTAGAGAAAGAACCCCTCCATCCGTGGGAAAAGACTGGATATCTTGCGTGGTCGAAAAGTGCGAGAAAATTACGTCTGAAAATCGTCAAAAATGCGGATTTCACAAAACGTCCCGCACGGCAGCGAAGTGTTTGAATAAACGGGCACGCTCCGACCGGCATGAGAAATGGCAAAAGCTTCCTCCATAACCACCGGACCTAACAGGCGTGTCTTATTTCTCCAACTCGAAATGGAAATTAACGAAAAAACCTTGCGAAAATCGGTAATTTTGACGTCTACGATAAAATTCTCAAGGAACACAAATTATCATAACTTCCTCCAAAGACGACAAATTCCGTGTCAAAAATATTTTTATTTCTAATGTTCGACACTAAATATGGATAATCGTCAAGATTTTCAAGATTTCCAATAGGATTTTTAAGTTTTTTCTTCTTTCCACACCGAAATAATAACGTAAAAGTAATGGGTCTACTTATCGCTGCGCATTCTTTCAAGGCAGGTACTTTGTTTATTTACGTCATTTCATTCCGTGCTGTTACCATAGAAATATAAATATATTGAATGCGTGCATCGTGGAAAATAAGTACTCAAACGTGTAACATTGACCTTCAAGGTGTAATGCGCATGCGCCACGAACTCTTGCGCTTGTTAGAAGGGGTTTGTGATTTTGTTACCATGGTTACCGAATGTGACATAATTCAAATTAAACGACAGAATTACTTCGACTTCTTTCAAACGAAATTTGTCAGTTTTTTCATCATAATTTCCTATTTATCTTATTATTGTTCTCGTTATTATTATTATTGTTCTCGTTCTTATCATTATCGTTCTCGTTATTTGTTCTTAAGTTCTTGTTAATATTAGTCATATATATTTAAGTCTTGTTTTACAACTGATGTGAGTAAAGAAGCTTTCTTTAGAATACTTGAAAATCGAGTTCATACCTTAATGTATTTTATAGATATTTCCCGAAAATGGTGAATACAAGGCGATGTATTGTTTGTGATACCACAAAAAAAGACAATGTAGTCTTTCATCGGTGAGTACAAGCTTGAAAATTTTTATCGAACTGAACCAAATATTTTACAGTTTTCCTAAGTCTTACCCTGCTTATGAGCAATGGAGGAAGTTTTGTTCAGACTCTGTAGATATTTTTAAAGCAGATGATGATTTTTCAAAAATGTGAATCTGCAGTAATCATTTTCTCAAAGAAGATTACCTTAATTCAAAGCAATTAAAATTCAATGCAGTGCCAACTGTAATGAATTTCGTGAAGAAAGGTGAGTCAAATTTCAGTTATTGTGAAAAAACTTTAATTTTATTTCAATAATCTGAATAACTTAATATATGTACTGTGCTTTAAGAGATTTGGGGAGTATGAACTCACCAAGTTTAGTGTAATTAGCATATTTTTCAACAAACCTTCTGATTCATGACCATTTTTATTTCTTATCAAAAATATCAGTATCTTAAGTTAATTAAATAGATTGTCCATTGAAACATACCTAGTTATTTACTGTTGTTTAACGTCTTTGAGACTTCTTTTGCTAGCTCGTTACTTATTTCCTAATCTCCTGAAGTGTAGAAATTCGCTACCAGATCAGGAAATAGTATACGAATAGTGATCCACTGTTAGCCCTGGTGATGTCTCAGTTTCCAGAAGTTCTGTGTTAAAGTGGCAGTATCAGGAAATGAGTAAACAGAGCAGCACCCGTTATAAAACTATCAAGCAATTTCACTGTCTAGAAAACTACTTTTCACACTCAGTAGTACAAGTTCAGGAAATATTTGCCCAGTTGTGAGTAATTTCACAAGCATACGGCACTTTCATGGATGGCTTCAATAAAAATATCAGCAGAATAGTTTCTGCTCAAAGAGCTGTATTTGATTTCATCATTCTTCCATCAGATATTGATGGTATTTTAGAAATTCGCAATGAGTTGACATTTAGGAACTTAGAAAATATGTTACGTTTTAAATTCAGCACAATAGGGTGATAACAAAATAGACACTAACTATACTATGGGCTAATTTTGAATGGATGGAGATATATGTTCATCCTCTCGTGGATTTGCTTGCTCCAAAGAAGCAAATAATCCGACAATAATATCGACTTGTAGCTCCTTTTTCCCCAGATCTTTGCGGAATTAACTCATATCCTTATGTCCCATATTCTATGACCTAGGTAAACTTTTTAATTATTTTTTTTCAGATTTGACCCATACTGTCACTGTGAATAAAACAAATGATGTTGGCAGTTCTAATGAAGATAATCTTGTACCATCTGAAGTGAATTATTCCGAAACATCTAGAGGTAATCGATATTGCTATGCGTTATAAAATGTCGATCGATGTAGTAAAAATAATTTTTTTTCCTACCACCTTATATTTGCTGTTATTTTGTATATGCAGTATTGACATTTGTGATCCTAAAAAAAATCACATATTTTGATGACAGAGTAATGAACAAGTTTTTGAGTATGCGAATAGTTTTTATATCTTATTAATGTAAACTAAAATCATCTGTATGAAATTTTCTTGTAGTCGAAACAAAAAAGAGATAGTTAGGCGATCAACATTCTGTTCACATGGCGAAGAAGTTGAAGCAAACCAGTAAAACTCTACTGATTAGAAAAAATCAACTAATTCGAAATTTACAACAGCGATGTCGAAGATTGAAAACTAGGGTAGAAAGCTTGAAAGACCTTGTCAGTCATCTGAAAAAGAAGAACTTCATATCAGAGGAAGTGGAAGAAATTATTTTGGTAAGTATCAAAACGAAAAACTACTTTCAAGTCAACGGGGAAGTCTCGTCAATCAAAATACTGATGTTTGTCAGTAATATTTATTGTGAAATCAGATACCATTCTGAAAAAAATTATTTACATTATTTTTGTCATAAAAAGTAATTTGTTTATATGAAACCAATAAATAAAAAATTTATAATACAGTGGCATTTTAAGAGCCTTCCCAGCCATATTCTTCTTGAATCTTGTCCCATATCCTGATTTCATAAGAAAAAGCAAGGGGTGAAGTAATATTTTTACATCACTTTTACTAAATCTAATTTTCATCAATATAGGATAGTGTACCAGCACCTTTCCAAGATGTAATAAAGGCGAGAATAAGGAACAAAAAACTGATGAGTCAAAAATCATATACAGAAGAAATGAGAAAGTTTGCGTTGACCCTACAATTTTATTCCTCCAGAGGATATGATTATGTCAGAAGAGTATGGAAGAATTTGCTGCCTCACCCATCTACCATACGTAACTGGTACAGTGTGGTAGGTGGAAAACCTGGCTTTACAGAAGAGGCCTTCTGTGCCCTGAAACCTATAGGTACCAAAAAACCTACTATGTGCAACATAGTAATAGACGAAATGAGAATTAAAGTTAAAATCATATTTGCTGGTAATAGATTTTATGGTATGGTGGACATGGGCACAGAATTGACCACTCAGCATGAGGGGGCAACAAAAGCTTCTTATGCCATGGTATTTATGGAGGTAGCAATAAATGATCATTGGAAAATACCATTAGGGTATTTCCTAACAAAAAGCCTAAATGGTAAGGAAAGATCAAGTTTATTGGTAAAATGCCTAGAGCTTTTAAACGAAACCAATGTTATAGTTAGTTCCATTACGTTCGATGGAGCCTCAACAAACCTTAGCATGTTCCAACATTTGGGGGCAAACTTTGACTATGATTCCCCCAATTTTAAACCTTGGTTTAAAAACCCAGCATCAGGTGAAAAAGTGCTAATATTTTTAGATGCCTGTCATATGATGAAACTCGTGAGAAACACTCTGGGCGACTGGGGTGTTTTGAACCATAGTGGAAACACAATCAAGTGGAAATTCATTGAGGATTTGGTGGGTCTCCAAAAAAGTGAGGGGTTACATGCGGCCAACAAACTGACTAAAAAACACATAAACTTGAACGAAAATAGAATGAATGTCAAGATGGCTGTCCAGACTCTAAGCTGTAACACTTCTAAGGCTCTCATATTCGGCCAAATGAAGGGCTTCGAACATTTTCAAGAATGTGAAGCAACTTCAGAATTTTGTCAAGTTTTTAATAATGCCTTTGACCTTTTAAATGTACGAAATAAATTCTCAAAAAAAATTCACACAATGTAGCGTTGAAAAACGAAAATTTTTCTGATGTGCTTCAAAAAGCAAATGAAATTATAAATTACATTAAAAATCTAAGTACAAGGGATGGAAACAATTTGTTGAAGTCTTCCAGGAAAACTGGTTTTGTGGGGATAATTATCAATCTTATAAATACTTTCGAATTATTCACCACATTATCAACAAAAGGATTGGAATATCTGCTTACGTTCAAATTGTCACAAGACTTGTTAGAAACCTTCTTTAGTGCCATAAGGAGTAGAGGTGGCTTTAACAATAATCCTAATGCCAAACAATTTGAATCGGCATATAAACGCCTTTTGGTAAAAAATGAGGTGAGCATATCCAATTCGAATTGTTTGGCCGATGGAATTGAAATTTTAAAAGCATCATCCAGGCTAACAAATCTGCAAAATTCACTGGGAGATGCTGAAGAGCTAACAAATGTTTACTTCGATCATGATTATGTAAAAACTATATGGAGCATTTCACCTTTTGTTGATGATGTGGTGAATTATATTGGAGGTTACATCGTTGGAAAAATAGTTAGAAAGAGTATTGTCACCTGCAACATGTGTATTAAACACCTCACCGAAAAAGAAACATGTTCTATGTTGGTGCGACTAAAGAATAGAGGGCCATTCTATTATCCATCAAAAGATGTGATACATGTATGCCAAGTTAGTGAAAATGTTATAAGAAGCTGTAAAAGAAATTTATTCAATAATCCCTTAATTGAAAATTTTTTGACTAATATAATAATCAGAAGGATAAACCTTGACATTATATTTAGCTCAAAAGAAATGGATGAGCATATCATGAGTCAAGATATTTTCGAAAATCATAAGATCAGCATAATCAAATTGATAATAAAAATTTACATAAAACTGCGTATGTACCATGAGAGTAAAAGTGTGTCAGAAAAAGATAATTACATCAGACAGAAATATTCAAGGCTCATTCTATTCAGTGGCCAATAATAGATTTATATATCGTCACCTAGGTGGTGAAAAGAGCTAAGCCACATTTTGGGTAAATTGAAAAATACTGTGATGAAAGCAGTTGACTGATGTTTTAGTTGTAACCTTCAGTTCCAGTAAAAAGTGTGAAAGAATCCAAATAATGAAATTGAAAGTTACAACTAAAATATCAAGTGACTGCCTCCACCACTGTATTTTTCAATTTATCCAAAATGTGGTTTAGCTCTTATCATCACCAAAGCGACAATATGTGTATAAGAAAATAGATATTGCAGAAAAATGGAAAACAGATTGAGGGTACTTGCTGACACATGTCTGTGCCTATTTGCTTCTCCAGGGGAAGGCAACCGAGGGAAGGTTTGAAATTTTAAAATCATCAGAACAATATAGGGGGCCACAACAGCAGCAAGCGATCAATTGTTATTCAACCATAGAAGTACTGTTACAGAGGAGGCCTGCAACCTTAACCTATTGGTCGCTCGCTTCTTACATGGTTCCCTATAGTGTTTGATGTAATTACTTTATAGCCAAGCAATGAAGAAGCCAATAATCAGAAACAGATGTGAACTAGTAACTTAAATTTGTCCTCTTAATTGTTCGGAATAACCATAAACCTTTTTTCCAATTTAACATCTAACGTTTCCAATATATTTACATACATATACTCACATGAACGACAAGATTTTATGCACATATCTCCCAAAGATTGTCTGTAACAGCGTTTTTTTCTATATTCAAGTTACAAACAATTTTTTCTGGGAATAATAAGAATTTTCTAGAGATTTTAAATGTATTAATATAATTTCACCACCATAATTATTGTAATTTGATCCACATATCCTTACCCTTATTGGATCTGGAACAAAGAAATTCTTTGTATGTATTGTAGAAAAATGGAAAGATGTATCTGTGAAGGAACCTGTTCCTCAAAAAAATGAATTGTGAAAATGCTAAAATATTATGTAATTCCATGTACCACAATAGCAATTGCTCAAATAAATGAAAATTTTTCATTATGAAATTTCAATATTTTCCTTTAAAACATTTAACTGTTTAAAGAAAAGTGTTATTATTATTTGTTTGATTCCCAACATATTGTTCGTCAAAAACTAGGTTGAGAATTGTATCTATGAGTATTGGGATCATAACTTAAGACATATTGTATAATACAAAGAAAAGTATGTTTTGTTAGTCTTTTATATTTTCAATTGAAATAATTTTTGTTATTAAAGCCTTTTCTATCATGTTTATTCAAATAAATATTTTTTTACTGCAACAAGATTTTCAATTTATTTGTATTCCAACTGTTCTTAAAACATGAAGGTAAGAGTATATACTTTAACTAAAACGTATAGGCAAGAGTACATATTTGACGGAAATGTACATATTCATACATTACTTTCAATTCACATATCCCCAACTTCCACCGGGGTGGAAGACCAGGGTGGGATTCCCGGACTCAGACTCCGCTCCCGGATATCGGATTCCCACCCCGAAGTCTGATACAGGACTTGCACCCTGGACCCAGACCCCGGACTCCCTCCCCGGACCCCGGAATCCCTCCCCAGACCCAGAACTCTCTCCCCAGACCCCGGACTCCCACTCCGGACCCCGGACTACCACCCCCGACCCCGGAATCCCACCCCGGACTCCCACCCTGGATCCCGGAATCGCACCCTGGACCCCGGACTCCCACCCTGGACCCCGAACTCCCACACTGCATCCCGGACTCCCACATCGGACTCCCACACCGGACTCCCACACCGGACTCCCACTCAGGACTCCCAACCCGGACCCCGGACTCCCACGCAGAACTCCCATCCCGGACTCATCAATATCAAGAAAACTAGTAATTCGTTTTGTACAAGAAGAAAGTTTTGAGTCTGTAGTAGATTCCAAATTATCATCATTGTGTCCGTTTACTGATAACGAAGGACTGATCAGATTCGTATGCCATTTGTATTGCCCACAAACCATGAAGTTGTGAGTATTCTCAGAGAAAATTATTGGATTCTTAAAAGTAGACGGACTATTAGATCCGTTATTAATAGTTGCATCTCTTGTAAGCGATTTAGAGGTAAACTTCTTGAATGTCCTACCATAAGTTTACCAGAAAACAGAGTCCGTGATGCTACTGTATTCGAAATTGTGGGCATAGATTTAGCAGGACCTTTGTATATAAAATCAAATGAGATAATCTCCACTGAATCAGTCAGAGTTGGAGATATTGTTTTGATATCGGATTTCAATAAAAAGAAATTGGAATGGCCCTTAGGCCGAGTTGTTGAAACTATTCCTGGACGTGATGGAAGAGTGAGGTTGGTCAAGTTGAAAAATGTCACAGGTGAATTACTGAGACCAGTACAAGGTATTTCATTAATGGAAATGAAGAAGTCATTAGATTCACCAAGGCCAGCAGGGCCAGAAAAGAAAAGCGATAATCATATCAAAGAACAGTTATCGAAAAGATCGATAATTAGGGAGTCGATAGTTAGAACGAGATCAGGAAGACCTGTAAAGGTTCCTGAAAGATTTGAACAATATACAATATACAACATACAATATACAATATATAATATACAAATATACAATATACAATATAAAATATACAAATATACTAATATGCAAATATACAAATATACAATTATACAAATATATAAATATACAAATATACAAACATACAAATATACAAATATACAAATATTTAAATATACAAATATACAAATATACAATATACGAATATACAGATATACAAATATACAGATATACAAATATACAAATATACAAATATACAAATATACAATATACAAATATACAATTATACAGATATACAAATATACAGATATACAGATATACAAATATACAAATATACAAATAAACAAATATACAAATATAAAATATACAATATAAAATATACAAATATACTAATATGCAAATATACAAATATACAATTATACAAATATATAAATATACAAATATACAAATATACAAATATACAAATATATAAATATACAAATTTACAAATATACAAATTTACAAATATACAAATATACAATATACAAATATACAAATATACAAATATACAATATACAAATATACAGATATACAAATATACAGATAGATTTGTTTGACTGCCTACACAGACCCAAATCGGTATACTCTACCGACTTTTCGGTCCAAAAGTGACGTTGTCAGACCCGGCTCCGGGTCTGACAACGTTTTTCAATGGAATCATAATCAGGGGGGTCAGGGGGTGTTAGATATGAATTTTGAGCCGGGTCCGAAAAGTCGGTGAAACATCATATTTTATACAGAAATACTTCGGGGAACGGCCAGTGCGAGGGCGCTTCCGGCGACCTCGTCTTGCTGTATGTAAACGGTATACTCGATCAACGTCTCCAATCCCTAAATCTGGCAACGCTGTGCCTTATGTATAAACCCGAAATTCTCATTTTTCTACAACTTATACAAACCCGATATAGGAGACCGCCCTCCAGAAGATAGTTTATTCATTTCTTCCAAGCGGACCGAAAATATGATCTCGTCTCACAGATATTTCATTCTTCGAACGAGTATAGTTGAAAGTCATAAGAATGGGGTACAATAGCTCGTCGTTAGAAGAAAATTACCTGGAAAATTTTTCGCATAAAAATTTTATTATCATTTATTGGATCACAACTGACTTACGAATCATATTCATAAGAGTCATGGAAATTTCAATAACCCTTTATAAGGAGTTACGGAAAATTTTCGATATTTTTCTGAATTTGACGTTTCCGAATTTTTGTTGTTCACCGAAATGAAATGAATCTGGTCAAAATTTTATTTGAGAAATGTATAGGAATATTGGATGGATCTTAAAAAATTTAGAAAAGCACTGACGTGGGGTCATGAGCATCAGAGTGCTATTCTTAATGCTGATGAATATCTAACGAGATATCAAGTATTTAGGAACGGTTTCTATAAAATTTGCAAACTTCTTTGTTTAAACGCTATCCGAACATCTTCCTAGTTACAAGTTTATCTGGTTGATATGATAGTATGTTAGGAAATGTTGAGGAAACGAAATTCCAAATGCATAATTAATGCAGAACTATCCGACGTTTTTGGCCCAGATATTTGAACAATGGACAATCAATCGAGATTCGAAAGTAACAGGCATTTGAACAGACGATAGCTCGCTGTTCAACTAGGAACAAGCGCATAAAAATTCCTGCCTAGCTTGTTTACTGAATTTGAGATTAAAAGGTGAATTGATTTTAGAAATTGAATGCTTTCCTCATTCGTCATCTTCAAATCTTAACTACAATTTTTTTTTCAGTAAATACTAATTTTTATCACTTTTTTCCCACATTATTCAATCTGGTTTTAATATTGAAAACCAAATTTCTAATAATAATAATAGCTTTATTGTCCAACAGAAAATCCATTTATAGGACAAGTCACTATACAGGGATATAAATGTTACTATTAAGAATAACTGCTCCATAACCACCTACATACATATATTACACAAAATCAAAATTTAACTATGAATCGGACAGATGTTCAAGTGCAATTTTCATAAAAGTTTGTTGAGAGCACGAAAAAATGTCACAACAGGTACAGCTACTATAATTATTTAAGTTATTACACATTGAATTTATTGGAGCCTTACGCAGGATATTCTTTCTAGCTCTTTCACATTTAAAAACTGAAGCATTTCTCGAATTGAAACATGGTAGGTGGAAATTCAATTTGCTGAGAATTTCGGCAGAGTCGATTTTATTATTTAAGATTTTGTACAGAAACATAACTGATCCTAAAGTTATTCTTAGACTTAAACTTGGATAATTCAGTCGCTGATAAAGATAATTATTATCACATCCTCTAGGAGGATTGACTCCGTCAATCTTGAATATCAAATACTTCCGTGAATACGATAGAGCTAGAGTTGAAATTTTCAGAGTAGATTTGAGTTATAAATATCTCGGCTGAGTTCGTTATTCGGATAAATCGGTAGAATAGTTTCGAAGTAACAAAATAAAATTTTCCAAATAAAAAATTTTTTAGCAGGCGTATACACCAATACCGTTTTCGACTTTGACAAACCAATAGTTTCCGAGATATGATTTTTCAAATTCTGAATAAATACTGGTGAAACCGAACTCTATTTATCCCTTGTTAATCATCTACCTACTCAGGGTCCAAGGGTCAGCGCTCTGGCCTGTAAAGCGGAGTTTTAAAATTCAATATATCCCAACATGGTGGTTACAAAAACCAACGGTATCACTATGAGATGTTAAACCATTTTTGTTTTTTTAATACAATTTCACATTTATGACAACCTTCTTGGTCTCGTTAGAGTGAGATATCCCCATAGGAAATGCAAATTTCAAACGGATTGATGCGATCTCCCTCATAAACCCTTAAAGAATTACGAGGGTTATTGCATTTGGTTTCAGGATATTAATTAGATTTGGGTTTATTACTATTGCTTGGTTGTTCCAAGTAGAACAGCAAGCTATTGTTCTACCAAAACAGATAATCTTTTCGACTAGCGAGTCAAAAATATTTCCAATCGATTGGGTTTATGAAGATATAAATAAGGTCATTTAATTTTATCCCAATAAAACAATTTTTCCGATACAGCTTAGGAATAGGGAATCCCGAGTGGCTATAAAGCACTTCTGAAGAACTTAAATTATTTGAAACATTGAACATTAGAAAACTTTAACACCTGATGAATTTTCTTGAAGCTCGAATACTTCTAGTTATCCAGGTGAAAAAATGAGTAATTTGAAGAAGTTATCTCTCTGATGTTTTCTCTTCGTAAATGATATCTTGAAGATCTAGTTTCATATCGGCATTCGTCAAATTTTTTTTAGAAAATATTTAATAATTTTTGTTTTTCAATAATGAAAAAAGTTTTATATTATTATTATGTCGTGATATATTGAAAATTTTCCTTATCAAAATCCTTTAGAGATAGATTGAAATTTCTATAGTTTTTCAAATATGATATGTCAGTTGTTATCGAAAAAAACTTTTTTATGTGGAAAATTTCTTACATACTGTCTGACGATGAGTAATTGTACCTGATTTTTATGAACTTCTATGATAATTCGGTTGAAGATTTGAACCAGTGAAGATGAGTTATTTGATTATCGGTCTGGTTCGAAGAATTAAATAAAGCAATCTTCTATACGACGGTTCTCTCTATTGGGATTGTATAAGTTGTAAGAAGCGATAGATTTTGGGAGAATTCAGTGGATACATTTCATGTGACCTTCTACTGAAAAAAGTAAAAGATCCTCGTCAGTCACTTCTCAACATAAGATATGCAATTAGAGTTATTTGCGGTATAACTAACCGACGCGGTCAGTCCCAACGATCTGACAACACCGCAGGGACTGAAAAGGTTTGGAGAACATCCCCTCGGCGTATAAGTGGGAATGAAAAGTCGGTTCAGGATATCGGGCTTCAAAACGTGAATCAAGTATATCACTTTTTTGAATGAAAAAAATTTTTTCCCCTCTAAAGTTGCCTGAGGAGTTATATTTCCTTAAAGCAGATTTTCCACATATATACACCCAAAAACCATCTGGATCATACGGGTCTCAGGTAGCCTGTCGCATGTACCAGGACTGAACACGTCTGTTAGATAAATATATATATACAGATATACAAATATACAAATATACAAATAAACAAATATACAAATATACAATATACAAATATACAAATATAATATGAACTTTGAAGCCGCAGTTCCAATGGTTCATAAAAAAAGTGTCGTGTCAGGAATTGCTGATAGAGCTCTAAAACTCACTAGTCCCCAGTTTAGACAACAAACAATAAAAAAGCAAAAGAAATACTCGCAATCAATAACTATCCTCTACAACTAATTGACAAGATCTTCAAAGACAAAATCTTTAGCCTTTATAATACAGAACGAAAAACTAGAAGAACCGAAATCGAAACCCAAAAATATGTATCCTTACCATATATACAGGGCTTATCAGAAACACTAAATGCATCAATGAAGCATTATGGAATAAACGTAGCACATAAAAACACAAATAATTTGAAATTTATAAACACAAAATCAAAATCAAAAATCCAAAATAATAAAACCTCGAATTGTGTCTACCGAATAAATTGTATGGATTGCCCAAAAGTATATATAGGACAGACAACACAATATATAAAGGAAAGAATAAATGGGCACAAATTTTGCAAAAATATGACCGCACTAAAAAAGCATGAACAAACAGAAAAACATAAAATGGATTTTGAGAACTTTTCTATCCTGGAAAAAGAAAGAAACAACAAAACTAGAAACATACTAGAAATGATCCACATAAAAAAAGAAAAAGAAGCGATGAACGATGAAACGGACATTACAGCTGTGTTGTAATGAACTCATTACAGCGGTGTTGTAATGAACCCATTACAGCTGTGTTGTAATGAACTCATTACATCGGTGTTGTAATGAACTCATTACAGCGTCGCAGTAATGAACTCATTACAGCTGTGTTGTAATGAACTCATTACATCGGTGTTGTAATGAACTCATTACAGCGGTGTTGTAATGAACCCATTACAGCTGTGTTCTAATGAACTCATTACAGCGGTGTTGTAATGAACTCATTACAGCGGTGTTGTAATGAACTCATTACAGCGGTGTTGTAATGAACCTATTACAGCTGTGTTGTAATGAACTCATTACAGTGGAGTCCGAGGCGGAAGTCCGAATCAGGAGTTCGAGGCGGGAGTCCGTGGCGGGACCCCATGGCGGGAGTCCGAATCGAAAGTCTAGGGCGGGAGTCCAGAGTAGGTGTCTGGGGCGGGAGTCAGAATCGGGAGTCCGAGGTGAGAGTCTGCGAACTCATTACAGCTGTGTTGTAATGAACTCATTACAGCCGTGTTGTAATGAACCCATTACAGCTGTGTTGTAATGAACTCATAACAGCGGTGTTGTAATGAACCCATTACAGCTGTGTTGCAATGAACTCATTACAATGGAGTCCGGGGCGGGAGTCCGAGTCAGGAGTTCGAGGTGGGAGTCCATGGCGGGACCCGTGGCGGGAGTCCGAATCGGAAGTCTAGGGCGGGAGTCCAGAGAAGGTGTCTGGGGCGGGAGTCAGAATCGGAAGTTTGAGGCGGGAGTCCATGGCCTGACCCCGTGGTGGGAGTCCGAATCGGAAGTCCAAGGCGGGAGTCCAAATCAGGATTTTGAGGCGGAGTCCATGGCGGAACCCCGTGGCGGGAGTCCGAATCGGAAGTCTAGGGCGGGAGTCCAGAGTAGGTGTCTGGGGCGGGAGTCAGAATCGGGAGTCAGAATCAGGAGTCCGAGGTGAAAGTCAGGAACTCATTACAGCTGTGTTGTAATGAACTCATTACAGCGGTGTTGTAATGAACTCATTACAGCGGTATTGTAATGAACTCATTACAGCTGTGTTGTAATGAACTCATTACATCGGCGCAGTAATGAACTCATTACAGCTGTGTTGTAATGAACTCATTACATCGGCGCAGTAATGAACTCATTACAGCTGTGTTGTAATGAACCCATTACAGCTGTGTTGTAATGAACTCATCACATCGGTGTTGTAATGAACCCATTACAGCTGTGTTGTTATGAACTCATTACAGCGGCGCAGTAATGAACTCATTACATCGGTGTTGTAATGAACCCATTACAGCGGTGTCGTAATGAACCCATTACAGCTGTGTTGTAATGAACTCATTACAGCGGTGCTGTAATGAACCCATTACAGCTGTGTTGTAATGAACTCATTACAGCGGTGTTGTAATGAACCCATTACAGCTGTGTTGTAATAAACCCATTACAGCTGTGTTGTAATGAACTCATTACAGCGGTGTTGTAATGAACCCATTACAGCTGTGTAGTAATGAACTCATTACAATGGAGTCCAGGGCGGGATTCCGAGTCAGGAGTTCGAGGTGGGAGGCCATGGCGGGATCCCGTGGCGAGAGTCCGAATCAGAAGTCCGAGCTGAGAGTCTGGGAACTCATTACAGCTGTGTTGTAATGAACTCATTACAGCGGTGTTGTAATGAACTCATTACAGCGGTGTTGTAATGAACTCATTACAGCGATGTTGTAATGAACTCATTACAGCGGTGTTATAATGAACTCATTACAGCGGTGTTGTAATGAACTCATTACAGTGGAGTCCGAGGCGGGAGTCCGAATCAGGATTTTGAGGCGGGAGTCCATGGCGGGACCTCGTGGCGGAAGTCCGAATCGGAAGTCTAGGGCGGGAGTCCAGAGAAGGTGTCTAGGGCGGGAGTCAGAATCGGGAGTATGAGGCAGGAGTCCATGGCCTGACCCCGTGGTGGAGTCCGAATCGGAAGT